>OX381705.1:104681210-105881210 GCA_947462335.1 Harmothoe impar | reverse complement strand
AATATGGCACAGATTTCCCTCTCCATTATACTGCCAATCAGCAGCTGAAATACAATAAGGATGCTGGTGGTGTAGGTGGCCCTCAGCATGGCTGCACTGTGCTTCCACAAGGCTGGGGCTGTGCATTGTGCTGTATACTAATAGAACACACACTAATGAAACAGCATTTTTTTTCATTTCACACTCCTCTCACGTAAAATACCCAATGGCTTTTCATATCTTTGGTTCAATGAATGCTATACGCATTCGTTTATTCTCAAATTAACACATTCGGAGAAATGGTACCTTTGAGTATATCTTTCACCAGAAAATATTATATGCAAGGTTTATATTGTCAATGTACTACTGTCCACCTTGCATACTTTCAATTATAAACGCTCTTTCTTGAAATATATCTTTGGCATAGTTTCATGCAGTGTTTATTCTTTTTTATTTGATTTATCGTACTGTCAGTTACCTGTATGGAAGCTGCATACATGCAAATGCAGGAAATTAATGATACATGTTCCATTATGAGGAAAATGACAGAAAAGAACTGTGTCATTGATAAAGAGAATAGGAAAATTGGATGCACTATTCAGTAATTTCTAGACAAGATAGAATAGCTGTTGGCTAAATGAGACCCTTAACCTGAGGATAGGAAGGGCAGGACAGGTAAGGGACATGGATGGGGCATAGTGAAATACTAGAAATAAACTGGTTAGTTCTGAACAGGTAATAGACATACAGAAAAAAGGTCACTGCCTTCCTCCGACACAGAGCATTATTCCCTCACTACTCACCAAACACCTGTCTTCACACTAGTACCTGGTAAACGTGCTGCCTTGCTACTAGGGAAGATATATACTGCAGGAAAATGCTACAGTGCAGAGTACAAACTATCAGCACGTAAAGGGAAGCATTGTACTTTTATTGTGCCATTTTGGATCATGAATGAATACAGCACCTGTATGTCATTGGTGCTATATTCTTATTCTGCCCTTACTGCGTTTACCTTAGTATTTTATCTGAATGTTTGGCCTGACCATCAGGTGCCCATTTGTGGAGGTAGAGAGTTTTACCAGGAGGAGAGACCTCTAGTACTATTAACCTAGAGACAATTTATCTGAATGTGAGGATATTATCATGGACCCTTGACACTATATTGAATATTCATTCAACTTACATCTTGGGTAAATAATAACTGGTACCTCAATTTGTTTCCCTAATTATTTGAGCAAATTTGCATTTCAAATTACATATACAATACACTAATTCCCACTTCCAAATCAGTATGGTATTTAAATAAATGATAAAGAGAGGCATAATATTCAGTGTCATGACTTTAAAGCATTGATGGTGTTGGTGGAGATATTCAATTCAATTGGCCAGATACTGCCTGTAGCATGCAGCTTTCAGACCAGGCTTTACCAAATCCATTAATAACTCTGTCCAATTCCCATTAGAAGCTACACACAAACCCTTAAACCCATTACTACATTAGCGTTATAAATACCAGATTTTGTGGAACCCTGTTAGCATGTTAACAAAATTATTGGATAATGATGTACATTGCATGTTAACAAAATAGTTGAATAATGATATAGCATGTTGACAAAGTAATTGAACAAAAAGCAACTTCAGTGACAACAATGCTGTATTTCAGTTCATCTCTTCTGACATAGACATATCCTGTAAATAATGTATACCAGTCTTAACTTAACACAAGCTTATCTCAACTTCTACCTATATGTATAACATATGTATGTCATGCTGCATTACAGCTGCCTTGTGACTGGCGTTGAGATGGGAGCAGATTCATATTTGATGGATAATCATCACAATATTGCTACAAACAGCCTGCCTCAGCCTCCTGGTTGCCTCATGACTGCATTTTCTGTGCTGAGATTTATAGATACATTTATCATGTGCTTGCAGTGAAGTGGAAAACACACAATTACTCAAACACCCATGAACACACCCATGAAGCAGCCTGGTGATCAACCCCTGCTACTCCGCCACCCTCACCAACAGCATTTCAGCAGCTCGCATGATGCCAGAAATGCAGCTCTGCTCCATTGCACTTCCTGCTTCCGTGAAGTCGTGGCTAATATCAGCTCAGTCATGCCACCTGGTGTAGATTAGGTACACCTCTGGCTGCTAGCCTTGGTATGTATCACAGCAATGATAAAAGGCAGGGTGAGAAACTGCATAGTTTCAACATTTCTTTCCTTTTTCCATCCTTTGTTATGTTTTCCTTTTTCTGCCTGCCTTCTTCAAATCATGCCAACCAGTTATGTAAATTGCCACACCCGCATTTGTATTAAAGCAGTAGACATCTGTAGACAATGAGTTCATAAGGTCTCAATGCCCGACTTTGGAATATAGAAAGATTTTAGTTGGAATATGTGTCATGGGTATTCCCCTTGCTCCATAGGCCATCATTATGATGCCTCTATTTAGAGTGTACCCTTCCACTCACTAAAACATGATGGCAGGCATTATTGCATAGCTCATATCGCAATCTCCATCTATATCTCATACATGTTAATCACTTTCAGAACAAAGAGAACATCTGCCTCTTACCATAAAAAGCAATTGGTAATGTAAATCACAAATGTTCGTCCTGCAGTCGTTATATATATGACAAGCCCTTACTGTCACTGTATTGTAGTGCACTAGATGAGAAGGCAACCCCTCTCCGACTGTGTGTACACATTCAAAAATATTCTCATAATACTGACGGCAGATATCCAATAAAGCAGCTGTATTGAACACAAAGCCCCCTTTTACTTGTAAAAGAAACAGAGTTAGCCTGCAGACACGACATAAAATATCATTAATTCCTGCAGAGAAAAACTTTTTATTTTAGGATGTACCGCACCACCTTAAAACTGTTGCTTTTTATAACGCACAAATGGTAAAGTGTAATTGAGAGCATATGCATTTTATTGCAGTGTGGTTTAAGGTTTTTGAATACTGACCAACTACAGAGGAAACCTTTTTGCACCTGCTGAACAAATAACTCACAGGGCATGATTCATTTCCCAATATGTGTCACCTCTATCATAAAGGGGGATGTTCAGCTGCTTTCTACTATAAAAGCAATATCATGCATCCATATTCCATTATTTGAATCAGTATTACTGCCTTTATACAATGTTTATCATATTGCTTTAGGCCTAAAGAAGAAACTAATTTCCCAGGGGAAATATGACACCTGGAGCTCATAAGGCATGCATGGACCACACAAAATGCACCTGGGAAGGGTTCATTCAGACATGGAGGTCATGGCATGCTGCATGACACCACACAGGAGGACTATTACACACTGTCTCTAACCCTATAACGATTCTATTTTTTGTTCAAACATGTTTTCCACATGATGACCCAATGCAGTGTTGTCCAGTTTCTCATTGGCATTGCATAACTGCGGAAGTGTATCAACTGTGTAGTGTAAAGTAGCATTATGAATGAATACATAATGGCTAGTGTTGCTTTCATAATAATCACAAAAGGCATTGTTGAATAAAGCACTGACCACCCTTAAAAGGTTAACAACTTTATAAAGTCCAGCAACAAATCCCGACAAAGCAGTTTGGTTATGAATCCTGGCAGCATATGTTAGGGGTCGGAAAGCGATTGTTGCTGCTACACAAAGCACTGTGCAAGTTTCTTATAACTTTAGGAGTGATTGATGTCAGTCTGGGATTGAAGATGACAGAAACATTTTAGGCTTAAAATGTATTTGTATACCATAAAAGCAGTCAGAAACGAACATATTCTCTATTACTCATGTCATTTCCAAAGGATACTGGAGATTACCTGAGTCCCTGATTGCCCAACATGTCCCGAGATGCCTACATTTTACAATGTGTTATGGGCTATTTACGGAGGTGTGCACCATACCACAGAAAAGTTCTCGGTTTTTGTAGGATTTGTCCTCAACCTATAAGAGCAGCAAAGTGCAGACAAATGTTCCGACATTTGTTTCAAAGAGATGCATTCATGCTGACCCTTAGAAAATATATTTTTCTGCAGGTTCAGCATGATGTTTGAATGCAGCCCTGGTGAGGTACGAACCAGAGCTGCAATTCTACATCATGCTAAAAAAAAGCCTTTATAGAGCCAGGCAACATTGCAAGACACGGCAGGCAGGAAGCTTCCTCCCCATATTTTCACCCACAGCTCACTTTACTGTGAAATTAGCCCCGGTCCTTGTTACTGTCTTTGTGTCACCATCAACTAACTGGCTACAACAAGGGGGAACTCACAGTGTTTCCTGAGTGTCCTACCAAGGCCTACTTCATGAGACAGCAGAGGGTTGGCATTAGATGTTATAGGTGTTAGGGCTTCATGGGCTGTATTTACTGCCTTTGTCAAATGTGATGGTTCAAGGGTGCCTTCTATATTTCAGATGGTTATGAAGGAAGAGTTACTAATAACCAAAATATAAAGCCAATGAAATTTGGTAGGATTAGTTCCAATTAACTCTATCATAATTTGGGCATAGCCTATTTAGCATTGTACAGCATTTACATATCTTGTTTAAGTGAGTGGTGTGTTTATTTACAGTTGCTCATTTTAAGCCACTACGTGACATAAATTACTTCCTACCAGTACTCAGAGCCTCTCACAGGCCAGTTGGTTCACTTGTTGAGCACATGAACACTTCTACCACACCCATCCATCTGGTAAGATTAAGGGCTGATTCTACCTTATTGCAGACAACATTGATGGAGCATGTTGACACCAAAATCATTGGAGAGCCATGAATGGATTCAACAATCGGAATACTCAGAAATCAAACTAGTTTACTAGTTTAATCAAAATAACTGTACACTTTCCTTTAGTTTTATCAAGGGGGGGGGGGGGTCCAGCCAGACTAACGTGAACAATAACAAGGAAAAAGTAGAATCAGTGATAAAATGAGAAAAGTAGTATGGAGGGAAACAGAACCAAATAAATCAAGAAGGATTGAAGGAACGGATAGAATTACATGATTTGTATGGTTATAATTTCACAGAACTGCAATATAAAACCCTCCCCCCTTGTCCACAGACAGCTGTCCGGAATAAAGCTCACTGCTGTACACTACCTCAGTGAATGTGGCTGTTCTAGCTGAGTTATTGCCCATAAAAAAATGCTATTGCTGGCAGTAAAAAGGGTTACAGAGTAGGTTTTGAGCAGCTAGTCTCCAGTCTGTCTGTGAAGCCGCAGACAGTGTTTCTGTTTTATTGAGTCTACAGCTCATCCCGTCACGCAAACATTCATATTGCATCACATCTACAACATCATGGCTGAGGTAAGACCTGAGTTGTTTTAGCAGTTCTATTGATTTACTTGATTGCACTTACATGTTTCATAGCTATAGCCATAAATACAGGGTGAATATTGATAAATGTAAATCTACTGCTTGAATTGTTATCACCACTTCCACTTTTACAGCTAGTTGTCTCCCATGATCTAGTGGCCTGTAAACTAAACAGAAGTGTAGAATTGCTGATATTATCAATTCAGTGATCCCCTCTCACTTTGTCATTGGGAAATGGATTTCAGACCCAGATACCATTTATGCAAGGAATGTAGAGAAGTGAGAGTTGCAGGAAAGAGACGTCGAGAAGTTCAATAGAGAGTTCTGATACCAATGGCAAGACAGTACCACTAGAGTGCCAAGACTCTCTAGGTAGGAGCAGCAAATGAGAACATCAATGAGAAAGGCACAGATGCTATCCAATCTTATAACAGGCCAGACTCATAAAACAATAAAGGGGTGCATCCAATGGTGCACCATATTACCACAATATCTTATTCTTCAAGCATAAGATTGTTGGCGATATATCATTCTTTAACCACAGACAGGGACTCGACTATATCCCCAGGGGATGCTCCTAAAAAATCACCTACACAGGTCTCTCTTTAAGTCTAGGAACCAACATTGGTCTCCACTCACTTATTTTTGGAAGGATTATAAGGTAGGAAGCGAGGTGGATGGTAAGTAAGGGGGATATCCTCTGGGGTATGAAGGGTGTGACTCTAAGTGACATGTCCAATCACTGCAGGCTACTGACACCCTGTACTCTCAGAGACCAGGTGTGTCCGTCACTCTCCTACCACATTCTTGCTCCAGGTTATTCCCCTCTGCATCTCTGCCTGCAACCATATGTTGAGGAAGGGAAAACAGGGAAAGCAGAACAATTTACCATCTGCCCTCATGGGATAAAGCAACCGTACAAATGTGTGTATGCCATTAGTAAAGAAAGTAGTCATCCTAATCGAATAAGCTCCACTGTCTCATGCCATTTTTGCATTGGCAGAATTTATGGCTGGCCTTCCTTGAAGCATGATAGTTCATATAGTTGGATTAAGGCAGGTTTCTGGGAAGTAAATGGGTCCAGGCAGATTGATGACTAGTCAGTTTGGTGCAGAGATGTGAGAAGCAGGACAAACAGCAAGGACACAGTGAGTCTGTGTGGGTGGGAAGGTGGGTGGTGAGTGGGTGAGAACGGGAGCTCCTGATTATTTCTAATGCTGTAGTGTGGGGATGGCAGGGACATGTCAGAGGTAACTGGTAAATTGATAAACATGACGGCTGAACTCTAGGCCCTGCCCTGACCTCCATATAATATATCTCTTCAAGAGTGAGATATTGTCATTATGCTATACCCTTTTGTCATTATGATGTTTTCATGCAGTCCTTTCAGTAACTCAACAGTGTATTCATGGATCTTTTTCATCATTAAAGGTTGATTCTACCCAAAGAAGCTGAATCAAAGCACTATGTCCTACTAACATAGTATAATGGTTGGTTAAAGATTGGTGAGGTAATTTGGGGTCAATTCTTATTTTTCATTTTTTCAACATATTTGTGTTCATACTGTGAATATAAATATGTGTGTAGCTTTTTAGATCATTCAGACACGGATAAATCCACAAAAAGTAGAGCAAACTATAGTCAGAATGGGTCATGCGACCCGACTCTATTACAGAAAGAGGTCTCCTGACCTGGTTTTCTTTATAACTTAAGCCTTTACACACATCAGAATGATTTTAAAAAGCTACACACATATTTATATGGAAATTATAAGTACAAATACGTTGAAAAACTGAAAAGTAAGGAATCGTCCCGAAATTAGCTTCTAACTCGTCTTAGAAAGAGTTGGGTCAGGAAGGAACGCTATGTACTTTTGCCACCATAATGGATTAATGAAGCTCAAAGGAGTCAATCACCCATGCTGTTTTTATCAGTTTGTTGGCAGTGGAAGTGTTGTTCTTTTTAAATTTGCCTTTTTGGTATTTTATATGTCTCAGTTAGGTTATCTCTGGTAGTGTGTCATATCCATTTGCAAATATTATTCCAATCTTAATTCAGGCCAGGCTTAGCCCAAGTTAAAACTTAACACCAGCCCTATTAAATCTAGAAGGCCAATGTGTAGTGTCACGGTGAGTGCAAGTAGCATGCTGTGTTACATGCAAAGCTCTTCTCTCTTTTGGCTGCTTTATGAGATTTTATCAAATTAATGCTCCTCTGGGAAATACCGTTGATGAATTGCCTCATCATGCAGAACATTAGTTCAAGGAGGTGAATATAAAATGGCTGCGAAGAGTAATAAATGTCCAATAAAAACTATTTTATGTTTTTTTATTATTAAATAACAAAAGTGATTGGAAATAAAATCCCTGTTAATGCTAGGTTGCAAGCATAAATTTGCCTTCAGTGCATGTTATCTCAAATACATCTGATCAAAGCGTAGATTGATAAATGTCCCATAATGCACATAGAATACATAAGTCATGAACGCTCATTGGGCAATAGATTCTTTGAAGTTTTTCATTCATCCTGCCATAGATAGGTTGGATTTTCTGGACCCCTTCCTGTGTTATTCCACCAAGCACCAATGGAGGACTGACCATTTAGGTCAGAGACCTGCATTAGTTTGCATCAGAAGCTTGACCCTCCTCTCAAGGGTACATTATAGCATGGAGTAGAGTCTAATGTGTGCCATTGCCATTTTGAATGAAAGTTGATTTCACAGGCAAACATTAAATTAAAGTAAAGTTTGGTGGCAATGGCAACAATAATGGTAGATTTGATTCATAAATCTGACTAAGCAGTATGCTGTGTTTACATTAGTTGGATTGAGCCTACCTCTCTCATAGAAAGGACACTGTTATACAAGGTAACCTGTTACAGTGTCTATAAATAGGACAGTTAAGTGGCCATCTCACGCTATGGCTAGTCAGCTAGGGTTTGATGAGTACTCTAGCGGCCTACTTTAGTCGTACTAACACCATTCTCCACTCTCACACTGCCTGGGCATAGGGTAGGACAACTCTCCTTGATTGAACTAATACACCCTGCACCCCTCCCCTTTGCACAGTTGCACCAATTTTTAAGTCCTGTCACCTCCCGCCCCCGTTCCCCTGGTGGCCAGTGTTGCCACTACAAAGCTACCTCCTACAATCGCAAGGGAGTCGTCATCGGCAGTTTTTCTCCTGTCCTGCCTTTTTTGTTGTTGTTCATGGAATTTAATTCTTGTTATATCTGTGCATGGATGGATCAGAATGAAAAATTTTACTTACTATCAACCATCACAATGGGAATTTTAACTACTACTAACAATTTATCACCACAACAAGTGACAAGGATGCATGCATGCAACCCTGAAAAAGATTGCGTTTATGCATCATACTGATCCGTAGAGGAGCAGTACAGATGCACTTTTTCCCGTGCAATTCAAATGGATAATTCAGCTTCGTCGTTGAAACTGTAATGGCAATAATATCTACACAATTATGTAGGGATACAGCTAATAAAATTATGCTCCACAATGGTCTGTGTTCTAGAAGTCCTTTTTCCTATCCCCTTCACCAGCAGTGCTGAGACACTCTTCCCTTCACTACTGGAGGCACTTTAGTTAGCTCTCACTGTTAGTTGTGTTAGGGCTGACATAATGCAAAGGGAATACTAACGCTCTGTGGACGGGTGCTTCAGCAGTCTAACACTGATTAGAACCTAACAGGCTTAGAGACTCAACTGTGGATCCCTCCAGCTACAATTGTTTTCTATTCCACTATCAATACCTTTTCTCAGTGGTCCCTGATTTGTTGACAATTAATTCAGATATATAAATCGAGACATAAAACAATGCACCTGACATATTCAGTCCTGTGCTGTTATATAAAATGAAACGGTGAAATATATTCATTAACCAGAGGCACTGCAAAAGCATCCTCTTCAGCTTGTCCTTCACAAAATCGACAGTATAATGCAAATTATTGCAAATTGATTAACATTTAATGCATCCAGTCCCAGCTTATTGCTCTTCAGAGAACAACTCCTATTATGACGCATACCAATTGTGACAAAATATTCCATTAGCAATAATAACACCACTATTCTGCAACTGTAGGGGTGTCAGACATGATTACAGTTACTTAAAATATGTTGGTTCTGTTGTTGTCTGCTGTTGTCTGCAGACAACTGAAGGGGAACTATCCTCCCTCTTGGCTCCCGGTTCAGGGTTGTTGAAGGCCTGTGGCTTTCCCCTCTCCAATGCATCTGGCTAAGTCCCCTTTCACCACTTGAGGCATTTAGTTGGATCTCTCTCTCTCTCTCTCTTTGGTCTCATTTACATTAAGAGGATCACAGTCTTGAAATGGCTTAGAAGCATTGGCTGCTTGGCTCTGATTATAACTTAATGAGCTTACTGGCTGAGCCCAATTGTGGATCGATCCATCTGCAATTGATTTCCATTCTCCTCTCATTCTACTTACAATGTTATGTTTGAGGAATTCATTCACACACTTTTAAACCCTAGACTCCACTGCATCCATGTTGCGGTAGAATTCCTGATGTCCTTCTAAGATTGCATTATCATAAGTACCAAGCACTCTCGTTTGAACCTTTACTGTGCGAACTTCATGATATTAGATTCACTAAATTATTAAGGTCTAACATTACATTTCAGAGGGATACACCAATTGCAAGTGAAGTGTTTTAAATGATTGAGCGCTGTGAAAGGTAGGTATCTATAGGGGTATCTCAAAATGCAAAGGACTGCTCTTCACTATAAAATAAATGAGGTTCTACGCTACAATGCAAATAATAAGAAAGTTGTCTTGATTGTCAATGCCTTCACTTTTGCCATAATCCATACTCTAAATTACAATACTTTCAAAACATTTACTTTGAGAGCACTATTAAAGGCATTGAGTTAATTCAGTTGATAATGTCCTCTTATCTAAAGAAACAAACTGGAATCATCTATAAGTTGATGGTATATTTCTGTAAATACATTACGGAGAGCCCTCAGAGGCTGGCTGCAGATGTAAGGCCCCTGTTGCTGTAAACACAGGTCTCTAAAGCCCAGGGACCCCTGCCCCAACACAGAACAACAACAAGACACAGCTTACCTCAGGGAGTCCTGGAGCCTCAACACAGAGCAGCAACAAGACACACCTAACCTGAGGGAGTCTTGGAGCACCAGTTAGCTAGTACTCACTTACACCAATAGGGACAACTACAGTGACCTTTAAACTCCACTGCAGCTCAAGGTCATAAGGGATGGTTTGTATGTGATTGAGAATAATTTGTGTGGTATTTGACTGTGTGGGAGTAGGTGAAAGTGAATGGAAAGGCAGGATAGAAAGGAAAAGTCAAGCCAGGCAGGACATGTTGAAAAGAGGATTCCAGAGCAGTAGGATCTAGCAAGATTTTAAAGGTGTTAATTGTTAACATGTGGTTGACAAAGGCTACAGATCTCTGCACACATGTCCTACATACTAAGCAATGCAATGCAATTTAAGAGTACTGTTCTGACTACCCATCTTCCTTCTAGTCCAAAACACCCATAACAGCTTCATATAACAGGATGCCCATAGCTATGCATTATACATAGGATAGATGCTATTTACCTCCATGAGTTGGTTGAATAGGACCCTGGGTCATTTTATCTCTCCGCACCTGGAGCCTGAGCTTCAAACACCATTAGAAGCAGATCTAGACTCGTGACTTTGTCTAGGTATATGCATATTGTACAGTAACACATGTATAAACATAGAAAGACTGGTAATATAGTACAGTACTACTAGCATCACAATTGGGGATAGGACCAAGAGGATCCAGGGAGTGAGTTGAAGGGATAGGAATATGTATTGATATTTAATGTTGGTTGGGTACCGGGAGGATGGGACTTGGTTTATGGCTCACTCTCACCAGATCGATGCAACTTTTATTTGGCCATACATGATCGGCGGCCGTACATGATCGGTGGCCGTACATGATCGGTGGCCGTACATGATCGGTGACGTACATGATCAGTGACGTACATGATCGGTGACGTACATGATCGCTGACACACATGATCGATGACGTACATGATCGGTGATTTATTGACTGCCCTACCCTTTCTGACCATGTTTAAAGCCTAAATCAATCCTAGCAAGGTGTACACATGATATATGTCTTAACATGTATTATCAAAGACATGTGCAGCAGTGGGTAATAAGAAAATTTTACATGTCATTCCAAACCAATCATGTACGTCATGTGACGTACATGATCGGTTGTACATTGAGCTACTCCCCTTTTGGCCCTTATAAATATTTTGGGAATGTTCTTTTCCTAATATACCCAAATATTACATTACAGCCACTAGGTATGGTTGGAAGAGTTAAATAGCGGATTCTATAGGGTTATTAGTGGATTTTATAGTTTTCCGATCATGTACGGCCACCGATCATGTACGGCCACCAATCATGTACGGCCACATTTCAGTTGCATTGAGCCTTATACAGGAGGCAGAGCGAGGCACTCAAATATGGCCTGAGGGTTGACCATTATAGGATGTCAGAGTTGTGTTGGATTGGAGGCTGCATATACCAGACTCCTACTTTACCAGCAGCCAATACTTTAGCTGAGGTGTGTCTGGGAAAACATAATGTCTGCTCAGAGTTTCCTCTTCCATTCCCACAGTCATCTTACGGCATCCCAGTGGGCACAAAGTTCTGTCAAATGTTGAATCCACATTGATCCAACATTAAATCAACATTGACAACAATTTATCAATGTTGATTCAATGTTCTGTGCCCACTGGGATATGCTAGCATTAATATTGATGCTTATTTACCTTTCTCCTTGTTCTGGGGAAATTACATTTGCTCATGCTGTCTTTACTCTATGCTTTCGTCTTGCTTATGCAATTATCTAACCAATAGTCAATAATGTTCTAACCTCTCTTTCATTTTCAGATCATTTACACTTGTTTTTTTTTGCCTGCTTAATCTGCCTCCATTGTTCCTATTTCGGACATTAATGAGTAAGGCCTTGTTTAAAATGTATGTTTGATTGTAAAAATCATAAGGAATTTGTCATGGTGTTTATCATAATGTGGGCTTTCAAACTGTATGAAAGGTGCAGAAAAAGTATCAACAATGCCTCTGAAATGTCTCTGTAGGCGAAGTTAGGCATCAGCTGGGGCAGGCTAAAAATGGTCTGTAAGCACATACTCTACTCAGATCTAATACTTCCATCCTGTCCCAACCAATCTAAACCCCATCAACTCTGGTACCAGATGAAGGAGGATCTGAATACTACAGGCTGCTTGTAGTCAATCCAGGTACCAGGGAATCGCATTGTCAGCAATCCTTAAACCAACTGGGCAAGCTACTGTCTTCCTCCCTCTCTATCTGCCTACCTATCTCTTCTCTTGGGCCATTTTTTTTTACAGTATGCATAGCTCTTACTTAACTCAGGTGTTTACTCTATGCTAAGACTGTGGATCATTGTTATCTGATTACACTATACCCCCCCCCTCCCCCCCAAAAAAAAAAGAAAAAGAAGATGCACCCTAGCGCTGTATGTGAGGGTAGTACAGAACAACAGGTGTACAAAAGAGACATTCACGTGCTGTAGCCGTAACACATCAAAACCATTTTTGTCTATCTGCACATGAGCCTTTTACAGATATGTTAAAAAGACAATGCTACTTTTGAATAGAAATGGGGAAGTATAGGTCATGTTAAACTAAAGTGGGGCATGGGCCAATCGGTTTGTACTCCCTTTGGCCTTGGTACCCAGAGAAATTAAAGGATACAGTGGTGATTGTGACGGGAACAGTTAGCACTTCTCCACAACAAGATGACACAGCGCAGACTCCAGGGAGTACAGGAGGGGATAGGGGTGAGGTTTGGGACTGGCAGCTTCAATATAACACCAATAGGATATTGATCTAAGCTGTCCCGGGAGACGGTAGGAATGTGATGTCGGCTGATGTTACATTACTGAGGGAGGACATGAGAGAACAGAATAGGGTACACAGGTATCACATTACAACAGCAAAAGTGAAACAACCCTCATCAGGAGTCGGGAATATGGCTATGTCTCATGAGCGCAATGCATATGGATTTTTGGTTTTACCTCACTAATACCTGGTCCTGTGTTAACACACTGCATCTTTGCTTGCTGTATTGTGTCCTATCATATGCAGAAGGGTTGGGGCAAGCTGGAAATGTATAGTTTTCCCCACTTTCATGTGCTATTTTCCTCTCCAGAGCTCCAATTATACCCAAAACGTCGTGAAAAACACTGTTTCTCTGCATTTGCAGCCCAATATAACTGAAGTACATGCTACATGGGCACATTTTTCATGCTTTTCTAGCATGTCATATAGTAAAGCAACAACGTACCAAGTTACGTCAAGATTGAAGCATTATTTCTCCTGTCATGGGCAAATAAAGAAATCTGAAAAAATTTCCTGTCCCTTACCACATGACGTAGTATGTGTATAAAGCCCTCCCACCTCACCCAAACAAAACAAAATCATGACAAATCAGCTTAATTGTATAGTATGATATCCACACTATATCATTACACCGCCTTGCCATAATAGGAACAAGGTAGCAGGTGTAAATTTCTCTTCACACCTCAGAAATCTATTTTCCTGTCTCTTACCACGTAAAGTATACCGCCATAGACCACATTGAAATACACCTGTTTAAGCATATTTGCATTACACATAATGTAGGCATACTGTTCACCTAGTTCTACACCAAAAACAAAGATCAGATGTCCTACCTTTCTCCGGCTGTGTAGACTTTAAAGCGTGTGATGAAGGAAAATTTCCTGTCCCTTACCGTCTCTCCAGACGGCGACACTGTCCTGTTATTGCGTTGCGGCGTCGCCCTCTGTACTCTATTTTTGGAACTGACGCAGCTCCGCTGATACCCGTGCTTCTACCAGCGAGAACGCCGGTCACAGTCAACGCAAGACACCGGTAAGTGAGGACGCGCACCGCTGTTGGCCCTTTAAATTACCCAAATTTCATCATTCCGTGGCACATTTCCTCTCTCTATACCCTGTGACAGTAAGGTAAGGTAGTAATATACATGCTGTACGTTGTATTATGTATCCCACCGTCCCGTACTTTGGTTTAACTAGGAGGAAACACTTTTATTTCCTCGTTGACCGGCAGTTTCTCTGTGGTAAGAGACAGGATGACTACAGTAAAATTCCACTGCATATGAGAGGAAATGTGTCACTCGTGTTGAATAGACGCATGCCATATACCTCATCCAACTATGTCAGATTCAGTGCTTGTTGTGTAAAAAAAATTAGAAAAAGAAAGGTTATTTTCTCTGTGTACTAGGTGGTAAGGTGCATCACATGGCACGGTGGATCAAAATACCAAACATTGAAACAGCCCCTGACCCCCTTTTGAACTCTGAATTTCAATGGTAAAAGCATGCCACTGTGTTGCCCTGTCCCCGTACTTACTCCCTGTGCAATTTTTTTACCCCCCACCCCCCTCCCTGTCCCCCACACGAGCGGTAAGGGACAGGAATGGTAAGGCACCAAAACTTAAATCCGGCCCTACCATACCACCACCCCACTCAGAACCGATTCAAAACACATCTCTCTCCTCCCCCTGTCCCCACTCTCTCTTCCTGCACCCAAAAAATCACTTTACCCCCGCTTCTCACCAAATTTTGGCACTTTTTGGAAAATTGTGTATGGTCACCAAAAAATTGAAACAGCCCCTGACCCCCTTTTGAACTCTGAATTTCAATGGTAAAAGCATGCCACTGTGTTGCCCTGTCCCCGTACTTACTCCCTGTGCAATTTTTTTACCCCCCACCCCCCTCCCTGTCCCCCCAACGAGCGGTAAGGGACAGGAATGGTAAGGCACCAAAACTTAAATCCAGCCCTACCATACCACCACCCCACTCAGAACCGATTCAAAACACATCTCTCTCCTCCCCCTGTCCCCACTCTCTCTTCCTGCACCCAAAAAATCACTTTACCCCCGCTTCTCACCAAATTTTGGCACTTTTTGGAAAATTGTGTATGGGTCACCAAAGATTGAAACAGCCCCTGACCCCCTTTTGAACCCGGAATTTCAATGGTAAAAGCATGCTACTCTGTTGCCCTGTCCCCGTACTTACTCCCTGTGCAATTTTTTTACCCCCCACCCCCCTCTCTGTCTCCCCCACGAGCGGTAAGGGACAGGAATGGTAAGGCACCAAAACTTAAATCCGGCCCTACCATACCACCACCCCACTCAGAACCGATTCAAAACACATCTCTCTCCTCCCCCTGTCCCCACTCTCTCTTCCTGCACCCAAAAAATCACTTTACCCCCGCTTCTCACCAAATTTTGGCACTTTTTGGAAAATTGTGTATGGGTCACCAAAAATTGAAACAGCCCCTGACCCCCTTTTGAACCCGGAATTTCAATGGTAAAAGCATGCCACTCTGTTGCCCTGTCCCCGTACTTACTCCCTGTGCAATTTTTTTACCCCCCACCCCCCCTCTCTGTCTCCCCCACGAGCGGTAAGGGACAGGAATGGTAAGGCACCAAAACTTAAATCCGGCCCTACCATACCACCACCCCACTCAGAACCGATTCAAAACACATCTCTCTCCTCCCCCTGTCCCCACTCTCTCTTCCTGCACCCAAAAAATCACTTTACCCCCGCTTCTCACCAAATTTTGGCACTTTTTGGAAAATTGTGTATGGGTCACCAAAAATTGAAACAGCCCCTGACCCCCTTTTGAACTCTGAATTTCAATGGTAAAAGCATGCCACTGTGTTGCCCTGTCCCCGTACTTACTCCCTGTGCAATTTTTTTACCCCCCACCCCCCTCCCTGTCCCCCCAACGAGCGGTAAGGGACAGGAATGGTAAGGCACCAAAACTTAAATCCGGCCCTACCATACCACCACCCCACTCAGAACCGATTCAAAACACATCTCTCTCCTCCCCCTGTCCCCACTCTCTCTTCCTGCACCCAAAAAATCACTTTACCCCCGCTTCTCACCAAATTTTGGCACTTTTTGGAAAATTGTGTATGGTCACCAAAAATTGAAACAGCCCCTGACCCCCTTTTGAACTCTGAATTTCAATGGTAAAAGCATGCCACTGTGTTGCCCTGTCCCCGTACTTACTCCCTGTGCAATTTTTTTACCCCCCACCCCCCTCTCTGTCTCCCCCACGAGCGGTAAGGGACAGGAATGGTAAGGCACCAAAACTTAAATCCGGCCCTACCATACCACCACCCCACTCAGAACCGATTCAAAACACATCTCTCTCCTCCCCCTGTCCCCACTCTCTCTTCCTGCACCCAAAAAATCACTTTACCCCCGCTTCTCACCAAATTTTGGCACTTTTTGGAAAATTGTGTATGGTCACCAAAAAATTGAAACAGCCCCTGACCCCCTTTTGAACTCTGAATTTCAATGGTAAAAGCATGCCACTGTGTTGCCCTGTCCCCGTACTTACTCCCTGTGCAATTTTTTTACCCCCCACCCCCCTCCCTGTCTGCCCTGTCCCCCCAACGAGCGGTAAGGGACAGGAATGGTAAGGCACCAAAACTTAAATCCGGCCCTACCATACCACCACCCCACTCAGAACCGATTCAAAACACATCTCTCTCCTCCCCCTGTCCCCACTCTCTCTTCCTGCACCCAAAAAATCACTTTACCCCCGCTTCTCACCAAATTTTGGCACTTTTTGGAAAATTGTGTATGGGTCACCAAAAATTGAAACAGCCCCTGACCCCCTTTTGAACCCAGAATTTCAATGGTAAAAGCATGCAACTCTGTTGCCCTGTCCCCGTACTTACTCCCTGTGCAATTTTTTTACCCCCCACCCCCCTCCCTGTCCCCCCCACGAGCGGTAAGGGACAGAAATGGTAAGGCACCAAAACTTAAATCCGGCCCTACCATACCACCACCCCACTCAGAACCGATTCAAAACACATCTCTCTCCTCCCCCTGTCCCCACTCTCTCTTCCTGCACCCAAAAAATCACTTTACCCCCGCTTCTCACCAAATTTTGGCACTTTTTGGAAAATTGTGTATGGGTCACCAAAAATTGAAACAGCCCCTGACCCCCTTTTGAACCCGGAATTTCAATGGTAAAAGCATGCTACTCTGTTGCCCTGTCCCCGTACTTACTCCCTGTGCAATTTTTTTACCCCCCACCCCCCTCCCTGTCCCCCCCACGAGCGGTAAGGGACAGAAATGGTAAGGCACCAAAACTGACTTGTAACCAACTAATCATGTATTGTTTTTGCTGTTGTAGAAAATGCCGAAAGCAAAAGAAAAGAAGAAGCACGTGGAGCGTGTCCAGCTCCCCTTCCCAACACCGATTGTGTTGCCCGACTTCCCGGCCGGGGAAGTTGGACGCAAAGCCCTAGAAGAGTGGGTCGATGAAAGGCGGGAACACGTAAAGAACATGACCAAGAAGGACAAACAGACTTACACGGCGGGACGGAAGAGACTGAATGTAAGGAACGCGTACAAGAATGCCATGAACCATCCGGAAAATGGTGAGGCAAACCGGAAGGCGTCCCGATTGAAGACAGCTGTGAGTACTTCTCAAAATCTTCCTTTATTCTTCACATAGAATTACACAGAACATCATCTTCTTCCAATACACACACTATATTATGTATATATTTTACTGCATTACATGCATACACTGTAAATCAGCTTTCAACACTTGTAATTGACTCCGCAGATTTTTTTGTTAAATACATAGCAATACATCATTATGTACTTTTTGTTGACAGCGTAACCGTCCTAAAGAAGGTTCCAAGTCGCATACAAGACAGAAACTACTTAACAAATTAAACAAGCAGGACAGAGCGGCCGAAAAGAGGAACCAAGCGTCAGGGGAGCGGCAGAGCCGGTCGGCAACAAGAAGTGTGGGAACGCACTCGCCGTCCACGTCCACGTCCGCCACACCCCTGCCGGACCAGAAGAAGAGAACAAGTAAAAGGAAGCAGCCCACTCCCACCCGCCTCCTTCTTCTGACCGACAGCTTACCGCGGCACGGAGTGTTCGGTCATGATAGACCGGAGAATGTGCCATGTGAAAACCTGAGTGGTAAGGGTTATTTTATTAACAAATTCTACTTTACACCACTATTGTGTACTATGGAGTAACACACTCTGGACAACGTACATGTAGCAAACATGTACATCTGTAGATCTATCAATGTGGAAATTATTCATTTTACTCTTGAGATGGTTCGCGGCGAGATTTAAAATCGGGTTTCTCTTTTCTCCGCGTTGTCCAATGCACAGTGATTTTGCTGTGTGATGAACTGAAGTGCCGTATTCAGTGTCCATCATGTTTCACATCATAACTTTTATTCCCAGAGCCAGAGAGTGAAGGCCCCTTGTCGACACCTCCCAGGAGGTCCCCTAGGAAGAAAGCCAGATGCCGGTCTCCCGACCAGTCACCACCTCCGAGGAGGTCCCCTAGGAAGAAAGCCAGATGCCGGTCTCCCGACCAGTCACCACCTCCGAGCAGGTCCTCACGTGAGCAAACAACACGGCTCTCGCCCGAGCAGTCTGCGTGTGGAAGCCCTCCCAGATGTAAGTTTCATATAGAGTAAAAAAAACAAACCATTTCATTATTTTATAAGTTACAATGGAAAGGGAAAAAAACTGTCACTCATCTGGTCTATATGTGGAATGGCCTTGTCTCCCTCACATTTTATTGCTGTTTTTATCCTGCTCTCATACATATGCTTTTTGCTGTTGTGTGTGTTGCAGCGAAGCGGTTCAAGAAGAACGCGACGCCGCGGGTCGATTTGAAGAACGCGGGGGAGTCGAGCGATGCATCGACGGAAGAGAGCGACGTGGACGAGGAGCCGATTTCAAGTCGGTGAGTAGTACTGTAGATATAGGATGTTACCTTTTACAGTTTGTTGTTCAATTAACCTTCTTGAAAGATAAATTCCAATGTAACAAAGAAAATGGCACATGTATTGATTAAGAATTTAATGATGTACTTTCAACTAACATTCACACTATATAATGTTTGAACAGTAGGAAGACTACACGCTGCACATCATCACAATTTTATCTTGTTCTTGTTATACATGTACTAACTTGTTCCCAGTTCGAATATAATAACAAAACCATTTATTCCAGTCTACGTCCCAGGAACAAAAAGTTCTCCTTCTATGTTATATCGTCACAAAGTGAGGATGATTCGAGTGAGGAAAGCAGCGACGATGAGGACCTTATGATACAGGAAGTTGTGTTATCGGTCATCAGAAAAGCTCAGAGTTTTCCGGAATCATAGATGTTATAACTAATCAACACTAATGCTAATACTATACTAACAATCTGTGATTAAATTTTAGCCTCGTTAACCCTTCTAACACCTTGGTCGTCATGATGCATGTATGCAGCGCTGGCGAGTCACTCGTCGGGGCTGCATGCATGCATCATGACGAGTATTGTCTGTTTTTTATGACATCCCTGCTATGAGGACTAACTGTAGACCTATAGATCTATAGATGCATGTGACTATAAATGTGCCTGTTCATGTACATATCACTGACAACATGTAGAAATATCTGTCTCATCTGTGTTAAGGGTCTTAGGGTTCTTTATATTATAACCGTTCTATATCTATGCACGTAGGTCATCATGATGCATGTATGCAGCGCTGACGAGTCACTCGTTGGGGCTGCATTCATGCATCATGACGACAATTGTCATGATTTATATTCACATTATAGATGCACAGTACTTTGCTCAATTTGTTACTGCACTTTAATTTGGTGTATATATATTGTACTTAAGTATATCTCTGTGATTTTTACATCCGTGTTTCACATTTTACAAATTCATTTAATGACTAATCATAACACAGTTTTTAACCTTTTTGTCTATATGCCAGTAAAGTGATAATCGTATTGATATGGGTGTATTAAAGTATACAGATAATAGTGTATTAAAGGACACTGATAATTTTATCTCCATTGAGGCATTAACATTGTGTACATGAATGATTTGATTTGAAGGGGAAGGGCAATAAAAGTTTTGCAGTTTGACATAACATTGACTTCATAGTTTTTCCCTTTTAATCTGCATTATATAGTACAAACAAATTCCCTGTTTATTATAATCTACAGCCGCCAGCTGTCGTATGATGAAATCGCTGAGTATGTTGACGAGCTGGAACGCAACATGGACCGGACCATGGATCAAGAGCCCCAGACTGACGACCCGACTGTGACGTCAGAGGACAGTCCGGCCTCCCTTACCAAGGAGACCGTTCTGTCCTCTCCGGTCCCTTCAGTCGAGAGTTCAGCTTCCCCTATTGTGGAGGCTGAGTTCTCGACTGTCGCGGCCAACGTCACACTGACCGACCACACCCCTGACATCCAGACTGACGACCCGACTGTGACGTCAGAGGACAGTCCGGCCTCCCTTACCAAGGAGACCGTTCTGTCCTCTCCGGTCCCTTCAGTCGAGAGTTCAGCTTCCCCTATTGTGGAGGCTGAGTTCTCGACTGTCGCGGCCAACGTCACACTGACCGACCACACCCCTGACATCCAGACTGACGACCCGACTGTGACGTCAGAGGACAGTCCGGCCTCCCTTACCAATGAGACCGTTCTGTCCTCTCCGGTCCCTTCAGTCGAGAGTTCAGCTTCCCCTATTGTGGAGGCTGAGTTCTCGACTGTCGCGGCCAACGTCACACTGACCGACCACACCCCTGACATCCAGACTGACGACCCGACTGTGACGTCAGAGGACAGTCCGGCCTCCCTTACCAAGGAGACCGTTCTGTCCTCTCCGGTCCCTTCAGTCGAGAGTTCAGCTTCCCCTATTGTGGAGGCTGAGTTCTCGACTGTCGCGGCCAACGTCACACTGACCGACCACACCCCTGACATCCAGACTGACGACCCGACTGTGACGTCAGAGGACAGTCCGGCCTCCCTTACCAATGAGACCGTTCTGTCCTCTCCGGTCCCTTCAGTCGAGAGTTCAGCTTCCCCTATTGTGGAGGCTGAGTTCTCGACTGTCGCGGCCAACGTCACACTGACCGACCACACCCCTGACATCCAGACTGACGACCCGACTACCCTGATGTCTGAGGACAGTTTGGCCCCCCAACACGGGGAGACCGAACTGTCCTCTGTGGTGGAACCAGTGCCAATTTCAGTCTCCCACAATGAGGAGACTGATGTTGGTACTGGTGAGACCGACGCCAACCCGACTGACGATCTGACTACCCTGACGTCTGAGGACAGTTTGGCCCCCCCACACAGGGAGACCGAACTGTCCTCTGTGGTGCAACCAGTGCCAATTTCAGTCTCCCACAATGAGGAGACTGATGTTGGTACTGGTGAGACCGACGCCAACCCGACTGACGACCCGACTACCCCCACTGACGACTCTGCCTGGGATACGGACATGGACATATTACTGCCTGACATGACCCAGAACACTACCGACTTGAATATCAGCAAGCTGACACTGGCTGATATTTCCGACTGTGAATGGGACACAGACATTAAACCGGAGACGCCACCCTACACAGTACCAGACAGTGAGTGGGACATCGAGATGACACAACCACCCCTCCCCTCCCCAACTGTACCGACTGTCCCTGACAATGGCGACGCTGACCTACCGACCGTGACGGACAACACCGAGTCCCCCCTCCCCTCCCCAACTGTACCGACTGTCCCTGACAATGGCGACGCTGACCTACCGACCGTGACGGACAACACCGAGTCCCCCCTCCCCTCCCCAACTGTACCGACTGTCCCTGACAATGGCGACGCTGACCTACCGACCGTGACGGACAACACCGAGTCCCCCCTCCCCTCCCCAACTGTACCGACTGTCCCTGACAATGGCGACGCTGACCTACCGACCGTGACGGACAACACCGAGTCCCCCCTCCCCTCCCCAACTGTACCGACTGTCCCTGACAATGGCGACGCTGACCTACCGACCGTGACGGACAACACCGAGTCCCCCCTCCCCTCCCCAACTGTACCGACTGTCCCTGACAATGGCGACGCTGACCTACCGACCGTGACGGACAACACCGAGTCCCCCCTCCCCTCCCCAACTGTACCGACTGTCCCTGACAATGGCGACGCTGACCTACCGACCGTGACGGACAACACCGAGTCCCCCCTCCCCTCCCCAACTGTACCGACTGTCCCTGACAATGGCGACGCTGACCTACCGACCGTGACGGACAACACCGAGTCCCCCCTCCCCTCCCCAACTGTACCGACTGTCCCTGACAATGGCGACGCTGACCTACCGACCGTGACGGACAACACCGAGTCCCCCCTCCCCTCCCCAACTGTACCGACTGTCCCTGACAATGGCGACGCTGACCTACCGACCGTGACGGACAACACCGAGTCCCCCCTCCCCTCCCCAACTGTACCGACTGTCCCTGACAATGGCGACGCTGACCTACCGACCGTGACGGACAACACCGAGTCCCCCCTCCCCTCCCCAACTGCACCGACTGTCCCTGACAATGGCGACGCTGACCTACCGACCGTGACGGACAACACCGAGTCCCCCCTCCCCTCCCCAACTGCACCGACTGTCCCTGACAATGGCGACGCTGACCTACCGACCGTGACGGACAACACCGAGTCCCCCCTCCCCTCCCCAACTGCACCGACTGTCCCTGACAATGGCGACGCTGACCTACCGACCGTGACGGACAACACCGAGTCCCCCCTCCCCTCCCCAACTGTACCGACTGTCCCTGACAATGGCGACGCTGACCTACCGACCGTGACGGACAAAACAGAGACTACTCCCATGACCAGTACCCCTTCTGACGGACCCATGACCTTCAGTCACACTGTGCTGAATACCCCTGACGCAACCAAGACTGCCCCCCCGACAAGTACGCCAATAAAAGGCTCAATAGCCAATGTGACCTTCAGTGACACTACCCTGGGCACACAATTGACTGGGACTGCGACAAGTGAGGAGAAAGAAGAAGAGAATGACGGCAGTGACGATGACGCTAGAGACGATGACGGCGGAGACAATGACGCTAGAGACGATGACGGCAGAGACGATGACGCTAGAGACGATGACGGCAGAGACGATGACGGCAGAGACGATGACGCTAGAGACGATGACGGCAGTGACGATGACGCTAGAGACAATGACGCTAGAGACGATGACGGCAGAGACAATGACGCTAGAGACGATGACGGCAGTGACGATGACGCTAGAGACGATGACGGCAGTGACGATGACGCTAGAGACGATGACGGCAGTGACGATGACGGCAGTGACGATGACAGTAGTGACGATGACAGTAGTGACGATGACAGTAGTGACAAGGAAGGAGAAGTGTGGCCAGACCGCACCCCTGTACTGGACAGTCAGGGAGAATGGGTGGACTGCTCTTCCGAGAGTACTGGTCACACTTCCGCCTGACCACGACAGCACAGAAATGACATACAACCGATTGACGACACTGACAAAGAGACTGACGACATAACACAAGACACTGACAGAGGATTAACCCGGAGACAACAAGGACCATCCACTCGATCACGAAACCTGGCGAGGAGAGAGACCACCGACAGAACCGCTGAGTGTGAGTTCCCGAGCCACTGGGTGGTACGGGAAGACCACCGTCTTTGGGCAGATGGGCCAGAGAACCCCCCTAGCCCCCCCGCGCCACATCAGGAGGAAGTGCCCTACATTGCCAACCAGGAGGATCCCTCTGAAGCAGAAAACCCACCTGCCCCAGGCAAGTTATAATTATAGTTCAACTTAATATAATTCTGGCGTTGTATACATAATAGTTCTGTTGTATATATATTGCAATACCATAAAAATATGAAAAAGGTATCCATATTTGTACGTGTAACTTATAGACATCCATATAAATACCGTATGCTATGGTAAGAACATTTTACACAGGACTGATTATAATGCACATATTTTAATATACACATTGTATGTCATGCAAAGCAAATGTAATTTTCCTGAAAAACCAAACTTTCTGGTAAGAACAAAATATTAAACAACATACATGTTTATTATAATATCACAGACACTCGAGGGCAGGCTGGCAGGAAGTGCTTCAAAGTAAGCGCGAAGAAGTTGAGCGCGGGGCGCGACAGTGGCTCGGACCCGGACTACACCCCAAAACCAAGACGTAAGTAATTCCTGCATGCACTGTTAGAACCACTGTGATATAGAACTCATAATAACACTTTTACCCGTGGTAAGGGACAGGACATGAAATTGGTACGGCCCCTAATTATCTGGAGTAAGAGAAATACCAAAGAATATATTGACTGTAATACCCTGATACATTAATCAGTGTTCTACGTGAAGTGAAAAAAAAGTGACAGTTATTCTTTTTTAACCTGATCTACCCGGTAAGGGAGAGGGGAAATACAAAATCAAGTGATCGTATAATGAAAAACCAGGAATAAAAGGTTGCAATGTTGTTGTAGCATATCATATGGCCCTGTGCTGTGTTAGGGGTTCCATCCCCATCCGAAAAAAGTAAGAATTACCTAGTTCAGAGCAGTATGATGTCCGGTAAGGGACAGGAGCAGCAAGATAAATAGCCAGAATAAAGTACTACAGCAAGTCAAAAACCGTTTGCACACATGACCAGGCACCCTTTTTCACCACTTCTTGCATAATACCCAAAAAAAAACAGAAAGTAACATCAGCCTCAAACATTTCTGTGCGGTAAGGGACACAAAAATTAGCATGTAGTGTAACATGCATTAACAGTGAAAAAAGAAGAAGATTTCAACATCAGTATGTCATATGGGACTGTATTACCAGTTAATACTTGTTTGTAAAAGAAAAGACATGGTGTCGTCACTCTTTTAGCCAGTAAGGGACAGGAAAGTGAAATATCATGCTCAGAATTCAGTGTTGATGGAATCAAGAAAATCTTTTTTTTTACCCCCTACCCCATTTCACACTGGCTACCATCTCAATGCCAAAGTTAGCAAAAATCATTTAATAAAGAGACAGTACTAGCCGGTAAGGGACAGATTCGCCGGAGAAATGACTTAGTTCATAATTTATGCAGGGGGAAAAAAATTAAAAGCAATTTGCTTGAAGGAGATGGCTTGTCAAATAGGGAGGTTTTGCATAGCAGCTGAAAGTGTTTACTCAGCAACTCTAGAACACACTGTTCTGTGTGGTAAGGTACAGGAAAGTTATATGTCACGAAAGAATGGGGTATTTGGGGGAGAAAAGAAGAAAGAAGACAGTGTTATGGCATAACATATATATATATCTCTGTTCCGCCAAATATTCCAATTCACGATCAAATATCATTTATGAGCTATACCGCACAGAGACCGTTGTAAGGGTGGTAAGAGACAGGAGATATAATGATTCAGGCTTCATTTAGCACTGGGAAAAGCTGAAGAGGAAAATGTAGAAGTATATCCTAGCATTCGAAACCCATATTTAACTGTGAGATGAAATAAAATCACCACTTCACGTCCTTGCCTTGCTTCAGTGGGCGATAAGGGACAGGATACATGGTAAGGGACAGGAAAACAATAAATAGCTTGATGATGAAGTGCTTTCGACGAAGAAGTGAAAGTCAGAAGTGCCACATGTTACCCCACCTGACTCAGGCTTTCATATAATGTATAGAAATGCCCTCAACTCAGTATATATGTAACAGTCCAATGGCCGGTAAGGGACAGTACCAAAAGCTAATTTATAGTGTTTGTTGTACAGTACACAGTAAAATAAAGTAGGTTAATGTTACACAGTGCTCTGTGTCACGCCACCTAACAGGAGTGGCAATACTAAAGTTTTTTTGATACCGAGAACAGAAATACAGGCGGTAAGGGACAGGAAATTAAAACTTTATTGTCTCTTTTCCAGGCTCTGCCAGAGTGAAGAAGCCGCCGGACTTACGTAAGGCTGCAGCAACACCAGATGACGACCCTGCTATACCAAACGATGACCCGAACGAGAACCCACAGGACGGCGCAGTTGCCCCACTCCCAGATCCCGCTGCCATCTTTGACCAGAATGTGTCGAGGGAGGCTCTCAAAGCTCTGTTGTTTCTTGGTGTAAGAAAAGCAAACCAGACAACCGAAAGAATCGAGTTCATGGAGGACTTGGTTGAATTCAAGGAGACTTTGAGATGCAGTCCCCTTTGGCTGAAGAAAGAGATGATGAAGCAACGACATGGGAAGAAGAAACACGGCAAAAAGTCCAGGATAGCTAGAGCCATTCAACTGTGCCGGAATAGTGTATATCCAGCCCCGTCTCAGAAGAAGATCACCAGTCGACGCAGAATGGCCGAGGCCAAGGTGAAAGCGGTGGATGAGTTCCTACGCCGGCCCGATAACTGCTACACGCTTCCAGACAAGAAGCATTATCGGAAAGACGGTGGAATGTTCATCCCTGTTGTGGCCCTGGTTGACTGCCTCCGTAACTTACACCGGAAGTTTGTCACCGAGACTGCAATCACCATGTCATTCTCGACGTTCTGCAAGGCACGAGACAGGAGAACCCTCAAGTCTTCCATCTTCCTCAAGAGATCGGTTTGTCTGTGCAAGCCACATGCCAACATGAAGCTGATGTTGGAAGTTGTGCCTGGCTTGCCCAACTCAACAAGAGAACTGGTCGAATTGAGTGAGGACGCTCTGAACGCAGGTCTTGCTTCCATCAAGGACAACCAGAGTGTCAAGTACAAGACCTGGTTCAAGAGCACAGTGAAGTTTGTGAAAGAGGACCAACCTGACCGGAATGTCTACCACACGGAATTGTTGAAGAAATGTATCAGTGGAGAATCCTTCAAGAAGCAGTTAGTAGACGCGATGCCAGAGTTCCGCGAGCACTGCCGCCGGGTACACGAACAGTACGAGGCGGTACGTTTGCTAAAGGCCACCTTACCACCAGACCACGCGATCTGCCATATGGACTACGCGGAGAACTGGCCCACGTCCTTCTTCCAGGAAATCCAAGCTGCTTTCTTCGGCAAAGACCAGATCACCCTTCATCCAATGGTTGTGTACACAAAGCTGCAAGAGATCTTGAAACACAAGTGCTACGTTGGTGTGAGTGAGGTAACAGACCACAAGTTTCCCTCCACTCTAGCATTTTTGACTCAAGTGATTGAGCATATCAAGCAGACTGTACCTGACCTGAAACATCTCCACTTGGTGACGGACTCCCCGAGCTCCCAGTACAGGAACCGCTTCGCGTGTGACATGCTGGTGAGGGCAGCAGAGAAGTTTGGGATCCGGATCACCTGGAATTGGTTGGAGGCTGGACACGGAAAGGGGCCTTGTGACGGTGTCGGTGGAGCGCTCAAGGGACTAGCTGACCGAGTCGTGAAACAGTGTGGAGCGATTCAGACTGCAAGCGAGTTTGTTGAGCAGCTCACGCCAGCGACCAACAAGGTTACACTCATACAAAGTACAAGACAAGAGATCAAGGCGTGCGAAAGTTTAGTGGATGATTGGCGCTCCCGTCCGGTTGAGGGCATTCTCCAGTACCACCAAGCCACCTTTGTGAACAACGAACTGTTCCTGCGACCAACTTCATGCTACAAGGAATGTTGCTTCTCTGAGGATGGCGACTTGGTTCCGAGTGCGGAATGTGAGGGTTGGACGAGAGCCAAGTTCGGCCCTCGTCCCAAACCGAGTGTTTCGCGAACCAAGAAGAAACCGAAGGACAAGGCTACAACACCAGTGGAAGCCGAGGCGGAAGTGGAAGCTGAGCCACAGATTGAGGCGCAGGCTACAACACCAGTCCAAGCTGAGGTGGGGGCTGAGCCACAGATTGAGGCGCAGCCTGGCCCCACACCCAAGCCAAAAGCTAATCCGAAAGCTAAGTCCAGACGGAGAAGGGAAGCAACTCCTGAACCATCTTCTGATGCTGATGACTCTGACTCTGACTCTGAGCCTGACTACGAACAGTGTGAACTGCCGGAACACGTGACGCCCCGTACTCTGAGGAAGAGAGCCCCAGTGCAACCTGTGTACGCAGACTCTTACCCCGACTCTGAAGTGGAGGACGGAGTAGGAGGCAATGAAGCTGGAATTGACGAAGGGCTGTTCAGCAGTGACGAAGAGTTAGGGGACGCGGCAGAGAGGATCCATCTTCGAACCCGTGTTCGCGCACGACGAAAATTCACCAGAAGGATGAACCAAATCCAGAAAGCTGTGGCACCAATGCCGGCACCAAGAGCAACAGTATCGGGGGCAGCGTGTTCTGCGGGTGATGTGAAGGAGCCTGACTGTGAGCACGGACAGGAGACACCCAAAGAACGAGCTAGAACCGAGAAACTCAATGCCAGAGCTAAAGACCAGGCCAGCAGAAGGAGAAAAGGTGAACTGGTGAATGAGTGTGTCGAAGACCAGAGTGAGAGTACGGATGACGAAGAGTGGCCTCTGCAGTGGGAGATGTCGGTAGCAGAGTTCCTGAGGCGGTACCAGGATAGTGCGTGAGCCAGCACTGTAAAACGAGCTCTACACGGACAATCCCATGATATCGGACTAAGATAAGACTTCAGATATCTTTTCATTCATGTTTTTTTATTTTAATGTAGCCCATTATGCTGCTGTACCCAGTACTATTTTAAATGAATAGTATTTTACACATCAGCAGGGTGGACTATATCAAAGTAAGGGCAGGGTGTATTGATATGTGAGGTTTTATAGCATGCTAACAAGATTAATGAGGTTATGAGGTGTAATGTAAACTAAATGTCACAGTGGGGGGAAGAAAGATGAAATTCATTCAAAATTATAACTCTAAATTCAACATCTATCAGGTAAGTAGGATTTAATAAATTTATATTCGGTTTTGGCTTCATAGGTAACATTTGTATGTAAAGATGCACTGTGACATGCCGACTGTATAGCAAGGAAAGGTTATACTACATGTATTGGAAGTAGAAAGTTGTATTCTACCCTTGACCCTAGTATTTCGCTCGTTTCCTGTCCCTTACCACATGAAATCAAGGTGAGATACTGCGTATCCGGACTGAAAGTTAAATACTGTTGTGCCAAGGGGAGAAGAAATGTGTTGTATTGTGACCTGAAAGTGTACAGCTTTACATTGCGTATTTTGGTGCTGTCCCTGACCACGAGTTTTCCTGTCCCTTACCACCGGGTGAGGTTTCAGTTGGGAGTGTGTGAGACAAAGCTGACTGCATGTGATGTATGTACAATCGGTTTGTGGTTGTAGTAGACATGTTAGAGGTCAGTTTAGAGTAGATAAGGTGCATGAAACATGTACTTGGGTCATGCTGTGGCTGTAATATTCCAAAAAGTGTGTGAGATTTCCCGTTTCCGAGTTTCCGGGAGGTCAGAAGGGAGGCAAAGTAGGGTGTTCTGGGGTGCTGCATGGGTGGAATGGGTGGGAGAGAGTGTCTACTTGATGGAAAGTGTGAAAAAATGGGGTGGAAAGATGTATTTCTGACGTAGAGAAGGGCTGGGAAGGAGTGTGTGCTTTTCGGTGTTTATGTGTATTTTGGTCCTGTCCCTTACCACCGGGTGAGGTTTCAGTGGGGAGTGTGTGAGACAAAGCTGACTGCATGTGATGTATGTACAATCGGTTTGTGGTTGTAGTAGACATGTTAGAGGTCAGTTTAGAGTAGATAAGGTGCATGAAACATGTACTTGGGTCATGCTGTGGCTGTAATATTCCAAAAAGTGTGTGAGATTTCCCGTTTCCGAGTTTCCGGGAGGTCAGAAGGGAGGCAAAGTAGGGTGTTCTGGGGTGCTGCATGGGTGGAATGGGTGGGAGAGAGTGTCTACTTGATGGAAAGTGTGAAAAAATGGGGTGGAAAGATGTATTTCTGACGTAGAGAAGGGCTGGGAAGGAGTGTGTGCTTTTCGGTGTTTATGTGTATTTTGGTCCTGTCCCTTACCACCGGGTGAGGTTTCAGTGGGGAGTGTGTGAGACAAAGCTGACTGCATGTGATGTATGTACAATCTGTTTGTGGTTGTAGTAGACATGTTAGAGCTCAGTTTAGAGTAGATAAGGTGCATGAAACATGTACTTGGGTCATGCTGTGGCTGTAATATTCAAAAAAGTGTGTGAGATTTCCCGTTTCCGAGTTTCCGGGAGGTCAGAAGGGAGGCAAAGTAGGGTGTTCTGGGGTGCTGCATGGGTGGAATGGGTGGGAGAGAGTGTCTACTTGATGGAAAGTGTGAAAAAATGGGGTGGAAAGATGTATTTCTGACGTAGAGAAGGGCTGGGAAGGAGTGTGTGCTTTTCGGTGTTTATGTGTATTTTGGTCCTGTCCCTTACCACCGGGTGAGGTTTCAGTGGGGAGTGTGTGAGACAAAGCTGACTGCATGTGATGTATGTACAATCGGTTTGTGGTTGTAGTAGACATGTTAGAGGTCAGTTTAGAGTAGATAAGGTGCATGAAACATGTACTTGGGTCATGCTGTGGCTGTAATATTCCAAAAAGTGTGTGAGATTTCCCGTTTCCGAGTTTCCGGGAGGTCAGAAGGGAGGCAAAGTAGGGTGTTGTGGGGTGCTGCATGGATGGAATGGGTGGGAGAGAGTGTCTACTTGATGGAAAGTGTGAAAAAATGGGGTGGAAAGATGTATTTCTGACGTAGAGAAGGGCTGGGAAGGAGTGTGTGCTTTTCGGTGTTTATGTGTATTTTGGTCCTGTCCCTTACCACCGGGTGAGGTTTCAGTGGGGAGTGTGTGAGACAAAGCTGACTGCATGTGATGTATGTACAATCGGTTTGTGGTTGTAGTAGACATGTTAGAGGTCAGTTTAGAGTAGATAAGGTGCATGAAACATGTACTTGGGTCATGCTGTGGCTGTAATATTCCAAAAAGTGTGTGAGATTTCCCGTTTCCGAGTTTCCGGGAGGTCAGAAGGGAGGCAAAGTAGGGTGTTCTGGGGTGCTGCATGGGTGGAATGGGTGGGAGAGAGTGTCTACTTGATGGAAAGTGTGAAAAAATGGGGTGGAAAGATGTATTTCTGACGTAGAGAAGGGCTGGGAAGGAGTGTGTGCTTTTCGGTGTTTATGTGTATTTTGGTCCTGTCCCTTACCACCGGGTGAGGTTTCAGTGGGGAGTGTGTGAGACAAAGCTGACTGCATGTGATGTATGTACAATCGGTTTGTGGTTGTAGTAGACATGTTAGAGCTCAGTTTAGAGTAGATTAGGTGCATAAAACATGTACTTGGGTCATGCTGTGGCTGTAATATTCCAAAAAGTGTGTGAGATTTCCCGTTTCCGAGTTTCCGGGAGGTCAGAAGGGAGGCAAAGTAGGGTGTTGTGGGGTGCTGCATGGGTGGAATGGGTGGGAGAGAGTGTCTACATGATGGAAAGTGTGAAAAAATGGGGTGGAAAGATGTATTTCTGACGTAGAGAAGGGCTGGGAAGGAGTGTGTGCTTTTCGGTGTTCATGTGTATTTTGGTCCTGTCCCTTACCACCGGGTGAGGTTTCAGTTGGGAGTGTGTGAGACAAAGCTGACTGCATGTGATGGATGTACAATCGGTTTGTGGTTGTAGTAGACATGTCATAGCTCAGTTTAGAGTAGATAAGGTACATGAAACATGTACTTGGGTCATGCTGTGGCTGTAATATTCCAAAAAGTGTGTGAGATTTCCCGTTTCCGAGTTTCCGGGAGGTCAGAAGGGAGGCAAAGTAGGGTGTTGTGGGGTGCTGCATGGATGGAATGGGTGGGAGAGGGTGTCTACATGATGGAAAGTGTGAAAAAATGGGGTGGAAAGATGTATTTCTGACGTAGAGAAGGGCTGGGAAGGAGTGTGTGCTTTTCGGTGTTCATGTGTATTTTGGTCCTGTCCCTTACCACCGGGTGAGGTTTCAGTTGGGAGTGTGTGAGACAAAGCTGACTGCATGTGATGGATGTAAAATCGGTTTGTGGTTGTAGTAGACATGTCAGAGCTCAGTTTAGAGTAGATAAGGTGCATGAAACATGTACTTGGGTCATGCTGTGGCTGTAATATTCCAAAAAGTGTGTGAGATTTCCCGTTTCCGAGTTTCCGGGAGGTCAGAAGGGAGGCAAAGTAGGGTGTTGTGGGGTGCTGCATGGATGGAATGGGTGGGAGAGAGTGTCTACATGATGGAAAGTGTGAAAAAATGGGGTGGAAAGATGTATTTCTAACGTAGAGAAGGGCTGGGAAGGAGTGTGTGCTTTTCGGTGTTTATGTGTATTTTGGTCCTGTCCCTTACCACCGGGTGAGGTTTCAGTTGGGAGTGTGTGAGACAAAGCTGACTGCATGTGATGGATGTACAATCGGTTTGTGGTTGTAGTAGACATGTCATAGCTCAGTTTAGAGTAGATAAGGTGCATGAAACATGTACTTGGGTCATGCTGTGGCTGTAATATTCCAAAAAGTGTGTGAGATTTCCCGTTTCCGAGTTTCCGGGAGGTCAGAAGGGAGGCAAAGTAGGGTGTTGTGGGGTGCTGCATGGATGGAATGGGTGGGAGAGGGTGTCTACATGATGGAAAGTGTGAAAAAATGGGGTGGAAAGATGTATTTCTGACGTAGAGAAGGGCTGGGAAGGAGTGTGTGCTTTTCGGTGTTCATGTGTATTTTGGTCCTGTCCCTTACCACCGGGTGAGGTTTCAGTTGGGAGTGTGTGAGACAAAGCTGACTGCATGTGATGGATGTACAATCGGTTTGTGGTTGTAGTAGACATGTCAGAGCTCAGTTTAGAGTAGATAAGGTGCATGAAACATGTACTTGGGTCATGCTGTGGCTGTAATATTCCAAAAAGTGTGTGAGATTTCCCGTTTCCGAGTTTCCGGGAGGTCAGAAGGGAGGTAAAGTAGGGTGTTGTGGGGTGCTGCATGGGTGGAATGGGTGGGAGAGAGTGTCTACATGATGGAAAGTGTGAAAAAATGGGGTGGAAAGATGTATTTCTGACGTAGAGAAGGGCTGGGAAGGAGTGTGTGCTTTTCGGTGTTCATGTGTATTTTGGTCCTGTCCCTTACCACCGGGTGAGGTTTCAGTTGGGAGTGTGTGAGACAAAGCTGACTGCATGTGATGGATGTACAATCGGTTTGTGGTTGTAGTAGACATGTCAGAGCTCAGTTTAGAGTAGATAAGGTGCATGAAACATGTACTTGGGTCATGCTGTGGCTGTAATATTCCAAAAAGTGTGTGAGATTTCCCGTTTCCGAGTTTCCGGGAGGTCAGAAGGGAGGCAAAGTAGGGTGTTCTGGGGTGCTGCATGGGTGGAATGGGTGGGAGAGAGTGTCTACATGAAAGAAAGTGTGAAAAAATGGGGTGGAAAGATGTATTTTTGACGTAGAGAAGGGCTGGGAAGGAGTGTGTGCTTTTCGGTGTTTATGTGTATTTTGGTCCTGTCCCTTACCACGTATACTATTTCCTTTAGCGTCCTTGCACACAGCAATGTGGCTTTTTTACAATAATTTTTTTAGCTTCTTCCTACATGTCACAAGTATGTCTAGTGTATGCACCATGTAAAGTGTGTTATATCCTTTGTTATATGACATGTTTATGGGTAAGTATGACATTAATGTAACATGTCACTATATGCATGAGGTATTTTTTTACTGTATTTCTCAATTACATATTACCTAGAGAAAGGAGTAACACTGTATACATGTAGTGTTGAGAATAAAATACTTTTATTACATTTTTGTTACTATATACATGCTGCTTTGGTGCTGTATTTTCTCCTGTAGTCTTGTCTCCTGTTCCTTACCACGTACTTCCTGTCTCTTACCACTTCAAGGTGTAGGAAAAGCGAAATAAGTGGCATACCACTGCCCTAAGAAAGAAAAAATGGAACGCTATGTTGTACAGAAGGGTTGGAACTACCTATATCACTGCAAGATGTCCTGCTGTAGTGCATGGGGTACATGGGAAAAATCTCGGAAAATTTGATACCAAATTTGCTGAAAAAAAGTGAAAAATCCGTTTTTGGGGTACCTGAGATGGGGGATGGGGGGTGGAGATAAAGGAAAGTGGTATACTTTACCTGTTTCACGTGGTACAGGGGTCAAATTGTGCTATTTTCACCTTTGTATGACAAAAAACAGTTAGTTTTTAAAGGAAATTACCTTTTCCTGGTAAGAGACAGGAAAATACACGAGCGGTACGAGTTTCGCGCTACACAGGATCGACCCCAGGCATATTTAAATGATAAAACCTAGCTGGAGGGGTGATATAACACATGTACTTTGCCCCCTAACTTTATTTAGGCCATTGGAAGATATTTTTGTGCCACCCCCTGCACCCCCATATGCATTGCGCTCATGAGACATAGCCATATATAGGCACCACAAACCACAAACATGAAAGGTGCCTAGCCTGTTTATCTCCTGATTAAAAAATACCCTGAAAAGAAAAAAGAATCAATCCTGAGGGGTTGGGCTGCGGGGTCTCTATTCCTCTGTGTTCCTCTGCTCATCTCTCCCTCTATTCTCATCTCTATGTCTATCTATTTCTTGCAGATGACTCTACCCTTCTTTCTGGTCATCCTTACTGTCATCATGCAAGGCCTCCAGGGGGAAAGACCTCTATGCTGATTGTCATGATAACACCTCATTTTTGGAGGCTTCCAAAGGGGTCGACCATCTGCATCTAGAACAATCAGGATGACTTAGAATAACATGTTAAAACCATACAGACGCCAACTGTCTACTGAAAAGGTATCAGGGTCAAATATGAACATTGTGTTTGTTTTTTGCACATGAAAATTATTTTTGGATGTGGGTGTAAAATATTTAGGAATTAGAAATGAAACACTAGTCAGGAGTTTTTATAATACTATTTCTTTCAACATATTCTTTCTATGGTTCTTCATTTATAGAGTTATTCCCTGATGCCATATCTGTGTGTCTGACTGTGAGTGACAAACAAAGTTGTTTTTATACAAAGCCAAGAGCTGCCTCATCACAGCACCATGTAAACAGCACCGTATAACACATGAATAACAACCTGACCCAGATGACAACATGCCTTGCAACAGGATTAGGAGAAGTTATCTAACTAGAGGACTTTTGTGAGTGCAGAGGTAGATTCTATTATACAAGTACATGTATATACTACTTGTAGTAAGATTGACTTCAATTTCAATACCCTCTTTCAGTTTCAACATTCAGGCAGCATATATATACATCCTCCACTGTCATGTTAAATGAAAGCAGTTCTTTGTATTCATGCATCAAGTCAATCCGTCAGGAGTATGAATCATGGTGTACACAGTGACCTCCATTATAATGTAATGTACTTTTAACAAGATCAATGCCACATGTTTCATGTCAGGAAATGAGGCTGTCAGTGGGTGAAGGTCTGTGACCTCCTACATAATGGGTCATGGCCTCTGTTACCTTGCACAGTAGGAGTCATGACCTCTGTTACCTTGTACAGTAGGGTCATGACCTCTGTTACCTTGTACAGTAGGGGTCATGACCTCTGCTACCTTGTACAGTAGGGGTCATGACCTCTGTGACCTGGAAGAAGACACCAGCTGATTGAAAACAGAGCCGCTGCCAGCCCCGTCATTATGGTCACAGGCAGGCATCCAATCAGATTTAAGCTAATCCATTTTTTAGTACCTTCTCCAACACTCCAACATGTAGATATCTAGATTGTCCACAACCTGTATTGCTCTGAACAGCTGTTAATGCTTTGAGAGTCATGTTGCTTTGCTTATACACTCGTATATGTCTTCCTCTGTTAGCTAATATGAAAAGTGGCCATGTGTGTAATTTTCTGATTCAGATAAACTCAAATGGTTAAGGACTCAAAGGGTAAAGGACCATGTTTGGAGATACCAAGAAAGGAGCCGCTCCCTTTGGCCTTGAGTAGCTTCCCATCATAAGGGGTCCTCAAATTGCACCACTTAACCCTTTAAAGGCTGCATAGTGCTTTAAAACACTAAGATTGATCTAATGCACAAAGGATATCAAAGCTATGTCCTGACCCACATTTATCCTTCAATCAGCATAATGAATATAAGTGACGCCAGCAAATGATTCACTGATGCTCTGAAAATAATATGACCTATAATGGAATGGTCTTTATAGTAAAGAGGGAATTAAAGGGTGGGACTGAAGGAGAAGGGAACTAGTGGTAATGTTGGAGAGGTATTCAGGGGGATGTCGATGGAAACAGGGGGTGATGAGGGGCTGATGAGGGGATTAGTGGGCTGGGGACAGATGGAGGCTGGCACCATCAGGGCATGTCATTTACCTACCCCCCCCCCCCCAGTTCAGCTTGCTAACACTTCCATATTCTTATACTTTATGATTCATACTTATCTTGATAGTCAGGATCGACCCAACTCATCCATTCACTATTCACTCACTGGTTCCTAGCCCCCACTGTTATCTAATGATAGTAATGGGTATATGGGCCTATCATATCTCCTTGCACTATAATTGTGTGGAATCAGCTACTTTCTCACTGAAATGCACTTGGACGCACACCCAAATAGTAATGACGCCGGATCCACTGACACTCTTTGTCAAACCGCCTCACTACGAGGCGCTCCTACTCCAGCCACACAGGTCGCGTCCACTAACCTAAAGTCTTACATGACCACATTGCTCGGTGAGTTTTGTAACCTCCATGGTCTCCGTATTGGAGACTATGGTATTAGGAGCCTGCATCTGAAATTTGGGGAATTATATGACCTTGTTAGATTGTTTGATATCCTGTGTGTCAGCGAAAGCTGGTAACTAGATGGCTATTCAAATCATAAACTGTATGTCCCCGGTTACAAATTTTTCTAGGCTTGATAGAGTACTCGATAAGACAGGGGGTGGCCTACTGCTGTATGTCTGTGATAAAATGGCCCCTTACTGTACGGTTGATACCAGAATACAGTTATCAAACTGTGATATTGAAGCTATGGTTGCACATTTTGCTCAAGAAAAACACTGCCTTATGTCATTCATACATGTATATTGCCCGCCTAATGGCAGTTATGTTAAATGTATTAATGCCATCGCTGATCTATGTCAAAATGAAACTCTCTTCTCTGGTAGAGAAAGATGGCTAATCGGGGACATAAACGTTGACTTGCTAAGTCCCGATGACAGTAAGACCAAATATTACGTAAGCGCCATGGACACCATTGGTCTTACTGATGTGATAACAGATAAGATAACACGTCTTTACCCTGATAAACCTGGAGGTACATGTTTAGACCTCATAAGCACCAACTGTGATTCAGTGAAGTTCCATGGGACACTGCCACTGTTGGTCAGTGACCATTTACCTATCTATGCCATTAAGAAAAAGTCCTTAGAGGTGTGTATCAAAAGGAAGATCACTGGGCTTTCGTATAGAGCATACAACCATAGTGATTTTGCTGATTACCTGCTAAATATTGATTGGTGTGATTTTTATCAATGCATTGATGTTGGTATTAGAGTAGATTCACCACTTTCGGACGCTCGTTTGCAGTGCAAACGTGACCCATTTTCTCTGGCCTACAGCTTTCTTAATATTCGATACAGACCTAGTATCATAGTATATATGAGTAGAGGGGTGTCAAAACTTTATACCCAACAAATAATTTGTGTCTTTTAACCTAATTTTCAGTGAAATATTCTTCATCAAAATTGGGAAATTTAATGTCTCGATTTCACCTGATGTCGGACACTTTGTATTTTTTTAGTTATTCTCAAGTAATAGTGACTTATCTGTCCTAGTATTCAGCAAGCATAACATAATCCATCTAAGGTTTGAATATTACTAAATGTATTAAACATATCTACATCTAGAATATGCTTTTAGCACTGTTGAACCTGGCCAATATAGGAAATCTATAGATACTTATTTTATACTTAGAAAACCGAATATTCGTAGGCTAATGGAATTTGATCATGCATATTGAGTAAAATGGGCTTAGTATTTTTCTATTGGCAGAGATATTCATTTGCTTCCTCCATATTTATGGCCAACGGAAAACACAGTGGGCAGTAATGTCCGCCTCAAGGTGAAATTTTATCACATTTTGAACAGCCTGCAAATTATTATTCTGGAAATTTCTTTTGTGTTTTCTTTCTATATTCTACTTCAGAATACATATGCCTTTCTGTCCAGTTTGGATTATATTACATGGGGGTAGTTACGACAGGCAGATTTATCATGACAGCACATCTGTCCGACATGAGGTACCATGTAATTTTGCACATAAGCCATCAGCTACTCACCACGAAACTGGCCTACTTCAGGGCATGTACAGACACAGAAAATAGTGATATGCATATACATCCTTTTCTTTAATTGTTGAAAGAACACTTCAACTTTACAGAGGTACCCGCATATAGGGCATAAGTCCTTCTATTCATAATGCATTTTAATGCTAAACATGTCCGACTTGAGGTATGTGTCCGTCTCATGGTGAATCTACCCTAGATGGGACATGTTATTTAAACATATTGTGGCCTATCTTGATATTCACTGTGCTATTCGTGACATGGTAATTAAGGACATGAATAAGCCGTGGATGACACGGCAGATCTACAAGGTCATTTATGAGCGAAATGAATACATGCATGAGTATTGTGTGGGCAGGAGAGTCGACCATTCCCTGCTGGAAATGGTCCAACAGACCCGACGCGATATCAATGCCATGACCGTAATGCCGAAGATGATTATTTTATTCAGAAGCTTGATGAACATAAATCAAACCCGTATAAGTTCTGGCGAGAGCTCAATAAACTCCTCGGTAGATCCGGTAAGGACCGCCCTGAAATTATCTTAAACCCCCATATGACCGGTGCCGAGATCAAAGGTGACAAGGTCCCTGACTATATAAACGAATTCTTCACCGGTATAGGTGAAAAACTCTTTACCTCACTAGGCGACAAGCCAAATACATACTGACTGTAAACTCACCCAGAGCTCTTATACCCCCACCGAGGCCACGACTGTGACCTACTCGACGGTTGTTGGCTTACTAAATAATATTGATATATATACTGTGCAAATTTGGTCTAACCAGATATCATGATGCTTCATATTTCTTAAAGTACACATGATCAGGACACTGTAGAGTGAATATAACCAATAATGGGGCTATTTTGAGGAAACTAGGGTAAAGTTGAGAGTTAGTAGTTGAAATATTCATATTTCTGATAAATGTTCAAAAATCATCGGGCTGTATCTTAAAAACAATTACTCAGAGGATATCCATTCTTGGTATGCTTCAAGATATATGTTGGCCTAGCTTGTAAACAAAATTATTAGTTGCGTTGATGTATTTAAAACATAATGTTCATGATCATGGATTTTTGGTCACAGAGTCACCTGAAAAAAGGACAATAAACTTCACAAGGCGATAAAAACTGAACAGCTAGGGTTAGAAATGTATCAAAAAGTGTTCCAAGGAGCCAAGATATATACCTTTCAATAAACTAAACTTGTTTAAACATATTAATATCTTTCTGATTTGTCCTTCCTCTATCCTAAAACAACATAAGTCAGGAGTTTGAGCCATATACATAAGTCAAGTGGCGTGGAGAATATAAGTGCAACAGTACTAAAAAGACGCACTACTAATCTTAGCTCCGCAGCTAACCTCAATTATAAACAATTGTATCCATAATGTCACGTTCCCTGCCTCATGGGCTTCTGTTGTGCCCCTACCTAAGTCGGGAGACTCGAGGTCAATAGGAAACTGGCGCCCAATATCGCTCTTACCCATGCCTAGTAAAATACTAGAACGAATAATATATAGGGAAATTTAGGGTAGATTGGAAAATGACAGAATTCTGGCCGATTGCCAATATGTCTTCCGCACGTCCAGAGGAACTAACGATGCAGTTTCAAACTGGTCAACAACCTCTATAGAGCCCGTGATTTGAAGCGCCCCCCTGGTGGTTTGTTTTCTGGATGTGCGGAAGGCATTTGATTGTATACACCATGCTGAGCTGCTGAGCCGCATGCGAGCATTAAAACTCCCTAGTATTTATTGTGATTGACTGTGTACTTATTAATCTAGGCGCACGCAGCGTGTAATGTGTAATAATAAGCTGTAATCAACTGTACTAAATATAGACTATTGTGTACCTCAAGGATTCATATTGGGTCCGCAATTATTCATATGTTTTTTTAATAACCTACCTAGCGTAATCAAAAACTGTAATATTATAATGTACGCTGACGATGTAGTATTTTACACGTCAGCCACCAAGTTAAACGGTGGCAGAAACTTATCACAATCGGATGCGAGTCCTGTATTCAATTGATTTACTAATAGCGGCCTATGTATAAATACAGACAAAACCAAAGTAATAGCCTTCACGCATGTTACGTCCGATAGACCCCAGGAACTCAATATTGAGATGGGTTCAAGCAACCCGGAAAGCCGTAGTCAATATGAGTATCTTGGGGTTGATCCTAGATAATAAGCTAAATCTAGAGTGCTCTATTGGCAAAACCGTAGGTACTTGTAATCATAGGAGTGTTATGCTATGTAAAATACGACGCAGGGTAACAAAATGTTCAGCCACTCAGGCTTACAAGCAAACAATATTACCAGTTATGGTTACTTATAGAATGGAGTGACTGAGGTGCAGCATAAGGGCCTACAGTTAACTCAAAACAAATGTCACCGCGTATGCTTAAATGTAAGAATGAAACATCATATTGTCGACCTGCACCGGGAATGTGATATAGAGTACCTGTCGGTCAGATTTGACCTCCAGTTACTATTGTTGATTTATAAATATATGTACGGCAATTCACATTCCCTAACCCCCAATCAAACTACCTGTTTCACTGACGCGGTATGGCGCTGCTGCCTACACCAAACATCCCACCTGCCCCCATTGTGCCAATTTGTATACAGAGAGAAAATTTAAGTAAGACTGAAAGAGGGCAAAATGAAAGGGGGGAATTTGAGGAAGGGGATATCTGCGGAGGAAGAAGGAGGGAAAGATAATGTAGGGAGAGAGGGAGATTGAGCAAGTGATACCTGGATGCACATCACCACGGTCAGAGGTATAATACTAAAGCTGCACACAGAAAATGAGAGTCTTCTGTCGTCAAAACAAACACTTCTAAAATACAGGCAAGAGGTTCTCATTTAGGCTGCAATGACTCTTACAATTTGTGTCCAAGGGGAATCATCTTGAATGTGCCCATCACTGCTCCTACAGCCAAAGTTACGAAATGAAATGACCTTGCCTTACTTTATACTTCAAAAAAGAGGAATTGTATTATCAATCATGCAGTTTGTATATGTTAGTTATTCAGTAAGGAGTCTTTTGACAAAAAATGCCTGCAGTCCAGCATGTAGAATCAGGGATTCTAAGAATCGAGTCTAAATATTTTGCACAATTCTATTCATTAGATGTATGTGCATTCGAAAGGATTGGCTTCGCGTCTGAGGAGGTCAAGTGGGGATTATTCTCTACATGTAATGAATTTGGCTGCGGTGACTCATCCAGAAATACCCCACTATAGTAGAGACCTGGAAAGCCTAATCTGCAGGCCAGGGCACAGCTACTGCCTGAGTAGGATCTGCCTAAATCCTGCAGTATCATAAATTAGGCTTATACAGACGTCCTTTATATTAAAGGGTGCAAAGTGCTTTAATGCCTTATTGCCATGGCTAAGAAAGTCCCCATCTAATTAGCATGCTGGCCCTGCAATGTTATTGCACTTCTATTGGGCTTGAATCCAGGACTTCAAAGGGATGCATCACTGCATCATGATGACCAAAGGCATGACATATTGAAGCAATAGGATGCCCTTAAGGAGTTCACTTGAAAGAGCAGCTCACGATCAATAAGAGACCCTACAATTTTACTGCACTGAAAGGGATTGGCTTAAGGCCCGAATGAATAACTAAAAATTAGCAAGGGTATAGCGTATTAAAGCACTATGTAGCCCCTGAAGGGGCTAGTGAAAACCTCAGAGTAATAAATCCACTGTTGTACTAAATTAGCAGCTCACCCGCGATAAGGCAGTAGCTCAGGAGTCCCTTAATACCCAACCTGAATACCTGATTTAGTAGCTCCTGAGCAGAGAAAGTAACTAAAGTGGTCCATTAAGGAAGTCTTCTAAGCAGCAGGAATGTAAAAATGTTTGAATCACTTTACAGGGTGCTCTTAATTTGGGATGCAGCTTTAATGATGGTTCACCACTTGCAGGGGAAAATACTATGCAAACGCAAACCTGAAAAACGGTCTCATATTTCATGCTTAAAACAGCAACCACATTTATCTAAGCGAAAAACACCCTATGTAAACCTTTCAGGTATTTTTTATTATCTGGATTTCTTCTAGGATGTCCCCGCTAACTATCTCATCACTCCTTTTATATTACACTTTATATAACCCATAACCCATCACTCTAGTTATATTACACAGTACATATATATATATATATATATATATATATATATATATATATATATATATATATATCCATACCCACATCCTATATGATGGTTCATGTCCTGGCCACCTGCTGTTTTCTCCTAATCAAAACAATTCATTAGTTATTGTAATCATACACTTGATGTAACTTTATTCTTGAGGCAGCTGTGGTGGTAGATATTGGCTGCTTATATTAGGCGCGTCAGTGACTGTCCTCTTAAACACCCATATTACAACCAGGTGGCACCATGGATGGCAACAACTTATCATTACTATGTATGTATACATACATAGTTACTAGATATGTATTTGTATGACTTGAACATTCAACATTTAACACTGGTGAGTTACTCACTGATCTTGAATGCAGCACTAGCTCATTCACTGTCTATCACTGTGGCAACCACACCTATGTAGCTCTAACCGGCAGCCACTCTTCTCTTTATACTCAGCTCACAGCTCCCAAACAGACTCTAGCCTGTCGGTGGATGAGGGAGGAGACAGAGAACCATTCAGGAGTTCTAGACTCGTGTTTCCTGCACCAACCAATCTCCTCTAACCTCAACAACCAGCTCATTCCTCAGTGAAGGAGAGGCTGATTGCTCCTACCACTGTCTTAGCGCTGATCTGAATACTGCTACCATAGAGAGTTAAGCTCTCATTCTACAGAATCTACTCTATCAGCGGATGAGGGAGAACAGGAAACCACTCAGGTCTGCTAGCCTCATGTTTCCTGCACCAACCAATCTGCTACCTAGTCCTACCAAGTCAAAAGGCAGCTCATCCCTCACTGAAAGAGAGGCCGATTAGTCCTACCAAAGTCTTAGTGCTGATCCGAATACTCCTAACTGAGGTCTGGTGTTCACAGAGAATCTAGATTCCTGATTTGTACTGCAGTACCATGTGCTGTGCTGATGATATAAAGGATACCCATTGTTGGGTATATATGGCCAGGGTGATACAACTGCCAGTTTGAATTATCACAATGTAATGCACTGTATCCCCTGTGTCTGTCCCTGGGTGTTATCTCAGAGTAACTAATATGGACAGTAGAAGTATTTTTCCTCTCGTGTGGCATGGTTCTCATTCAGACTCGGATGAGCTTGGCATGTATTTATTCTGTTCACCCTCGTACGACCACCTCTACAAGATGTGACTCATATAAGGACATTGAAATACTGGTCAGTAATATCAGTATATATCATCAAGATACACAAATGACAAGTATATTAGCAGTGTAAAATTGCTGTCGGTAGCAGCATAAGACAATGTTCGAGATTCATCTTTTATTAGTCCATCAGATATAAAATAAATATATTGGATATGCAACATCTAAGTGAGCCTTTCTTAACTGGTAGCAATAAAACATACAAGAATTGTCAGGCTGTCAAAAGAAATATACAATTAATTCGATTTTGATAACTTGAATGTCATGTTCCCAATCAACCAGCACCACTGATGCACAATAAATAAGAGTTATATAAAGAGGAATTCAGGTTCGGGAGGAAGATGATTGATACTCCTAGAGAAGCCACACACCTATCGTAGAAACAGTATCAAAGGTGTGGACATGGTGATTGGGTACTCACAGTGAGCATGCAGTGCAGGTTGGTACTCCGAGTGAACACATATACTTGTCAGTCAGCCCTCACACAGCGACCTATGGTGCAGAATACATGATCAGGTTACCATTTGTGTTGGAGCCACCAGCAAGCAGGGTACTGGATGTAGGACTGTGTGATAGATAACAATAGTGGGTAGTGACATGTGTGTGTGTTCTTCTATGGTGGTCTATATCCGTAATGATCAGAACCCTTAATTAGACCAAATATAAAAAAGGTTTGTTTCAGGTAACATGGGAAGAAGGTCTAGTGTCTGTAGGTCTGATTAATTTTTTTTTACAGCCCTTCTAAGATACATTTTAATTGAACCCAAATAAAAGTAAAAATGGGGGAAAAATTAAAAAATATTGTAAACCTGAAATCGACACCCTTAAAGTGTAAAAATATGAAAAAATCTTTAAAATTATATAAAAATATGGTCGGCCTTATTTTGATAAGGTCGCTCTGGTGACCTAAAAAAACTACTTTTCTTTTTTTGGCCTTAGCTCAGGTTGCTGAGAGTAAGGCTGATTACACTTTTTGTCTCGTCATCATCCAAGGTTCATCATTCTCCTTATTTCTGTTCTGGTATGACAATTTCTTTAGTTCAAGTAATGCCAGTAAAGTTGGTTCGTGTTTCTTTGACTAAAAAAATACATAATATTGTGTACACATACATTTGTGGGTCTAGTGAGAAATTGAATGGAGAACACAATTTCGAAAGAGTCCTAGTTCTTCTATTTATAGGGGACTCACATCCCTTTATGTACACACCCAATCATCCCTCACAATACCATATCCATACATCAACGCCTCTCCTAATATGGCACAGATTTTCCTCTTCATTATACTTTCAAACAGCAGCTGAAATACAATAGGGATGGTGGTGGTGTAGGTGGCCCTCAGCATGGCTGCACTGAGCTTCCACCAGGCTGGGGCTGTGCATTGTGCTGTATACTAATAGAGCATTCGTTTATTCTCAAATTAACACATTCGGAGAGGCGGTACATTTGAGTATATCTTTCACTGGAAAAAATTATATGCAAGGTTTATATTGTTAATGTACTACCGTCCACCTGGCATACTTTCAATTATAAACACTCTTTTTTGAAATATATCTTTGGCATAGTTTCATGCAGTGTTTATTCTTTTTTATTTGATTTATCTTACTGTCTGTAACCTGTATGAATGCTGCATACAAGCAAATGAAGGAAATTAATGATACATGTTCCATTATGAGGAAAATGACAGAAAAGAACTGTGTCATTGATAAAGAGAATAGGAAAATTGGATGCACTATTCAGTAATTTCTAGACAAGATAGAATAACTGTTGGTTGAATGAGACCCTTAACCTGAGGATAGGAAGGACAGGACAGGTAAGGGACATAGATGGGGCATAGTGAAATACTAGAAATTGACTGGTTAGTTCTGAACAGGAAATAGACATACAGAAAAAAGGTCACTGCCTTCCTCGGACACAGAGCATTATTCGCTCACTACTCACCAAACACCTGTCTTCACACTAGTGCCTGGTAAATGTGCTGCCTTGCTACTGGGGAAGATATATACTGCAGGAAAATGTTACAGTGCAGAGTACAAACTATCAGCACCTAAAGGGAAGCATTGTACTTTTATAGTGCCATTTTGATCATGAATGAATACAGCACCTTTATGTCATTGGTGCTATATTCTTATTCTGCCCTTACTGCGTTTACCTTAGCACTTTATCTGAATGATTGGCCTGACCTTTTGGTGCCCTTCTGTGGAGGTAGAGAGTTTTACCAGCAGGAGAGACCTTTAGTACAATTAACCTGAAGACAATTTATCTGAATGTGAGGATATTATCATTGACCCTTGATACTATATTGAATATTCATTCAACTAACATCTTGGGTAAATAATAACTGGTACTTCAATTTCTTTCCCTTATTATTTGAGCAAATTTGCATTTCAGATTATATATACAATACACTAATTCCTACTTCCAAATCAGTATAGTATGAATAAATGATGAAGAGAGGCATAATATTCAGTGTCATGACTTTAAAACATTGATGGTGTTGGTGGAGGTATTCAATTCAATTGGCCAGATACTGCCTGTAGCATGCAGCTTTCACACCAGGCTTTACCAAATCCATTAATAACTCTGTCCAATTCCCATTAGAAGCTACATGCAAACCCTAAAACCCATTACTACATTAGCGTTACAAATACCAGATTTTGTGGAACCCTGTTAGCATGTTAACAAAATAATTGGATAATGATGTACATAGCATGTTAACAAAAAAGTTGAATATTGATGTAGCATGTTGACAAAGTAATTGAACAAAAAGCAACTTCATTGACAACAATGCTGTATTTCAGTTCATCTTTTCTGATATAGACACATCCTGTAAATAATGTATACTAGTCTTAACTTGACACAAGATTATCTCAACTTCTACCTATATGTATAACATATGTATGACGTGCTGCATTACAGCTGCCTTGTGACTGGCGTTGAGATGAGAGCAGATTCATATTTGATGGATACTTATCACAATATTGCTACAAACAGCCTGCCTCAGCCTCCTGGTTGCCTCATGACTGCATTTTTAGATTTTTTTTTGAGAACAATTTAACTTTATTTGGCGTTTTGTGAATTGACAGTTACATATAATTCCTTCGATATCATAAATCGGGTATCCATACACAGTGCACTGGAATATTGTAGCTGTAAAATATAATATTTTCCGTATCAGATCAATCATTTACATTTTAAGAACATTTTAAGTTACAATGTGTAGTGTAGAATTGCAATGTATGAGTACCGGTAAGTTTCTCTATTCAATATATTTAACTGTTAGATACAATTTATTTTGTACTTCGCCAAACAAGTGAGGACAGAATTTCAGCGTGGCTGATGTTATATTCTACCCTTTATTAGTAATGAAAACATGTGATTAATCCAAAGGTTTAGTAACAATTAACTCAGAATGAGTTATACTTATAAAATACTGTTCACATTAATACTCAAAATTACATACCGTACCACCAAACGTATAGTGATCTTATATGCTTGTATTTTTGGTTTTATACACTCTCAAACATCATCCTTTTTATGTCATACATCTAGAAGTGAACATTTTCAAATACATTGAGCTGGTTTTTCGGGATTGAGTCCACCAGTAACTCCTTCATTTTTGTCTTAAATTGAGCAATACTATCAATATTTTTGTATTGATTGTCCAGGTCGTTCCAGGATTTGGCTACAAAGACATGTAGAGATTTTTCATAAGCACTCGACTTAATATCATAATAAAATAGTTCTGGATATTGACTTTGTCTAGTGTGACGAGATTTCTTCTTACAAAACTTATCTATTACAGATCTTTTAAAGCCTAAAACTCTAGCATGAAAAAGACGACGCTCCGACAGTATGGGCAGTTTGGCCTCTTGATGTACATATGTAGTAGAACTTAAGACAGGTAACTTGAGACAGTGCTTTAAACATCTATTTTGTATGCGTTGGAGTTCAGATAACAGGTCAACATTGGCTCCATTGTAAATTACATCAGCATAGTCGACAACTGGTAAGGCATATGTTCTATAAATTAATAACAGCAAATTTGTAGGAACGAACCTTTTCAGTCTGCCTAATAAACATGATTTAAAACCCAACTGCTTCTTCATTTCTTTAACATGGCTATTAAAAGTTAATTCGTAGTCTAAAGTAATCCCCAAATATTTGAAAGTAGGCACATATTTCAAATTCTTACCATTAACAGTCATTTCATGGTTTGATAAATTCACCCTTTTATATTTAATTTTACTGGAGAAATAAACTGATTTAGTTTTGGCTTCGTTCATTGTTAATTTATTTTTTGACGACCAAGCCGCATACACTCTGACACCTGCCTCCAACCTTGGAATGATATCCTGTATATTTTTACCATGTGAATATAGTACCGTATCATCAGCATAAAGTAAACAACCAACTCCATTTTGATTTTGAGGAATGTCGTTCACATATAGAAGAAATAATAACGGGCCACATATACTCCCCTGTGGAACGCCACAGGTAATATCTAGGGGTTCAGAAACAGTATCATTCGCTGTTACATATTGTGACCTTTGACTTAAATAGTTTTTAATTAATTTTAAATTATTTTCCCTGATACCATAGTGTTCTAATTTCCTTATAAGAATAGAGTGGTTTACACAATCAAACGCTTTTTTTGTATCGATAAAGGTAGCCACGGTAACATGACCTGAATTTCTATGTTTCAAAATATCTGATGTTAGTTTACTAATAGTGTCTAAAGTCGAACAGGATTTTCGATACCCCCCTTGTATATCTGTAAGAATGTCATTATTTTCTAAATGGGTTGTAATTTGTGTATGAACAATTCTTTCTAATACTTTACCCGGTATGGGGAGTTGACTTATTGGTCTAAAATTAGAAACATTATTTAAATCGCCTGATTTAGGGAGAGGAGTTACCTTGGCTACCTTCCATACTACCGGTATGCATTGGGACTGAACAATCATGGATAAAATTCTTGTAAACCGACTTAACATACACATAGTAGCATCACGAAATACTCTGGAGGAAATATTTTCCAAGCAAGAAGACTTATTAATATTGAGTTCCATTAGAACCTTTTTCACAATATCCTCTGTGATTAAAAAATCACTCATACTTTCGTCACACCTTTGACCATCAAAATCCCAATCACCTACATGAGACTCAGCCAACTTAGGCCCTATATTTGCAAAAAAATTATTTATAAACATTGGAACCTCTTCCTTTTCAACCTGAACGTTCGCGTCATCTTTTAAAATAATATTTTGTTTCTTTTTACCTTTACCGGGTATTAACCTCCTCATGGCGGACCAAAATTTCTTAGCATCTTTAACATTAATATCAATCTGCTCTACTACGAAAGCTTGTTTCGCCTTCTTTACTTCAGTGCAACAAGAGTTCTTTAATGTTGAAGCTAATTCCCAATCCAGGACGCTGTTGGATTTTTTTGCTTGCTTTAAGGCAGTATTTTTTTCAATTATTTTAGCGATTAATTCTGGGGTTAGCCATGGCTCATTTTTGAATTTAATTTTGAAGTTTTTTACAGGACATAAAACATCTAATATTTTATTTATATTTTCACTAAAAATCTTCCAACAGCGTTCAACATCAAGACAATTGTCAAACTCTTCCCAGGCAAGTCTCTTAAACCTATCACAAAATATATCCCTATTATAATTCTTATACGATCTACCCACAAAATGCTTCGGGTTGACTTTACAACTAGGATGGTTAGTTACCATGTATACTGGAAAGTGGTCACTCAAATGGGCGAACAGAACACCAGAGTCTTCAACCTTGTCCATATTGGTGAATATCAGGTCAATGCAAGCTTTGCCACCTTTAGTTTTAGTTGGCTTGTTAATAAGTTGGCGAAGGCCATAATCAGCTAAGTCTAAGATTACTTTGTCTCTCGCTGAGGAATCACTTAAATAGTCAATGTTTAAATCACCAATCACAATCACATCAAGACGATCAATGTTATCAATTTTTGACAACGTGTCAGTAATACAAGTTATACATTTGTTTTTATCTCCTTCAGGTGGACGATACACATTTCCTATTAACTTCACTCGTGATTTACCTTTAGAGACTACCAACCATTGTATTTCTATGTCAATAGAGCTTACATTATACTGAGCGTATTCTTGTGAATCACAAATTAAATTGTCATTTATGAACGCACATAACCCACCCCCATTCATGTCCCTTAGTCGATCCCATCTGAACAAGTTGTAATTTTCCATATTATAATCATCGCTACATTCATTCTCCGTCAACCAGGTTTCAGAGAAAAGCATAATGTCTATCTGTTGTCTTGACAGTTCTTTTTCTAAAATCTCAAACTTATTTCTCATACTTTGTGCATTAAGGTGCATGACACTTTGACCTTTACTTTTAATTAATCTAGGCACAGAGCCTTAAATAGAGAAATAATACTTCACAAACCAAAATACATTTGTAACACGGTACATGTATCATTTTGTGCAAGCCCTCTTTGGCCAGAAAATTTACATCAGGTGATGAACTTCTGCTCTTATGGCAGTCCATACCTACTGTTAGGTTACAACAGGCTATGAGAGATTTTGCTCCTTTTCACCTTACAATTTTAATCACAATGTATTAAAAATAATAAATTCAAAATTCAAAAGTACCGGTAGTTTGTGACTTATATCATGAGTTCTATGTAACATTCCTCTATTGTATTTTGAATTTGTAGTTTTAGGTACCTTTTATATTTAAAACCCTTTACATAATATCACAGATAGACATACTATGCTACGTATGACTAGAATACAGTCCAGGTAGGTTCAGCTAGGAGGTGAGATCAGCTGATCTGTTGGAGACTATCTCTGCCAGCGATGACTTTTCTCCTGAAGAATCGGAGGGAGAGATGGACATTTGACTACTGTTTAATGGTTGCAGTTGAACCGACTTGTCTTTGTCATCATCATCATCATCGTTACCCTTTTCCTTGTCATCATCATCATCATCATCATCATCATCATCGCCAGCTTTTTCCGGGGGTTGGTCATCTGCAGCAAATTCTTCTAGCAGCCTTATGACAGGGTCATCTTCTTCTCCATCTCGAGAGGGGGTGGAGTGGTGTTTGGGTTGGTCTACCGGTACAGGAGTCTTTCCAGCAGCCGCTGCTAAGACCATCTCCCGTTCCTTTTGAATGAGTTCGTCACGCACCTTTTCCAGTAGCCTTCCGAGCATATTCCCACCTTTGACAGTGTCGAAGGTGAGAGATTTGACGTTTCCCATATGTCGTCCTACCCCGAACACGGGGTGGAGTGTGCACTCGTATAGATGCTTCCCCTGAGTCCTTTTTAATGTTTTTGCTCTGTTGTCGTCTTGGAACTTTATCTGTAGTAGCTCATACACCACCTTGGTTGTACCTTTGTTCCAGTCAGCTGCTGGTGTCGTCTGCTTGCCCAGAGCCATAATTTCATATGGATCCTTCTCATTCAGCATCCTCTCAGCTATTTTCTTGTTGTTCCCACTCAGGGCTTTGTTGTGCTGCAGGGCCTGCTCAAGAGAATTGTAGGTAACATCCTTATATACCAGTTGGCATGGGGATAGATTCGAGTACAGACTGTGTTCTGACTTGAACGCTATACCATCTCCTGTCTTCACCATGCTGGCTGCTTTGAGTGTCAGACCGTGTGGGAGGCTGGGTATATCTTTGTGTGCGTAGGTTTTGTTGTCAACAATAAGAGCTCTCTGCTTCAGTTTAACTGCAAGTTTATAGCGTTTTCCCAGGTGGTACAGGGATCGTAGTTCCACGAACTCTTTCATCTCACGTTTACTTAGTTCATCTTGAAGAGATACTCCTAACCAGGAAGCTTTGCCCTTCAGGTTGCTGATCTTTCTATACACCTCTCCCTTGATACCTCTTTGTGCCAGCTTCATGACGATCGTTCGTGGTCTGTCCTGTTCAGGGTTGTATTTTCCCAAACGGTATATGGAATCCACCCTCTCATTGCCATAATGCAGGCCCAGATCCTCAAACAAGCAGTCGCACACCTTACGAAGGTCTTCTCTGGCATTTTCGGGAAAACCATTTATTAAGAGAGTTTTTCTCCTGTCGTCGTCTTCAAACGTCTGCATCCTTTCCACCATTTTTTCCGCAACACCTTGATTTCGTAGGTTGAACTCGTTGAGACTTTGCAGTTCTTGGTCCATACGCTTGATATCATCAGCGTTTTGTTTACTTTCGGGCTCAGTCTTGTCATATCGGTCTGTCAACTTTTTTAGCAGGAGTGCTGTAGAGTTTACTAGAACCTCGCTGTCGCCGATCCTTTGTTCACATCTACTCACGTCTTTTTGAAGTTTGGCTGTTGTTAAGCAGCCCTCATCATGGTCATTCTCAAGCAGTACCAGCCTTTTTTCTAGTATGTGCATCGCTTCCGTCAGCTCCTTTGTTGTTGCTTTTGTCGCCAGTGTTTTAAACTTGACTCGCCTGGGCGCCGCCATCTTTGATTTCGCTTGCTCCCGGTTGGTCTGTTTACACGTACCCGGATGTAGGCGCTCCTCGCCGTTTCACTTGATTAAAAACACACAATAAGTCAAAAAATGACCTCTTACAAGCCTCTCCACTGCTCTCTGCGGGTTGACTGTGCCTTCATGTACGTCACTATCCGGTAAGTTTTTTGCACAATTATATGTGACGTTGAGAAATTCCCATAATTGTTGGAGCCTCTCGCTTGCCGCGTCTAGCTGGTGGCCGCCATGTATTAGACGATACATTTATCATGTGCTCGCAGTGAAGTGGAAAACACACAATTACTCAAACACCCATGAACACACCCATGAAGCAGCCTAGTGATCAACCCCTGCTACTCGGCCACCCTCACCATAACAGCATTTCAGCAGCTTGCATGATGCCAGAAATGCAGCTCTGCTCCATCGCACTTCCTGCTTCCGTGAAGTCATGGCTGATATTAGCTTGGTCATGCCACCTAGTGTCCACTGGGTACACCTCTGGCTGCTAGCCTTGGTATGTATCACAGCAATGATAAAAGGCAAGGTGAGAAACTGCATAGTTTCAACATTTCTTTCCTTTTTCCATCCTATGTTATGTTTTCCTTTTTATGCCTGCCTTCTTCAAATCATGCCAACCGGTTATGTAAATTGCCACACCCGCATTTGTATTAAAGCAGTAGACATCTGTAGACAATGAGTTCATAAGGTCTCAATGCCCGACTTTGGAATATGGAAAGATTTTAGTTAGAATATATGCCATGGGTATTCCCCTTCCTCCATAGGCCATCATTATGATGCCTCTATTTAGAGTGTACCCATACACTCACTAAAACATGATGGCAGGCATTATTGCATAGCTCATATCTCAATCTCCATCTATATCATATACATGTTAATCACATTCAGAACAAAGAGAACATCTGCCTCTTACCATAAAAGCAATTGGTAATGTTAATCACAAATGTTCGTCCTGCAGCCGTTATATATATGACAAGCCCTTACTGTCACTGTATTGTAGTGCACTAGATGAGAAGGCAACCCTAATCGGACTGTGTGTACACATTTGAAAATATTCTCATAATACTGACGGCAGATATCCATCAAAGCAGCTGTATTGAACACAAAGCCTCCTTTTACTTGTAAAAGAAACAGAGTCAGCTTGTAGACACGACATAAAATATCATTCATTCCTGCAGAGAAAAACCTTTTATTTTAGGATGTACCCCACCACCTTAAAATTGTTGCTTTTTATAATGCACAAATGGTAAAGTGTAATTGAGAGCATATGCATTTTGTTGCAGTGTGATTTAAGGTTTTAGAATGCTGACCAACTACAGTGGAAACTTTTTTGCACCTGCTGAACAAATAACTCACAGGACATGATTCATTTCCCAATATGTGTCACCTCCAACATAAAGGGGGATGTTCAGCTGCTTTTAACTATAAAAGCAATATCATGCATCCATATTCCATCATTTGAATCAGAATTACTGCCTTTATACAATGTATATCATATTGCTTTAGGCCTAAAGAGGAAACTAATTTCCTAGGGGAAATATGACACCTTGAGCTCATAAGACTGCACCATAGACACCTGGGAAGGATTCATTCAGACATGGAGGTCAGGGTATGTTGCATGAAACCACACGGGAGGACTATCACACACTGTCTCTAACCCTATAACGATTCGATTTTTTGTTCAAACATATTTTCCACATGATGCACCAATGCAGTGCTGTCCAGTTTCTCATGGGCATTGCATAACTGCGGAAGTGTATCAACTGTGTAGGGTAAAGTAGTGTAGTGGTTCGGAATCTCAGAAAGAGAACAAGAACGTCAGTTTCCAAGTGCGAAGTAGAAAGCGTGGTTTATTCAACGTATCCCTATAACAATTGAATCTAGTCTTAACCCGAAGGGTAAGACAAAGCAGTCCTGGTTCAATCTAGTGATTGGGGTAGGGTAATGCTGGGAGTCAGCCGGGCCTGCACTGACTGGCGACTATACGAGGAGGGGAGGTTTATATACCCCCTTTGGATATGAAATCGACATGGTCACGTGTCGGTAAGTTCCCGCCTGAAACGTGGTGCGCAGTACCCGAGAGAGGACAGTCGCCCCCTCTGGGATACCGCCCACACTAACGCCAGGCGGGAACAACCCGAACTAACCCTCCTCGGTCACCTGGATAGAAATGATTACCTTAGTAAACCCCTACACTACCCCCCCTAGACAACACTAGGTGTGGTAAAAACCTGAGTAGTAGACTCATAATAAAAATAGTTTGACAACCAGAAGTAGTTTGTCTATACACTATACATAAAAGGGTTTTACTACAATTAGTCATATGTAATATATGATAAACAATATATCATTGAAATTAAGGCATTACACTATCATAGTTACCTCATGATATGACTTTTACGTTAAGTAGAACCCGAAGTAGTTACTAACAGTTTGTAACTATCTTCTGATATAAAATACATATATATAGTCCTGATAAGGACCTTTAAAAAAAATGATCGGCAAGTGTACCAATTCTGAAGAATTATTACCAGTCCTAAAAAGGGCTCACAAGCCTAGAAAAAAAATACATAGGGATACATGATAACCTCTCTCCGCACCAGAATCAAATTTTCTTCATCACCTACGTTTTCTATAACAAAATATATCTACTACTACTAGATATGCATACTCTTATTTACATCCACCCGAAGTGGTCAACGTTTGAACACAGTTATGGTTTATACAGATCTTTGGTAATATCCTGAGTATCATAAACTATCGTAGTGTATCAGCACCATAAATATATATATTAGAAACATGGACGAGAATGTACGTTAATAAATAATCTGGAACTGCAGCGGTATACTGCAGAACCTCACAAAAAGTGCTATGTCGACTTAAAAAGTCGGGTACTGGGCTGATCTCCGGATCTGCTTCGGGACGAGTACGTGAGGTGCTCTCCTCTTCATCTTGGAGGACTGAGTGAGGTGCTCTCCTCTTCATCTTGGACGAGTGAGTAAGGTGCTCTCCTCTTCATCTTGGACGACTTAGTGAGGTGCTCTCCTCTTCTGGTCTACCATCAAATGGTAGACTCCTGTAGATGCAATGTTGTTTAAATGTTTACATATGTGGAAATATTAATACTTGGTATGTATCTCATTACCTAAGAGCCTGAGGGTTCTTTTAATATGAAGGAGGTAGTCCTTTCATATTTACCTTCGGCTTCCATAGCCGAAGGCGTCCCTGAAACAACTACAGCTGTATTCAGTTCACCCGAAGGAGCTTTGTCTCAGCCTTCGGGTACCTCCTTCTTCTGGATCGCCTCCTTGAGCTGCTCCAGGCTCCCATCCCAGTCCGAGAATATCATCCTGAGGCAAACTTTAAATTTTGCCTTCATCTCCCGAATTTCTTCCTGGAGATCCTTACACTCCTCTCGGACTGTAGCTTCTAGCACAGCGGCTTTGTCCCGCTGTGCTTCCAAGAACCGGGTATTGGTAACTACCTCATCAGCAGTCTCCTTTTAAAGGCTCTCCTTCTCCTTCCGGTGACACTTCCTGACCCCCTCAATGAAGTGTTGTACCACCCTCTTGTGGTAGTCCTCGGCCATTGCCTGCTGTTCCTTCTGGAAGTCATCCAGAATCTCCTGTCCGATCTGATTGGACAGCGGAGCATCCTTCGGAAAATAGGATGCTACTGGCGCTACGCTAAGAGTGGCTGCAGGTTTTTCCTTCTTAGGTTTGACCTCCTGAGTTTTAACAGGAGGATCTACGGTTGGTTTCCCAACCTCAGCCGGCTTCCCTGGTGGTGGAACCGGCTTATGGGGTGGTGTCACCGGAGCTGGTGCTGGACCTTTCGGTGGCGGAGGAGGTGGTTTCATAGCATCCCCCTCCGGCCCAGTGATCCGGTGAGCAGGCTTAAATGCCTTGTGTGATGGCGGCTGTTGTTGGTGCCGCGAAGCATCCCTACCGGCATGCTTTAACACCTGCTGGTGTATTCCCGAAGGGGCGGCTGGTTCCGCTAGTCCCGAAGCAGATGAAGGTCTGCTTGTCGGGCCTCCTCGGTACCCGGGGTCGGTTAGGACACCCCCCTAGGGCAGACGAGGTGGACGCCACATGTTGCACCAAGTCGTACCAGGACCTGGAGTGTTCTTCCCCAGGACTCTGGCGTCCCCGTCGGGCGAGCTCCCTATCAATCTCCCTCTGGCGAGCGAGTTCATTCTCGCGCCTTCGGGTATCTTGGGGGGTCTGGCCGAGCGTCTGAGACTCCTGTCCAGGCGCCAGGTCCATCTCTGGATAGTCACTATATCTATCCGCAGATGCCTCATAGCTTCGACCACTATGAGATGACTCCGTGTAATAACGGGAGTCAATTTCCTCAAGGCTGAGGGTCCCACCTCTTCTGACATGAGTTGCCGGGCTGGTGGATCGAGAACGTCCCCGATCCCCCCTCGGCTGCTCTACCCGATCTCGGTAGTAGTCCCTCGGGTCGGGTTCTCTCCCACCTCTCCCCCGGCCTCGATTGGCAGACCGACGGAACATCTCTGGTGGGTATTGGTCCGGATCCAAGTCAAACTTTCGTGGACCCGGGACCTTCCCGAACCTCGCTACTGTGTGCTTCGACTTACTTTCTGCCACCTCGCAGAAATATGCCTTAGAAGAATTAAGGCTCTTCGGATTGTTCTTCAGGACATCTCTGAACGCGTCTATCACGCGTTCATGCAGGGCCATTACCTTGGTTCTGGCCTCTCCGCCTCCAATATTATGGAGCACGGTCATATGCTTAATTAGGCGTCCACGCCTAGGATGCAGGTGACCCGAACAGGTAGTGGTACCTGCTCCCTCCGGATCACACTGGTACACCACATAGTGATGGGTTTGGTTCTCCACTAAGTGGCGCAGGTACCTTGCCTTAGTGGTGAAGGATACCTGTAATTCCAGAGATGACTGGCATTTCTGGAATGGACACTCAAGGTGGTCCCTGTCCCAATGTCGGACGGCCCAGCGGATTTTTGCCTTTATGTTGGGTGGGATGGAGAAACGCCCCAATCCTTTTGCGCATTCCCCCCAGTAGGAGGGGATGAATCCCTAGAATCCACCTCTGGCGTTATTCCAGATGTGTTTTTCCAGGGCAGATCCCGACTCACTTCCCGAACTGACGTCGGACTGATGTCCAGCAGCCACCTTCGGGTCGGGCATTGGGTCGGATTGGGCGACTGTGGCCGCCGGATCCGTCGTCTGGGAAGGAGATTTTGGAGCAGCAATGTCCATATCGTCCTCCCCTGTAGCAGACTTCCCTTGGGACGTACTGCTCGTATCAGATTTATCTGATACAGACCCATCGGTCATAATCCGCTGGGCGTCTGGTACTCGCTTCAACCGTGCTGACTCATTCCTCAGGGCTTGGCGACCCAGAGGCTGGACGAAAGGGGATTCACCCCCTGCAACTACCACAGTCCGTATATCCTGACTGTGGGGACTGCTAGTGCGGGTTACAGGGTCACCCTTTCGGATGTCCCTGCTGGCCTTAGCTGCAGCCTTCTCCTCTGCCTGTGTCAAACTCTTAGTCCGAGTCTTGACCATTTCCTCCACCGTCTCGACTATTGCTTCGTGACGGCTGAGGCCCTTCTCTGCCATGATAGTTTTCATGCGGTTATAGTCTATCTGATTGACCTCGTAGGATAAGTTGGACCGTATTAAGTCCCTATATCCTTCAACCGATTTCGGTTCTAACATCCCTACTGGGTTGTACCTGCGGTAGCAAGCTACCGCAAGGGTAGTGGCGCCGAATGCCCCACACGAGACGTCATCCGAGATGCGTGTCATCCGAGGTACACACACCCCGACGTCGGCCATCTCGGCGTCGAACAAGCCCTTCCGAAGTGCTTTACACACCCGGAGGCCTTGCTGTAGATTTTCCCAGGTGCTAAACCACTCTGGGGGCATGATGCGGAGAGCTCCCGCATCAATGAATTTGTGCAACATAGCCACTATGTCGTTCGGGATAGGTCTAGGTAGGCCTATCTCCGTGGCGGACATTACGTCCGGGTGGAGATTCATCTCCCTCCCATCGTAGCAACTCTTACCAGTTGACTTCACCAGTCTGGCTGGCTTCTCATCCTTCGGGTAGTTATCCGGGTCGACATTTGGATTACCACACATGTCCCACGTATCCTTTAGATGTTGGGCTTCTTCCTTCTCTATTTTTAGAGCAAGAAGACGGTCTTTCTCATGAAGATTCCTTCGTTCAGCCTCAGTGAGGACTGATTCAGACGTGGATACATACATGTCTTCCTTTTCGAGGAGTTGCTCCTCGGAGAGAGTAACAGGGCTGGCGGCACCAGCACTGTCTTCGTGGGGCAGCTCGGCCATGTTGTGTGGCCGGTCCCCTCCGCCCAACTCGAGCTGCCGTGAGGCCATGCAGGGTTGGGCGCTCTTATTTCTACTAAATAAGAGTCCTATCAAATACTACAGGTCTTTGTGGAGGACCTGTTCCCCTTTTTGAAACTTATTCACCTACTTTTGACGCGTGAATCCGGTTCTTATTAGACCCTCCTCGTTGGTCAGCACACCGTGCCGGCAAAGATTCGAAATCTAATGAACCAAAACGACCCCTGTGCGCAGAGGTCACGCGCATCCACGCGCGTCTCGGGCCCTCCGCGAGACTGCCCTAACTAGGTCACTCATTGACCCAGTTCTTTTCCCGCGCCCGCAGGGCGCCGGTGCTCGAATTATAAACAGGTGCTTCGGGTAGTAGCCGAACCTTTCACAACCAACAGCTCTGCTGGAGTATTAGTGAGGTTTTTATGGGAAGCATGCCCGCAAACCCACCGGATTATCCGCTCACCACCCACTGGTACCCTGCTGGGGGGTTTTATACGCTCCATACCCGGTCACTTGTGCATATTCCAACATAGAACAGATGACAACACAAAACAACTTCTCGGAAAAAGAGGAAATAAATTATAATTTTCCCGCCGGGAACCTCCTCCCTCCTTCTCCTAACATAGTACAGCACAACACACTCGTTGTGTACCAGCTTAGGTTACCACAGCCCTTTCTATCAGGCAGGGACTGCGTCGGGTACCTCCCATGGGTATTTTCTTTGACCTAGCTCCCGAAGGCGCCTTTTCAGAGGCAGGGTTAGCCGTCCCCTTTCTCTTCCGCCTAGGTTTGCTTACAGCTAGCGAGACTTTTTCCTTCTTCTGCACCTTCGGATCACGGACCCCTAACTTCCTAGGCCTTCCTCGGCCATGTTTCGGGGTTATTTGATCCATCTTCCTGTCTTTCACTTTCTGGAGTAATTCATCTACTCCTAACCCATACATTTCTGTGGTCAGATCCCTCCCCTTCCAGGGACGGAGCCGAGCCACGTTGGATTTATAGATCCGCCCAATTAAGGATCTAATCATGACAGTACAGTCACTTACTACTCTAGTCACCACAAATGGACCATCCCAGTTGCTCGCCAATTTTAAATTGGATAGAGGTTCGTGTAGTCTCACTACTTGATCCCCTACCTTGAACCGACGGACTTTTAGTCCATGGTCATAACCAGTTTTCTGCCATTTCGCGTTCTTTTTTAACTCAGTTCTAACAAGTTCATATGCGAATTTAAACTGGTCTCTTAGTGATTCCACAAACATCACGTGACATGGTGCGTCGGGATTCAAGCCGACCACCCCAAAAACAAGATCGGCTGGCATGATCATGTCTTCCACTAACACTAATAAGTTTGGGGTGCAATTGGTGCTTTTATGAACAGTGCTGTTGTATGCATGGCATACATATTCACATTGTTCATCCCAATCTGTCATACTTTCATTCACCAAGGGTTTCAGAACCTGAATCCGCGTTCTGTTGAACCTTTCCACCATCCCATCACTCTGGGGTCGGTAGGGATTGGTTAGGGTCTTACAGATTGCTAACCTATGGCACATCTCTTGCCATAGATCCGACTCAAATTCCCGGCCTTGGTCACTATGCATCATTAGAGGCACTCCGAGGTGTAATACCCAACCCTTCACAAAGGCCTTCGCACAAGTCGCGGCTTTGTGATCGGGTAAGGGGAACACCCTCGTGTACTTAGTATAGTAGTCGGTTACTACCATCATACACGTGTTACCATCAGGGGTTGTTTCAAAACCACTGATGATGTTGATTGCTATTCTCGCAAACCTAACTCCGAACAGTTCCTGGGACAAGGGCATTTTACCCATCCCAGGGCCGGGTTTATTCTTGCAGCAATCGGGACAAGTGGCGATCCAACGTAATAAGTCAGTGCTCATTCCTGGCCAGTAGTACCTTCGGGACAGGCGTTCTAGTGAACGTTTCTTCCTAAAGTGCCCACTGGTCATATGACAGTGACAATAATACATCAAATCCCTCCTCATACCAGAGGGGATCACTACCTGTCTGATCCTTCTCCCCGAAGGATTGATCTTCCATCTATATAGAACACCTTCGGATACTTCCAGCTCTGTCCATTGAGCTAAAAATCTCCTCATCTCTCTATTCTCTAGCGAGATTTCGGGTCGAACAGGTTTGATTCCCTTAGGAATTAACCCGAGCAACCTCCCCACGTTCGGATCCTTCTCCTGGAACCTTTGGATAGTCTCCATAGACCATTGAAGGATGCCAGTTCCTCTGGATTCCAGTGGCAACCGGACTCCAGCTAGGACCGCCCCGTGGGCTCCACAATCGTCACATTTCTCATTTCCACAACTCCTTATGGGCCTGCGGGACAGTGCATCAGCGTTTACATGCTTCACACCGGGTCGGTGTTGGATCTGCTTCTGTTCCAACCCGAACTCTGATAAGTGTGCTAACCACCGGCCTATCATACCTTCAGCATCCTTAAAATTAAGTAACCACCTCAAAGAGGAATGGTCAGTCCTCAGCGTAAAATCTGAGCCCCACAAAAAATGTTTATATTTCTTTGTGTAGACAATCACCGCCAAGAGTTCCCTCTTGGTGGTACAGTAATTCCTCTGTGACTTGTTCATTGTGTTGCTAGCAAAAGCAATGGGAACTTCCTTCCCTTCTTGGACCTGACTCAGAGCCGCCCCAATGCTCTCATTGCTGGCATCAGTATCCAGGATGAAATGACCGGCGGCTGTCGGATATTTCAACACTGGTGTTTCAACAAAGAGTCTTTTGATGGATTCAAAGGACTTGTCTTGTTCTTTTCCCCATGGTAAAACTACTTTACGCCTACCAGGTGTCCAATGAGACAGTGACTGGATAGGATAGCTCACCTGGGCATAGCCTGGTAAGAAATCTCGATAATACGAGCATAACCCAAGGAATGAACGGACATCCTTGGGACACCTGGGTTTTTCCCACTCCGTCACACTTCGGATCTTCTCCGGGTCTGCTTTCACACCCTGTGTGGAAATGATTCTCCCCAGATAATTAATATCTTTCTTAAACAATTGACATTTCTTAGGTTTTAATTTCAACCCATTACTCATTATTCTCTGGAGGACTTCTTCCAGGTTGTCTAGACAACCTTGGAATGTTTTTCCGAAGATAATGACGTCATCTAAGTAAACTAGACATTTCTTCCATAGTAGATCGCTCAGTAATGTCTCCATCATGGCTTCGAAGGTGGCTGGCGCATTGCACAACCCGAAGGGCATGACGTTGTACTGGAACAATCCTACATGGCTAGAGAAGGCAGAGGATATGAATTCTTCTTCGTCATCCCATTCAGCTTCCTGTAGTCAATACAGAACCGTATGGTCCCATCTTTTTTTGTGACCATACAGACTGGACTGCTCCAGGGGCTGGAACTGGGTACAATAACATGATCCCTAATCATCTTATTGATCTCAGTTTCTGCTACCTCTTTCTTTTTCAGAGGTAGCCGACGGTAAGGAATCTTAAAGGGGGAACCTTCCCCCACGTCAATTCCGTGTAGGACTTTATCAGTTCGTCCTAAGGGTTCTCCTGGGAACGCGAAGGCCCTTCGGCAACGTTTTAACATTACCCGAAGGTCCTTCTGCTCCTTCGGATCTAATTCCAAAGCATCTAGAATTAGTTTCTCTAATTCCTCTTCAATGACGACCGTACCCGGCGGCTCTTCGGATGGCAACCCCAGAAGGCTGCTGGTGACCGCCTCCGCGAGTACCACACTGCCTACTTTAGCGCCTTTCTGGAGATTTACCATATGAACACCAGGATTGGATATGGGGACAAGAGTCCATTGGGCATTTCCCACCAACGTATCAGCGGATTCCAACCCGAGGGATTGAAGATAAGCTACGTTGGGTTCCATGACCCCGGCCCTTCCTCGGAGTTCAGAGGAAGCGCTGATTAACACATCACATGTGGTTCCCGGTGGAAGTTTCACCGTCTGTGCGACACTTGCTACACTACTGATAACTCTCAGCACACATTGTGCTTTGATATTATAGGGACTCTGTATGGACAGTTCACCTGTCTTCGGGTTCAACATCATCCCGAACAGGTCGGCAAAGTCCATCCCTATGATACCATCATCCTCGATCTCAGCAATGGTTGGGGAGAAGACAAACTCCTTTCCCACTACTGAGATACACAGGAAAGTATGTCCAAACGTCCGCAATCTGCTACCGTCGGCTGTGCACGCATTTACCCTCATTTTAAGGTCATCATTTGTGCCCAGCAGAAGAGTGTAGAACTTCCGAGAGATGATGGAGTGGCTGGCCCCAGTATTTATCAGAAATTCCCCGACTCTACCCTTCACAGAAGCGGCTAAATACCACCTTTTTCCTCCATTCAATGAAGGGTTACTAGTGAACTTCTGTAAGTCACTCTCAGTACCTAGATCTAATCCACGCCCTCTTATGTATTCCAGGCAAGGGTGATCTAGGGGGAGCTTGGTTCCACATACCATTGCACTATACTCCTCCGCATCAGCACCGGGTTTCCCCGACTCATTTCCCGAATGTATGACTGGAATGCTGACGGCCCCGGCCCCAGGGTTCCCAAGCTGCGCCTGCTTTTCCCCCATATGTCCGGGAGTCACTACTGAGTGTGAACTTACTCCTGTTCCGTCAGGAGTATCATGGCATATTTCCTTCGGGATCTCTGAGTCGCCTTCCTCAGGGATCCCCTTTAATTTTCCGAATTCTTTCTGGAGAATCGCATCACAGGTTTTTCCGCTGTGCATGTGGAGGCATACTGCCCCTTCTCTTGGCATCTGTAACAAGTTACAGTACTCAGTTCGGGTTTTATCCTCCGTTCTTGTTTTTTATCAAACAGCGCCACCATACGTTGCATCATGGCTTCTACCAACCCGAGGGATTGGTCGGGTTCCGATTTCTTCGGAACATTGGGTTCTTGTGGACCCGAGGGAGGTTTGGAAGGGGTTTTTGAATTATCCCCTGGGGGTTTCTCTGGCTTTTTGCTAGAGGATGTTTTATCAAAAGGTTTCCGCCTCTTGTTATCACCGGACTTTTTATCCCGGCGCTTCCCACCGAAGGCTACAGCCCCAATGGTCTCTTCTACTTCAGAATCCTCATCCGAAGATCCCCCGCTGCTGCTATAGTCAACAACCGCTGACATTCGGGATTGGTTGGGTACCAATCCGGCAAGAAGAATTTTCTTCTTCTCATAACTGTCTATAGCTAAAAATAGATCAGCTAGGGAGGAATCGCTTTTCCAAGCTTTCCTGGTTAGTTCATGATGATCAGGGTCACTCAATCCACTAATGAACCAAACAAAAAGAGTCTCGATGTAGCAATCTGTGTCTCTAGCCCATTCGGGTCTTGCCTGATGCAGGATCCGTTGAAGCTCCAAACCATATATCTTCGGGGACTCCTTCGGTTTCTGGGTTCGTCCCTTGAAAACCAACCAGTGATCCATGGTCACCAGGTTCCCGAAGATATATACAGCAGTACTTTCGAGCTGATCATAGGTACCCGAAGGGCCATATGTACTTCTCCATTGGGAGACGGCGGATTTACCTGGCCCATCATTTAGCCAGATGACGAAGGCTCCTAATGAGTCTTCTTTGGACCATCCATTGTATTTGCAGTCATCCACAAATATCTGGTATTCGTCCTTCCAGGGTCCTTTCCCCTTGTAGGGTTTGGTGATCCTGGCGGTGCGTCGGGCACCTCTGGTGGCCCCTTCTATCAGCTGGTCTGATAGATTCCGGCTCCAATCCATTACTTCAGTGGCATCCTGTCCCCGGCTATAGCTATCCAAGCCAAGGCTCTTGATACAAGGATCAGTATCATAAACCTGTCTCAGTCCGGGGGCCATTGAGGTCCTTCGGGTCAACGGCCGGACTGGGGAGACTGGTTCGCACCCAGCAAACCGGGTGGGTCGAGGGCGAGAGGTGGTCCCCGGGTAGGTGGGATCAGGTCCTGTTGTTGTCTGGTCAGGGTGCTGGGGCCTAGGCCGACTTCCTTGACTATTTCTAGGCCTATCAGGACTATCAGTAGAAGGGTACTGTGGGTTCTGGTTCCCAGACCATCCAGCAGAAGGTCCTTCTCTGGCTTTCTTGCCTCGGGTAGCGTGCCCCTGGGCTGGCTTCCTCGTCGTCTGGTTATGATGAAAGATCAGGTCGCCCCAATTATCATAACCATACCACCCACCTTGTTGATCCTCATGGGTGGTAGTGTCTTTGTTCGTACCCGAAGGGGGTGGAACAGCTCCATACTGAGATGGACTATCCCCAGAAAAGGGGTTCAAGGTGTCATAACTAGTGACTCCCGACGTATTCCCTGCGGTATATGCCGTCGGGTCGATAGTTACCGATGGACCCGGGGGAGCAGATGCATAAGTCACATCCTTCTCGACCTGTCCCCCGGACGGGTAGCGGGTGTTGGGTTTTAGAACTCCCTGGAGTGGAGGGTTCTCTACTCCTTCCCCAGGGGTGAGGGTCACCTCTGGGTCTGGTACCTTTTGGTTGCCTAGGTAGATTTCCAACTCTACCCGTCTGGCTTCCAGTATGGATACTGCCTGCATGCTCTCTATCTTTTTCTGACTTAGCTCTTTGTTCGCTTCGATGATAGCAGTTCTTACTGCCTCATTGTCCTCAACCTGCTGGTTACGGGCTTCTTTGGCGGCGTGCCATTCCCTAGAGTATCTTTCTAGGTCCGCCTGATATTGCTGTTGACAGGCATAAGACTTCCGGTTAGCTTGACCTTACTCGGATAATCTTTTCTTCTCATCCCTCAGGATTTCCTGATTCTTTTCCATCTGATTTTGGATCAGCTGGTTGTCACGGGTCAATTGATCCGTTTTCCACTCCATATCTTGATGGACCTGCCTATTTTCTAGGATGTACCGATCCCTTTCAGAGATCAACGAAATTAGTTCGTCGTGCAGAGTGTCGTACTGCTTGTTCATTTCTTCTTTGTTCCGGTAAGCGTTGTCCCGGTTCAAAGTGTCGTCCTGATTGAGATCAGGTCGGGTCCTGACGACGGGACCTCCTTCGGGTACGACCCGAAGGGGTTTCGGCGGTATTTCCAGTACCGTCGGGTCCAGAAATGAGCCTTTCTGGTTCCCTCCCTTCTTTCCTCCGGGAAAGAACACTGAATCAGTCGTGTTGAACAAAGAACGGCCAGTGTTCAACATGATTTGACCCCGAGTGGCAATGAAGTTCGGTGTGAACCCCTTCGCCTCCTCTGGATCCTGTTGGTCCATTCTGGTGGATTCCAACTCCCCTTCCTCCAAGGTCACCCCTGGATTCAAAGTTCCTTCGGCTTCACGTATGAAACCCTCAAAACTGGTCGGAACAACTGGGTTGTTCCGCTCCTAGACGTTACCTTCCCCATCCTTCTCTACTCCGGCCAGGTTCACCTGACTGCTACTCGAAAACTGATCCTAGTCACGGCACCAGTGTAGTGGTTCGGAATCTCAGAAAGAGAACAAGAACGTCAGTTTCCAAGTGCGAAGTAGAAAGCGTGGTTTATTCAACGTATCCCTATTACAATTGAATCTAGTCTTAACCCGAAGGGTAAGACGAAGCAGTCCTGGTTCAATCTAGTGATTGGGGTAGGGTAATGCTGGGAGTCAGCCAGGCCTGCACTGACTGGCGACTATACGAGGAGGGGAGGTTTATATACCCCCTTTGGATATGAAATCGACATGGTCACGTGTCGGTAAGTTCCCACCTGATACGTGGTGCGCAGTACCCGAGAGAGGACAGTCGCCCCCTCTGGGATACCGCCCACACTAACGCCAGGCGGGAACAACCCGAACTAACCCTCCTCGGTCACCTGGATAGAAATGATTACCGTAGTAAACCCCTACACTAGCATGATATATGAATACATCATGGCTAGTGTTGTTTTCATAATAATGACAAAAGGCCTGGTTAAATAAAGCTCTGTACCACCCTTAAAGTGTTAACAACTTTATAAAGTCCAGCAACAAATCCTGACAAAGCAGTCTGGTAATGAATCCTGGCAGCATATGTTAGGAGTCGGAAAGCGATTATTGCTGCTACATAATGCACTGTGCAAGTTTGTTGTAACTTTAGAAGTGATTGATGTTGGTCTAGGATTGAAGAAGACGGACACATTTTTGGCTTAAAATGTATTTGTATGCCATGAAAGCAGTCACAAACATATTTTCTATTACTCATGCCATTGCCAAAGGAACCTGGATATTACCTCATCCATGATTGCCCAACATGTCCAGATGAGTTACCTAGATGCCTACCCTTTGCAAATGTACTAACGCTGTGGTCAACATGGCGCTTGAATGCAGCGCTGGTGAGGTACTTACCAGAGCTGCAGTACTGCATCATGCCAACAAAAAGCCTTTAAAGAGCCGGGCAACACTGCTGGACACGGGAGGCAGGAAGTTTCCTTCCCTTATTATCACCCACAGCTCATCTTACTGTAAGATGATGTGCTCATTATTCCCCTGGTGTCACCATCACCGATTCAGCGACAACCCTGGGGGAACACACAGTGTTTTTTGAGTGTCCTACCCAACCTACTTCATGAGACAGCAGAGGCATGCACCATGACAATGCTACATATTTCCAAATATTACCAAAATCAGGAGTGATAGTGATACGGAAGTGGGGGACTGTAATTTGTTGTTCAAATGATAATTTGTCTGGATAGGACTGGCTTTTAAACAGTCAGAGGCTTTAGTCTTGGAGGGAAGTCTGTTAACAAAGCTCTTGATTTGATGTGATGTTTGAAGGGTGCCTTTAATAATCCAGATGGTAATGAAGGAAGAGGATAACAAAATAGAAAGCTAATAAAATTTGGTAGCACTAATTTCTATAAATTCTATCATAATTTTGGTGTAGCCTATAAAATGGCATTGTATGCCTGCCCAATGCTATACAGTGGATTTTAAAATGAATCATCCTGCCTCATCTTACACCACTTATTTCTCATCAGTCAGACACATGCGTGACCTCTACTTGTATAACAGGAATGTAGTGATCGAATGTGATAGAATGTGTTTGTCTAGAAAGAACACAACAGTTGCATGACCTACCTCACAATGTTATCATGCTAGATATATAGTAGTTGTGTTTATGGCACGCATTTATGAGTGTTATGGTTACAGATGGGTGTATCATGTGTATACAACTTGTCCTAGATACAGGATTCTGAGGATTACCGTTTCACATGCTAGTGTCTATAAAGGCGTGGAGCCCAGACAGGTACTGAGCCCTATATATAGGGGTGCTGGGGGTTTAACATGCAATCAACTACTCAGCAATGTGTTGATGAAATCACTGTGTAGGCCTACAGATATGTTTCAGGAGGAATTTGGTAGTTACCTTAAAGATGCTTTATCTCTTTTCTAATTCGAAATCTTACTTAAAGGGGTTCCAACAATCTTAGAACTTAGGGGATGGTCGTTTAGAGTGCCTTTCAATTGGTGGAATAAAATCATACACAATTTTATTCCAAATTGATTATTCTACAGGTAGTAAGATCAGAATGAAGCAAAAAGGCAGGGAACAATGAGGAATGGGATAGATAACAGCGAAAATATTGTATTTCTTAATATTTTGACTTATTTTTTAAGAAAAGATTTGAGCCTCAATCATCAATTTAACAGACTTTATTCATGATTAACATGTAATTCAAGATGGGTTGTTTGATGCCTTTTGAGAATGAATTTCATCATAAGTTATAAATTGATCTGTTTCTCTTTGCATGTCCTCTCCACCCGTCTCTCTGCCTGTCTCACCACCTGTCTCTCCGCCTGTCTCTCTCTGTATGTCTGTCGGTCTCTTTCTGTCTGTCTGTCTCTCCCTCTCCCTCTCAATCTCTCTCTTTGTATGCCTCTTCAGTCAGCATTCACATATTCTTAAGTGAGTGATGTGTCTATTTACAGTCATAATGTACATCTACTTCAGCTCATTAATTACTTTCCGCCAGCTCCCACAGCCTCTCACAGACCGGTTCACACATCAGCCGCTCTGCTAGTTGAACATGAACACTTTTACCACACTCATCCATCTGTTAGATTAAGGGGTGATGCTACATCATAGGAAACACCTTTGATGGAGTATGTTAATACCATATGGTATTGGCTATCCATTGATCGATCCTACAATCAGAACACTTCAGAAATCAAAACTTAAGGGTGTATTACTACATTACTCAAAACAACTGTACCCTTTCAATTAAAATTGAGGCGGAAAATGAACCTGCACATTACTTTGACTTACTTTTATGACTTACTTTCAGTGTTATCCAAGAGGTTCGGTTCAGCCTAAATAAGTCAGAAAAGATTTTAGGAACTCATGATGGAAAGCAAGAAGAAAGAAAGGAAGGCGGAAAAACAGGCAGGATCTGACAAACATAAATATATTTGATGAGGGAAGCAGATAGAGTTACATGATTTGTATGGTTATAATTTCACAGAACTGCAATATAAAACCCTCCCCCTTTGTCCACAGGACAGCTGTCCTGAATAAAGCTCACTGCTGCAGCACTACCTCAGTGAATGTGGCTGTTTTAGCTGAGTTATTGCCCACAAAGAATGCTATTGCTGACAGTAAAAAGGATTACAGAGTAGGTTTTGAGCAGCTAGTCTCCAGTCTGTCTGTGAAGCCGCAGACAGTGTTTCTGTTTTATTGAGTCTACAGCTCATCCCGTCACGCAAACATTCATATTTTATCACATCTACAACAACATTAAGTTACACTGGAGATGTTTTAGCAGTTCTATTGATTGACCTGTTTGCTCTTACATGCCCCATAGCTATAACCATAAACACAGGGTGAATATTGAAAGATGCAAAATGTAGCAGTACATAAATTACCTTAAATTCCAGTGTCCGTCTCAGGGTATGTGTCCGACTCATGGTGAATCTACCCTACATTTGATGTTTATATGGCTACATTTTGCATGCATGAGGAGTACAATGGTATCACTTGTAGTTGTGTTGCTTTGCTAAGTAAAAAGTGTAGAATTGCTGATGTTATCAATTCAGCGACCACTTGGTCATTTGGGAAATGGCTTCCAAATCCAGGTACAAATAAAAACATTCATGGAGGGAATGCAGATAAGGGAATATTACGCGAGAGAATGCAAAACTCTCTAGGTAGGCAAATAAGAGACAGCCAATGAGAACATCATTCAGATAGGCATATGCCATGCCATATCCATCCACAGATGCCATCCAATCCTGTAACAGGCCAGACTCATAATACAGTAAAGGGATGTTACCCAGCAGGAGGGGTGTATCTGATGTTAGCCTGCAGAAAGAAATCTTCAGAGTTGTAATGGCAGGTGTGTTGAATAGCAAGGGTGAGGGAGAACGAGATGCTGAAAGGGGGAGTTGGCACCAAAATAAAGTGGCTTACTATTACTGCCAGTCACTGGGTAGGGGTAGAGGGTAGGCCTAGGGCTTATCTAACTCTGTTAGGCATCACATCTCTCAGACCCTGTCTTCAAAATGCTTTGGAGACATTCAGCTAAATGTGTTACAAATTCACAATCCACTCTGCCTCCTACCCCCATTACCCACTCCTACCACAGATATCACCACCTTATTTACAGCCTCCTGCCTTCATTCAAACTCTTACAATACTGCTACCCTAACTAAGGGTAGCAGCAAGATGCAGATGCACATTAACTATATTCCTTTGTCATGTTGATTTCAAAAATGTATCCGTTCCTCTAAATCGAAAGTGATTACATATTTGAAGAAACCTAGTAGCTCTACTCTCTTTAGGTCTGCATTTAGTTTATTGATCACGGTGTTTGCTTAACAGTTTTGCAACATGGCTCTAAAGATCTAGGAACTTATATTGGTCTCCACTCCCTCATATTGGCAGGGTTATAGCTTAGAGATAAGAGGTAAGTGAGGGGGGGGGGGTGATGTCCTCTGGGGCATGAAGGGTGTGACACTAAGTGACATGTCCAATCACTGCAGGCCACTGACACCCTAAACTCAGACACCAGCTGTCTCTGCCACTCTCCTAGCACATTCTTGCTCCAGGTTATTCCCCTCTGCATCTCTGCCTGAAATATGTGGAGGTAGGAAAAACAGGGAAAGCAGCTCAATTTAAATCTGCCCTCATGGGATAAAGCAACCTTACAAATATGTGTGTGTGCCATTAGTAAAGAAGATAGTCACCCCAATGGAATATGCTCCACTGCTTAATGCCATTTCTGCAATGGCAGAATTTATGGCTGGCCTTCCTTGATGCATGGTAGCTTATACAACATTTGTATTGTATACTTATCCTGTAATGTTAGCAACGATAGGGGCCCTAGGGGAAGGAATGCAACGCGCACATGCTAGGTTTAATGCATTTACTTATTGTATCTGTATTATTTTCCCGAATAAAACACTTTAAAAAAAAAATAAAAAAGGCAGCTTTCCAGGATCTACATGGGTCCAGGTAGATTGGTGACTAGTCAGTTTGGTGCAAAGATGTAAGAAGCAGGGCAAACATAAAGGACACAGTGTGTCTGTGTGGGTGAGTGGGTGGTTGGTGAGTGTGTGAGAAGGGGAGCTCCTGATTATTTCTAATGCTGTAGTGTGGGGATGACAGGGACATGTTAGAGGCAACGGGTGAATTGATAAAGATGACACCTTACATGGCTAAACTTAACCTAACACATGCTGTATTGCACTACACTATGTGGCTATGTCTCATGAGCGCAATGCATATGGATTTTTGGTTTTACCTCACTAATACCTGGTCCTGTGTTAACACACTGCATCTTTGCTTGCTGTATTGTGTCCTATCATATGCAGAAGGGTTGGGGCAAGCTGGAAATGTATAGTTTTCCCCACTTTCATGTGCTATTTTCCTCTCCAGAGCTCCAATTATACCCAAAACGTCTTGAAAAACACTGTTTCTCTGCATTTGCAGCCCAATATAACTGAAGTACATGCTACATGGGCACATTTTTCATGCTTTTCTAGCATGTCATATAGTAAAGCAACAACGTACCAAGTTACGTCAAGATTGAAGCATTATTTCTCCTGTCATGGGCAAATAAAGAAATCTGAAAAAATTTCCTGTCCCTTACCACATGACGTAGTATGTGTATAAAGCCCTCCCACCTCACCCAAACAAAACAAAATCATGACAAATCAGCTTAATTGTATAGTATGATATCCACACTATATCATTACACCGCCTTGCCATAATAGGAACAAGGTAGCAGGTGTAAATTTCTCTTCACACCTCAGAAATCTATTTTCCTGTCTCTTACCACGTAAAGTATACCGCCACAGACCACATTGAAATACACCTGTTTAAGCATATTTGCATTACACATAATGTAGGCATACTGTTCACCTAGTTCTACACCAAAAACAAAGATCAGATGTCCTACCTTTCTCCGGCTGTGTAGACTTTAAAGCGTGTGATGAAGGAAAATTTCCTGTCCCTTACCGTCTCTCCAGACGGCGACACTGTCCTGTTATTGCGTTGCGGCGTCGCCCTCTGTACTCTATTTTTGGAACTGACGCAGCTCCGCTGATACCCGTGCTTCTACCAGCGAGAACGCCGGTCACAGTCAACGCAAGACACCGGTAAGTGAGGACGCGCACCGCTGTTGGCCCTTTAAATTACCCAAATTTCATCATTCCGTGGCACATTTCCTCTCTCTATACCCTGTGACAGTAAGGTAAGGTAGTAATATACATGCTGTACGTTGTATTATGTATCCCACCGTCCCGTACTTTGGTTTAACTAGGAGGAAACACTTTTATTTCCTCGTTGACCGGCAGTTTCTCTGTGGTAAGAGACAGGATGACTACAGTAAAATTCCACTGCATATGAGAGGAAATGTGTCACTCGTGTTGAATAGACGCATGCCATATACCTCATCCAACTATGTCAGATTCAGTGCTTGTTGTGTAAAAAAAATTAGAAAAAGAAAGGTTATTTTCCCTGTGTACTAGGTGGTAAGGTGCATCACATGGCACGGTGGATCAAAATACCAAACATTGAAACAGCCCCTGACCCCCTTTTGAACTCTGAATTTCAATGGTAAAAGCATGCCACTGTGTTGCCCTGTCCCCGTACTTACTCCCTGTGCAATTTTTTTACCCCCCACCCCCCTCCCTGTCCCCCCCACGAGCGGTAAGGGACAGGAATGGTAAGGCACCAAAACTTAAATCCGGCCCTACCATACCACCACCCCACTCAGAACCGATTCAAAACACATCTCTCTCCTCCCCCTGTCCCCACTCTCTCTTCCTGCACCCAAAAAATCACTTTACCCCCGCTTCTCACCAAATTTTGGCACTTTTTGGAAAATTGTGTATGGTCACCAAAAAATTGAAACAGCCCCTGACCCCCTTTTGAACTCTGAATTTCAATGGTAAAAGCCTGCCACTGTGTTGCCCTGTCCCCGTACTTACTCCCTGTGCAATTTTTTTACCCCCCACCCCCCTCCCTGTCCCCCCAACGAGCGGTAAGGGACAGGAATGGTAAGGCACCAAAACTTAAATCCAGCCCTACCATACCACCACCCCACTCAGAACCGATTCAAAACACATCTCTCTCCTCCCCCTGTCCCCACTCTCTCTTCCTGCACCCAAAAAATCACTTTACCCCCGCTTCTCACCAAATTTTGGCACTTTTTGGAAAATTGTGTATGGGTCACCAAAAATTGAAACAGCCCCTGACCCCCTTTTGAACCCGGAATTTCAATGGTAAAAGCATGCTACTCTGTTGCCCTGTCCCCGTACTTACTCCCTGTGCAATTTTTTTACCCCCCACCCCCCTCTCTGTCTCCCCCACGAGCGGTAAGGGACAGGAATGGTAAGGCACCAAAACTTAAATCCGGCCCTACCATACCACCACCCCACTCAGAACCGATTCAAAACACATCTCTCTCCTCCCCCTGTCCCCACTCTCTCTTCCTGCACCCAAAAAATCACTTTACCCCCGCTTCTCACCAAATTTTGGCACTTTTTGGAAAATTGTGTATGGGTCACCAAAAATTGAAACAGCCCCTGACCCCCTTTTGAACCCGGAATTTCAATGGTAAAAGCATGCCACTCTGTTGCCCTGTCCCCGTACTTACTCCCTGTGCAATTTTTTTACCCCCCACCCCCCTCTCTGTCTCCCCCACGAGCGGTAAGGGACAGGAATGGTAAGGCACCAAAACTTAAATCCGGCCCTACCATACCACCACCCCACTCAGAACCGATTCAAAACACATCTCTCTCCTCCCCCTGTCCCCACTCTCTCTTCCTGCACCCAAAAAATCACTTTACCCCCGCTTCTCACCAAATTTTGGCACTTTTTGGAAAATTGTGTATGGGTCACCAAAAATTGAAACAGCCCCTGACCCCCTTTTGAACTCTGAATTTCAATGGTAAAAGCATGCCACTGTGTTGCCCTGTCCCCGTACTTACTCCCTGTGCAATTTTTTTACCCCCCACCCCCCTCCCTGTCCCCCCAACGAGCGGTAAGGGACAGGAATGGTAAGGCACCAAAACTTAAATCCGGCCCTACCATACCACCACCCCACTCAGAACCGATTCAAAACACATCTCTCTCCTCCCCCTGTCCCCACTCTCTCTTCCTGCACCCAAAAAATCACTTTACCCCCGCTTCTCACCAAATTTTGGCACTTTTTGGAAAATTGTGTATGGGTCACCAAAAATTGAAACAGCCCCTGACCCCCTTTTGAACCCGGAATTTCAATGGTAAAAGCATGCCACTCTGTTGCCCTGTCCCCGTACTTACTCCCTGTGCAATTTTTTTTACCCCCCACCCCCCTCTCTGTCTCCCCCACGAGCGGTAAGGGACAGGAATGGTAAGGCACCAAAACTTAAATCCGGCCCTACCATACCACCACCCCACTCAGAACCGATTCAAAACACATCTCTCTCCTCCCCCTGTCCCCACTCTCTCTTCCTGCACCCAAAAAATCACTTTACCCCCGCTTCTCACCAAATTTTGGCACTTTTTGGAAAATTGTGTATGGGTCACCAAAAATTGAAACAGCCCCTGACCCCCTTTTGAACTCTGAATTTCAATGGTAAAAGCATGCCACTGTGTTGCCCTGTCCCCGTACTTACTCCCTGTGCAATTTTTTTACCCCCCACCCCCCTCCCTGTCCCCCCAACGAGCGGTAAGGGACAGGAATGGTAAGGCACCAAAACTTAAATCCGGCCCTACCATACCACCACCCCACTCAGAACCGATTCAAAACACATCTCTCTCCTCCCCCTGTCCCCACTCTCTCTTCCTGCACCCAAAAAATCACTTTACCCCCGCTTCTCACCAAATTTTGGCACTTTTTGGAAAATTGTGTATGGTCACCAAAAATTGAAACAGCCCCTGACCCCCTTTTGAACTCTGAATTTCAATGGTAAAAGCATGCCACTGTGTTGCCCTGTCCCCGTACTTACTCCCTGTGCAATTTTTTTACCCCCCACCCCCCTCTCTGTCTCCCCCACGAGCGGTAAGGGACAGGAATGGTAAGGCACCAAAACTTAAATCCGGCCCTACCATACCACCACCCCACTCAGAACCGATTCAAAACACATCTCTCTCCTCCCCCTGTCCCCACTCTCTCTTCCTGCACCCAAAAAATCACTTTACCCCCGCTTCTCACCAAATTTTGGCACTTTTTGGAAAATTGTGTATGGTCACCAAAAAATTGAAACAGCCCCTGACCCCCTTTTGAACTCTGAATTTCAATGGTAAAAGCATGCCACTGTGTTGCCCTGTCCCCGTACTTACTCCCTGTGCAATTTTTTTACCCCCCACCCCCCTCCCTGTCCCCCCAACGAGCGGTAAGGGACAGGAATGGTAAGGCACCAAAACTTAAATCCGGCCCTACCATACCACCACCCCACTCAGAACCGATTCAAAACACATCTCTCTCCTCCCCCTGTCCCCACTCTCTCTTCCTGCACCCAAAAAATCACTTTACCCCCGCTTCTCACCAAATTTTGGCACTTTTTGGAAAATTGTGTATGGGTCACCAAAAATTGAAACAGCCCCTGACCCCCTTTTGAACCCAGAATTTCAATGGTAAAAGCATGCAACTCTGTTGCCCTGTCCCCGTACTTACTCCCTGTGCAATTTTTTTACCCCCCACCCCCCTCCCTGTCCCCCCCACGAGCGGTAAGGGACAGAAATGGTAAGGCACCAAAACTTAAATCCGGCCCTACCATACCACCACCCCACTCAGAACCGATTCAAAACACATCTCTCTCCTCCCCCTGTCCCCACTCTCTCTTCCTGCACCCAAAAAATCACTTTACCCCCGCTTCTCACCAAATTTTGGCACTTTTTGGAAAATTGTGTATGGGTCACCAAAAATTGAAACAGCCCCTGACCCCCTTTTGAACCCGGAATTTCAATGGTAAAAGCATGCTACTCTGTTGCCCTGTCCCCGTACTTACTCCCTGTGCAATTTTTTTACCCCCCACCCCCCTCCCTGTCCCCCCCACGAGCGGTAAGGGACAGAAATGGTAAGGCACCAAAACTGACTTGTAACCAACTAATCATGTATTGTTTTTGCTGTTGTAGAAAATGCCGAAAGCAAAAGAAAAGAAGAAGCACGTGGAGCGTGTCCAGCTCCCCTTCCCAACACCGATTGTGTTGCCCGACTTCCCGGCCGGGGAAGTTGGACGCAAAGCCCTAGAAGAGTGGGTCGATGAAAGGCAGGAACACGTAAAGAACATGACCAAGAAGGACAAACAGACTTACACGGCGGGACGGAAGAGACTGAATGTAAGGAACGCGTACAAGAATGCCATGAACCATCCGGAAAATGGTGAGGCAAACCGGAAGGCGTCCCGATTGAAGACAGCTGTGAGTACTTCTCAAAATCTTCCTTTATTCTTCACATAGAATTACACAGAACGTCATCTTCTTCCAATACACACACTATATTATGTATATATTTTACTGCATTACATGCATACACTGTAAATCAGCTTTCAACACTTGTAATTGACTCCGCAGATTTTTTTGTTAAATACATAGCAATACATCATTATGTACTTTTTGTTGACAGCGTAACCGTCCTAAAGAAGGTTCCAAGTCGCATACAAGACAGAAACTACTTAACAAATTAAACAAGCAGGACAGAGCGGCCGAAAAGAGGAACCAAGCGTCAGGGGAGCGGCAGAGCCGGTCGGCAACAAGAAGTGTGGGAACGCACTCGCCGTCCACGTCCACGTCCGCCACACCCCTGCCGGACCAGAAGAAGAGAACAAGTAAAAGGAAGCAGCCCACTCCCACCCGCCTCCTTCTTCTGACCGACAGCTTACCGTGGCACGGAGTGTTCGGTCATGATAGACCGGAGAATGTGCCATGTGAAAACCTGAGTGGTAAGGGTTATTTTATTAACAAATTCTACTTTACACCACTATTGTGTACTATGGAGTAACACACTCTGGACAACGTACATGTAGCAAACATGTACATCTGTAGATCTATCAATGTGGAAATTATTCATTTTACTCTTGAGATGGTTCGCGGCGAGATTTAAAATCGGGTTTCTCTTTTCTCCGCGTTGTCCAATGCACAGTGATTTTGCTGTGTGATGAACTGAAGTGCCGTATTCAGTGTCCATCATGTTTCACATCATAACTTTTATTCCCAGAGCCAGAGAGTGAAGGCCCCTTGTCGACACCTCCCAGGAGGTCCCCTAGGAAGAAAGCCAGATGCCGGTCTCCCGACCAGTCACCACCTCCGAGGAGGTCCCCTAGGAAGAAAGCCAGATGCCGGTCTCCCGACCAGTCACCACCTCCGAGCAGGTCCTCACGTGAGCAAACAACACGGCTCTCGCCCGAGCAGTCTGCGTGTGGAAGCCCTCCCAGATGTAAGTTTCATATAGAGTAAAAAAAACAAACCATTTCATTATTTTATAAGTTACAATGGAAAGGGAAAAAAACTGTCACTCATCTGGTCTATATGTGGAATGGCCTTGTCTCCCTCACATTTTATTGCTGTTTTTATCCTGCTCTCATACATATGCTTTTTGCTGTTGTGTGTGTTGCAGCGAAGCGGTTCAAGAAGAACGCGACGCCGCGGGTCGATTTGAAGAACGCGGGGGAGTCGAGCGATGCATCGACGGAAGAGAGCGACGTGGACGAGGAGCCGATTTCAAGTCGGTGAGTAGTACTGTAGATATAGGATGTTACCTTTTACAGTTTGTTGTTCAATTAACCTTCTTGAAAGATAAATTCCAATGTAACAAAGAAAATGGCACATGTATTGATTAAGAATTTAATGATGTACTTTCAACTAACATTCACACTATATAATGTTTGAACAGTAGGAAGACTACACGCTGCACATCATCACAATTTTATCTTGTTCTTGTTATACATGTACTAACTTGTTCCCAGTTCGAATATAATAACAAAACCATTTATTCCAGTCTACGTCCCAGGAACGAAAAGTTCTCCTTCTATGTTATATCGTCACAAAGTGAGGATGATTCGAGTGAGGAAAGCAGCGACGATGAGGACCTTATGATACAGGAAGTTGTGTTATCGGTCATCAGAAAAGCTCAGAGTTTTCCGGAATCATAGATGTTATAACTAATCAACACTAATGCTAATACTATACTAACAATCTGTGATTAAATTTTAGCCTCGTTAACCCTTCTAACACCTTGGTCGTCATGATGCATGTATGCAGCGCTGGCGAGTCACTCGTCGGGGCTGCATGCATGCATCATGACGAGTATTGTCTGTTTTTTATGACATCCGTGCTATGAGGACTAACTGTAGACCTATAGATCTATAGATGCATGTGACTATAAATGTGCCTGTTCATGTACATATCACTGACAACATGTAGAAATATCTGTCTCATCTGTGTTAAGGGTCTTAGGGTTCTTTATATTATAACCGTTCTATATCTATGCACGTAGGTCATCATGATGCATGTATGCAGCGCTGACGAGTCACTCGTTGGGGCTGCATTCATGCATCATGACGACAATTGTCATGATTTATATTCACATTATAGATGCACAGTACTTTGCTCAATTTGTTACTGCACTTTAATTTGGTGTATATATATTGTACTTAAGTATATCTCTGTGATTTTTACATCCGTGTTTCACATTTTACAAATTCATTTAATGACTAATCATAACACAGTTTTTAACCTTTTTGTCTATATGCCAGTAAAGTGATAATCGTATTGATATGGGTGTATTAAAGTATACAGATAATAGTGTATTAAAGGACACTGATAATTTTATCTCCATTGAGGCATTAACATTGTGTACATGAATGATTTGATTTGAAGGGGAAGGGCAATAAAAGTTTTGCAGTTTGACATAACATTGACTTCATAGTTTTTCCCTTTTAATCTGCATTATATAGTACAAACAAATTCCCTGTTTATTATAATCTACAGCCGCCAGCTGTCGTATGATGAAATCGCTGAGTATGTTGACGAGCTGGAACGCAACATGGACCGGACCATGGATCAAGAGCCCCAGACTGACGACCCGACTGTGACGTCAGAGGACAGTCCGGCCTGCCTTACCAAGGAGACCGTTCTGTCCTCTCCGGTCCCTTCAGTCGAGAGTTCAGCTTCCCCTATTGTGGAGGCTGAGTTCTCGACTGTCGCGGCCAACGTCACACTGACCGACCACACCCCTGACATCCAGACTGACGACCCGACTGTGACGTCAGAGGACAGTCCGGCCTCCCTTACCAAGGAGACCGTTCTGTCCTCTCCGGTCCCTTCAGTCGAGAGTTCAGCTTCCCCTATTGTGGAGGCTGAGTTCTCGACTGTCGCGGCCAACGTCACACTGACCGACCACACCCCTGACATCCAGACTGACGACCCGACTGTGACGTCAGAGGACAGTCCGGCCTCCCTTACCAATGAGACCGTTCTGTCCTCTCCGGTCCCTTCAGTCGAGAGTTCAGCTTCCCCTATTGTGGAGGCTGAGTTCTCGACTGTCGCGGCCAACGTCACACTGACCGACCACACCCCTGACATCCAGACTGACGACCCGACTGTGACGTCAGAGGACAGTCCGGCCTCCCTTACCAAGGAGACCGTTCTGTCCTCTCCGGTCCCTTCAGTCGAGAGTTCAGCTTCCCCTATTGTGGAGGCTGAGTTCTCGACTGTCGCGGCCAACGTCACACTGACCGACCACACCCCTGACATCCAGACTGACGACCCGACTACCCTGACGTCTGAGGACAGTTTGGCCCCCCAACACGGGGAGACCGAACTGTCCTCTGTGGTGGAACCAGTGCCAATTTCAGTCTCCCACAATGAGGAGACTGATGTTGGTACTGGTGAGACCGACGCCAACCCGACTGACGACCTGACTACCCTGACGTCTGAGGACAGTTTGGCCCCCCCACACAGGGAGACCGAACTGTCCTCTGTGGTGCAACCAGTGCCAATTTCAGTCTCCCACAATGAGGAGACTGATGTTGGTACTGGTGAGACCGACGCCAACCCGACTGACGACCCGACTACCCCCACTGACGACTCTGCCTGGGATACGGACATGGACATATTACTGCCTGACATGACCCAGAACACTACCGACTTGAATATCAGCAAGCTGACACTGGCTGATATTTCCGACTGTGAATGGGACACAGACATTAAACCGGAGACGCCACCCTACACAGTACCAGACAGTGAGTGGGACACCGAGATGACACAACCACCCCTCCCCTCCCCAACTGTACCGACTGTCCCTGACAATGGCGACGCTGACCTACCGACCGTGACGGACAACACCGAGTCCCCCCTCCCCTCCCCAACTGTACCGACTGTCCCTGACAATGGCGACGCTGACCTACCGACCGTGACGGACAACACCGAGTCCCCCCTCCCCTCCCCAACTGTACCGACTGTCCCTGACAATGGCGACGCTGACCTACCGACCGTGACGGACAACACCGAGTCCCCCCTCCCCTCCCCAACTGTACCGACTGTCCCTGACAATGGCGACGCTGACCTACCGACCGTGACGGACAACACCGAGTCCCCCCTCCCCTCCCCAACTGTACCGACTGTCCCTGACAATGGCGACGCTGACCTACCGACCGTGACGGACAACACCCAGTCCCCCCTCCCCTCCCCAACTGTACCGACTGTCCCTGACAATGGCGACGCTGACCTACCGACCGTGACGGACAACACCGAGTCCCCCCTCCCCTCCCCAACTGTACCGACTGTCCCTGACAATGGCGACGCTGACCTACCGACCGTGACGGACAACACCGAGTCCCCCCTCCCCTCCCCAACTGTACCGACTGTCCCTGACAATGGCGACGCTGACCTACCGACCGTGACGGACAACACCGAGTCACCCCTCCCCTCCCCAACTGTACCGACTGTCCCTGACAATGGCGACGCTGACCTACCGACCGTGACGGACAACACCGAGTCCCCCCTCCCCTCCCCAACTGTACCGACTGTCCCTGACAATGGCGACGCTGACCTACCGACCGTGACGGACAACACCGAGTCCCCCCTCCCCTCCCCAACTGTACCGACTGTCCCTGACAATGGCGACGCTGACCTACCGACCGTGACGGACAACACCGAGTCCCCCCTCCCCTCCCCAACTGTACCGACTGTCCCTGACGGCAGTGACGATGACAGTAGTGACGATGACAGTAGTGACGATGACAGTAGTGACAAGGAAGGAGAAGTGTGGCCAGACCGCACCCCTGTACTGGACAGTCAGGGAGAATGGGTGGACTGCTCTTCCGAGAGTACTGGTCACACTTCCGCCTGACCACGACAGCACAGAAATGACATACAACCGATTGACGACACTGACAAAGAGACTGACGACATAACACAAGACACTGACAGAGGATTAACCCGGAGACAACAAGGACCATCCACTCGATCACGAAACCTGGCGAGGAGAGAGACCACCGACAGAACCGCTGAGTGTGAGTTCCCGAGCCACTGGGTGGTACGGGAAGACCACCGTCTTTGGGCAGATGGGCTAGAGAACCCCCCTAGCCCCCCCGCGCCACATCAGGAGGAAGTGCCCTACATTGCCAACCAGGAGGATCCCTCTGAAGCAGAAAACCCACCTGCCCCAGGCAAGTTATAATTATAGTTCAACTTAATATAATTCTGGCGTTGTATACATAATAGTTCTGTTGTATATATATTGCAATACCATAAAAATATGAAAAAGGTATCCATATTTGTACGTGTAACTTATAGACATCCATATAAATACCGTATGCTATGGTAAGAACATTTTACACAGGACTGATTATAATGCACATATTTTAATATACACATTGTATGTCATGCAAAGCAAATGTAATTTTCCTGAAAAACCAAACTTTCTGGTAAGAACAAAATATTAAACAACATACATGTTTATTATAATATCACAGACACTCGAGGGCAGGCTGGCAGGAAGTGCTTCAAAGTAAGCGCGAAGAAGTTGAGCGCGGGGCGCGACAGTGGCTCGGACCCGGACTACACCCCAAAACCAAGACGTAAGTAATTCCTGCATGCACTGTTAGAACCACTGTGATATAGAACTCATAATAACACTTTTACCCGTGGTAAGGGACAGGACATGAAATTGGTACGGCCCCTAATTATCTGGAGTAAGAGAAATACCAAAGAATATATTGACTGTAATACCCTGATACATTGATCAGTGTTCTACGTGAAGTGAAAAAAAAGTGACAGTTATTCTTTTTTAACCTGATCTACCCGGTAAGGGAGAGGGGAAATACAAAATCAAGTGATCGTATAATGAAAAACCAGGAATAAAAGGTTGCAATGTTGTTGTAGCATATCATATGGCCCTGTGCTGTGTTAGGGGTTCCATCCCCATCCGAAAAAAGTAAGAATTACCTAGTTCAGAGCAGTATGATGTCCGGTAAGGGACAGGAGCAGCAAGATAAATAGCCAGAATAAAGTACTACAGCAAGTCAAAAACCGTTTGCACACATGACCAGGCACCCTTTTTCACCACTTCTTGCATAATACCCAAAAAAAACCAGAAAGTAACATCAGCCTCAAACATTTCTGTGCGGTAAGGGACACAAAAATTAGCATGTAGTGTAACATGCATTAACAGTGAAAAAAGAAGAAGATTTCAACATCAGTATGTCATATGGGACTGTATTACCAGTTAATACTTGTTTGTAAAAGAAAAGACATGGTGTCGTCACTCTTTTAGCCGGTAAGGGACAGGAAAGTGAAATATCATGCTCAGAATTCAGTGTTGATGGAATCAAGAAAATCTTTTTTTTTACCCCCTACCCCATTTCACACTGGCTACCATCTCAATGCCAAAGTTAGCAAAAATCATTTAATAAAGAGACAGTACTAGCCGGTAAGGGACAGATTCGCCGGAGAAATGACTTAGTTCATAATTTATGCAGGGGGAAAAAAATTAAAAGCAATTTGCTTGAAGGAGATGGCTTGTCAAATAGGGAGGTTTTGCATAGCAGCTGAAAGTGTTTACTCAGCAACTCTAGAACACACTGTTCTGTGTGGTAAGGTACAGGAAAGTTATATGTCACGAAAGAATGGGGTATTTGGGGGAGAAAAGAAGAAAGAAGACAGTGTTATGGCATAACATATATATATATCTCTGTTCCGCCAAATATTCCAATTCACGATCAAATATCATTTATGAGCTATACCGCACAGAGACCGTTGTAAGGGTGGTAAGAGACAGGAGATATAATGATTCAGGCTTCATTTAGCACTGGGAAAAGCTGAAGAGGAAAATGTAGAAGTATATCCTAGCATTCGAAACCCATATTTAACTGTGAGATGAAATAAAATCACCACTTCACGTCCTTGCCTTGCTTCAGTGGGCGATAAGGGACAGGATACATGGTAAGGGACAGGAAAACAATAAATAGCTTGATGATGAAGTGCTTTCGACGAAGAAGTGAAAGTCAGAAGTGCCACATGTTACCCCACCTGACTCAGGCTTTCATATAATGTATAGAAATGCCCTCAACTCAGTATATATGTAACAGTCCAATGGCCGGTAAGGGACAGTACCAAAAGCTAATTTATAGTGTTTGTTGTACAGTACACAGTAAAATAAAGTAGGTTAATGTTACACAGTGCTCTGTGTCACGCCACCTAACAGGAGTGGCAATACTAAAGTTTTTTTGATACCGAGAACAGAAATACAGGCGGTAAGGGACAGGAAATTAAAACTTTATTGTCTCTTTTCCAGGCTCTGCCAGAGTGAAGAAGCCGCCGGACTTACGTAAGGCTGCAGCAACACCAGATGACGACCCTGCTATACCAAACGATGACCCGAACGAGAACCCACAGGACGGCACAGTTGCCCCACTCCCAGATCCCGCTGCCATCTTTGACCAGAATGTGTCGAGGGAGGCTCTCAAAGCTCTGTTGTTTCTTGGTGTAAGAAAAGCAAACCAGACAACCGAAAGAATCGAGTTCATGGAGGACTTGGTTGAATTCAAGGAGACTTTGAGATGCAGTCCCCTTTGGCTGAAGAAAGAGATGATGAAGCAACGACATGGGAAGAAGAAACACGGCAAAAAGTCCAGGATAGCTAGAGCCATTCAACTGTGCCGGAATAGTGTATATCCAGCCCCGTCTCAGAAGAAGATCACCAGTCGACGCAGAATGGCCGAGGCCAAGGTGAAAGCGGTGGATGAGTTCCTACGCCGGCCCGATAACTGCTACACGCTTCCAGACAAGAAGCATTATCGGAAAGACGGTGGAATGTTCATCCCTGTTGTGGCCCTGGTTGACTGCCTCCGTAACTTACACCGGAAGTTTGTCACCGAGACTGCAATCACCATGTCATTCTCGACGTTCTGCAAGGCACGAGACAGGAGAACCATCAAGTCTTCCATCTTCCTCAAGAGATCGGTTTGTCTGTGCAAGCCACATGCCAACATGAAGCTGATGTTGGAAGTTGTGCCTGGCTTGCCCAACTCAACAAGAGAACTGGTCGAATTGAGTGAGGACGCTCTGAACGCAGGTCTTGCTTCCATCAAGGACAACCAGAGTGTCAAGTACAAGACCTGGTTCAAGAGCACAGTGAAGTTTGTGAAAGAGGACCAACCTGACCGGAATGTCTACCACACGGAATTGTTGAAGAAATGTATCAGTGGAGAATCCTTCAAGAAGCAGTTAGTAGACGCGATGCCAGAGTTCCGCGAGCACTGCCGCCGGGTACACGAACAGTACGAGGCGGTACGTTTGCTAAAGGCCACCTTACCACCAGACCACGCGATCTGCCATATGGACTACGCGGAGAACTGGCCCACGTCCTTCTTCCAGGAAATCCAAGCTGCTTTCTTCGGCAAAGACCAGATCACCCTTCATCCAATGGTTGTGTACACAAAGCTGCAAGAGATCTTGAAACACAAGTGCTACGTTGGTGTGAGTGAGGTAACAGACCACAAGTTTCCCTCCACTCTAGCATTTTTGACTCAAGTGATTGAGCATATCAAGCAGACTGTACCTGACCTGAAACATCTCCACTTGGTGACGGACTCCCCGAGCTCCCAGTACAGGAACCGCTTCGCGTGTGACATGCTGGTGAGGGCAGCAGAGAAGTTTGGGATCCGGATCACCTGGAATTGGTTGGAGGCTGGACACGGAAAGGGGCCTTGTGACGGTGTCGGTGGAGCGCTCAAGGGACTAGCTGACCGAGTCGTGAAACAGTGTGGAGCGATTCAGACTGCAAGCGAGTTTGTTGAGCAGCTCACGCCAGCGACCAACAAGGTTACACTCATACAAAGTACAAGACAAGAGATCAAGGCGTGCGAAAGTTTAGTGGATGATTGGCGCTCCCGTCCGGTTGAGGGCATTCTCCAGTACCACCAAGCCACCTTTGTGAACAACGAACTGTTCCTGCGACCAACTTCATGCTACAAGGAATGTTGCTTCTCTGAGGATGGCGACTTGGTTCCGAGTGCGGAATGTGAGGGTTGGACGAGAGCCAAGTTCGGCCCTCGTCCCAAACCGAGTGTTTCGCGAACCAAGAAGAAACCGAAGGACAAGGCTACAACACCAGTGGAAGCCGAGGCGGAAGTGGAAGCTGAGCCACAGATTGAGGCGCAGGCTACAACACCAGTCCAAGCTGAGGTGGGGGCTGAGCCACAGATTGAGGCGCAGCCTGGCCCCACACCCAAGCCAAAAGCTAATCCGAAAGCTAAGTCCAGACGGAGAAGGGAAGCAACTCCTGAACCATCTTCTGATGCTGATGACTCTGACTCTGACTCTGAGCCTGACTACGAACAGTGTGAACTGCCGGAACACGTGACGCCCCGTACTCTGAGGAAGAGAGCCCCAGTGCAACCTGTGTACGCAGACTCTTACCCCGAAACTGAAGTGGAGGACGGAGTAGGAGGCAATGAAGCTGGAATTGACGAAGGGCTGTTCAGCAGTGACGAAGAGTTAGGGGACGCGGCAGAGAGGATCCATCTTCGAACCCGTGTTCGCGCACGACGAAAATTCACCAGAAGGATGAACCAAATCCAGAAAGCTGTGGCACCAATGCCGGCACCAAGAGCAACAGTATCGGGGGCAGCGTGTTCTGCGGGTGATGTGAAGGAGCCTGACTGTGAGCACGGACAGGAGACACCCAAAGAACGAGCTAGAACCGAGAAACTCAATGCCAGAGCTAAAGACCAGGCCAGCAGAAGGAGAAAAGGTGAACTGGTGAATGAGTGTGTCGAAGACCAGAGTGAGAGTACGGATGACGAAGAGTGGCCTCTGCAGTGGGAGATGTCGGTAGCAGAGTTCCTGAGGCGGTACCAGGATAGTGCGTGAGCCAGCACTGTAAAACGAGCTCTACACGGACAATCCCATGATATCGGACTAAGATAAGACTTCAGATATCTTTTCATTCATGTTTTTTTATTTTAATGTAGCCCATTATGCTGCTGTACCCAGTACTATTTTAAATGAATAGTATTTTACACATCAGCAGGGTGGACTATATCAAAGTAAGGGCAGGGTGTATTGATATGTGAGGTTTTATAGCATGCTAACAAGATTAATGAGGTTATGAGGTGTAATGTAAACTAAATGTCACAGTGGGGGGAAGAAAGATGAAATTCATTCAAAATTATAACTCTAAATTCAACATCTATCAGGTAAGTAGGATTTAATAAATTTATATTCGGTTTTGGCTTCATAGGTAACATTTGTATGTAAAGATGCACTGTGACATACCGACTGTATAGCAAGGAAAGGTTATACTACATGTATTGGAAGTAGAAAGTTGTATTCTACCCTTGACCCTAGTATTTCGCTCGTTTCCTGTCCCTTACCACATGAAATCAAGGTGAGATACTGCGTATCCGGACTGAAAGTTAAATACTGTTGTGCCAAGGGGAGAAGAAATGTGTTGTATTGTGACCTGAAAGTGTACAGCTTTACATTGCGTATTTTGGTGCTGTCCCTGACCACGAGTTTTCCTGTCCCTTACCACCGGGTGAGGTTTCAGTTGGGAGTGTGTGAGACAAAGCTGACTGCATGTGATGTATGTACAATCGGTTTGTGGTTGTAGTAGACATGTTAGAGGTCAGTTTAGAGTAGATAAGGTGCATGAAACATGTACTTGGGTCATGCTGTGGCTGTAATATTCCAAAAAGTGTGTGAGATTTCCCGTTTCCGAGTTTCCGGGAGGTCAGAAGGGAGGCAAAGTAGGGTGTTCTGGGGTGCTGCATGGGTGGAATGGGTGGGAGAGAGTGTCTACTTGATGGAAAGTGTGAAAAAATGGGGTGGAAAGATGTATTTCTGACGTAGAGAAGGGCTGGGAAGGAGTGTGTGCTTTTCGGTGTTTATGTGTATTTTGGTCCTGTCCCTTACCACCGGGTGAGGTTTCAGTGGGGAGTGTGTGAGACAAAGCTGACTGCATGTGATGTATGTACAATCGGTTTGTGGTTGTAGTAGACATGTTAGAGGTCAGTTTAGAGTAGATAAGGTGCATGAAACATGTACTTGGGTCATGCTGTGGCTGTAATATTCCAAAAAGTGTGTGAGATTTCCCGTTTCCGAGTTTCCGGGAGGTCAGAAGGGAGGCAAAGTAGGGTGTTCTGGGGTGCTGCATGGGTGGAATGGGTGGGAGAGAGTGTCTACTTGATGGAAAGTGTGAAAAAATGGGGTGGAAAGATGTATTTCTGACGTAGAGAAGGGCTGGGAAGGAGTGTGTGCTTTTCGGTGTTTATGTGTATTTTGGTCCTGTCCCTTACCACCGGGTGAGGTTTCAGTGGGGAGTGTGTGAGACAAAGCTGACTGCATGTGATGTATGTACAATCGGTTTGTGGTTGTAGTAGACATGTTAGAGCTCAGTTTAGAGTAGATAAGGTGCATGAAACATGTACTTGGGTCATGCTGTGGCTGTAATATTCCAAAAAGTGTGTGAGATTTCCCGTTTCCGAGTTTCCGGGAGGTCAGAAGGGAGGCAAAGTAGGGTGTTCTGGGGTGCTGCATGGGTGGAATGGGTGGGAGAGAGTGTCTACTTGATGGAAAATGTGAAAAAATGGGGTGGAAAGATGTATTTCTGACGTAGAGAAGGGCTGGGAAGGAGTGTGTGCTTTTCGGTGTTTATGTGTATTTTGGTCCTGTCCCTTACCACCGGGTGAGGTTTCAGTGGGGAGTGTGTGAGACAAAGCTGACTGCATGTGATGTATGTACAATCGGTTTCTGGTTGTAGTAGACATGTTAGAGGTCAGTTTAGAGTAGATAAGGTGCATGAAACATGTACTTGGGTCATGCTGTGGCTGTAATATTCCAAAAAGTGTGTGAGATTTCCCGTTTCCGAGTTTCCGGGAGGTCAGAAGGGAGGCAAAGTAGGGTGTTGTGGGGTGCTGCATGGATGGAATGGGTGGGAGAGAGTGTCTACTTGATGGAAAGTGTGAAAAAATGGGGTGGAAAGATGTATTTCTGACGTAGAGAAGGGCTGGGAAGGAGTGTGTGCTTTTCGGTGTTTATGTGTATTTTGGTCCTGTCCCTTACCACCGGGTGAGGTTTCAGTGGGGAGTGTGTGAGACAAAGCTGACTGCATGTGATGTATGTACAATCGGTTTGTGGTTGTAGTAGACATGTTAGAGGTCAGTTTAGAGTAGATAAGGTGCATGAAACATGTACTTGGGTCATGCTGTGGCTGTAATATTCCAAAAAGTGTGTGAGATTTCCCGTTTCCGAGTTTCCGGGAGGTCAGAAGGGAGGCAAAGTAGGGTGTTCTGGGGTGCTGCATGGGTGGAATGGGTGGGAGAGAGTGTCTACTTGATGGAAAGTGTGAAAAAATGGGGTGGAAAGATGTATTTCTGACGTAGAGAAGGGCTGGGAAGGAGTGTGTGCTTTTCGGTGTTTATGTGTATTTTGGTCCTGTCCCTTACCACCGGGTGAGGTTTCAGTGGGGAGTGTGTGAGACAAAGCTGACTGCATGTGATGTATGTACAATCGGTTTGTGGTTGTAGTAGACATGTTAGAGCTCAGTTTAGAGTAGATTAGGTGCATAAAACATGTACTTGGGTCATGCTGTGGCTGTAATATTCCAAAAAGTGTGTGAGATTTCCCGTTTCCGAGTTTCCGGGAGGTCAGAAGGGAGGCAAAGTAGGGTGTTGTGGGGTGCTGCATGGGTGGAATGGGTGGGAGAGAGTGTCTACATGATGGAAAGTGTGAAAAAATGGGGTGGAAAGATGTATTTCTGACGTAGAGAAGGGCTGGGAAGGAGTGTGTGCTTTTCGGTGTTCATGTGTATTTTGGTCCTGTCCCTTACCACCTGGTGAGGTTTCAGTTGGGAGTGTGTGAGACAAAGCTGACTGCATGTGATGGATGTACAATCGGTTTGTGGTTGTAGTAGACATGTCATAGCTCAGTTTAGAGTAGATAAGGTGCATGAAACATGTACTTGGGTCATGCTGTGGCTGTAATATTCCAAAAAGTGTGTGAGATTTCCCGTTTCCGAGTTTCCGGGAGGTCAGAAGGGAGGCAAAGTAGGGTGTTGTGGGGTGCTGCATGGATGGAATGGGTGGGAGAGGGTGTCTACATGATGGAAAGTGTGAAAAAATGGGGTGGAAAGATGTATTTCTGACGTAGAGAAGGGCTGGGAAGGAGTGTGTGCTTTTCGGTGTTCATGTGTAGTTTGGTCCTGTCCCTTACCACCGGGTGAGGTTTCAGTTGGGAGTGTGTGAGACAAAGCTGACTGCATGTGATGGATGTAAAATCGGTTTGTGGTTGTAGTAGACATGTCAGAGCTCAGTTTAGAGTAGATAAGGTGCATGAAACATGTACTTGGGTCATGCTGTGGCTGTAATATTCCAAAAAGTGTGTGAGATTTCCCGTTTCCGAGTTTCCGGGAGGTCAGAAGGGTGGCAAAGTAGGGTGTTGTGGGGTGCTGCATGGATGGAATGGGTGGGAGAGAGTGTCTACATGATGGAAAGTGTGAAAAAATGGGGTGGAAAGATGTATTTCTAACGTAGAGAAGGGCTGGGAAGGAGTGTGTGCTTTTCGGTGTTTATGTGTATTTTGGTCCTGTCCCTTACCACCGGGTCAGGTTTCAGTTGGGAGTGTGTGAGACAAAGCTGACTGCATGTGATGGATGTACAATCGGTTTGTGGTTGTAGTAGACATGTCAGAGCTCAGTTTAGAGTAGATAAGGTGCATGAAACATGTACTTGGGTCATGCTGTGGCTGTAATATTCCAAAAAGTGTGTGAGATTTCCCGTTTCCGAGTTTCCGGGAGGTCAGAAGGGAGGCAAAGTAGGGTGTTGTGGGGTGCTGCATGGATGGAATGGGTGGGAGAGGGTGTCTACATGATGGAAAGTGTGAAAAAATGGGGTGGAAAGATGTATTTCTGACGTAGAGAAGGGCTGGGAAGGAGTGTGTGCTTTTCGGTGTTCATGTGTATTTTGGTCCTGTCCCTTACCACCGGGTGAGGTTTCAGTTGGGAGTGTGTGAGACAAAGCTGACTGCATGTGATGGATGTACAATCGGTTTGTGGTTGTAGTAGACATGTCAGAGCTCAGTTTAGAGTAGATAAGGTGCATGAAACATGTACTTGGGTCATGCTGTGGCTGTAATATTCCAAAAAGTGTGTGAGATTTCCCGTTTCCGAGTTTCCGGGAGGTCAGAAGGGAGGCAAAGTAGGGTGTTCTGGGGTGCTGCATGGGTGGAATGGGTGGGAGAGAGTGTCTACTTGATGGAAAGTGTGAAAAAATGGGGTGGAAAGATGTATTTCTGACGTAGAGAAGGGCTGGGAAGGAGTGTGTGCTTTTCGGTGTTCATGTGTATTTTGGTCCTGTCCCTTACCACCGGGTGAGGTTTCAGTTGGGAGTGTGTGAGACAAAGCTGACTGCATGTGATGTATGTACAATCGGTTTGTGGTTGTAGTAGACATGTCAGAGCTCAGTTTAGAGTAGATAAGGTGCATGAAACATGTACTTGGGTCATGCTGTGGCTGTAATATTCCAAAAAGTGTGTGAGATTTCCCGTTTCCGAGTTTCCGGGAGGTCCGAAGGGAGGCAAAGTAGGGTGTTGTGGGGTGCTGCATGGGTGGAATGGGTGGGAGAGAGTGTCTACATGATGGAAAGTGTGAAAAAATGGGGTGGAAAGATGTATTTCTGACGTAGAGAAGGGCTGGGAAGGAGTGTGTGCTTTTCGGTGTTCATGTGTATTTTGGTCCTGTCCCTTACCACCGGGTGAGGTTTCAGTTGGGAGTGTGTGAGACAAAGCTGACTGCATGTGATGTATGTACAATCGGTTTGTGGTTATAGTAGACATGTCAGAGCTCAGTTTAGAGTAGATAAGGTGCATGAAACATGTACTTGGGTCATGCTGTGGCTGTAATATTCCAAAAAGTGTGTGAGATTTCCCGTTTCCGAGTTTCCGGGAGGTCCGAAGGGAGGCAAAGTAGGGTGTTCTGGGGTGCTGCATGGGTGGAATGGGTGGGAGAGAGTGTCTACATGATGGAAAGTGTGAAAAAATGGGGTGGAAAGATGTATTTCTGACGTAGAGAAGGGCTGGGAAGGAGTGTGTGCTTTTCGGTGTTCATGTGTATTTTGGTCCTGTCCCTTACCACCGGGTGAGGTTTCAGTTGGGAGTGTGTGAGACAAAGCTGACTGCATGTGATGGATGTACAATCGGTTTGTGGTTGTAGTAGACATGTCAGAGCTCAGTTTAGAGTAGATAAGGTGCATGAAACATGTACTTGGGTCATGCTGTGGCTGTAATATTCCAAAAAGTGTGTGAGATTTCCCGTTTCCGAGTTTCCGGGAGGTCAGAAGGGAGGCAAAGTAGGGTGTTCTGGGGTGCTGCATGGGTGGAATGGGTGGGAGAGAGTGTCTACATGAAAGAAAGTGTGAAAAAATGGGGTGGAAAGATGTATTTTTGACGTAGAGAAGGGCTGGGAAGGAGTGTGTGCTTTTCGGTGTTTATGTGTATTTTGGTCCTGTCCCTTACCACGTATACTATTTCCGTTAGCGTCCTTGCACACAGCAATGTGGCTTTTTTACAATAATTTTTTTAGCTTCTTCCTACATGTCACAAGTATGTCTAGTGTATGCACCATGTAAAGTGTGTTATATCCTTTGTTATATGACATGTTTATGGGTAAGTATGACATTAATGTAACATGTCACTATATGCATGAGGTATTTTTTTACTGTATTTCTCAATTACATATTACCTAGAGAAAGGAGTAACACTGTATACATGTAGTGTTGAGAATAAAATACTTTTATTACATTTTTGTTACTATATACATGCTGCTTTGGTGCTGTTTCTTCTCCTGTAGTCTTGTCTCCTGTTCCTTACCACGTACTTCCTGTCTCTTACCACTTCAAGGTGTAGGAAAAGCGAAATAAGTGGCATACCACTGCCCTAAGAAAGAAAAAATGGAACGCTATGTTGTACAGAAGGGTTGGAACTACCTATATCACTGCAAGATGTCCTGCTGTAGTGCATGGGGTACATGGGAAAAATCTCGGAAAATTTGATACCAAATTTGCTGAAAAAAAGTGAAAAATCCGTTTTTGGGGTACCTGAGATGGGGGATGGGGGGTGGAGATAAAGGAAAGTGGTATACTTTACCTGTTTCACGTGGTACAGGGGTCAAATTGTGCTATTTTCACCTTTGTATGACAAAAAACAGTTAGTTTTTAAAGGAAATTACCTTTTCCTGGTAAGAGACAGGAAAATACACGAGCGGTACGAGTTTCGCGCTACACAGGATCGACCCCAGGCATATTTAAATGATAAAACCTAGCTGGAGGGGTGACATAACACATGTACTTTGCCCCCTAACTTTATTTAGGCCATTGGAAGATATTTTTGTGCCACCCCCTGCACCCCCATATGCATTGCGCTCATGAGACATAGCCATGTACTTTTGCCACCATAATGGTTTAATGAAGCTCAAAGGAGTAAATCACCCATGCTGTTTTTATCAGTTTGCTGGCAGTGAAAGTGTTGTTCTTTTTAACTTTGCCTTTTTGGTATTTTGTATGTCTCAGTTAGGTTATCTCTGGTAGTATCTCATATCCAGTTGCACATACTATTCCAATCTTATGTCAGGCCAGGCTCAGCTGTAGTTAACTTAACACCAACCCTTTTAAATCTAGATGGGCAATGTGTAGTGCCACGGTGGGTACAAGTAGCATGCTGTGTTACATGCAAAGCTCTTCTCTCTTTTGGCTGCTTTATGAGATTTTATCAAATTAATGCTGCTCTGTGAAATACCGTTGATGAATTGCCTCATCATGCAGAACATTAGTTCAAGGAGGTGAATATAAAATGGCTGCGAAGAGTAATAAATGTCAAATAAAACTATTTTAGGGGTTTTTCTATTAAATAACCAAAAATAAAATAAAATCCCTGTTAATGCTAGGTTGCAAGCATAAATTTGCCTTCAGTGCATGTTATCTCAAATACATCTGATCAAAGCGTAGATTGATAAATGTCCCATAATGCACATAGCATACATAAATCATAAATGCTCATTGGGCAATAGATTCTTTAATTCATCCTGCCATAGATAGGTTGGATTTTCTGGACCCCTTCCTCTGTTATTCCACACAAGCATCAATGGAGGACTGACCAATTAAGTCAGAGACCTGCATTAGTTTGCATCAGAAGCTTGACCCTCCTTTCAAGGGTACATTATAGCATAGAGTAGAGTCTAATGTGTGCCATTGCCATTTTGAATGAAAGTTGATTTCAGAGGCAAAAATTAAATTAAAGTAAAGTTTGGTAGCAATGGCAGCAATAATGGTAGATTTGATTCATAAATCTGACTAAGCAGTATGCTACACTTAATAGGATGTGTTTACATTAGTGGATTGAGCCTACCTCTCTCATAGTAAGGACACTGTTATACAAGGTAACCTGTTACAGTGTCTATGAATAGGACAGTTAAGTGGCCATCTCACGCTATGGCTAGTCAGCTAGGGTTCGATGAGTACTCTAGCGGCCTACTTTAGTCGTACTAACACCATTCTCCACTCTCATACCGCCTGGGCATTGAGTAGGACAACTCTCCTTGATTGAACTAATACCACTGCATGAATCTTGGCATTTAAGCAAAGACTGGACTGCTTAAAGTCACACTTTAAGCATATTTAATTCAGGTAAAAGCCACATAAAGCAGCTTAAATGTCATTATGACTTTTCGGGGACATTTTCATGAAATTTACTGAACTTAAAGCTGCTTAAATGGTGACTTTAAGCAATAAACGGTTGCTTAAATGCCAATGTTCATGCAGTGTACACCCTGTACCCCCTCCCCTTTGCACAGTTGCACCAATTGTTAAGTCCTGTCACATCCCGCCCCCATTCCCCTCGTGGCCAGTGTTGCCACTACAAAGCTACCTCCTACAATCGCAAGGGAACAACAGGTTAATAAAAACAGTGCTGTGTATGAATGCCGTTGCGTTCTGCTTTTTATCAAGCTTTTCCTTTTTGATTTTGTTTATCTAAATTTTCTGCAGTTTTTCTCCTGTCCTGCCTTTTTTGTTGTTGTTCATGGAATTTAATCCTTGTTATATCTGTGCATGGATGGATCAGAATGGGAATTTTACTTACTATCAACTATCACAATGGGAATTTTAACTACTACTAACAATTTATCACCACAACAAGTGACAAGGATGCATGCATGCAACCCTGAAAAAGATTGCGTTTATGCATCATACTGATCCGTAAAGGAGCAGTACAGATGCAATTTTTCCTTGCAATTCAAATGGATAATTCAGCTTCGTCTTTGAAACTGCAATGGCAATAATATCTACACAATTATGTAGGGATACAGCTAATAAAATTATGCTCCACAATGTTCCGTGGTCTAGAAGTCCTTTTTCCTATCCCCTTCACCAGCAGTGCTGAGACACTCTTCCCGTCACTACTGGAGGCACTTTAGTAAGCTCTCACTGTTAGGGCTGACATAATGCAAAAGGAATACTACCGCTCTGTCGCAGGGCGTTTCAGCAGTCTGACACTGATTAGAACCTAACAGGCTTAGAGACTCAACTGTGGATCCCTCCAGCTACAATTGTTTTCTACTCCACTATCAATACCTTTTCTCAGTGGTCCCTGATTTGTTGACAATTAATTCTGATATATAAATTAAGACATAAAACAATGCAACTGACATGTTCAGTCCTATGCTGTTATATAAAATGAAATGGTGAAATATATTCATTAACCAGAGGCATTGCAAAAGCATGCTCTTCAGCTTGTCCTTCATTAGATCGACAGTATAATGCAAATTATTGCAAATTGATTAAAATTTAATGCATCCAGTCCCGGCTTATTGCTCTTCAGAGAACAACTCCTATTATGACGCATACCGATTGTGACAAAATATTCTATTAGCAATAATAACGCAACTATTCTGCAACTGTAGGGGTGTCAGACATGATTGCAGTTTACTTTACAGATGTTGGTTTTGTTATTGTTTGCTATTGTCTGTAGACTACTGAAGGGGAACTATCCTCCCTCTCAGCCCTCAGTTCAGGCTTGTTGAAGGCCTGTGGCTTTTCCCTCTCCTCTTTAACAACAATACCCCTGCCACATTCCCCTTTCACCACTTGAGGCACTTTATTAGGATCTATCTGTTTGGTCTCATTTGCATTGAGAGGATCACAGTCAAAGTCTTGAAAGGGCTTAGAAGGGTTGCCTGTTTGGTTCTGATTATAACTTAATGAGCTTACAGGTCCAGCCCAATTGTGGATCAATCCATCTGCAATTGATTTCCATTCTCCTCTCATTCTACTTACAATGTCATGTTTGAGCAATTAATCCACACACTTTTAAACCCTAGACTCCACTGCATCCATGTTGCGGTAGAATTCCTGACATCCGTCTAATATTGCATTTGAATTAGAACCAAGCACTCTTGTTTGAACCGTTACAGTGCAAACTTCATTAAATCAGATTCATTAAATTATTAAGGTCTAACATTACAGTCCGAGGGATACACCAATTGCAAGTGAAGTGTTTTAAAAGATTGAGCGCTGTGATAGGTAGGTATCTATAGGGATATCTCCAAATGCAAAGGACTGCACTTCACAATAAAATAAATGAGGTTCTACGCTATGATGCAAATAATAAGAAAGTTGTCTTGATTGTTAATGCCTTCACTTTTGCCATAATCCATACTCTAAATTACAATACTTTCAAAACAATTACTTTGAGAGCACTATTAAAAGGCATTGAGTTAATTCAGTGGATAATGTCCTCTTATTCAAAAAAACAAAACTGGAATCATCTATAAGTATCTTTCTCAAAATACATGACGGAGAGGCCTCAGAGGCTGGCTGCAGATGTAAGGCCCCTGTTGCTGTAAACACTGGTCTCTTAAGCCCAGGGATCCCTGCCCAACACACAACAACAACAGGACACAGCTTACCTCAGGGAGTCTGGGAGCCTCAACACAGAGCAGCAACAAGACACACCTAACCTCAGGGAGTCTGGGAGCCTCAACACAGAGCAGCAACAAGACACACCTAACCTGAGGGAGTCTTGGAGCCTCAACACAGAGCAGCAACAAGACACACCTAACCTGAGGGAGTCTGGGAGCCTCAACACAGAGCAGCTACAAGACACACCTAACCTGAGGGAGTCTTATAGCCTCAACACAGAGCAGCTACAAGACACACCTAACCTGAGGGAGTCTGGGAGCCTCAACACAGAGCAGCTACAAGACACACCTAACCTGAGGGAGTCTGGGAGCCTCAACACAGAGCAGCTACAAGACACACCTAACCTGAGGGAGTCTGGGAGCCTCAACACAGAGCAGCTACAAGACACACCTAACCTGAGGGAGTCTGGGAGCCTCAACACAGAGCAGCTACAAGACACACCTAACCTGAGGGAGTCTTGGAGCCTCAACACAGAGCAGCAACAAGACACACCTAACCTGAGGGAGTCTGGGAGCCTCAACACAGAGCAGCTACAAGACACACCTAACCTGAGGGAGTCTTGGAGCACCAGTTAACATGCACTGCTACTACTCACCTACACCGCTAGGGACAACTAAAGTCATAAGGTATGGTTTGTATGTGATGGAGAAAAATTTGTATGGTATTTGACTGTGTGGGAGTAGGTGAAAGTTTATGGAAAGGCAGGATTGAATAAAATAAAGTCAAGCCAGTCAGGAAATGTTGAATGGAAGATTGCAGAGCATTAGGATATAGTAAGATTTTTAAGGTGCTAAGTGTTAACATGTGTTTGACAAAGGCTGCAGATGTCCTACATACTAAGCCATGCAATGCACTTTAGTTTATTTAGAATACTGTTCCGACCACCCATCTTCCATCTAGCCACTCATGCAACAGAATGCCCATAGCTATGCATTGTAAATGGGATATTGGCTATTTCTCCCAAGGAGTTAGTGGAATCAGTCTCTGGGGATGTCATTTTATCGTTCTGCCTCTCCACAGCCTCAGCTGCAAGCACCATTAGAAGCAGATTTGGTCTCTTGACTTTGATTTGTGTATGTATATTGTTTGGTAACATATGTATAAACTAGACTCATAATATGGTACTATACTACAAGCATCCATAGTGAGTTGAGGGGATAGTAATATGTATTGACATCTAATATTGGTAGGGTACTGGGAGCCTGATCGGGGATGCTATGTTGGAGTTGGGAAGATGAAACTTGGTATATCCCAGACTGGTGCCAAATATCATTTAGCTGTAAAACCTACTTTGCAGCTACTAAAGTATGCATATGAGATGCACAAGCACTGAAAAATAAGCTTACAATAATATCCTTGCAAGAAAGTATAATATTCAACAGTGAAACACCGGTAGCACAACCTGGGGTTCGGACTTATATGAATGTCTCACCTTTTATCTAATTAAAAGACAACCTCATGTCTGAATATCATGTAATTTGTTATGTCATGTTAATAAACAAACTTCAAACAGAAGGCAGAGTGAGGCACTTAAATACAGCCTGAGGGTTGACAATTATAGTTTGGCTGAGTTGTGTTGGAATGGAGCTGCATATACAAGACTCCTACATTACCAGCAGCCAATAATTTAGCTGCTCAGGCAGGTCTAGGCAAACATGATGTCTGCTCAGGGTTTCCTCTCCCAGTCCCTCAGTCATTGCCTTCCTTATTTGCCTTCCTCCGTGTTCTGAGGAAATAACATTTTCTCATGCTGTCTTCAGTTTATTGATCTTGCTCATGTAATTATCTGACCAATATTCAACAATGTTTCTCATATCATTTGCACTTGCTAAATCTTGTTTTTTCTTGCCTGCTTCATCTGCCTCCATCGTCTGTATTTTTGGAAATGTAATAAGCCATGTTTAAAATATAATTCATTCTGAAAATCACAAGACATTGTTTCAAGTGTTTATCAATTCAATTCAATTTCAATTTGCAAGGTTTTTATTCTGCTGATCTCAAAAAACATAAAAGTATGAATACAATTACATTTGATTCCATTGGATAACAGAAGAGGTTGATACTTATAATGATAACACCATTTAATTAGCATTTTTGGTAACAGCACCTCCATTCCATTGTTTAATGATGATGACTGCCAGATAGCCTATCACTGTGATATTACTGGGGGAGGGGGAGGGGAGGGGGGATAAGTGATGAGGTGATACCTAGTTTGTATTAAAAGCATGTAAGTGTAGTCAGGCTGGTTGGGTGTATGATAAACCTGTGATCAATATTCAGATACATGTCATTCGGATGGATACATTGTATTACAGTGAGTATTTTATGACTGAGGTTACTGGTGTTTTCACAGGTAGAACATTATTGCACAAAATGGGATGACAGATACTTATGCATACAATACAGTGCCAGGATTACTAATACTAAACAAAGACTTTATAAGTATTATTTTAATTGCCCACCAAGTTGAATAAATTCAACGAAAAGTTCATTTGTAGTAGGTTTACCGCTGGCCTTTGTAGTGAAGAGTTGTCCGTAGTGATGCAATTTACAGATTTGTGAATTGAAGATGGTAATTCCAGTTCTCCTCGAAATGCTTTAGGATACTACTCTTCAATTTTCTTTTAAAAATAATGTTGTTTTCAGAAATTCTTATTTATCATAATGCCGGCTCTCCAATTGAATGAAAAGTGAAGAAATAGTATCAACAATGCCTCTGAAATGTGACCTGTTTCTCCCTACTTTGGTCTGAAGGTGGAGTAAGGCATTAGCTGTGGCAGGCTAGATGTGGTCTGTGAGCACACACTCAGATCTAATACTTCCATCCTGTCCCAACTTATCTAAACCCCACCAACTCTGGTACCAGAAGGAGGAGGGTCTGAATACCACAGGCTGCTTGTAGTCAATCCAGGTACCAGGGAATTGCAATGTCAGCAATCATAATCCAGCTGGGAAAGCTACCTCTCTCTTTATCTGCCTGCCCAGCCCTTCTCTTGCACCATTTTCTTATTCAAGGAGAGGCTAGGGTAGTCCTGTATTATTTTTATTGAGTTTTTTTTCAGAATGCATAGCTCTAACTTACCTCAGGTGTTTACTCTATACTAAGCCTGCGAACCATTGTTATCTGATCACTCTATATGCCCCGCCCCCCCACCAATTGGATGCGCCCTAGGGCTGGTACTTACCATACTAGGCCTGCAGCTACATACCCTTCAGAGTAACCCTGCCCTGTGGTCAGGGAGTCTAGACACTGTATCCCTGATTGGTCTACCACCTCTCCCCTTGTATCCCGCCAAAGAGACTGGTGCAGTGGCTATCTTGGAGACTATGTTGCTGGGTTATACTACAGTAAAACGTTTTACAACATTTCAGAATGTTTCTCTATGCTTCTCTATTATGGGCAAACATTGTATAAAGTTGAAAACATTATTTTGACATAAAATAACATATCATTGTGTGTTGGGAAGTCAGATACTAATTTGTATTATTATGCATTTCCAAAAGTAAGTTTAGTATTGGAGTGTGTGTAGTATTGGAGTGTATGAGAACCCCCTCTTTCTACATAATTAATCTTGGAAGGCGTCCAGAATCAACCCTGCTGTGCCAGGAGTATCAGATAATGGAGGTCTAAATGGTTTGATGAGACATTGGGGGATGGGAGCAGAGCATGAAATGGCAGTGGAAGGCTAAGGGGTAAGAAAGAGGTAGGATTCATGAAATATAGGTCAAGTTAGGCTACAGTGGGGTAGGGGGTCAATAAGGTTGTTTTCTCTTTTGCCTTGGCACCCAGAGATATAAAAGGTCACATTGCATTGTGGGTTGTGACCGCAGATGTTAGCACTTCTCCACGACAAGATGACATGGCCTAGACTCAGGGGAGTACAGAAGGAGATAGGGGTGAGGTTTGGGACTGGCAGCTTCAAAAAACACCAATAGGATATTGATCTGAGCAGTCCCGGGGAAGGCAGGGATGTTGTTGGCTGATGTTACACTTAGGAGGGATTGGATGAGAGCAATGTACCAGAATAGGGTGATTAGGTGTCATATTACAGCAACAGAAGTGGAATATAATTATACCCTCATAGATATCTGGATTATATAAATCAGTATACATGTGGTTATATTGATCATGTTAACATCTTGATTAAAAAAATAACTGGTACCCTCATTAATCCTAGGCCTGATCTGGATGAGTAGGGCTGTGGGACCATCGTAACCTTTTTTCCCCTTTTTTTTCAAACAGAGCAATGCTTTTTTATTTCTTTAATACAGTTCATATAATTGATCCACATATAAGTTCATATAATTGATCAGTATACATGTGGTTATATTGATCATGTTACCTTGAAACAATCATATGGGTACTGGGGCATTGTCACCAAATATTATGTCCAATGATGGGGTTCAAATTGTACACCTACTGAGACATCAGCTAAATGATCTGTAAACAGACCCTCTCTGTCCCTGTTTATGTCTATCTATTTCTCTCACATGACTCTGCCCTTGTTTCTTATTATCCCTACTGTCATCATGTAAGTTCTTCGTGTCAATTGTAATGATTGAACTTCATTTCTGGAGGCTTCTATACAGGTCGCCTAGCTGCAGCCTAAAACAATCAATCTAAACCCCAATCTATGTGGAGACTGACCTTGGGTGACATGTTAAAACCCTTAAGACACCAACTGCATACTGAAAGGTATTCAGGCTTTTGTATGTATACGTGGAAATGACTCCTGGATGTGGGTGCAAAGTATTGCTAGATCTAAAGAGATTTGGGAATTATGAATTGAATAATCAGCAAGAAAGCCTAAGTCAGGATTACTTCTCCTCTGATATGCATGCCATGTTGCTTAATTTCCCTGATGTCAAAAATATGCATACTAGACCTACAGCAGCTGCCAAGCAAGATTGTTTTTATGCAACCCTAATAGCTGCTCCATCCCAGTATCATGTATACAAGACACATAAGTGCAGGGCATAATTCTGATATACAGATCCATGTGCGGACGATTACCAGTGAGATTGACTACCATTTTGAATACTCTTGGTCAGCTTTAACCCTTAAAGAGCTGCATATAATGTTTTGTTGTAATGTTGAATGAATGCAGCCCTGTAAATTCATGGACCATGTCAACTTTCAGGAGGTTATAGATCATCAGAGACACATGAAGCAAATCTTCATTGGGGGGCCCAGGGGGGCCTACCCAAACCAGCTTTAAGTATTGGCTTTTGGGCTTGATGCCGCATATACAGGCTTACATCAGAATTGTAAAGACAAGCAGTGTTTGAGCCACTTACATTTACTTCCCTATACCTCTCTGCCCCGTTGTGGGAGAGGTAAATTTGGAAATGTTATGTATTATATTATAGGGTTTTGGCAAATTTTGGGGGCCCAAACATATTCCAGCCCCTTCTCCTCTTTTCCTACACCACTGATCATGGTGTACATGGTGACCCTGTGACAGAGCAATGTGGTGTTAACGACATCAGTGACACATCCATTATGTCAGGGAATGAGGCTGTCAGTCAGTCTGACCTCTGTGACATCAGAGGTCATTGCCTCTGTGACCTTGTACACTAGGGGTCATGACCTCTGTGACCTTGTACACTAGGGGTCATGACCTCTGTTACCAGGTAGCAGACACCAGCTGATCATGTACAGAGCTGCCAGCCCGGTCATTATGGTCATATGGTGCGCCAGGCATCCAATCAGATTTAAGCTAAGCCATCAATCAGGACCTCATCCAACACTCTCTATGCAAATGTTTAGATTGTCGACAGCCTGTACTGCTCTGCACAGCAGTTAATGCTTAGAGCAGGTCCGGGACTGCACCGAAAAAGTGGACAGAGACAGTCTTGACCCCGACCCTAGATCTGTGAATGGTGTGGTACTGATATTTCTAAACTGTGATTTAAACCCATTTCCAATTTTGCTTCTTCAGGTCCTAAATTCAAAACCCTACCTAGTTTATAGTTAATCAAATTCTCTACAACATGTAATATATTGCAAGGGGATTTCTAGTTATAGAGAAATCACACATTTTCTGTTCATGACTGCATGACCACGGCCAGTCTCAATGCAGGGCAGGAAACCACATGCACCGGGTGGGGGGGGGGGGGTACAGTACAGAGTGCAGCAGAGGCTGCCGAGGGTCATTCTTTGGCCGTGTCTCAGACCTGTAGAGAGGCATGTTGCTTTGCTCATATACTCTTACATGTCTTCCTCTGTTAGCTAAAAAGGGCCTGCGTATGTAATTTTCCAATTCAGGAAAAGCCATTAAAATAAACTCAAAGAGTTAAAGACTCAAAGGGTAAAGGACGGTGTTTAGAGATACCAAGGCAGGGGCTGCTCCTTTTGGCCTGGAGTAGCTCCCAATCATTAGGGGATCCACAAACTGCACAGCTTGACCCGTTAAGGGCTGCATACGCTTTAAAACACCAAGGTTGATGTAATGCACAAATGAAATTTGTCAAGGAGATATCAAAGCTATGTCCTGACCCACATGTATCCTTCAATCAGCATAATGAATATAAGCGATGCCAGCAAGTAATTCACGGATGCTCTGAAAATAATATGACCTATAAAGGATGGGACTGAAGGAGAAGGGAACTGGTGGTAATGTTGGAGAGGTATTCAGGGGGATGTGGATGGAAACAGGGGGTGATGAGGGGCTGATGAGAGGATTGGTGAGCTGGGGACAGATGGAGGTGTAAGAGGCTGGCACCATTAGGGGATGTCATTTAACTGTATGTGTCAGCCGCTTCAGGAGAAGAAAGGGCATTGCAGGACTGATCTTGTGGACACCTCCAATAAGGCAACATCAGGGCAGCCTGTCATGTAGCCTGTGCAGAAAGTGCAGATTGTGTAGAGGAGCGGGAGAGGTATGGAGTGGACAGTCTTACTTAGTCATCCTAAAGCCCCCTTACAATATGTATCCATGGGGAATCATCTTGAAAGTGCCCATCACCGCTCCTACTGCCCAATTTACAAAAAGTAATGACCTTACCTTACTTTATACATTAACAAGAATTGCGTTTTTTTACGCAGCAACAACCGCAATTCTTGCATTCGTAGAAACATAATGTCTACATGGTTGGTATGTTTGAAAGGAACCCATTCAAGACACCAAAAAAGCAGGGCCGGGAAGGGATTATCAGGGGGAAGGATGATATTACTTCAAATGTGGCATTTCCTATGAATTCCTTGGGTCCATGTTAGGGGGTAAGGAAAGGTGTGCTGCAAGGCAGATAAACAATTACAATAGATGTTGCTAGGCAACCAGCTGAATTAGCAACAAACTAATAGAACCATTGAATTCCTTGGGTCCATATTAGGGGGTGTAGGTATGATTATAATCAACCTTAGGACCATGGAAATGTGTGTTGCTAGGCAGATAAACAATTAGAAATGCCGTTGCTAGGCAACCAGCTGTATTAGCAACAGATGGATAGAACCATTGAATTCCTTGGGTCCATATTAGGGGGGGTAGGTATGATTATAATCAACCTTAGGACCATGGAAATGTGTGTTGCTAAGCAGATAAACAATAAGAATAGCCGTTGCTAGGCAACCAGCTGTATTAGCAACAAACCAATAGAACCATTGAATTCCTTGGGTCCATATTAGGGGGGGTAGGTATGATTATAATAAACTTCAGGACCATGGAAATGTGTGTTGCTAGGCAGATAAACAATTAGAATAGCCGTTGCTAGGCAACCAGCTGTATTAACAACAAACCGATAGAACCATTGAATTCCTTGGGTCCATATTAGGGGGGGTAGGTATGATTATAATCAACCTTAGGACCATGGAAATGTGTGTTGCTAGGCAGATAAACAATTAGAATTGCCGTTGCTAGGCAACCAGCTGTATTAGCAACAAACCAATAGAACCATTGAATTCCTTGGGTCCATATTAGGGGGGGTAGGTATGATTATAATAAACTTCAGGACCATGGAAATGTGTGTTGCTAGGCAGATAAACAATTAGAATAGCCGTTGCTAGGCAACCAGCTGTATTAACAACAAACCGATAGAACCATTGAATTCCTTGGGTCCATATTAGGGGGGGGAGGGATGATTATAATCAACCTCAGGAGCATGGAAATGTGTGTTGCTAGGCAGATAAATAATTAGAATAGCCGTTGCTAGGCAACCAGCTGTACTAGCAACAAATGGATAGAATTGTTGAATTCCTTGGGTCCATGTTAGGGGGGGTAGGTATGATTATAGTCAACTGCAGGACCATGGAAATGTGTGTTGCTAGGCAGATTAACAATTAGAATAGCCGTTGCTAGGCAACCAGCTGTATTAGCAACAAACCTATAGAACCATTGAATTCCTTGGGTCCATATTGGGGGGGGGGGTAGGTATGATTATAATCAACCTCAGGAACTATCAAAGGTTGATTTATATTATTGTTATCACATAGCATAAATTTGTGTTGTGAGACCTTAATCCAAGATGGCGGCACAATCCAAGATGGCGGCACCCGTTCTGACTTCTGGCAAAGTGCAAACATCATATACCTCGTTCTGGTGGTGCCTGGCGGCACCACTAGGTGGCTACGCCACCACTTCGGCATAAAAAAGAGGAATTGTCCGGTCAATCATGCAGTTTTTATATGTTAGGTATACAGTATACCCAGGGGGCCAAGAGGTCATATTAGGGGGTTGGGGTGTTGGGTCTGCTGTGTAAGGTTGGTGTATTTTTTCAATAACTAGGACCTATACTGAGTTAATTCTATGTGGACAACCTTTCTGGAAATCCACACAGGCCGTACGGCGGCCATTTTGAATTTCCGGCGGGGTGAACAAATAGATAATCTATAAATATGGTTATCTCTGCTTCTAATTAACATAGAGACACAAAATTAGATTCAAAATATACATTTTGGAGGTCAAGGAATGCAATGGAACAGTTTTTGAAAAGGTCAGTGGCGGCCATTTTGAATTATTAATGAGATTCTCTATAAAACGGGTCTTAATTGTCACTAATATCATTGTAAGTTGTAATTGATGCGTAATAGACATATAATTAGGTTACATTTAAATATATATCAAGTAAATGAATCATTGATACTATTTCTAGGAAAACTGTTGCAGCCATCCTGGATTTTAATGGAGGGTCAGTGATTTGATATATCCACGAATCACATGCACTTGCCTTATTGCACTGATAACTCTTCTTCTACAGAGAGACAAACCTTTAGATTCATAGGTTTTATTATGCATTTATTTCAGCAATACTCAAAAGCCATTTCCCTTACACAGCATCAAGGGAAATGGCTGGAGTGTCTTTCAGAAGCAGGCAATATGCTGTCCGGAGGGTTCGGAATACTCATGCCTTGGTGATAAACGTGCAAGGGGGTATCACTCGGGTAATCATGCTCCCCTCTGTACCATACCAATCCAGTAACGTGGGACACAGTCTATCTGATGTGACAGGGGATGCAGCTCAGTGGTAGAGCACCCACTCGAGTCCCGGTATCTCCGAGAAACATCATTTTTGGAGAAACCGTGTCCCTCACACTGGTGCAGACACCGTGCGCACTCAGTGTTTTGTTGACTATATGGTTGGAGCATTCTTACTTGCGGATTGGCCACATGCTGGCAGTTGGGTAGTTGGAGGAGCAGGTTGTGAAGAGTTGGTCCCCAGTACACGTAGTTGGAGTTAAGCATGGAGTCTAGTCAGCATGCTCGCTGAATTGGTATGGTGTGGAAACCTTTCATTGCTGGAAGCCAGGGTATCTCAACAACTGCTTGATAAAGCCCCATTGGAACCTTCGGTCTCCAGCGGGTAAGAATGCCTAGTGCTAGGTGCCTTTATACTGCGGGGGTGGGACTCTCTGTAACTGCTTGATAAAGCCCCTTCTAGGAGGGAGAGAAAGCTCAGGGTTGGTAACCCCCTGGAAAATCCAAATCTATAGGAGATGATGGAAGCTGGTGGGAGTAGTGTATGGGCTTGGATTACTCGCGCCTTGGTGATAAACCCGCAAGGGGGTATCACTCAGGTAATCCTGCCCCCCTCTGTACCATACAGATCCTGTAACGTGAGACACGGTCTATCTGATGTAACAGGGGTTATTATAGCTCAGTGGTAGAGCACCCGCTTTGGAGTGGGAGGCCCTGGGTTTAAGTCCTGGTGTCTCCGAGAAACATCATTTTTGGAGAAACTGTGTCCCTCACACTGTCATATATTGTCATAGTAGGACACCACAAATTTAAATATGGTGTCTTCTTACCATTAGTCAAATGAAACTGTTGCCAGATGTGCCACCTGAAGTCCATAAACGATTTCTTCTACATGGGAATCTCACAGGAAGGCACGATGGTGTGTCAGCAGACATGCCTCTAGAGCAAACATAAAATGCAGGTGTGAAGATCCTAAGGATTGAGTGGCATTACTCTGAAACCAGCAGCCACAACCAAGCGTTTATACACAAAGCCAATTGTGAACTGAAGGATGCGCTGCATATGACTTCAACAGTAGAAATGCACCATGAAGCTGGCAGTTCAGCAAATGCATGGGATCAAGCGGTTATTGGCAAAGCATTGTCTGCTGTCAAAGATCACATGATCAATCCCTTTTAGACAGAGGCATCTGATCTTGTAAACATTGCTTCTGGTAGAACCCCTGCCCCCCTTGCAGAAGTCTCACAGTGCATCACACCTGTCAAAGAGCATTGAATAACAGCACTGATGGGTTGTCTTGAAAAGCTTCCTGGCTTGTCCTAAGCTATCCACCTTTGAAACCAGCTCAAACAAGAAGAAGACCAAAGGAGCCACACTTCATAGTTTATCTCAGTTATTTGCCAGTGGAGATGAAGTTGACATTAAGGAATTAGTCTGAGGCATGTGAGAAATGTGAGAAATACCACCCTTTCTCTTTAAGGATGAAATCAGACTGAGACGTGGTAATAAAGCTACACTGATTGCTACAGTAAGTTCTGATCTATCATTTTAGGATGTGAGACCAACGGCTGTTGTCATTATGGATGCTATGCACATGATACAAAGATGGTCATTGTTGAAACGAGAAACTTTTTATGACATCTCAAAACATCCCCATGGTACAGAAAGTGTTTGGGAAGCATTGACCATTTAAGGACGGCATAATGCATTAATGCATCATGCCATAATGCCTTAATGCATCATGCCTTGGTTGTCACATTGCATGAATGCAGCTCTGGCAAGTAACTTACCAAGGCTGCATTCAAGCATCATGCCGACCCTAAGGGGTTTAGACATCCCCGAAGGGGCAGCATGATGCACCAATGCAGCATGAGGGAGTTAGTTGCCAAGGCTGCATTGGTGCATCATGACGACAAATGTCATCTTTTAGCCACATTCGTCATTAAAGGGTTAAAGAGTTTTATCTCTCAGATGGATTCAAGAATGAGTAGAAGACCGAGGTTGTAACTAAAACAGATATACAGGTTGTCTCACAATTATAATCCAACCATGAGGAGGCTGACACTAGGATGCTCCTGCATGCAAGTGTTAGTGCTGTATCTCTAGGCGTTGAGTGTATCTATTATACAAACAAATGTCTGTGCATCAAAGAGTTGTTGGTCAAGAATGAATCCGGTGCATAATTAATGATCCACACATCCAATAGGTGAAGCACTTTAGGAAAGAAATGTCAGCTTTTGCCATCCCGTCATGCCCTTCAAAAAGGATGACAGCAATTATATCTACAATCTTGGAGAGGAAGTGATGTGGATAGCACACTAACATGTAGACTGCACTTTGCTGGCAGAATTTGCAGATAATTTGCCAAAACAAGCACAAGACCACACAGATGATAAATATGAAGCGGCCAGACAAATTGTCCTAGGAACTTGCAACTTTCTGTTCTGACAAGTCTGAGAGCCCACAAATTTCTCAATGAAACAGGTCTAGGGTTATGATATTATCTGCCTTATCTCCATACATGGTATTTCCGAGTAGCACCTATTTCTATACTAGACTTTTGCCTTGAGCTAGCACACACGGTTCCTGAAAGAGGACTCGGGTCCTCTCCTGGTTACCCTGTGCTGCTCTTAGGTGGGAAGTCCACCCTCACCTGTCCACGTGACCAAGGCAGGCGGTTATAAAAGACCCGTCTGTTTACTCTAGAGGGCAGTCAGTGCAGGCCCGACTGATGGCGAACTTCCTATAGTGCTGATAAGATTGTAAACTATTGCTATACTGATTGTTGTCAGAAGCGTGACTACTTCTATTCCATTGTGAATAAAGTGTATTATATTCTCGTACATGGAAACTGCTGTTCCTTATTATTCTATAATTAGAGTAAACACAAACCACCACACTGGGATCATGCCCATGTCTTCATGGCCTGCCAACCTCCAAACCATGGTTAGCTGCAAATACAAAGTGATGTTCAAGGAACTGCTCTTGCTGGAAAAAAATTGGTCATGCTACATCGCAAGTACTTCTTCAGTAGACCTTAAGCCGAGGACTTTTTTGGTACCAATGAAGTGTAGTAAACCAGACTTTGTTTTTTGGATTTGTATATGTCTAAGGTACCCAAATCACTTTGCTTGACATCTGGGTTGCCCAGCTTAGCTTCAGAATCCTATGAGATGTACGGTGACATCACCCTGTTTTTCATATTCTCCCGCAGGCAGGGTATCAGTCTGTATACAAGTTAATATTTGAGATAAAAGTCTAAAAATAGAACCGAATCAAAGCTCTTGCATAGCTTTTCATCTTAACATCTTAATATTGTAATTTCTTCATTTGCATATTTAGAATAATTATCAAAAAATCTTTTTTTTTATGAAATATTTCATGAAGTTTATGCTACGAATGAAAAAAACAACATAATATGCAGTCTTACCTATTTATGGTTACATTAAAATAGTTACCTAGTATGTCATGTAAAGTAAACAACACCTTTCAGCACTGCCATAGTGTTTTTATCATATGATTGAGGCTATTTCTGTGATGACAAAAATATGCTGATATCTGCGTAGGTAATGCTATATTGTATATCTAATCCTTTATAAGCAAAATTAGAATAAAATATTCAAGATAAATGAACCTAAGTCCATGTCTCTTATGTTGATATCCTCCAATGATAGTTTTCCTATATATGAATGCTAAATGATAACCCTAAATGTGATGATTCTAAAATCTCCCCATTGTGAATTAGGGACCCGCCTGATGAAAGCAAATGGGTATAGAATAACTTTGTTAAGAGCCTCCCATAGTCACAATGGACATATTAGCCTGTGTGAGGTTTTTCGTCTGGGTGGGTTATAATGCATGTCTTTAAGCTAGATATAAAGAGTTGAGAGCATTAAGAACACACGTGAGGCTTTTCTCCTCTGTGGGGCATATTGTTGTCTCTAGGTGGCTTGCCTTTATAAACTGTTTACCACATTAAGAACATTTCTGATGTTTCTCTCCTTTTTGTGTCATTGTGTGTTGCTTTAAGCTACCTGCCATTGTATTTGTTTATAACATTGATAACATGTGTGAGTTTTTCCTTCCGTGTATGACCTCCTGTGTTTCTTTAAGCTACTTGCCCATGTAGACGCTTCACCACATTGAGAACATGTATGGGGTTTCTCTCCTGTGTTTTATCATGTGTTGCTTTAAGGACTATATGATGCCTTAGTGTATCATAGCCCTGCTTGCCATGGTGCATGCAAGTAACTCGCCAGTGCTGCAGTCAAGCATCATCCCGGCCATACAGGGTTGGGACAGTCCCAAAGGGCCAACAGGATGCATCGGTGCAGCACTGGCAAGTTACTCTTCAGGGCTGCATACATGCATCATGACAACAATTTCATCTTTTAGAAACATGCTGTCCTTAAAGGGTTAAGCTACCTGCCATTGTAAATTGTTTACAACATTGAGAACATGTGTGTGCTTTCTCTCCTGTGTGAGTCACTAAGTCTCTCTTTTAGCTACTCCCAGAGATCAGGTAAAACTAGCACAAGATAGCACCCAGTGATCTTGCTGGGTTTCATTGGAAATATGGCGATAAATAATTCTCAATCCATTGCCATTATATTAGTAAAAAGGCCTGGTATGTTCACATTCATTGCCAAACCAAGAAGTTGGCATAGCCATATCCCTGAGAGGTGCTACCACCTAGTGGACAAATCATCAGCTCATCAGCTGGGACCTATGCTAAGACATAGGACTACAGTGCTGCCAGTTGTGGCGGTGGCATATTGTGAATATATTCCATTTTTCTAAAGATTTTACAAGATTCTGAAGCTAAGCTGGGTGACTGACATGTCAAGCAAAGTTATTTGGGATCTATAGACAGATATCAAGCCAAAAAAAGTTGTCTGGTTTAATACTTTTGATTGGTACTGATCCACTATAGAAGATCAAATGGGCTCATGGTCTACAGACCAGAAAGATTGAATATTATAAGCAGTCCTTGTCCTGCAGTATAAATTGTTTCACCTTTCCATCTCTCCCTAGCAATGGTTCTTAGATCAGTTATGGGTATCTATCATTTGAAGCTCCCATAGTATAGGCTGTCATGAAAATATAAAACAGAATGGGACTTCAAGACCAAACAAAAACCACTTAAACTGTTTTAAATGGTGATGTTTCATATTAGCAATAGATGATGCTTTTAGCTTCTCAGAAACATCCTTCAATTTCAAAATAGCCATCCCCTTATCATAATAATTAACTATGACTTTATAATTACATAATAGAGCCTATAAATCTAAAGGTTTGTCTCAGTGTACAGTTATCAGTGCAAGGCCAATGCTTGTAATCTCAGGATATAGCAGCTACCACACACTGTTTTTGTCACTTACCCCTGTCAAAATTCAAGATGGCTGCCAACAATTTTCCTAGAAATAGTATCATTGATTCATATACCTAATGTATATATTAATGTAACCTAATGATACGTCTATAACGTGTCATTTACAATTTACAACAATATTAGTGACAATTGAGACCCATTTTATAGATGATCTCATTAATAATTCAAAATGGCCGCCACTGACCTTTTCAAAAACTGTTCCATTGCATTCCTTGACCTCCAAAATGTATATTTTGAATCTAATTTTGTGTCTCTATGTTAATTAGAAGCAGAGATAACCATATTTATAGATTATCTATGTGTTCACCCTGCCGGAAATTCAAAATGGCCGCCGTACGGCCAGTGTGGATTTCCAGAAAGGTTGTCCACATAGAATCAACTCAGTATAGGTCCTAGTTATTGAAAAAATACACCAACCTTACACAGCAGACCCAACACCCCTAACCCCCCCTGGCCCCCTGGGTATAGTAAGGAGTCTTTTGACAAAAAATGCCTGCAGTCCAGCCTGTAGAATCAAGGATTCTAAGAATTGAGTCTAAATATTTTGCAAAATTCTATTCATTAGATGTATGTGCATTCAGAAGGATTGGCTTTGCGTCTGAGGAGGTCAAGTGGGGATTATTCTCTACATGTAATGAATTTGGCTGCAGTGACTCATCCAGAAATACTCCACTATAATACAGACCTAGGGTGGCTAATCTGCAGACCAGGGCTCGGCTACTGCCTGAGTAGGATCTGCCTAAATCCTGCAGCATCATAAATCAGGCTCATGCAGACATCCTTTATATTAAAGGGTGCAAAGTGCTTCAATGCCTTATTGCCATGGCTAAGAAAGTCACCATCTAATTAGCATGCTGGTCCTACAATGTTGATGCACTTCTGTTGGGCTTGAATCCAGGGCTTGAAAAGGCTACATATCTGCATCATGATGACCAAGGCATAACATATTAAAGCAATATGTGGCCCTTAAGAAGTTTACTGGAAATGAGCAGCTCAGGATCAATAAATGATCCTACAATATTGATGCACTGCAAGGGATTAGCTTGAGGCCTGACTGAAAAACTTAAAAAATTGTTGCAAGGCCTGCATTTCTGCATCAGGATGTTTAAGGGCATAACATAATGAAGTACTATGCAGCCCCCGACAGGTTTACTAGGAACCTCAGAGTAATGAATCTGATGTTATTGAGCAGCTCACCATCAATAAGGCAGGAGTCCCTTAATACCCAACCTGAATACCTAATTTGACACACTCCCATCTCCAACCTTACATGGCTATTTTAGCAATTTATGTACTTTCTAGGTAAAGCAGGTGGCTAAGGTGGGTCCATGAAGGAAGAGTTGTGAGTACTGGTAATGGGTACCATCTCAAATCACTGTACAGGTAGTGCTTAATTTGAAATGTTGGTATTAACACTTGTGGGGGAAAATTGTATAAATACTTAAACTATTAAACAGTCTTACATTTCAGGGTTAACACAGCGGCCAAATTTATCTTATTAAAAAACTTGATGGCTCAAGCTTGCAGGCAGGTTTGAACGTGTTTTATTCTTTTAGCATGTGCTAAGCAGTTCCCAGTAATTTCTCCATAACTCATTGATCTGGTTATGTTACACGTTTTATGTCCATACCCATATCATATAACATAGTCTATGTCTAAGCCACCTGCTGTTTTCTCTTAATTAAAGCAATTTATTTGTTATTGTAAGCATCCACAGGACTTAACCTAATTCTTGAGGCAGGCAAGGTGGTACATATTGGCTGCTCAAATAAGGTTTGTCAGTGACTGTCCTCTAAAACTGCCGTATTACCATCAGGTTGCACTATGGATAGCGTCAACATTCTAAGCATAGTAGACATAAAAGGTGACATATAGGAGTGTATAGCCTACAGATGGTCAGCATGATACAGGATTGCAGTTCCTTACAGCATTAATTGACATCTTGGTACCTTGAGATAAAAAGCACCGATCATATATGTATTGTTACTGGGAGAACTATGAGTCAGAGGGAAGTTACCAATATATGTTGTGGAGGGTTGTGCAGACTGAGAGTCTACTAATGATATATACCAACTTGTGACAGAGAGGCTTGGGTATTTGATATCCATCGACTCCTGGTAAAAAGATGGCTACTTTCAGAACTACTTTTCCCTTGTCTACCTTTCCATTCTCCCTCTCTAAATCTATGATTGTTCTATGCGTCCTCTTCTGCCTTCCTGCACCATTATTTCATAACCTTCCTCATTATTTCTCTCCCTTTCCCTTGCATTTCTCCCTCCAAACTTGGAATCATACATGTCAACCATGCATATGTCCCCCCCCCCCCCCACTTTGAATATGCTGCTACTAAAGCTTGCTTTATACCCAGTGCACCTATATGTGGTAAGTGGCTTACAGGACTGCTACTCTCTATGTCGCTCTAACTGGCAGTCACTCTTGTCTTCAGAGCTAACAAACAGACCTTGTCAGTGGATGAGGGAGGAGAAAAGACCACTCATGTCTTCTAGCCTCATGTTTCCTGCACCAACCAATCTGCTACCAATCTGCTACCTAGTGCTACCTAAACAACCAGTTCATCCCTCACTGAAAGAGGGACTGATTACTCCAACCACAGTCTTAGTGCTGATCTGAATACTCCCAGCAGAGGTCTATTTCTATGACTGTTCACAGAATCTGGATATCTGATTTGTACCTCTGCTCTGCTATATATTATCCTTCTTGATAGGCTTTGTCTGTGGACTGACTGTCAGTAGTATACAGAAAGTGGTATCTTGTATCATACTTTCGAAAATGAAACATTTTGTGTTGGTTAAACATCAAAGTCATGATTCATGCTAGTACGCCAGACTAACCAGACAGTAAAGAGACACTCACTCTCTCATGTTACCCTGTATTTACGCTACATACTGACACTAGCAATTGCTTATTGAATTTAACAAGTTTGAAATTCACTGTTCCTCATTAACTTTGCACTAGGCAAGCATCTCATGAGACGTTGTATTTCGGAGATGAGATGTTCCCAGAGTGATGTGTTCCATGGTCATGAGGTGCATTTCTCAGCTATCCGCAAATAACAAGAAATTACCAAGTATATAATACAAGAACAGTTCTTGTGTACCTCTTTATATTCAAATAACAAGAAATTCCCTGCAATGAGACAAATGCTTGTATACCTCTCAGGAAAAGCTGTCCATAACTTCTTGTTGGAGTCAAGATAACAAGAGGATATCTCAAATTTCTCTTGAGACCTTGTGTGCAGGGTTTCAGTTGAATCATGCTTCTGACATTCACCATTCCCTCAAGAATACATTAAGCTTAGGTCGCAAACATCAGGTGGTGTCATAGATTGTGATATTTGATCATGTCAGGAAGCGATACCTTTAGCTGAATGGGGTCGGTGGATAGGGTGTCCCCTTAGTCCCAGTGCCGCAATGCTTGTGCGTTAGTGTAGTAGGGAGTAGTCTTGTGCTACATGTGCCGATATAATCAGGCACAAACATTTACTATTTAATCCTTGCTTCATAAAAACTCATTTAATGAAGATTCCTTTCTTTGACTTAAGTTTCAATTCTGATGGAAAAGGCATATCAGAAGCAGAGATATCATTCTATCCAATAGCTTTACAATGTATCCCAAACAGGGTTCTGAAGTAACCATTTCCTATATCACTGGTTTATTTAAATATTTGGTTTAATCATTGGCTGATGCCAAGACAACAGAAAATCAAATGGCTATAAAGTCACTGAAATATCTACATTGACAAATAAGGACATCCGACCTTAACAGATATGCTCTGTTTTTCATCATTTATATTTTTGATCCTTAAGATGAATTCTTGTTCCAGCCAACAGGAAGCATGGGATAACAAAATTATGCTGCAAGCATAAGAATAATCAAACTGTTATATTTCTAACAAACAAGTAAGGATCCTCTCATAGTGAAGTTCATATTTTTACCACCTAATCCACTTGCAGTGCATCCCCTTGACACTCAGTGTTATGAATTCAATCATATTAGCTGTATAAAGGTCTGATAGATGTGGTGAGCCGACATTCCAGCCCTTGCAATGGCTGGGTATGTTTTTATTCTATTTGCATCCCACAGCCACCTCTAGAGGATGTGGTCTCAATAGGGACAATACAATACTAGGTAGCCATATCAGTATATAAAACAAAGAGAAAGCAATGACAAAATACAAAAATGACGAGACTTTAGCAGCGTGAAGTTGAGATGTTGGTAGCAGCAAAGCACAGTATTTAGAATTCATCTTTCACTACTCTCATCACATATATATATATAAGTAGTATTGTATGTATCGGAACGGGACTATAGTTAAGTACTGTTTATTACTCAATCGACCTGCAGCCAATCAGAGGCCTCCATTTGGTCACGTGACCGGAAGTGACCTACTTAGGGGATTAGTGGTGCATTCTGGGTAACCCTGCAGCCAATCAGAGGCCTCCATTTGGTCACGTGACCGGAAGTGACCTACTTAGGGGATTAGTGGTGCATTCTGGGTAACCTACTGACCTACTTAGAAGCTCTCAGCCAATCAGAGGCCGGCATTCTGGTAACCATGGTAACGTGACTTACTTACGTCACGTGACCTACTTAGGCTCAGCCAATCAGAAGCCGGCATTCTGGTAACTAGGGTAACGTGACCTACTTAGGGTTTGTTTGAAAACAACACCACGTGGCTCTCTTGTTTGTAAACAACACCACGTGACACGTGACTGTTTGTAAACAAACAATTCGACTTAGTCTGACATTTTCAGCTGTCGCATGCTGACCTGCTGCTATCATAAGAGAAACAAAAGCCCTAATCACGCTTTTCAGCTGGATCCTTCCACCCACCAGACATGGATCCAGATGGGAGGGTGGTTTAAAATTAATCCGTGTACCGACTGTCATACAATAGTGTAATTAGTTGAACACGTGTTACCTGTATAAAGGATTAGCAGGTCATGGGCTTAGAGTGTGTATAGAAAAACAACTACAGGTAGCGTGAACAAAGCGACCCCCTCCCTTTCTGTCACTCTGTCTGTGACTAGAGGGCGCGCGTGTGGTAAGCGGCTTAAATCTAAAGAAAAAAAATCACCCTCTCCTGTCGTCAGCAGTCAGCTGGCCGGCGGCTGGAAAATGCGATTAGAGGGATGATGAGCGCGGTTTTTTATATTCAATATATTAGAAGTGTGCTTTGTTGCTTACATAGTTCATTATGCGTTTAAAATGTTCGCGAGTATCGTAGAAATGTACAAAAATCCTATTGTGGCGCCATCTGACGAAAAGAGCGGAGAACTATACTAGGGTATGGCGAGCTAGACTAGAGCATGTAATCACTAGGCGGCAGAGTGGTCAAAAGACAATCTCGTAGTAGTAGGTCTACTTGGATCTTGAGTAGCCACCCTTGTGGTTGCAATTACCTAGACTAGTTGACCCTGCCAGCCTGGTCAAGTGAAATTAGTAAGGAGACCGCACATTAACGCGCTCCACAGTCTTTAGACAGTTAAGACTATAGTACCGTAGATTCTACTGTGTACTCACACTAACTATTTACAGTGCTACATATTCATACCCGTGTTCTAAGTGTTTTTTTAGAAAAAAGCGATCTACTCACCCATTTTTTTTAGACAAACTCCTATTAGCAGGTAACCCCTGTATAAACCATACTGCAAAGATCTGCTACTTCGAGCGTCTGCCTCGTGACTGATAGTGTACAACAAGACGAAGTGGGCAGAGGTGAAGTACTGTTCCAAGAAAAATTGAGGCTCTTTATATAGCTGAGAGAGCGGCTAATCCGGATGTTCTAAGCTTGTTTTCACCTAGAGCCCCACCCTCTTCCAGAGAGGAATCAAATTGCTTTTCACCTGGACCCTTCCACCCCTCATCCATCAGCATGAAAAGAGGGATAACAAGTGTAACGTGCGCTACATGTATATGGGATTATAGCTGGTGAAGAGATAAAGCCAGGTCAACTGTGTATACAAAGACTACAGGAGGTGATTAACGACAGGTGTGACGCGCCAGCCCGTGGACGGATTATCTTCTAAGCTGACGCTTATTCAACTAGCCAGCTGCCGTCCGCTCCACTCACTACGGCAAGAGGAGGTGCTTTTGTTTTACACTTAAGTCGCTTACCACATGTACTCGTCTCTACCTCACAGACAGACACCCTCTCGCTTGCTTCACGACCCCTGTAGCTTTTTTTGTATACACACTCTAATCTCATAACCCCCTGATCCGTTATACAGGTAACGGGTATTCTCTTTTAAATAGCTGCCAGTCAGCCTGCGGCAGCTGAAAACGACGGTAAGTAGCTTAGCTCTAGAAGCAAGAAGGCGTATATAAGGAGGCTCACACGTGTATAGGCGCCTTATAAGTCGGCAGGGGGTAAATACTAGTGAAAAAGGAAGGCAGGTGTGCAGGTAGCTTTCTAACAGACACGTGTGTGCACTAAGCTGCTTAAGTCTAAACCCACCTGCAGTAGTCAGGTAGCATGTGAAAACTTACTTAACAGATCTCTTAATTGAGTAGAGACTCTGTACTGAGAGAGTCTTTTCAGCCGTTTAAGAGGATTATCTAGGACAGGGTACATAAGGAGTGAAACGACGCTCTCACCCATCACACTTTCTCGACCCGCCCTTCATCATCGTAGCATCGTCCACTCTACGCTCGCTCAGAATGTTATGATGGTTAGTTCTGCTATTTTCAGCTACTTTTCTTATCGAAGTGTTGACGCTACAGAGCATCGAAACTCTCTCCAAATGAGTCCAAGAAAGAAAAAGCAACTTCCACTTGAAGCAGGAAGAGAAACAGTGCCCTATGATGCATGTGAGGTAAAGAAACATTGGAAGGACGTCACCAAGGAGCAATGGATAGAAGCATGCTTCAACTTCATCGGAACGGAAGTAGTTTCATTTGGACAGAGGGAGAAGATTTTGTTGGAGCTATTTTTCTTAGCTCCGTATACTTGGCCTGACTGTGGTGAAATTCCTTCAGGTATTTGTTCAGTCTTCGCCATAGAAGTTATCAGGTCTTTGAAGGAGCTTCGATATATGCAAGGCACTCACGAGGAGATTGTTCAGAAAATGACGGAATTCGAAACAGGAGAAGACACAATATGGTGCGAGGAGACGACATATACGGACGATGATCTGGAGTACATCATTTGTAGCCCGTTGGAACATTATGTTAAAGACTTTGAGGACATGCTAGACAGCACTGAGATGAACCCGAAAGAGAGATCCCTTACTGCACAGAAAGAGGCCAAAGCTGTGTTGGAAAAGCTCAAGTTTGGTCAAGGATTCACTCTTCAAAGCAGCTGTGTGAGTGTGATAAAAGGCCTTGTGTTGAAACATCCAGACATGAAGTTTTCGCGTGCTGTCGACACACTTCCTTTGCCTGAACTGATGATGAACATGATCGATCCCATCGTACCAACATGTTTCGACTCTGCCAATTGTCCCATGTATAAAATGGTTTCAAGTTTTGCCCTTGGCCGATGGCTAAACGATCCACTGAAGTCAGAAAACCTCCTTGATTTAATCAACTGACTAAATGTATTTTCTCATACTAGTATTAGTAGCATTAGTAATAGCAGCTACTCAGTCTCGTGCAGCACAAGCAGCAGCATCTGTCAGCAGCATCCGTGACATCGTCAGCAGCAGCAGCAGCTGCACGAGCAGCACAAGCAGCAGCATCTGTCAACAGCATCCGTGACATCGTCAGCAACTGCAGCAGCTGCACGAGCAGCACAAGCAGCAGCAGCTGTCAGCAGCTGCAGCAGCTGCACGAGCAGCACAAGCAGCAGCACCAACAGCAGCAGCAACAGCAAATCAGCAGCAGCAGCAGCAGCAGCAGCAGCAGCAGCAGCGGCGGTGTGGACCACTAAATTCGAGATGGCGACATGTCTGTTTCTTAGAATCGACATTCGACATGAGGCCTAGTGACATTTGACATGAAGCTTGAAAAACATAGTGACAGGTGACATGAGCAATTCTTAAAATCGACATGAGATATGAGCATAATTAAGCGACATCGACATGTGCCATGGCTATTTTTTTTTAAGACAAACGCCATAGACTCCTCATTCAAACCCCCACTAGTAGTGCTCTATAAGCGCAAGCTTTGCCTTAAGAGAGCTGTGGCTGTGAACCCTCTCCTCCCCCCGTACACACAGGTAAATATCAGAGTCAGCCAATGTCGCCAATACTACTCTCATACAAGGGTCAGGCACTGCTGGACTATAATAGATGGGTCAAGGACCATTCTACTGAGGGTCAGGCTAGGCTGGACATTCAATAACAGGCTGGACTTTGGCAAACTTGCTTGAAAGTCTGGCCAGCAAGAGTCCGTTGAAGGACTATACGGTAAAAAGGCTGCTGTTACAGTCAAGATACTCATATTTCAAGCCAAGAAAACTGTAATTAGCTTTCCAAGTTGTTTATTTAACAATATCCTGGCCTAGCAAGAAGCTGTCAGATGACATCTAAGAAAAATGGGGCTGTTAATTGATCAAGAGAGCTACATTGTTACAGAGTCCTATTCCTCTTTTGAGGTGGGACCAAATGTGAAAAAAGAATAAACTCAAAAAAAAAGCCTTAAGATTGAAACAGTTGTAGATGACAAATTTAATGAGGAAGTCATATTAATTAGTTTACAAATAGCCGCTGCACGAGCAGCACAAGCAGCTCGTGCAGCTGCTGCAGCTGACACTAGTGTCAGCTGCTGCTTGTGCTGCTCGTGCAGCGGCTATTTGTAAACTAATTAATACGACTTCCTCATTAAATTTGTCATCTACAACTGTTTCAATCTTAAGGCTTTTTTTTTGAGTTTATTCTTTTTTCACATTTGGTCCCACCTCAAAAGAGGAATAGGACTCTGTAACAATGTAGCTCTCTTGATCAATTAACAGCCCCATTTTTCTTAGATGTCATCTGACAGCTTCTTGCTAGGCCAGGATATTGTTAAATAAACAACTTGGAAAGCTAATTACAGTTTTCTGGGCTTGAAATATGAGTATCTTGACTGTAACAGCAGCCTTTTTACCGTATAGTCCTTCAACGGACTCTTGCTGGCCAGACTTTCAAGCAAGTTTGCCAAAGTCCAGCCTGTTATTGAATGTCCAGCCTAGCCTGACCCTCAGTAGAATGGTCCTTGACCCATCTATTATAGTCCAGCAGTGCCTGACCCTTGTATGAGAGTAGTATTGGCGACATTGGCTGACTCTGATATTTACCTGTGTGTACGGGGGGAGGAGAGGGTTCACAGCCACAGCTCTCTTAAGGCAAAGCTTGCGCTTATAGAGCACTACTAGTGGGGGTTTGAATGAGGAGTCTATGGCGTTTGTCTTAAAAAAAAATAGCCATGGCACATGTCGATGTCGCTTAATTATGCTCATATCTCATGTCGATTTTAAGAATTGCTCATGTCACCTGTCACTATGTTTTTCAAGCTTCATGTCAAATGTCACTAGGCCTCATGTCGAATGTCGATTCTAAGAAACAGACATGTCGCCATCTCGAATTTAGTGGTCCACACCGCCGCTGCTGCTGCTGCTGCTGCTGCTGCTGCTGCTGCTGCTGCTGATTTGCTGTTGCTGCTGCTGTTGGTGCTGCTGCTTGTGCTGCTCGTGCAGCTGCTGCAGCTGCTGACAGCTGCTGCTGCTTGTGCTGCTCGTGCAGCTGCTGCAGTTGCTGACGATGTCACGGATGCTGTTGACAGATGCTGCTGCTTGTGCTGCTCGTGCAGCTGCTGCTGCTGCTGACGATGTCACGGATGCTGCTGACAGATGCTGCTGCTTGTGCTGCACGAGACTGAGTAGCTGCTATTACTAATGCTACTAATACTAGTATGAGAAAATACATTTAGTCAGTTGATTAAATCAAGGAGGTTTTCTGACTTCAGTGGATCGTTTAGCCATCGGCCACGGGCAAAACTTGAAACCATTTTATACATGGGACAATTGGCAGAGTCGAAACATGTTGGTACGATGGGATCGATCATGTTCATCATCAGTTCAGGCAAAGGAAGTGTGTCGACAGCACGCGAAAACTTCATGTCTGGATGTTTCAACACAAGGCCTTTTATCACACTCACACAGCTGCTTTGAAGAGTGAATCCTTGACCAAACTTGAGCTTTTCCAACACAGCTTTGGCCTCTTTCTGTGCAGTAAGGGATCTCTCTTTCGGGTTCATCTCAGTGCTGTCTAGCATGTCCTCAAAGTCTTTAACATAATGTTCCAACGGGCTACAAATGATGTACTCCAGATCATCGTCCGTATATGTCGTCTCCTCGCACCATATTGTGTCTTCTCCTGTTTCGAATTCCGTCATTTTCTGAACAATCTCCTCGTGAGTGCCTTGCATATATCGAAGCTCCTTCAAAGACCTGATAACTTCTATGGCGAAGACTGAACAAATACCTGAAGGAATTTCACCACAGTCAGGCCAAGTATACGGAGCTAAGAAAAATAGCTCCAACAAAATCTTCTCCCTCTGTCCAAATGAAACTACTTCCGTTCCGATGAAGTTGAAGCATGCTTCTATCCATTGCTCCTTGGTGACGTCCTTCCAATGTTTCTTTACCTCACATGCATCATAGGGCACTGTTTCTCTTCCTGCTTCAAGTGGAAGTTGCTTTTTCTTTCTTGGACTCATTTGGAGAGAGTTTCGATGCTCTGTAGCGTCAACACTTCGATAAGAAAAGTAGCTGAAAATAGCAGAACTAACCATCATAACATTCTGAGCGAGCGTAGAGTGGACGATGCTACGATGATGAAGGGCGGGTCGAGAAAGTGTGATGGGTGAGAGCGTCGTTTCACTCCTTATGTACCCTGTCCTAGATAATCCTCTTAAACGGCTGAAAAGACTCTCTCAGTACAGAGTCTCTACTCAATTAAGAGATCTGTTAAGTAAGTTTTCACATGCTACCTGACTACTGCAGGTGGGTTTAGACTTAAGCAGCTTAGTGCACACACGTGTCTGTTAGAAAGCTACCTGCACACCTGCCTTCCTTTTTCACTAGTATTTACCCCCTGCCGACTTATAAGGCGCCTATACACGTGTGAGCCTCCTTATATACGCCTTCTTGCTTCTAGAGCTAAGCTACTTACCGTCGTTTTCAGCTGCCGCAGGCTGACTGGCAGCTATTTAAAAGAGAATACCCGTTACCTGTATAACGGATCAGGGGGTTATGAGATTAGAGTGTGTATACAAAAAAAGCTACAGGGGTCGTGAAGCAAGCGAGAGGGTGTCTGTCTGTGAGGTAGAGACGAGTACATGTGGTAAGCGACTTAAGTGTAAAACAAAAGCACCTCCTCTTGCCGTAGTGAGTGGAGCGGACGGCAGCTGGCTAGTTGAATAAGCGTCAGCTTAGAAGATAATCCGTCCACGGGCTGGCGCGTCACACCTGTCGTTAATCACCTCCTGTAGTCTTTGTATACACAGTTGACCTGGCTTTATCTCTTCACCAGCTATAATCCCATATACATGTAGCGCACGTTACACTTGTTATCCCTCTTTTCATGCTGATGGATGAGGGGTGGAAGGGTCCAGGTGAAAAGCAATTTGATTCCTCTCTGGAAGAGGGTGGGGCTCTAGGTGAAAACAAGCTTAGAACATCCGGATTAGCCGCTCTCTCAGCTATATAAAGAGCCTCAATTTTTCTTGGAACAGTACTTCACCTCTGCCCACTTCGTCTTGTTGTACACTATCAGTCACGAGGCAGACGCTCGAAGTAGCAGATCTTTGCAGTATGGTTTATACAGGGGTTACCTGCTAATAGGAGTTTGTCTAAAAAAAATGGGTGAGTAGATCGCTTTTTTCTAAAAAAACACTTAGAACACGGGTATGAATATGTAGCACTGTAAATAGTTAGTGTGAGTACACAGTAGAATCTACGGTACTATAGTCTTAACTGTCTAAAGACTGTGGAGCGCGTTAATGTGCGGTCTCCTTACTAATTTCACTTGACCAGGCTGGCAGGGTCAACTAGTCTAGGTAATTGCAACCACAAGGGTGGCTACTCAAGATCCAAGTAGACCTACTACTACGAGATTGTCTTTTGACCACTCTGCCGCCTGGTGATTACATGCTCTAGTCTAGCTCGCCATACCCTAGTATAGTTCTCCGCTCTTTTCGTCAGATGGCGCCACAATAGGATTTTTGTACATTTCTACGATACTCGCGAACATTTTAAACGCATAATGAACTATATAAGCAACAAAGCACACTTCTAATATATTGAATATAAAAAACCGCGCTCATCATCCCTCTAATCGCATTTTCCAGCCGCCGGCCAGCTGACTGCTGACGACAGGAGAGGGTGATTTTTTTTCTTTAGATTTAAGCCGCTTACCACACGCGCGCCCTCTAGTCACAGACAGAGTGACAGAAAGGGAGGGGGTCGCTTTGTTCACGCTACCTGTAGTTGTTTTTCTATACACACTCTAAGCCCATGACCTGCTAATCCTTTATACAGGTAACACGTGTTCAACTAATTACACTATTGTATGACAGTCGGTACACGGATTAATTTTAAACCACCCTCCCATCTGGATCCATGTCTGGTGGGTGGAAGGATCCAGCTGAAAAGCGTGATTAGGGCTTTTGTTTCTCTTATGATAGCAGCAGGTCAGCATGCGACAGCTGAAAATGTCAGACTAAGTCGAATTGTTTGTTTACAAACAGTCACGTGTCACGTGGTGTTGTTTACAAACAAGAGAGCCACGTGGTGTTGTTTACAAACAAACCCTAAGTAGGTCACGTTACCCTAGTTACCAGAATGCCGGCTTCTGATTGGCTGAGCCTAAGTAGGTCACGTGACGTAAGTAAGTCACGTTACCATGGTTACCAGAATGCCGGCCTCTGATTGGCTGAGAGCTTCTAAGTAGGTCAGTAGGTTACCCAGAATGCACCACTAATCCCCTAAGTAGGTCACTTCCGGTCACGTGACCAAATGGAGGCCTCTGATTGGCTGCAGGGTTACCCAGAATGCACCACTAATCCCCTAAGTAGGTCACTTCCGGTCACGTGACCAAATGGAGGCCTCTGATTGGCTGCAGGTCGATTGAGTAATAAACAGTACTTAACTATAGTCCCGTTCCGATACATACTATACTACTTATATATATAAGAAATATGTTAGATATACAAGATCTATGCGAGCCTTTCTATACTATTAGCAATAAAAACTACCAAAATTATCAGTCTGTCAAAAGTATTATACAATGTGTTTTTTTATTGAATGTCATGTTCCCAATCAACAAGCACCACTGAAACACAATAGATGAGATTTATATAAAGAGGAATTCAGGTTGGGGAGGAAGATGATTGATACTCCTAGAGAAGCAACACACCTATCGTAAAAACAGTATTAAAGGTGAAGAGATGGTGATTGGGTATTCAGAATGAACATGTAGGGTAGATTCACCTAAAGTCGGACACAGACCTTGAGATGGACACCTGATTGTGTGGTTATTCAAGCATTTTAAGCCCGATATTTGTGAACAATAGTAAAGTTAAAGTGTTATCCTTTCCATAAAACACTAGAAGTATGAAGTAGGGTACATAAATAACCTCAAATTTCACTGCCCGTCTCAGGGTATGTGTCCGACTCAGGGTGAATCTACCCTAGTATGGGTGGGTGCTCCCGGTAAACATATACACTTGTCAGTCAGCCCTCACACAGGGACCGATGGTGCAGAATACATGATCAGGTTGCTATGGGTTCGGGGCCGCCATTTGTAAACGGTTAACTATGACTGTGTATGTGATGTGCTGTAACTGTTATATACTAATTAGCTTACCTGTTTCCATATTTCTGCTCTATCATTGACTCTCTGGTTCCAGCAGTGCTAGTCATGTTGGTGTATCTGGGAGGCCCACCCATCATTTTACCAGAAATATATTACATATATACACATACTTTAATGAGTCTAGTGAGAGACCTAGTGGGGAACAGAACATTAAAATGCTCTCATATACATATATAGTACTCACATTCCTTCCTGGACACTGTCTCGCAATGTCACATCCTCACATCAAAGCCTCTTCCAATACGGCACAGCTTTTCCTCTCAATCAGCAACTGATATACACTAGGGTTGAGGTTGTGCATTGTGCTGCAATGTGTCAAAGGTGAGATAATGCAAATGGTAATAGACCTGATAGTGTGGTTGTATATGCCCATTATGTAGGCATTACACTAATCTTTTGTCTGTAAGTTTATGGATACACATTCACACACATAAACATGATGCCCCAAGATGGTAGACCATAAAATACTAAACAATATACTTTTGGATTACTTTTGCTATAATTCCCTTTTCTTTTTAGATATGAACTGTATATATCCCCTTCTTAATCTGCACTGTAGCTACAATCATGGACTTTATTGTGGTCTGTGAATGAATGTGCAGTGCTTTGTATAGTAACTGCCAAAGGAATACAGCTTGACCCTCATTTGTCCAATTTCCTGAAGGTTCTGCAGCTTTACAGATGGTCAATCTTCCCCCAGTGTACTATAACTGATAAGAACCAGCTGTGTACACGGAGGAGCATTCACCCACAATCATGTTTAACTGAAATAAAATGATCTGCTTTAACCTCTAGTTCACTGAACAACCCATCCCTCCACTCCAATGTGCCTTGCAAAAACACACTGTCTTTCTCTCCACGACACCACTACCCTGCATGACTCCTCCCCTTTACACTCCCTCTCTGTAAATCTGTTAATAGTTGTGTGGAGACTACTTCCCCTACCCTGCTGGGTCCCAGTTTGATGTTTTATGGGCTTTGCTTAGAGATAGGCTCGAAGCACAGCTGGGCATTCTGACTGAATGGGCCTCAGGAGACAAGGAGTGCTCATTTGAGCATGCCTTGGGTGAACTGATAAGGCATGGAGCTAAGAATCTGCTAGGAGAGGGGAGGTGCTCATGTAAGGGTTGCAGCTTACATGACATTCATCATAGAGAGTTTTTGATGTCACGGAGAAATGGGAATTGAAAATCGAGAGAGCAAGAAAGAGTATCGGAAGAATGGAATAATGAATTCACCATTATGACTAGTTGGTAACGGTATCTTGGGAATTGTGATAATGATTCAATGCTATGCATGAAGGAAATATCTAGTTGTGCTGATGAATCAAAGGATCACTGTGATAAATCTTACAGAGGTGAACAGGCAATAACAGTTTTGCATTTGTTGGGAATTGCAATGAATTATCAATTTGATCCCCAATACTAATCTTTATATATTCTCATATGTTGAACGCATTTCTACATTTGACATTAGTGTAATGGTTATATTTTGATACTAGTATTTCCTTTTCTTTGTTACTGATCATGATTATAACATTGAGCTATGAAAGATCTATTAAGATCCAAAAACCCTCAGGGCGTAAGCCCTCCTGGTAGAGTAGGCATTGGCTCGTGGTTGGTAGAGATTGGTAATGTAGAGGGGTCTGGGTTGGGGTGACGTGGTCGTCTCGGGACAGCTTTTGGCTAGTGGTGTCTGATGATTACCATACATAACATCATGTAAGATATGCTGCACTCTTTGTCTGCTGACCCTCCGTGGTCCTAGGTAGAGTGGGGCCTTGGATGTTTTCTGCAGGTGGCCCTCCTCCACCTCCACCCCACAACCCCACCAGCATCTCTCTTACAATCCCATCTTTAACATCTCTGATCCAATCCCAGATATCTAACTCCCTGTGCTACCCAGGGTATTTAGAGAGGGTCCAGTCCCATTCCCACTGGTCATCAGTCATGTGTGGCTCCACCCACCAGGGTGAGGGAGGTGAGGAGGTGACATATGTTGTGTTTGAGACCACTTCTGGTAGTAACTACCTCTCTTTGTTTCTGATATGAGTTTCTTCCCTCTGGGGAGTATGAGAGAATCCTCTGTACCTGATGTATGTAGTACTGTAATCTGACACTGGTCTGCATCTGGCTGTCTTACCTTATATCTCTATGCATTACTACAGCCACATATGTGGTAGTCAGGTAAGATAGGCTAGTAGCTGAGGTCAGGGTTGAGATGACCAAATAGTCACTTAGAGCGGATCTCTAAGGCAGGTAGAAAGGGTGAAGTAATTAGGGGGATTTTTTGGGGATGGCAGAAGTGGTTGGGTAACTAGGGGGCATTTTTGGGAATAGAAGAAGTGGTGGGAAAATGAGGGTTTTTTTTTGATGATGGCAGAAGTAATGGGGTGATTAGGGATATTTTTGGGGAATGCAGATGTGGGCCTGAGAAAGGAGGCCCCTAAGCCCCAAATCATTTTGAGAAACAGAATACAGGTTCATTAGTCCTTCTTCTCATTTTCACATAAAATCATGAATAACCAAAAGAGGGGGTGTCTGTCTCTGTTACAAATTCAAATCAGCCAAATAAAAGCCTTATTAATGACGCTGTAACTGCAGTGATTTCCATTTTGTTAGAGGCAGAGTGAATAGAATGAAATGAAACGGTAAGTGAGTTAGGGTGGTGTCATTACCTTGTTCTAGTCCTTCAATGTAATCCTGTCCAATGTGATTGTGTTACCGAGTGTCACTTGTGGGCAGGAGTGGAAACATGGAAAGGGTGAATAATAATTTGAAATGACTGGTCCCTGGACATTGATATGGGCTTTTGCAGTCTGATCCACAAAATTAAAACAAAAAAAAGGGTCTTCAGTAAAATGCTGCTCTATTACCGCTTTCTAGTCTGCTTACAGCTCCCAAACAGACTCTACCTTGTCAGGGGATGAGGAAGGAGACTGAGAACCACTAAGGTCCTTTAGACTTGTGGTTCGTGCACCAACCAATCTCATCCCATCAAGTCAACAGCTAGCTCATCCCGCACTGATAGAGAGGCTGATTACTCCTACCACAGTGCTGATCTGAATACTCACAGCTGAGGTCTGGTTCTGTTAGTGTTCACAGAATCTGGATTTCTTCCTTGTATCCACTGTAATCCCCTGTGCCTGTCACTGGGTGTTATCTTGGTATAACTAATAGTCACTCATCAATATGGACAGTAGAAGTATTTTTCTTCTTGTGTGGCATGGTTCTCAATCAGACTCAGATTGGCTGTGTATGCTTTTATTCTATTTGCCATCCCAGAGCCACCTCTAGCATGAGTGGTCACACTAAGGAAATACTAGGTAGCCATATCAGTATGTAACACCAAGATATACAAATGGCAAGGACATTAGCAGCGTTGAATTGAGATGTTGGTAGCAGCACAAGACAATGCTTGAGATTCATCTTTCATTAGTCCATCAGATATAAAAGAAATATATTAGATATGAAACATCTAAGCGAGTCTTTCTTAAGTGTTACCAATTAACCAACCAAAATAACAGGCTGTCAAAAGTAATATACCATGTAATCTTGATAATGTTTTATTAAATGTCATGTTCCCAATAAACTAACACCACTGATACACAATAAATGAGAGTTATATGAAGGGGAATTCAGTTTCGGGAGCAAGATGGATACTCCTAGAGAAGCCACATGCATATTGTAGGAACAGTATCAAAGGTGTGGATATGGTGATTGGGTATTCAGATTGACCATGTAGTGTGGGTGGGTACTCCCAGTGAACATATATATATACTTGTCAGTCAGCCCTCACACAGCGACCTATGGTGCAGAATACATAATCAGGTTACCATTTGTGTTGGAGCCACCAGCAAACAGGGTACTGGATATAGGACTGTGTGATAGATAACAATAGTGGGTAGTGACGTGTGTGTGTTTTGTTCTGTGGTGGTCTATATCCGTAATGCTCAAAACCCTTAATTAGCTCAGGTTGCTGAGAGTCAGGCTGATTACACTATTTGTCTCAACATCCCTGGTTCATCATGTTCCTATTTTCTTACTTCTGTTCTGGCATGATAATTCTTTACTTCAAGTAACGCCTCCATGGTCACCAAACACCTGTCTGCACTACCGTACCTGATAAACAAGCTGACTCACTACAAGCTACTGGGGAACATATATACTGCCGGACAAATGTTAGAGTGCAGCCTACAAACTGTCAGTCAATAAAGGGAAGCATTGTATTTTTATTGTGCCATCTTGAATCATGAATGAATATAGCACCTGTAAGTAGTATAGTATGTATCGGAACGGGACTATAGTTAAGTACTGTTTATTACTCAATCGACCTGCAGCCAATCAGAGGCCTCCCTTTTGGCGGGAAATTCAAAAGCAGCCAATGAGAGGCCTCCCTTTTGGCGGGAAATTCAAATAGGTCACGTGACCGGAAGTGACCTACTTCCGGTCACGTGACCTTTGGGCGGGAAATTCAAATAGGTCACGTGACCGGAAGTGACCTACTTAAGAGGGTCACGTGACCACCATGTTGGCGGGAAATTCAAATAGGTCACGTGACGGGAAGTGACCTACTTAAGGGGGTCACGTGACTACTAGGTTGGCTTTCAAAATAAGTCACTTGAGATTTTGATGGATAAATAAATTTAAAAAAAGAAAAAAAAAGCAAGCTGAAAAAAGCTTGCTAAAAAATAATTTAAAAATGTGGCTCTTTTTTTCTAGGGGGGGAGGGGCACTCTGGGGGGCACTCTTTAAGATGCATGGGGGGGGGGAGGGGGGGGAGGGGGGGAGGGCAGAGAGGCGAGGGCAGAGAGGCGAGTCTACTTACAATGAAAGGTATCATGATTGCGTTTATGATGATGTGCATCATGATGTGACTATCTTACAACCCTATGAGAAATAAGCAAGACATGGGCGTACTTACACGGGCTATTTGTAAACTAATTTCTCTTGAATCTATTAACAGCTCACATTTTTTTTCTTAGATGACATCTGACAGCTGCTTGCTAGGCTAAGATATTGTTAAATAAACAACTTGGAAAGCTAATTACAGTTTTCTGGCTTGAAATATAGTCTTTCAACAGACTTTTTTTCTCATCTTACACAGAGGCAAATATCAGAGACACCCAATGGCGCTTAAACTGCTCTCAGCCAAGGGTCGGGCACTGCTGGACTATAATAGACGGGTCAAGGACCGTTCTACTGTGGGTCAGGCTAGGTCGGACATTCAATAACGCGACTTTAGCAAAACTTGCTTGAAAGTCTGACCATGCGAGATCCTTATGCCCCAGTCTGTCAATGCTGTCCAGACTTTCAAGCAAGGTTGTCAAAGACTTACCTGTCATTGAATGTCCGACTTAGCCTGCCTGACCCTCAGTAGAACGGTCCTTGACTCATCTATTATAGTCCAGCAGCGCCCGACCCTTGTATGAGAGGGGTATTGACACCATTGGCTGACTCTGATAATTCGCCTGTGTGCACGAGGGGAGGAGAGGGTTTACAGCTTGCGCTTATAGAGCACTACTAGTGGAGGTTTGGATGAGGAGGCTATGACATATGATGTTTGTCTTAAAAAATAGCCATGGCGCATGTCGATGTCGCTTAATTATGCTCATATCTCATGTCGATTTTAAGAATTGCTCATGTCACCTGTCACTGTGTTTTTCAAGCTTCATGTCAAATGTCACTAGGCTTCATCTCGACTTTAGTGGTCCACACCGCTGCTGCTGCTGCTGCTGCTGTCGGTGCTGCTGCTTGTGCTGCTTGTGCTGCTCATGCAGCAGCTGCTGGCTGCTTGTGCTGCTGCTGCTGCTGCTGACAGATGCTACTGCTTGTGCTACTGCTCGTGCAGCAGCTGCCAGCAGCTGCTGAAGCAGCTGCCAGCAGCTGCTGGCTGCTTGTGCTGCTGACAAGGTCATGGGGGCTGCTGCTGACGATGTCACGGATGCTGCTGACAAATGCTACGGCTTGTGCTGCTCGTGCTGCTTGTGCTGCTGAAGTCGCTGCCAGCTGCTTGTGCTGCACGTGCAGCTGCTGCTGAAGCCGCTGCTAGATGCTGCTGCTTGTGCTGCACGAGACTGAGTAGCCGCTATTCGGCGTTTCACTCCTTATGTACCCTGTCCTAGTTAATCCTCTTAAACGGCTGAAAAGGCTCTCTCAGCACAGAGACTCTACTCAATGTAAGAGATCAGTTAAGTAAGTTTTCACATGCCACCTGACTACTGCGGGAGGGTTTAGACTTAAGCAGCTTAGTGCACACACGTGTCTGTTAGAAAAGCTACCTGCACACCTGCCTTCCTTTTTCACTAGTATTTACCCCCTGCCGACTTATAAGGCACCTATACACGCCTTCTTGCTTCTAGAGCTAAGCTGACTGGCAGCTATTTTAAAAGAGAATACTCGTTACCTGTATAACGGATAAGGGGGTTATGAGATTAGCATGTGTATACAAAAAAAAACAAAAAAAAGCTACAGGGGGCGCGTGTCTGTCTGTGAGGTAGAGACCATGTGGTAAGCGACTCAAGTGTAAAACAACAGCACCTCCTCTTGTCGCAGTGAGTGGTGTGGACGGCGGCTGGCTAGTTGAATTTAAGCGTCAGCTTGAAAGATAAGGCCAAATAAAAAAAAAGGTTTGTTTCAGGTCACCCGACCAACCCTAGCAAAACAGGGTCGACCCTACGTTTTTTTTTAAGCAAGTTTGAAGAAAATTTCATATTTTTATACTTTTTGGGTCATTTTTAGAATTTCCACGGAGGATGGCTAGTACTTTCATGTTAAAAAAATAAAATAAAATAAAATAAAAATCCGACCTACCGACTCCAGTCTTTCTGCCCATGTTACCTGAAACATACCTTTTTATTTTTTTTTGGCTTAATCCGTTCACGGGCTGGCGCGTCACACCTGTCGTTAATCACCCCCTGTAGTCTTTGTATACACAGGTGACTCGGCTTTATCTCTTCACCAGCTATAATCCCATATACATGTAGCGCACGTTACACTCGTTAATTCTCTTTTCATGCTGATGGATTAGGGGTGGAAGGGTTCAGGTGAAAAGCGATTTGATTCTCTCTGGAAGAGGGTTGGAGCTCTAGGTGAAAACAAGCTTAGAACATCCAGATTAGCTGCTCTCTCGGCTATATAAAGAGCTTCATTTTTTCTAATCTCTGCCCACTTCGTCTTGTTGTACACTATCAGTCACGAGGCAGACGCTGGAAGTAGCAGATGTTTGCAGTATGGTTTACACAGAGGTTACCTGCTAATAGGATTTTGTCAGAATAGGGTGAGTTGCTATTAAAATGAACATTTAAATGGGTTGTTAATATGGTATCTGATGTTAATGAGCTAACACCTAACATTGAGGATTATGACCTCCCAGAGGGGCGTCTCGCCAAATTCTCCAGTCTTGACTATAGTCTTAACTGTCTAAAGACTGTGGAGCACGTTAATGGGTGGTCTCCTTACTAATTTCACTTGACCAGGCCGGCAGGGTCAACTAGGCTAGGTAATTACAACCACAAGGGCGGCTACTCAACATGCAAGTAGACCTACTACTACGAGATTGTCTTTTGACCACTCTGCCGCCGCCTGCTGGTCTGGCGATTACATGCTCTAGTATAGTTCTCCGCTCTTTTCGTCAGATGACGCCACAATAGGGTTTTTGTACATTTCCACGATACTCGCGAACATTTTAAACGCATAATGACCTATAATAAGCAACAAAGCACACTTCTAATATATTGAATATAAGAAACATGTCAACGTTGTGTATTTCTGATAGAATGAGGCAGATTCTTTGAAATATCAACTAAACTATAGTGAGATTGAAAATACTACACCATATCTAAAGCGATATAAAAGCTATATAAAGTCAGAACCTCTGACGGATCGGTAGGATCACTCAACCATTCGTCCTCGAAAGCAACACAGGGTTCCCGTCCAACAGGACTTTGAGCCTTGACGCTTTTGAGGAGGTTTGATCTCATGCTGCTTAACATGTGGTGTAATTAATCAACACCGCGGCCCCTCTTTAGGGGCCACACAATAAACAAAGAATAAAAAAGGGTAGGACTTAGGTTTAAAGTGAATCTCCCAGGATTTTGGCGAGGTCGACAAAGGAGGAGATAACAGATTAAACTGCAGGAGACTATACGCAAACCTTGATACTCTCAGAGGGGGAGCTCCATATTGCGGACCTGTGGTCAAGGTAATTACAACCACAAGGGTGGCTACTCAACATGCAAGTAGACCTACTACTACGAGATTGTCTTTTGACCACTCTGCTGCCGCCTGCTGGTCTAGCCATTACATGCTCTAGTGTAGTTCTCCGCTCTTTTCGTCAGATGACGCCACAATAGGGTTTTTGTACATTTCCACGATACTCGCGAACATTTTAAACGCATAATGACCTATAATAAGCAACAAAGCACACTTCTAATATATTGAATATAAGAAACATGTCAACGCTGTGTATTTCTGATAGAATGAGGCAGATTCTTTGAAATATCAACTAAACTATAGTGAGATTGAAAATACTACACCATATCTAAAGCGATATAAAAGCTATATAAAGTCAGAACTTCTCACGGAACGGCATCTGCAACAGATCACTCAACCATTCGTCTTCAAATGCCACACAGGGTTCCCGTCCAACAGGACTCTGAGCCTTGTCGCTTTTGAGGAAGGTTTGATCTCATGTTGCTTAACATGTGGTGTAATTAATCAACACCGCGGCCCCTCTTTAGGGGCCACACAATAAACAAAGAATAAAAAGGGTAGACCTTAGGTTTAAAGTGAATCTCCCAGGATTTTGGCGAAGTCGACAAAGGGGTAGATAACAGATTAACCTGCAAGAGACTATACGCAAACCTTGATACTCTCAGAGGGGGAGTCCCATATTGCGGACTTGTGGTCAGATCTATCCCTTCTAGGGGGCAGGTTGCATGTCGTAAATGTCTACTACAGACATTGGGATATATTGTTAATCTTACTCTAGGGTCTCCATAATTAGACCCTGAATCCGTTGTTAAACGGGTGTGAGGGGGTGGTAACTAATACTTATGAGATGTTAGCTTAGTTCATAGTCTCCTTACCAATTTTCACTTGACCAGGCTGGCAGAGCCAACTAGTCTAGGTAATTATAACCACAAGGGCGGCTACTCAAGATCTAAGTAGACCTACTACTACGAGATTGTCTTTTTGGTCCTTCTGCTGCTTAGTTATTACATCCTCCAGTCTAGCTCGCCACACCCTTTGAGCAGCACCACCATTGCCTCGGTAAAAGTGTAGGGTGTGTGCTTTCCACCTTCAGGTATCCATAGATTCGATCACTATCACCCCCCTTGAAATGACTTCAGCTGTTAATTAGGGCGTAAAGCCACCAACCAAGTCCCTGTCAAAAGATGTGAATAACGAAACGCGCTAGTATAGTTCTCCGCTCTTTCGTCAGATGGTGCCACAATAGGGGTTTTGTACATTCCTACGATGCTCGCGAACATTTCAACGCATAATGAGCTACATAGGCAACAAAGCGCGCTTCTAATATATTAAAATATAAAAAACAATTCAATATTGTGTATTTCTGATAGAAATGAGGCGGTTTCCTTAAATACCAACTAAACTATAGCGAGATGAAAAATACCACACCATATCTAAGGCTTTATAAAAAACTATAGAAAGTCAGAACCTCACACGGATCAGCATTCTGTTTGCAACGGATCACCCCTGACCCACTGGTCCTCGCATGCCACACACGGCTCTGCCGTGTTTGAGCTTTGAGGTATCACCCATCAAGTGATCCATGCCGCCCAACATGAAGCGTAATTAATAGCTGCTGTTGCATAGCACAGTGGCAGCATCTAACTAACTCTAAAGAGTTAGTCGGCCCCTCTTTAGGGGCCACACAATAAACAAAGAATACCCTGAATCTGGGACCTGCGGGCGAGGGCCCCAACTGTGAAGTCATTATTGGCCACATTGGTAATATCAATTAAAACTTTAGACAACACCCACCTTAAGTATCATTAACGGACAATATCAATGAACTCAGCATCTGCCTGGTTACCACATTTAGCACCAATTTTACAACTCACAGGGGCCACACTAGCCTCACCGCGCTTTTTATTGCTCTGCTGATTTCTCCAATCCAAAACATGAGGTATCTAGTCTAGCTGTGAGCTCATTGGGCCAAACAAAAAAATAATCCGTGTTCAGGTAACATGGTCCAAAAAAAAATAGGGTAGGTCTACGTCGCCTAAGGCGACGAAAGCGCGTCAAAGCGTTTACAGGGTTCGAGCTCGTGAGCTGCTCCTTGGGGCTGCAAAAAACGCTTAGACACTGAAATCCCATAGGGAAAAAATTTTGGGTTTTTGGACTTTAGGCCTTAATTTGAGGGTGATCCCGGGCTGATAGAAAAATAATTCTTGGACGAGCGGATAGCTCTGGATCTCTTTTATCTAAAACAGCGAAAAATTGATTATGGTTTCGCCGCAATTCATCCGACGGGGGGTAATCAGCCCCCCCCTCTGCCAATCAAGGCAGTGAATCTTGGCGACCGTGCGATCACTCACGGCCACCGCGACGAACCGACAGAAGAGATCGGTATCTTAGTATGATTCGTGTGACCTACTTAGAGGCTCACACGGTGGAGGTGTGTCCGGCGTTCGGCGCGCTGATTGGCTACTGGTGGGAGGCGCTGTGCCGCGTCAAGAACTTCACCTATTTGGGGCGGCTGTTAAAGGCGCACTGAGTTGAGGTGCACCTTTAAGCAAGAGCGCGATCCGGCCTAGTCTTGCGGACCTCTGTTTAGAGAGTGTAGCAAGCGGCTATGTCGCGCTCTCCAACCACAGGCTTAACAGTGGTCCGCAAGACTAGAGTGCAAGACGCGTGCACACACAGACCGAACAGACACACACAGACCCACACACCCACACACTCCTATCAGTGAGACGTCTAGCAGATTCGGGAGAGGCGACCAGGGAGGTACTCTCGGCTAGCGGCCACTAATTGCCTGTTTAGATAAGGCACAGAAACAAGGGTGATGACAGACTACGTGTTCAAGCAGCCAACATGCCCTGACACTTGATAATGGGTGTGGACCGCTAAATTCGATATGGTGACATGACCATTTCTTATAATCGACAAACGACATGAGGTCTAATGACAAGTGACATGAGGCCCAAAAAATCATAGTGACAGGTGACATGAACATTTCTTAAAATCGACATGGGATATGAACATTATTAAGTGACATTGTCATGTGACATGGTCATTTTCTAAGATCGACATTCGACATGGGGACCCCCTATCCAGAGCCCCTTGATAGATGACAGCTGTTGTGTGTAAGAAAAGTGTATGCCTCACAATCAAAAGATGATAAAAGGCTTTATCCCACTCGATGTGGGTTTTGAATCAAATATCAAGGGATCAAATATCAGATCGATATTTGACGTCGTCAAGTGATATCTGACGTTGTCAATCACTTTTACTATGTAGTCAAGGTCGTAAAAACAGAGCCCCCTGATTGGTCAACAGCATGAATGAAAGTTGCATCTCAAACTTTTAATACTCGGTATGGGGCCCCGTGGGGCTGGGACCAATATTTGCAATTTTCGGAAATACTGTCGAGAATTTCTAGATGGAAACACCTTGTCTGGGGTAATTTGACCTCTACTCTTCGATATTCAAGTAATACTCAAGCTATTCTGACTCTAAACATGAGTAAAACGGTCATTTACCAGCGTTATCGGCAGCGCCGACATCAACAACTGCTGATCTCCCTTGGTTACATGACCCAGCTCCGTTTCTAAGGCCTCATGGATCGGGGCCCTGAAGGGGGATCTGCAGAGGCCCTATATCGGGCCCTAGATATGTACATTATATTAATATCTCATAACTTAATTTACTCTAAAATCTTTTGATAGTTCATAACCTTGACTCTTATCTCCTTTTCTCGCGGGATAAAGATAGAATTTGGTTGTTGGCGTGGCCTCTCGTGGATATCTGCTCTTCTCCACGGCACCTCTCGAGCCCCCTGCGGGGCCTCTAGGGGCTGCTAGACGTCTCTCTGCTATGTAGTGTGGGATGTAAAAGAACCCTTGTCTCGGTAAAAGGGCCAATAGATTCGATCACCATCACCGCTCTTGAAATGACCATAGCTGTTAACTAAGGCGTAAAGCAACCCACACACCCACACACCCACACATTTTTCTGTATGAGCCTTCAGACCTCAAGCTGCTCAGTGTACGGGACTAAGTTTTGTCATAGGCCCTACGGACGCTACTCAAGGTAAAAATAAGAGAGCTGTCTCACCATGACATTGGGCTGGCTGTAGTTTTTTATGTTTCGGTACCTACAACCAAAACAGCCAGTACCCGCCCCAGGGCTTCATGTCGCACGCGGGAAAAGTATAACGGTGGCGCCAACTGTCGGAATAGCGGGTACACTACGTCAGTAGTTCTTTTGTTCTCCGCTGAGTGACTGGGCGAAATGTAGTCGGTAGCTCTATTTTCTGTGCACTGTTCTGTTCATTTTCTACACTTAACACTTAAATAGACCGCGTGTTTGTACAAGCTAACCGTTTTTATCAGTGCAAAAATTAAATAAGCATCGGATAGAACACTAAAAAAATGAGAAAGTAATCCAGCACTTAGTATAAGGCACCAGTTTTATCATGAGACACCGAAAGTCTGGTTTTTTTAAGGTGGATAAGACAGTCGACTGAGAGCTCCAAACTAACCAAAAACGTACCAGAGGGAGAACGTACCCGACAGGGCAGGGGCCTTCTACACCCCGGCTCTGATTGATGAGCAAGCGACAAGTGCTACAGAGGGCCTATTCCTCTTTTGAGGTGGGCCCGAAATTGAACAAAAGAATAAACTCAAGAAAAAGCCTTAGGCTTAAAAGAGTTGTAGATACTGATTTTAACGAAGAAGTCACATTCATTAGTTTACAAATAGCCCGTGTAAGTACGCCCATGTCTTGCTTATTTCTCATAGGGTTGTAAGATAGTCACATCATGATGCACATCATCATAAACGCAATCATGATACCTTTCATTGTAAGTAGACTCGCCTCTCTGCCCTCTCTTTTAGAGAGGGCAGAGAAGCGAGTCTCACTCTTAAAAAACCCTGCCCCTCCCCCCCCTCCCCCCCTCCCCCCCCCATGCATCTTAAAGAGTGCCCCCCAGAGTGCCCCTCCCCCCCTAGAAAAAAAGAGCCACATTTTTAAATTATTTTTTAGCAAGCTTTTTTCAGCTTGCTTTTTTTTTCTTTTTTTAAATTTATTTATCCATCAAAATCTCAAGTGACTTATTTTGAAAGCCAACCTAGTAGTCACGTGACCCCCTTAAGTAGGTCACTTCCCGTCACGTGACCTATTTGAATTTCCCGCCAACATGGTGGTCACGTGACCCTCTTAAGTAGGTCACTTCCGGTCACGTGACCTATTTGAATTTCCCGCCCAAAGGTCACGTGACCGGAAGTAGGTCACTTCCGGTCACGTGACCTATTTGAATTTCCCGCCAAAAGGGAGGCCTCTCATTGGCTGCTTTTGAATTTCCCGCCAAAAGGGAGGCCTCTGATTGGCTGCAGGTCGATTGAGTAATAAACAGTACTTAACTATAGTCCCGTTCCGATACATACTATACTACTCCTGTATGTCACTAGTGTTATATTCTTATGCTGCCTTTACTTGGTTTACTGTAGCACTTTATCTGAATAATTGGCCTGACCTTTTGGTGCCCTTCTCTGGCGGAGTAGAGAGTTTTACCAGTAGGAGAGACCTTCAGTACTATTAACCTGAAACAATGTATCTGAAGGTCATAATTAGATGAATTATTGAAAACATGCTCCATGCTTTTTTTACCTCTGGTAAACTTGGTACCATCACCTACATCTGGTTTTCTCAGGATTTTCTTTTTTTGGGAGGATATTATCATGGACCCTTGATACAATATAAATTATTCATTTAACTAACAGTTTGTGTAAATAAAAACTGATTCTTCAATATGTTTCCCTAATTATTTGAGCAATCCAACATATATACCATACACAAATATCCACTGTCAAATCTGTAAGGTTTTCATAGATATATGATGAAGAGAGGCATAATATTCAGTGTCATCACTTTAAAGCATTGATGTGATGGTGAAGGTATTCAATTCAATTGGCCAGATACTGCCTGTAGCGTGCATCATTCAGACCAGGCGGCACCAAATCCATTAATAACTCAATTTTCCATTAGAAGCTACACACAAACCCTAAAACCCACTATAACATTAGCCTTGCAAAAACCAGATGTTGTGGACACCTGTTAGCATGTTAACAAAATAATTGAATAATGATGTAGCATGTTAACATTATAATTGAATAGTGATGTAGCATGTTGACAAAATAATTGAACAATAATAAACTTCAGTGTCAACTTTGCTGTAATTCAGTTCATATTTTCTGACCTATTCTGTGAAAATAGTATAATGGTCTCAACTTGACACATGCTTATCTTAACTTTGTCCTATATGTATAACAGCTGCCTTGTAACTGGTGTTGGGATAGGAGCAGATTCAAATCTGACCGATAATCATCACAACATTGCTGCAGTTTACCTCAGCCTTCTGGTTGCCCCCTGACTGCATTATCTTGAGATTTATAGATCCATTTATCAAGGGCTGGCAGTAAAGTGGGAATAAATAAAAAAAGCAATTACTCAAAACACCCATGAACACACCCATGAACAAACCCATGAACACACCCATGAACACACCCATGAACACACCCATGAACACACCCATGGACACACCCATGAAGGGGCTTCGCGATCCACCCCTGTTACTCTGCCACTCTCACCATAACAGCATTTCAGCAGCTCGCATGATGCTGGAAGTATCGCTCTGCTCCATCGCACTTCCTGCTTCCTTGAAGTCATGACTGATATTAGCTCGGTCATGCCACCTGGTGTAGATAGGGTTCACCTCACAGAAACCAACTATCCATAAGACAGTGCTGCTGGCCTACATATCACTGCTCAATGGTAAAAGGCAGGGTGAGCAACTGCATAGTTTCAACTCGCATCTCACATTTCTTTCTTTTTTCATCCTATGTTATGTTTTTTTTTCTGCCTGCCTGCTTCTTATCTTGCCAACTTGTTTGAAATGATTGACAGATTGTGTATGCAGTGAAGTAAATTATATCAGGTTTAAGAAATTGTACTAAAATTATATATAACATTATTCTGCGGTATTCAGGTTTCAGACATTTTCCTCATGGTCTAGATATAACCTAGGCAATTTCCATGTCCAGGCATGTAATGTAAGCTAAAGGAGACTATGACTGGAAGGGACCGCCAATACCAACCTACCTACTTCCTGGAAGCATAGATTGATGACCTCCCTGAGAGACAACGGGTATAATGGACTCAGGCCGTCAGAGAGATGGGATAGACTTAGATTGGGAAGAGGAAGAGGCAGAATGAAGCAGAGAAAGGTTAGCTTGATTGGACATAAGGGTGAGCTCATGTAAAACAAAGAAGAAATAGCTTGAACAGGGGAGCAATGAACAGAGAAAACAGACAAAATGGTAAGTAAGAATCATTTCTGGGATTTGTGAGAAAGTGTATTGGTTCTACCCATGGGATTCTGTAAATTGGAACTGCTCTGTGAATGGCATACTGAGATTGAATAGTGTGATCAATGTATTGTGCTATCGGCTATTGGTGTGTCATGACACAATCGCAGCACCATTTCTGTGTGTCTCTAGGACTTCAATATCTACCTCATCAGTAACCATCTCTACCTTGGTATACTGCAGGGTCATCACTATACAGACCCGGCATACTCTGATTGTACATACCCAACATACCCAGCATACTCTGATTGTACATACCCAACATACCCTTCCCAACCCCAACATTTGGGCATGATTATTATACTCTACCTAGCTCATGATAAAGAGGCCCAATGATTAGTTTCCTCCAGCGCAGCAATTGCTAAAGATCCAGATATGAATATGACAGAGGCAGTTGACAGTGGTGTTATTGCAGTATGTAAATGACAGTGCTCATGTGGGATGCAGAAAATGTGTGCTTTTAATATTATGAAGTGCTTTGTAAATAAACATTGATAATAAGTCAGCTTAAGTAGGTAGTGTGCACCTTCCCATTTGTATTCACATCAGCATTGCAATCATTTCAATTACTTTGCTGGGTCCTTGATACTTCTCTTCCTCTATTCATACGGATCAGGTATAGATACGTAAATTACATCTAGTATTTTAATTTACATCTAACAGTATCTGCAAATTTTCAATTACTGACAAGAACTATCTTCAACCTTCCTTCTATGAACATCACCATTTATCTTGTTTAGATTAGGGACTCTAAGCAGTAATGACATGTCTGCATTTCAACTGCCCTTGTTAGAATGCAACTGACATACATTGGATATTATGCTGAGCAATATGTTCACGGCAAAATATGATCCTGTGAATCTATTTGCTACAAATATAAGTCACATATTCACAGAAAGAAACACCTGCTCTTTAGGATGCAGTTATTTGGTCTTTGAGGAAAGGTTATTGCCTGATATTCACTGCATCTCATTGCCCCACACTCTGCATATCACCTGCAAACATAGTTAGAAATATGATCCTGTGCATTGGTGTGCTACATATATATATGAGTTACATATCCCGGAAACCCCTGCCTTTTATTGCTGTCCACATATATGATACATACACAATGTAAAGTACACAGTTATTTGTGTCTTTGAAGGGAAAGTTATTGCTCATTACTCACTTCATCTCATTGCCCCACTTACACAGAAAGCCTTGCTCTACTCTCTGCACACTTCTTTCAAACAGCACTGACACAAAGTGGTGTCCTATGCAGAGGTCCATTTGGCACCCTGCAAATATCCCTCTGATTACACCAGAGACAGCACTGACTAACAACACTGCAAGGGCCTCATCCCGGTAGGAACAAAATTGATGTCAATGCTGCATCAGCATTGAAACAATATTGACAACTATCTGTTAATTCAATGTTCTGTGCTTATTATGATAGTGCTTTAAGATCTTTCATGTTACATTTCCAGTTGTTTTTAAAGCCGATTGCAATCACGTATTTTGCACATTCGTGAATGGTGCAGCCAGATCACTGTTGCTCCTGAAAAACTATGTAAGGGATTAGTCAAATTGAGAAGACTGCCGTTTTACATAGATTGTACAACAACCATATAAAGCCTAACCACAGCATAACCATTAAGGAGGTATTTCCTCTGGATATTTGAATTTTATTTAACTCATGTTTAGAGCACTAGAGTTTTGTTTGCAAGGAGGACATAAATGCCTTTACTGGTGAACTTATGTCAGGTATTGCTGCATTTAATAATCCTCCTGGCCCTGCCCCGGTAACCAGATAATGTGGTGTCCATCACAGTTTGTGGCTTTGTACATGTATGGGATAGAAGGTCAGACCAATTACCAGACCCCATGCAGTCAGTGCTGCCAGATCTACGACCTGAGGGTCCTGTTAAGTTAGGGGGGGGGAGCAAAGGTACATAGTGGTTGTTTCATGACATTGTTGAAGGTCAGGTTTGATGTATGAATGCAGCAAGTAGACTTGTGGCTGCATCCAATCGAAATCATGACCAGGAAAGAGTCCTGTTATAATGAGTACAGTCCCTTGATAAAGATGGTTATGTGGGTTTTATATCTTTATAACTTATTTTTTAAGTGTGAACATTTTTGGCATCAACCTTGTCAGTCTCAATCAGTTGCCTCGTCTACCCAATCAGGTAAGAGAACATATCCAAACATACACTACCTTATTATATGAAAACCACTGCACTTATTTCTTACTTAAAGTTATGGTACTAATGGTCTTGACATCCCCTTACCTATAAGTTCAACCACAGAGGCCCCCGACAAAATCACAACATCAAGCGACCGTGTCTAGAAGCACCACAGGGCTAGAACCACTGTGGGTGCAGAACAACAGTGAAAGGTCATTATGAATGCATGTCACTACCCTCTGGTGTTATCTGCCTTACACAGTCCTACATCCGGGTAGCTCTGTTTGCAAATGGCCGCCCCCATGTCCATAGTAACCTGCACTGATCAGGTATGCCACACCATGGGTCCGAGTGTGAGGGGAGAATACAATGGTCACTGCCCTGGGTCACTGTAGATACCCACTCACCACCATGGCACCTCTGTCACTTATTTACAGATCTATAGCACAAAGTAGTTACTGTCATATTTACTGGAAAGTCAATATTCACTTGGCTTACAGTATCACTATCTCTGTTTTTCATTACCTGGCTTTTAACTATGCCAAAACCAGAAATCTGGGATTCAACACTGCAACAGTCTTTGTCACTACCCTTGTGTTACTATTGTAACGGGTAGCGGTTTTTGTTCTCATGCGTTCACACTAGTAGTACTAGACCAACTACACTATGGTAAGGTAACATTAATAGAATTAATCTGCACAGAACAGATGGCTCCACTTAGTTTTAGGTCTGGATCCAAAAACTAGCTCTTGACCAGAGGTTTAGCCCTCTCAGCTGCTTGGAATTAGACACATTAAGATGAAGCATCCACTTCCTTGTCTCCTTTAGTCGACTGCCTTTGCGGATAAGCTTTATCAGGATCCACTACATCCCCCAGCCATGGGCCCTTAAAGTCTGGTCTTTTGCTACATTTTATTCCGTTGAAACAGCTAGAATAGGATCTTGGAGGAGTGAGCTGCAAAATTAATCTGACTCAAAAGGGCACTGCCACTTTCAGTAATCTGCACTAAAGGTTGATGCCTTATTGGGCTGGGGGGATTCAAGATTAGGTTTGCTTATGTGTGGTTTGAAAAGGAAGGGTTACTAGACTGTGACAGTATATATAAGGTGTGGTATTGATATTTTTGAATACATTTTTGGCAGGGGCTAGTGCACAGCCAATACCATTGCCCTTCTCTTACAAGTTTGTAGATAATATTAATGGACTGCCACAGTGTGATTTTAATCTCCATCTGGATGCCTGTATTTTTAATTTGAAGAAATAAATAAAGCAAGAGAACATCCGCTATCACAGTCTCACTGTGGTAGACCAATGCCAACCACAACCATAGAGTCTGTGCCAACTGAGTGCACCCAGAGGAGCTGATCCCTCCCCACCCGCACCCCCTCCTGCACGTTCCGCCAATCCCATCATATGGAAAATTAGAGCAACAATTGGCATGGGAGATGTGCAGCCAGTGGTGCCAGCAGTACACACAGCAGGTAGGGGGAATGGTGGTTGGGATTATAGGCAGGCTCCCAGCAGTAACTGTTTAACACATGTTGTACCTAGATTCACCCAAAGATGGACACACACGTGAATCGGACACTTTTATGCCTATATTTTCATGTACTTGAATAGGAAAGTAAAATTCAAGTGTTCTGCTTAGTAACAAAAATGAAACCAATCAACTGCACAAAATATGTATACTTGTAATGATACCTAAAAGTAGGATTTTAGGAACTAATGATGGAAAGTTAGAACGGAAAGCAGCAGAGCAGGCAGGACTTGACAATTAGAAATAAGATTGAGGGAACGGATAGAGTTACATGATTTGTATGGTTATAATATCACAGAAGTGCAATATAAAACCCTCCCTCTTTGTCAACAGGACAGCTGTCCTGAATAAAGCTCACTGCTGCAGCACTACCTCAGTGAATGTGGCTGTTTTAGCTGAGTTATTGCCCACAAAGAATGCTATTGCTGACAGTAAAAAGGGTTACAGAGTAGGTTTTGAGCAGCTAGTCTCCAGTCTGTCTGTGAAGCTGCAGACAGTGTTTCTGTTTTATTGAGTCTACAGCTCATCCTGTCATGCAAACATTCATATTTTATCACATCTAGAACATCATGACTGAAGTTGGACCTGAGTTGTTTTAGCAGTTCTATTGATTGACCTGTTTGCTCTTACATGCATCATAGCTATAGCCATAAACACAGGGTGAATATTGATAGATGTAAATCTACTGCTTGAACTGTTATCACCACTTCCACTTTTACAGCTATTTGTCTCCCATGATCTAGAGGCATGTAAACAAAACATTATCAGAATTTAAATGAATCATCCATATGTCCTGTAAAAATATAGCAGTCACATGACCTAGCCTTTTATGTTCACACACAAGATATAGGGTAGATTCACCTGCAGTCAGACACATACCCTGAGACAGACAGTTTATTTTGGGTCTATTCAGGCAACCTGAGCTCATTATTTGTAAATGATGGTAAGGTTAAAGTGTCATTATTTTCAAAATACAAATACAAGCAGTTATATTGTACATAAATTACCTCAAATTACAGTGTCCATTTCAGGGTATGTGTCTGACTCATGGTTTTTATGGCTACATTTTGCATGCATGAGGAGTACAATGGTATCACTTGTAGTTGTGTTGCTTTGCTAAATAAAAAGTGTAGAATTGCTGATGTTATCAATTCAGTGACCACTTGGTCATTTGGGAAACGGCTTCCAAACCCAGGTACAAATAAAATCATTCATGAAGGGAATGTAGATAAGGGAGAATTACGCGAGAGAATGCAAAACTATCTAGGTAGGCAAAGAAGAGACAGCCAATGAGAACATCATTCAGATAGGCATATGCCATGTCATATCCATCCACAGATGCCATCCAGTCCTGTAACAGGCCAGACTCATAATACAGTAAAGGGATGTTACCCAGCAGGAGGGGTGTATCTGATGTTAGCCTGCAGAAAGAAATCTTCAGAGTTGTAATGACAGGTGTGTTGAACAGCGAGGGTGAGGGAGAATGAGATGCTGAAAGGGGGACCAAAATAAAGTGGCTTACTATTACTGCCAGTCACTGGGTAGGGGTAGAGGGTAGGGCTAGGGCTAGGGCTTTTCTAACTCTGTTAGGCATCACACCTCTCAGACCCTGTCTTCAAGATGCTTTGGAGACATTCAGCTAAATGTGTTACACATTCACCATCCACTCTGTCTCCTACCCCCATCACCCACTCCTACCACAGATATCACCACCTTATTTACAGCCTCCTGCCTTCACTCTAACTCTTACAATACTGCTACCCTAACCAAGGGTAGCAGCAAGATGCAGATGCACATCAACTATATTCCTTTGTCATGTTGATTTCAAAAATGTATCCTTTCCTCTAAATTGAAAGTGATTACATATTTTAAAGAAAGCTAGTAGTTCTACTCTCTTTAGGTCTGCATTTAGTTTATTGATCACAGTGTTTGCTTAACAGTTTTGCAACATGGCTCTAAAGATCTAGGAACTTATATTGGTCTCCACTCCCTCATATTGGCAGGGCTATAGCTTAGAGAGGGAGAGGTGGATGGTAAGTGAGGGGCGGGTTTGTCCTCTGGGGTATGAAGGGTGTGACACTAAGTGACATGTCCAATCACTGCAGGCTACTGACACCCTCTACACTGAGCCACCAGCTGTCTCTGTCACTCTCCTAGCACATTCCTGCTCCAGGTTATTCCCCTCTGCATCTCTGCCTGAAATATGTGGAGGTAGGAAAAAACAGGGAAAGCAGGACATTAACAATCTGTCCTCGTGGGATAAAGCAACCTTACAATTATGTGTGTGCCATTAGTAAAGAAAGTATTCACCCCAACAGGTCCGGGAAATGAAGGGAACCCACCCCAAGGCCATTATTTACACCAGTGTTCATTTTCACAACGCAGGTAGGTGTAAAAACACTGCAGGGCTAGAATTAGCAATGGTTTTGCTCGTAGCATAAACACTACAGGGCTAAAATTAGCAACGGATTTCTTTTAACAAGCATATAGAAACCACACTGCTTATATTACAACGATATAAAAACCTAACCATACCATAACCATCAAAAAGGTGTTTGGGGTACTACAGTTTTGTCTACAAGGAGGCTATTGCTGCAGTTAATAGTCCTTCTTGACCAGCCACTGTTGACCAGATAGAGTTTGAAGCTTTGTACAAGTAGGAGACAGAAGGTCAGACCAATTACCAGACCCCATACACTCAGTGCTGCCAGATCTACGACCTGAGGGTACTGTCAAGTGGCGGGGGGGAGGGTTATGACATTGTTGAAGGTCAGGTTTGATGTATGAATGCAGCAAGTAGACTCGTGGCTGCTTCCAATCCAAAATAGGACCAGGGAAGAGGTCTTTTATGAGGTGTACAGTCCCTTGATAAGGTTGATTATTTGGGTTTTTGTTTCTATGTGTGAACATTGTTTTGCATTACACTTGTCAGTCTCAATCGGTTGCCTCTTCCACCAAATTAGGTAAGAGAATAAATCCAATCAAACACTGCAAGTACCTAGCTTAGAAGCTCAAAACCACAAAATTCCTACTAACATTTTAGTTACAAAACAATGGTCTTGACATCTTCTAACCTACATGTTTAACCACAGGGCAGCAATAGAAACCCTGACCAAGGCACAACGTCAAGGAAACCTTCCCAGAGGCATCACAGGGGTAGAACCATTCTGGGTATAGAACAGTAATGAAAGGACATCATGAATGCATGTCACTACCCGCTGTTGTTATCTGCCTTACACAGTCCTATATCCGGGTAGCTCTGTCTGCAAATGGCCATCCCCATGTCCATAGTAACCTGCACTGGTCATGTATGCCACACCATGTGTAAGAGCGTGAGGAGAGTATATAATGGTTACGGAGTGAAAAAAAAATTAACAAAAGGGGATTCGCACATAGTGTGCAAACAAATTTTCAACCCCCCTGGTCAACTCACCACCATGGCAGCTCTGTCACTTATTTACTGATCTGTAGCACTTACTTCAAATGGTAGATACTGTTGGCAGTCAATATTCACTTTGCCCACTTTATCACTATTTCTGTATTTTATTACATGCATTTTCACCTTGCCAAAACCAGGCATTCCGGACTCAACACTGCAACAGTGTTTGTCACACAGAACAGATGATTCCACTTAGTTTTAGGTCTGGATCCAAAACCTAGCCCTTAACCACAGCTTTACCTCAAGCCCCTAGATTCCCCCACCTGAACCTGCCCTCTCAGCTGCATGGAATTAGACACATTAAGATGGAGCATTCACTTCCTTGTCTCCTTTAGTAGAGTGCCTTTGAGCCTTTCAGGATCCACTACATCCCCTAGCCATTGGCCCTTACAGTCTGGTCTTTTTTCCTAACTTTTATTCTGTTGAAACACAACATTCAGCGGGAATAGGATCTTGGAGGCGTGAGCTGCAAATTTAATCTGACTTAAAAAGGGCACTGGGGCTTTCTGTAAGCTGCACTAATGGTCAATGCCTTATTGGGCCTGGGGGATTCAAGGTTAGGTCTGCTTATGTGTGGTCTGAATAGGAAGGGTTACTAGACTGTGACGGTATATATAAGGTGTGGTATTGATATTTTTAAATACATTTTCAGCAGGGACTAGTGTACAGCCAATACTGCTGCCCTTCTTCTGTTTGTTTTTTTATTTGGAAGAAATAAATATAGCGAGAGAACATCCTCTATCACTGTCTAATTGTGGTGGACCATTACCAACTACAACCCACCACATCTATAGAATCTGTGCCAACTGAGTGCATCTAGATGAGCTGATACCTCCCCACCGCCATCCCCCCCCCTCCTGCATGTTCGTGCAACCCTGTAATGTAGAAAAGTAGAGCAACAATTGGCATGGGAGATGTGCAGCCAGTGGTGCCAGCAGTACACTCAGCATGTAAGGGGATGGTGGTGGGGGTTCTAGGCAGGCTGCAAGGGGGTCTGGTAGAACATGTATACAGGACAGGATTGACTGGTTAATGCGTGTATTATAGTAGGTACCAGGGAGGCACCCCAGGGGGTGCGCTGGACTGTATCCAAGGACGCGCGTCCCTGACGACGCCCTGTTGTAAGAACACTCCCCAAGGCGGCGCGGAACCAACAACCTATCAACTGTTGTCTCATCTGGAGGGTATTACATGAATTAAGACAAAGCATCCCATACCTTGTCTCTTTTAGTTGAGTGCCTCTTCATATTGTCCTCTTTACAGTTCCCCTCCCATCCCTGATGCTGAGAGTCTCCGTAGGTGTCTACAGTTATTGTTTTTCATGTTCGTAGTTAACTGTCCACAGGCAGCACCTTTGGTAAGGCGATGTGAGTTGCAATTCTAATCTGACCTAAAAGGGCACCCGGATGTCCTTTAAGCTGCACTAAAGGTTGATACTTTATATGAGCTAATAAATATATAATTTGGTTGTACTAGTTACAATAAACTGTATTACAATTTTGGCGAAGCCTATTTAGCATTGTACGCCTGCCCAACACTATGCAATAGGTTTTAAAAAGAACCATCATGCCTCGTCTTACGCCATTCATTTCTCATAAGTCAGTGACATGCTAGTAAATTTCACCTCTACTTCTATAGGAAAAATGTATGGATGGAATATGTTTGTCCGGCAGAAATACAACAGTTGCATGACCTACCTACCGCACCATGTTATTATGCTAGATATATGCCTTGTGGTTATGGCTTTATGTACATATGGCCGTTTTTCACGAAACTTTATGCTTTTATTCATGCACCAAGGGGGTCAAATTAAATGTAGGAGTATACTTAAAACCTTTTGTCTCCATGTACCTTAGGAGGTGGGCCATACATCAAAAATATTGGGGCAGGTTAAATATATATAGCAAATGAATGGTAGAGGGGCAAAGTTGTATAGTCATATTGCGTGGCTTCACGCCTGTAATTGACACATATCATTTATAACATTTAGCCTTAGATATGCAACTGAAATAAGCAGAATAAATGATAGATTCATCATAAAATAGTTTGAGGGTGGTTTGATACCCTTCTGTTCTATACAGAAGGCTATTTGGAGGGTGTTAGGCGTGAAGCCATGAGGAGAGCCTCAGTTACCATAGGATATACCTGCCGAAGTTCATTATAGCATGTTGGATTAATCTTTTTGGTTCTTTATTGTTTTTGATACATAGCTGTACACCTCCCCTGCCTTATTCTAGTCGTTATAAGGATGGGTAAGGTTAGAACTTTTGTAAATTTTGTGTTTTCTCAAGGAAGCCCCTCTTTTTCTTGGCCGGAAAATGATATCAAAACGTGAAAAAAAGTTGTTATTAGTTATTATTTATTATAGTCAACCTTAGATAGCATATAGGAAGAAGGGTGGTACATGGTAGTCTCCTCACAAATCGATTGAGGGTGCTTGGATAGCATTTTATACTGTATAAAGAGCTATTGTTGAGGGCGTTAGGCACGACGCTGACCGAGAGGGTTAACATAGGATATGCTCCCCTTACTGTGTTTTATCCAATCCCACAGGTTCTTAACTGCTACATATATGTTACAGAACACCTCCACTACCTTGTATGAGTTCTTGTAGCTTGGGTAAAGTTAAAATTATTAGATATCTTTGGTTCCTGAAGGAATTGTTGACTTCTCGGCCTGAAAATGTTCTTAAAACACGATTAAAAGATATATTTTATAATATTAACATCAGATATCCGATAGGAATAAGGGTGGTACATAGCATCACCACCACACAATCGATTCAGGTTGGTTGGATATCATTTTGTACTGTACAGAGAGCTAAATTGGTGAGGGCGTTAGGCGTGAACCCAGGGCGTTAGGTGTGAACCCAGTGCGTTAGGCGTGAACCCAGCACATGTATGTATGGGCTCACAGGTATTGCTACGTATGTGGTATAATAATGCAATTATACCACAAAGTAACCTATATATATAAGTATATTGATAGCATAGTGAAGTTGGTTAAAAATCATAACTCTGTATGATACCACATAATCAGTGTGCATGTAGGGCGTTAGGCGTGAACCTCCGTAAAAGTTCCCCAACCTCCTCAATGTGCTCTCTAGACTATAATAAATAACCCACACTCTTAATTTTTTTTTATTATGTAGGCATATGTTAGGCCTTACCATGGTACATTCAGATATTCTGGCTACTGTTTAAATCACAGAGGTGGAGGACATTGTTTAGGGCGTTAGGTGTGAAGCCAATAAAGTTCCCCATTACATATAGGCCTACAGGACCTATACCATCATGTCTATTTCTACATATTTGGTACTAAAAGAATCCTTACCTTATTGGGGAAGTGGAATTATGAATAAATAAGCATATAGCTATTTATTTTTTTGAATTATTTAGCTTGCACAATGGGTCATCCCGATTTTCGGGTGGAAAATGGCTGTTTTTCGGTACTTTTTTACCTCCAGCTCTCATATTTTCACTCATAGATCAGTAGATAGGCAAAACCAGGGTACCCTGCTAAGTCCTGGTCTATCCTGACCAGAATACATCAAAAGGATCGATGTATCTATCATATTTGAAAAAATATAGGCAGGAGAAAAAAAAGAATGAAAAAAAGAAGTTTCGTGAAAATCAGCCATATGTTGTCCTAGATACATGATTATGAGTAGTACCATTTCACATGCCAGTGTCTTTGACATGCAATCAATGACTCAGCAGTGTGTGTTGGCGCACTTGCTGTGTTTTGGTATTAAGCTTAAAGTTGCTATATCCAGCTTTTTTCTTCTAATTCTAAATCTTTCTTATGCTGATTCCAAATGTTGTTAAAGTACAATAATTAGGGGATTGGGAAAAATCAAATATTATCCATGTATGTGTGAGAGAAAGAAAGAGGGTCCCATGGTGCCCATTCAAGGGCATTTGCAGTGTAATGGAATTGCGCAGAAGAGTTTTCCCAAGTAAAAAAAAAATAAACGTTTCTGAATATTTTAGCTCATTTTTAAGAAATATTTAGTTTGAATGCCAATCATCATATGAACTAACTCTAATCATGGATATGATGCAATTAAAGATGTTTCCTTCAGATGGATATTAAAATGTCATCATATGTTATTAACTAATCCGTCCTTCCCTGTCTCTCTGACTGTTTCTCTCTCTGTCTCTTTGCTTTCCTCTTTCTTAACCTAATCTCTTCATAAAAGTGAAGTATTGATATGTTGTTCGATATGAGTCAGCATTCACATATTTTGTTAAGTGAGTGGTGCATCAATATATGGTTGCTCATGTACAGCCACTACGTCTCATCAGCTACTTTGCTCCAGCCACTCACAGACCAGTTCACATATGCTCTGCTTGTTGAACATGCACAAATCTACCACAGCCATCCATCTTGTTGGAATAAGGGCTGTTTCTACGTCATGGCAAACCACTTTGATGGAGGGTGTTGACACTAGCCATGGATGGATCCTGCAATCAGAATATTTCCAAAATTAAAACTGTGATTTTATTAATACTTTAGGCAACACTACTGTATCATTGCACTTAAAATGGAGGTGAAAAATGGACCTGCACATTGTAGGGATGATCGTAGTAACTTACTTCCAACAAGCCAGTCAGCATACAGTTTTATGAATCACCCTTTTACCTCCCCTCCCCTTGCATTTTTAATGTTTCTATATCTTGCTCGGACTCTTCCCAGTGGATGTGGTAAGCAAGTTAATAATTTATCACAGACTAATTTTAGACACGCCATCAGGTGTCAGCAAAACAACTGTTTAACACATAGGTACCCTGTAAGAAAAAATAATCGATTGGTTATTTCCGAAGGGAGAAAGAAAGAAAGAAGACTGAAATAAATATGTATATAAAAGGGGCGTGGGGGGGGGAAAATGAGAGTCGGTGAACTGCTGGATTTAAAAAACGGCATGGAAGGAAACAGAACTAAATACATCAGGAAAGATTGATTGAATGATGGATACAAAGAAGGAAGAATGGAAAGCAGACCTGACAAATGAAAATAAGATTTAGGGAGTAGATAGAATTACATGATTTGTATGGATATAATTTCACAGAAGTGCAATATAAAACCCTCCCCCTTTGTCCACAGACAGCTGTCCTGAGTAAAGCTCACTGCTGCAGCACTACCTCAGTGAATGTGGCTGTTCTAGCTGAGTTATTGCCCACAAAGAATGCTATTGCTGACAGTAAAAAGGGTTACAGAGTAGGTTTTGAGCAGCAAGTCTCCAGTCTGTCTGTGAAGCCGCACACAGTGTTTCTGTTTTATTGAGTCTACAGCTCATCCCGTCACGCAAACATTCATATTTTACCACATCTACAACATTGTGACTGAAGTTAGACCGGTGATGTTTTAGTAACAAATCTATTGATTAACCTGCTTGCTCTTACATGCATCATAGCTATAACTATAAACACAGGGTGAATATTGATAGATGTTAATCTACTGCTTGAATTGTTATCACCACTTCCACTTTTACAGCTAGTTGCCTCCAATGATCTAGTGGCATGTAAACAAAACATTATCAGAATTGAAATGAATCATCTATATGTCCTGTAAAAATATAGCAGTCACATGACCTACCCTTTGATGTTCACACGCAAGATATAGGGTAGATTCACCTGGAGTCGGACACATACCCTGAGACAGACAGTTTATTTTGGGTCTATTCAGGCATCCTGAGCTCGTAATTTGTGAATGATGGTAAGGTTAAAGTGTCATAATTTTCAAAATACAAATACGAGCAGTTGTATTGTACATAAATTACCTCAAATTCCAGTGTCTGTCTCAGGGTATGTGTCCGACTCATGGTGAATCTACCCACGTTAGTTGTTTATATGGCTACATTTTGCATGCATGATGAGTACAATGGTATCACTTGTAGTTGTGTTACTTTGCTAAGTAAAACTTGTAGAATTGCTGTTGTTATCAATTTAGTGACCACTTGGTCATTTAGGAAATGGCTTCCAAACCCAGGTACAAATGAAAACATTCATGCAGGGAATGTAGATAAGGGAGAATTACGCGAGAGAATGCAAAACTATCTAGGTAGGCATATGCCATGCCATATCCATCCACAGATGCCATCCAATCCTGTAACAGGCCAGACTCAGCAGGAGGGGTGTATCTGATGTTAGCCTGCAGAAAGAAATCTTCAGAGCTGTAATGGCAGGTGTGTTGAATAGCGAGGGTGAGGGAGAAAGAGATGCTGAAAGGGGGAGTTGGCACCAAAATAAAGTGGCTTACTATTACTGCCAGTCACTGGGTAGGGATAGAGGGTAGGGCTAGGGCTTATCTAACTCTGCTAGGCATCACACCTCTCAGACCCTGTCTTCAAGATGCTTTAGAGACATTCAGCTAAATGTGTTACAAATTCACCATCCACTCTGCCTCCTACCCCCATCACCCACTCCCACCACATAAATCACCACCTTATTTACAGCCTCCTACCTTCACTCAAACTCGTACAATGCTGCTACCCTTACCAAGGGTAGCAGCAAGATGCAGATGCACATTAACTATATTCCTTTGTCATGTTGATTTCAAAAATGTATCCGTTCCTCTAAATTGAAAGTGATGACATATTTAAAGAAACCTAGTAGCTCTACTCTCTTTAGGTCTGCATTTAGTTCATTGATCACAGTGTTTGCTTAACAGTTTTGCAACATGGCTCTAAAGATCTAGGAACTTATATTGGTCTCCACTCCCTCATATTGCCAGTGTTATAGCTTATAGAGAGAGGTGTATGGTAAGTGAGGGGGGGGGGGTGTCCTCTGGGGTATGAAGGGTGTGACACTAAGTGACATGTCCAACCGCTGCAGGCTACTGACACCCTACACTCAGACACCAGCTAGACGTCTCTGTCACTCTCCTAGCACATTCTTGCTCCAGGTTATTCCCCTCTGCATCTCTGCCTGAAATATGTGGAGGTAGAGAAAAACAGGGAAAGCAGGACAATTTGCAATCTGTCCTCATGGGATAAAGCAACCTTACAATATGTATCTGCCATTAGTAAAGAAGATAGTCACCCCAATGGAACATGCTCCACTGCTTAATGCCATTTCTGCAAAGGCAGAATTTATGGCTGGCCTTCCTTGATGCATGGTAGCTTATACAACATTAAGGCAGCTTTCCAGGATCTTCATTGGTCCAGGTAGGTTGGGGACTAGTCAGTTTGGTACAGAGATGTAAGAAGCAGGGCAAACAGCAAGGACACAGTGTGGGTAGACCGTGGGTGGTTGTGTGAGAAGGGGAGCTCCTGATTATGTCTAATGCTGTAGTGTGGGGATGACAGGGACATGTCGGAGGCAACGGGTTAATTGATAAAGATGACACCTTACACAGCTGAACTCTATGCCCTGCCCTGACCTCCATATTATATATATATATATATATATATATATATATATATATATATATATATATATATGTATATATATATATATATATATATATATATATATATATATATTAAAGAATGAAATATTGCCATTATGCTCTACCCTTTTGTCATTAAGATGTATTTATGCACTCAACAGTGCATACATGCATCTTTTTCACCCTTAAAGGTTGATTCTACCCCAAGAAGCTGAATCACAACACTATGTCCTATTAACATTGTTAAATGGTTGAGAGTTGGGTCAGGAAGGTGTGCTGTATTGCACTACACTATGTACTTTGCCACCATAATTGATTAATGAAGCCCTAAGGAGTGAATCACCAGTGCTGTTTTCATCAGTTTGTTGGCAGTGGAAGTGCTGCTCTTTTTGAGTTAGCATTTTTGGTATTCTGTAGTCTCAGTTAGGTTAGTTAACTCTAGTGGTATGTCAAATCCAGTTGCACAGACTATTCCAATCTTGTGTCAGGCTAGGCTCAGCTGGAGTTTAAACTTAACACCAACCCTATTAGATATAGATGGGCAATGTGTAGTGCCACGGTGAGTGCAAGTAGCATGCTGTGTAAAATGCAAAGCTCTTCTCTCTTTTGGCTGCTTTATGAGATTTTATCAAATTAATGCTGCTCTGGGAAATACTGTTGATGAATTGCCTCATCATGCAGAACATTAGTTCAAGGAGGTGAATATAAAATGGCTACGAAGAGTAATAAATGTCCAATAAAAACTATTTTATGGGTTTTTCTATTAAATAACAAAAGTGATTGGAAATAAAATCCCTGTTAATGCTAGGTTGCAAGCATAAATTTGCCTTCAGTGCATGTTATCTCAAATACATCTGATCAAAGCGTAGTTGATGAATGTTCAATAATGGACATAGCATGTATACATAAATCATGAATGCTAATTGGGCAATAGATTCTTTAATGTTGTTTTTTCATCCTGCCATAGATAGGTTGGATTTTTTGGACCCCTTTCTGTGTTATTCCACACAAGCACCAACGGAGGACTGACCAATAAAATCAGAGACCTGCATTAGTTTGCATAAGAAGCTTGACACTCCTCTCAAGGCTACATTATAGCATAGGATAGAGTCTAATGTGTTCCATTGCCATTTTGAATGAAAATTGATTTAATGGGATGATGCATTGACATTGATTGGATTGAGTCACCTTCTCTCACAGTAAGGACACTGTTATACAAGGTAACCTGTTACAGTGTCTATAAATAGGACAGTTAAGTGGCCATCTCACGCTGTGGCTATTCAGCTAGGGTTTGATGTGTACTCTAGCGGCCTACTTTAGTCGTACTAACACCATTCTCCACTCTCACACTGGCTGGGCATTGGGTAGGACAATTCTTCTAGATTAAACCACCACATCCCGCCCCTATCCACCTAGTGGACAGTGTTGTCACTACAAAGCTACCTACTACAACCACTGGGGAACAACAGGTCAATAAAAACAGTACTGTATATGAATGCTGTGGCTTCTTTGCTGTTTGTTTGGTTTTGCTACAGTTTTAGTAACTGACAAGTGATCCTCTGTGTTGTTTTACCAGGGTATTAAAATGCTGTTGATAGTTTCATGTTTTTAAATGTTTTATTAAACATCATTATCGAATGTTTATGTGTGGCTGTGGATGATCAAGAACAGGAATTTAGGTTAAACTAGTTATTCTTTCACCATAACTTCTGACAATTAGGATTGCTAATAAATCTCCACTAGTAATACTGTCTTTCATTTGGTTAGGTAACAGCTGCTACAACTGAATATATTCTGCTCCAGGAATGTTGCTTCTTCAATTGTTATTAAAGAACAAAAGGGGCATTACCAGTCTATGCTGTTAAGCATATTTACCTCCTTTCATGCATTTGTCCTAGCCCCTTCACTACCCGTACTAAGGCCTTTCCTACCTTGATCACTTGAGGTCCTTTAGTAAGATCTCTCTGTCTACTCAGACTTTGTTAAAGGGGATTACCCCGTTACAGCTGGATGTTTCAGCAGTCTGACACTGATTGTTCACTTCAGTGCTGGCATTTTTCCCCGTAAAATGTCAAATGGTGAAATATAATCATAAACCAAAGAGACAGCATTTCCTTCTCCTCAGCCTTTTCTTCATATCAGCAGTGTAATGCAAACTCCGGATTGCAAGATGATTAAGATGTAATGCATCCAGTCCCAGCTTATTGTTCTTTAGAGTAACGACTCCTACTGGGACTCATGCCAATTCTGACAAAATATTCCATTAGCAATAATAACACCACTATTCTGTAACTGTAAGGGTGTCAGACCTCATTACCCTTTACTTTACAGATGCTGATTTTGTTATTGTCTGCTATTGTCTGTAGACAACTGAAGGGGAACTATCCTCCCTCTCAGCTCCCAGTTCAGGGTTGTTAAAGGCCTTTGGCTTTCCCCCCCCCCCTTTAACAACAATACCACTGCAACGTTCCCCTTTCACCACTTGAGGCACTTTAGTACGATCTGTCTCTTTGGTCTCATTTACATTAAGAGGATTATGGTCACAGTCTTGAAAGGGCTTAGAAGGGTTGCCTGTTTGGTTCTGATTATAACTTAATGAGCTTACAGGCTCAGCCCAATTGTGGATCCATCCATCTGCCATAGAATTCTATTCTCCTATGGATTCTACTGTAAAGGAAGTGCTTGAGTAACTAGCAACTCATCCACAAACTTTTCAACCCTAGACTCCACTGCATCCATGTTGTGGTAGAATTTCTGACATCCTTCTAACATTGCATTGTCATTATTACAATCCACTCTTGTTTGAACCTTTACTGTACAAATTCCTTTTGTTCATTTGATTCATTAATTTATTAAAGTGTAACATTATATTCCAATACCAGAGAGACACCCCAATCACATATGGAGGGTTTTTAGTAATTGAGCACTGTTAAAGGTAGGTATCTTGGGGTATTTCAAATTGCAAAGGACTGCACTCTACAATACAATAAAGGAGGTTCTATGACACAATTCAAATTATAAGAAAGTTGTCTTGATAGTCTATGCCTTCACTTTTAAGCCATAATCCACACTCCAAATTGCAATACTTTTGATACATGTACTTTGAGAGCACTAATAAAATGCATTGAGTTGATTTGGTTGATAATGTCCTCTTATTTAAAGAAACAAACTGGAATCATCTATGAGTATCTTTCTCAAAATACATGCCTAAGATCCCTTAGAGGCTGGCTGCCAGATGTAAGGGCCCTGTTGCTGTAAACACTGGTCCCTACCGGGATCCCTACCCCAACACAGAACAACAACAAGACACAGCTTACCTCAGGGAGTCTGGGAGCCTCAACACAGAGCAGCAACAAGACACACCTAACCTGAGGGAGTCTGGGAGCCTCAACACAGAGCAGCAACAAGACAGAACTAACCTGAGGGAGTCTTGGAGCACCAGTTAACATGCACAGCTAGTACTCACTTACACCACTAGGGACAACTACAGTGACCTTTAGACTTAACTGTAGCTCAAAGTCATAAGGGATGATTTGTATGTGATGGGGAATGATTTGTGTGGTATTTGATTGTGTGAGAGTAAGAGAGGATGAAAGTGTATGGAAAGACAGGATTGAAAGAAAAAATCAAGCCAGGCAAGAAATGTTGAAAAGAGGGCTGCAGAGCAGTAGGATATAGAAAGATGTTAAAGGTGCTAAGTGTTTGCATGTGGTTGACAAAGGCTGCAGATCTCTGCACACATGTCCTACATACTAAGCAACGCAATGCACTTTTAGAATACATTTGGAATATACAGTTCCCACTACCCATCTTCCATCTAGCCACTCTTATCAAGGACAAAATCCCCACAACCATTTCAGCCAAGAGGATGCCCACAGCTATGCATTATAAATAGGATAGTGGCTTTTTACCTCCAAGAGTTGGTGGAATCTGTCCCTGGGGAAGTTATTTTATCCTTCTGTCTCTCCGCACCTCCTGGAGCCTGAGCTAGACTCTTGACTTTGTATAGGTATATTCATATTGTAAAGTAACATATGTAAAAACTAGAATGACTGGTAATATGATACTGTACTACTAGCATCGACATTTGGGATAGGAGCAAGGGGATCTAGGGAGTGAGTTGAGGGTATAGGAATATGTATTGATATCTATTGTAGGTGGGGTACCGGGAGCCTGGGCGGAGATGACATGTTGGCATTGAGAAGATGGGACTTAGTATATGCTAAAGGCAGAGTGAGCCACTCAAATACAGCCTGAGGGTTGAGCATTATCACTGTAGGAACAGTGAATATTAAGCTCATCACCTATGGTGGTTGGTTGTGTTTGTAAGCAAAACTACAGGGGGTGATTGCACAGTATTTATAGGGAGTTTAAAATTGTAAAGTTATGTGTTGGTGGCTATGGCCATGTATTATATAGTGCACTAATGGTTTTGGGGTATAGTGGTCTGTACGAGCAGGAAATAATGATGTTATGAAATGGATGACTAGGCTAACTATATTGGTTTACATAACAAGGACTAGGGTAACCACAAATATATGACTAGGATAACTAAGTTACTGGTGAAGGGGATTGATGAACCTATGATGATATAAAATGACCACTCAGTGCCTGTTTAGGACCTTTATGGGATGTGCATGTAAAGGATAACAGAAAAAGAGCCAGCTGCATAATTGAGAAGGAATTAACCCATAACAAGGAACATGTTGCATGAACTAGGATAACTATAAAGGAATAGGCCAACTCAAAATACAAGGTTGTACAAAAAGAAACCTATAATATAAAATTTACATGGAATGCCCTTGGCTGTTTATGCATAAATTCTTATCATATGCTCAATAATATGCCACAGTGAGTCACTGCAAAACCCACACCTGAGGTCCCTTGTTACTGTAAAGGAACAAAAAGTTTATAAGTATTAGTTAGCTTAGTCCTTTTTACTTAGTTAGCCTAGTCATTTCTTCTCACAACAGACTGAGTTAGCCTAGTCACATCAATATAGTTAGCCTAGTCTTCAATCTTTATTTCAGGCTGATTTCTCTATTATTGCATTGATTTAATGAGGCTAGCAGTCTCCTACATGACCACATGTACCTAAACTAAGATTCTACCAACTATCATGTAAAAATATCAAGTAAATAGACGGAATCTGTTAGCATTGCTTACTCAGCGTCGGCCATCATCGATCAGCTAACTATACATTCCAGGCCCAGTGTTCCTACAGAGTTTATAGGTTGGCTGAACTGTCTTGGATTGGATGCTGGATATACAGGACTCCTACATTACCAGCAGCCGATACTTTAGCCGAGGCACATCTGGGCAAACATAATGTCTGCTTAGAATTTCCTCTTCCATCCTAGTCATCTACCACATGTGCTAGCATTGATATAGATGTTTTCTTGCCTTCTCCTGGGATTGAAGATGACAGAAACATTTAGGCTTAAAATGTATTTGTAGACAATAAAAGCAGTCAGAAATTAACGTATTTTCTATTACTTATGTCATTGCCAAAGGATACCGGATATTATCTCAACTTCTGATTGTCCTATATGTCTATATGAGTTACCTAGATGTCTACATTTTACAGAGGTGTGTACCATTCCACAGAAAGGTACTCGGTTTATGTAGGATTTGTGACCCTTTCGGGAAGCAAAATGCAGAAATGGGATATGACATTTGTTGCATTGAGATCTATTCATGCTGACCCTTTGAACACATATTAACCCTGTGAGTTCAGCATGATGCTTGAATGCATCCCTGGTGAGATACTCACCAGAGCTGCAACACTGCATCATGCCGACAAAAAGCCTTTAACGAGCCAGGCAACATTGCTAGACACGGCAGGCAGGAAGCATCCCCTCCCCAAATTACCAGCCACAGCTCAGCTTACTGTGAGAGGATGTGCTGATCACTCCCCTTGTGTCACCATCACCGACTCATCTACAACGGTTGGGGAACACACAGTGTCTTCTTATTGTCCTACCTAACCTACTTCATGAGACAGCAGAGGGCTGACATCAGATTTTATAGTTGTTATGCTTTCATGGGCGGCATAAACGGGGCCACTTCCCTGCACCATGCCGACCCTAAAGATACGCAACTATCCCAGTCTTATTTCCAAACTATTAAAGAATGAGATATTGCCATTATGCTCTACCCTTTTGTCATTATGATGTATTGATGCACTCAACAGTGTATACATGCATCTTTTTCACCGTTAAAGGTTTATTCTACCCCAAGAAGCTGAATCACAACACTATGTCCTATTAACATTGTTAAATGGTTGAGAGTTGGGTCAGGAGGGTGTGCTGTATTGCACTACGCTATGTACTTTGCCACCATAATGGACTAATGAAGCCCTAAGGAGTAAATCACCAGTGCTGTTGTCATCAGTTTGTCGGCAGTGGAAGTGCTGCTCTTTTTAAGTTAGCATTTTTGGTATTTTGTAGTCTCCATTAGGTTTGTTAACTCTAGTGGTATGTCTAATCCAGTTGCACATACTATTCCAATCCTAAGTCAGGCCAGGCTCAGCTGTAGTTAAAACTTAACACCAACCCTATTAAATCTAGATGGGCAATGTGTAGTGCCACGGTGAGTGCAAGTAGCATGCTGTGTTACATGCAAAGCTCTTGGCTCTTTTGACTGCTTTATGAGATTTTATAAAATTTATGCTCCTCTGGGAAAAACCATTGATAAATTGCCTCATCATGCAGAACATTAGTTCAAGGAGGTGAATATAAAATGGCTGCAAAGAGTGATAAATGTCCAATAAAAACTATTTTATGGGTTTTTCTATTAAATAACAAAAGGAAATATAATCCCTGTTAATGCTAGGTTGCAAGCATAAATTTGCCTACAGTGCATGTTATCTCAAATACATCTGATCAAAGCGTATATTATTAAATGTCCCATAATGCACATAGCATACATGAGTCATGAACGCTTATTGGGCAAAAGATTCTTTGAAGTTTTTCATTCATCCTGCCATAGATAGGTTGGATTTTCTGGACCCCTTCCTGTGTTATTCCACACAAGCACCAATGGAGGACTGACCAATTAAGTCAGAGATCTGCATTAGTTTGCATCAGAAGCTTGACCCTCCTCTCAAGGGTACATTATAGCAAAGAGTAGAGTCTAATGTGTGCCATTGCCAATTTGAATGAAAGTTGATTCCCAGACAAACATTAAATTGAAGTAAAGTTAGATAGCAATGGCAGCAACAATGGTAGATTTGATTCATAAATCTGACTAAGCAGTATGCTACACTTAATAGGCTGATGTGTTTACATTAGTTGGATTGAGCCTACCTCTCTCATAGTAAGGACACTGTTATACAAGGTAACCTGTTACAGTGTCTATCTCACGCTATGGCTAGTCAGCTAGGGTTGGATGAGTACTGTAGTGTTCTACTTTAGTCACACTAACATCATTCTCAACTCTTAAACTGCCTGGGCATTGGGTAGGACAACTCTCCTTGATTGAACTAATATACCCTGCACCTCCTCCCCTTTGCACAGTTGCACCAATTGTTAAGTCATGTCACATCCCGCCCCCATTACCCTGGTGGCCAGTGTTGCCACTTCAAAGCTACCTCCTAAAATCGCAAGGGAACAACAGTTTAATGAAAACAGTGCTGTGTATGAATGCCGTTGCGTTCTGCTTTTTATCAAGCATTTCCTTTTTGATTTTGTTTATCTATTTTTTTTGCAGTTTTTCTCCTGTCCTGCCTTTTTTATTGTTGTTCATGGAATTTAACCCTTGTTATGTCTGTGCATGGATGGACCAGAATGGGAATTTTAATTACTATCAACCATTACAATGGGAATTTTAACTACTATTAACTATTTTATCACCACAACAAGTGACAAGGATGCATGCATGCAACCCTGAAAAAGATTGCGTTTATGCATCATTCTGATCCGTAAAGGAGCAGTACAGATGCACTTTTTTCCTTGCAATTCAAATGGATATTTCAGCTTCGTCTTTGAAACTGCAATGGCAAGAATATCTACACAATTATGTAGGGATACAGCTAATAAAATTATGTGCCACAATGTTCCGTGGTCTAGAAGTCCTTTTTCCTATCCCCTTCACCAGCAGTGCTGAGACACTCTTCCCGTCACTACTGGAGACACTTTAGTTAGCTCTCACTGTTAGTTGTGTTAGGGCTGACATAATGCAAAGGGAATACTAACGCTCTGTAGCAGGGTGCTTCAGCAGTCTGACACTGATTAGAACCTAACAGGCTTAGAGACTCAACTGTGTATCCCTCCAGCTACAATTGTTTTCTACTCCACTATCAATACCTTTTCTCAGTGGTCCCTGATTTGTTGACAATTAATTCTGATATATAAATCGAGACATAAAACAACACAACTGACATGTTCAGTCCTGTGCTGTAATATAAAATGAAATGGTGAAATATATTTACTAACCAAAGGCACTGCAAAAGCATCCTCTTCAGCTTGTCCTAAATAAGATTGACAGTATAATGCAAGTTATTGCAAATTGATTCAGATTTAATGCATCCAGTCCCAGCTTATTGCCCTTCAGAGGAACAACTCCTTTTGTGACTCATGCCATTTCTGACAAAATGTTCCATTAGAAAAAACAACACCACTATTCTGCAACTGTAGGGGTGTCAGACATGATTACAGTTCACTTTACAGATGTTGGTTCTGTTATTGTCTGCTATTGTCTGCAGACAACTGAAGGGGAACTATCCTCCCTCTCAGCTCCCAGTTCAGGGATGTTGGAGGCCTTTGGGTTCTATTTTACCAACAATACCCCTGCCACATCCTCCTTGCACCACTTGAGGCATTTAATAGGGTCTCTCTCTTTGGTCTCATTTGCATTAAGAGGATCACAGTCAAAGTCTTGAAAGGGCTTATAAGGGTTGTCTGCTTGGTTCTGATTATAACTTTATGAGCTTACAGGCGCAGCCAAATTGTGGATCAATCCATCTGCAATTGTTTTCCATTCTCCTCTGCTTTCAAGGATGTGTTACTATCTATGCTAAAATGTGTGAGTCACTAGCTATTCACTCACACATTCTAAAACCCTGGACTCCACTGCATCCATGTGGTGGTAGAATCCCTGACATTCTTTTAGGTGTCTCAAAATGCAAATGACTGCACGCCACAATACAATAAATGAGTTTCTACACCACAATGCAAATAATAAGAAAGTTGTATTAATTGTCTATTCCTTCACCTTTTAGCTATAACCCATACTCTTAATTACAATACACTCAATACAAGTACTTTCAGAGCACTATCAAAGGCGCACAGAAACCACAATGTCATTTGCGTACAAGACTCGGCAGGGTTAGGTCCTGGGTTCAGTGCGCCCTTAAAATGCATTGAATCGATTCAGTTGATGATAGCCTCTTATCTAAAGAAACAAACTGAAATCATCTATAAGTTGATGATATCTTTCCATACATACATTACTGAGAGCCGTCAGAGGCTGGCTGCCAGATGTAAGGCCCCTGTTGCTGTAAACACCGGTCCCTAAAGCCCAGGGATCTCTGCCCCAACACAGACCAACAGCAAGACACAGCTTACCTCAGGGAGTCTGGGAGCCTCAACACAGAGCAGCAACAAGACATACCTAACCTGAGGGAGTCTTGGAGCACAGCTAGTACTCACTTACACCACTAGGGACAACTACACTGACCTTTAGACTTAACTGCAGCTCAAGGTCATAAGGCATGGTTTGTATGTGATATTTGACTGTGTGAGAGTAGAAGAGGGTGAAAGTGTATGGAAAGGCAGAAAAAGTCAGGCATGAAATTTTGAAAAGAGGACCATAGTGCAGTAGGATATAGCAAGATTTTAAAGGTGTTAGTTGACAAATGTGTAGTTGACAAAGGCTGTAGATCCTTGCACACATGTCCTACATACTAAGCAATGCAATGCACTTTAGTTCATTTAGAATACAGTTCCAACCACCCATCTTACATCTAGCCACTTTTATTGAGTACAAAATCTCCACAACCATTTTGACCAAACAGAATGCCCATAGTTTGCATTATTAATAGGATAGCGGCTATTTCTCCCAAGGAGTTAGTGAAGTTGGTCCCTGGGGAAGTCATTTTATCGTTCTGCCTCTCTCCACCACCTGGAGCCTGAGCTGCAAGCACCATTAGAAGCAGATCTAAACTCTTGACTTTGACTTTTGTATATGTATATGTATAATATATGCATATAGTACTGTAACATATGTATAAACTAGAATGACAAGGTAATGTGGCACTGTACTACTAGCATTCTGGTATGAGCAAGGTTATCCAGGGAGTGAGTTGAGGGGATAGGAACATGTATTGATATTTAATGTTGGTGGGGTACTGGGAGCCATTTCAGGGATGCCATGTTGGAATTGGGAATATGGGACTTGGTATATGCAGAAGGAAGAGCGAGGCACTCACATATGGCCTGAGGGTTGACCATTATAGGTTGGCTGAGTTGTGTTGGATTGGAGGCTGCATATACAAGACTCCTACATCAACAGCAGCTAATACTTTAGCTGAGGCAGGTCTGGGCAAACATAATGTCTGCTCAGAGCTTCCTCTTCTAGTCCTTCAGTCAACTTACAGTCTGTGCTAGCATTAATGCGGATGCTTGTTTGCCTTCCTCCTTAGTAGTATAGTATGTATCGGAACGGGACTATAGTTAAGTACTGTTTATTACTCAATCGACCTGCAGCCAATCAGAGGCCTCCCTTTTGGCGGGAAATTCAAAAGCAGCCAATGAGAGGCCTCCCTTTTGGCGGGAAATTCAAATAGGTCACGTGACCGGAAGTGACCTACTTCCGGTCACGTGACCTTTGGGCGGGAAATTCAAATAGGTCACGTGACCGGAAGTGACCTACTTAAGAGGGTCACGTGACCACCATGTTGGCGGGAAATTCAAATAGGTCACGTGACGGGAAGTGACCTACTTAAGGGGGTCACGTGACTACTAGGTTGGCTTTTCAAAATAAGTCACTTGAGATTTTGATGGATAAATAAATTTAAAAAAAGAAAAAAAAAGCAAGCTGAAAAAAGCTTGCTAAAAAATAATTTAAAAATGTGGCTCTTTTTTTCTAGGGGGAGAGGGGCACTCTGGGGGGCACTCTTTAAGATGCATGGGGGGGGGAGGGGGGGAGGGGGGGGGGGGGGAGGGGCAGGGTTTTTTAAGAGTGAGACTCGCTTCTCTGCCCTCTCTAAAAGAGAGGGCAGAGAGGCGAGTCTACTTACTATGAAAGGTATCATGATCGCGTTTATGATGATGTGCATCATGATGTGACTATCTTACAACTTTATAGACAATAAGCAAGACATGGGCGTACTTACACGGGCTATTTGTAAACTAATGAATGTGACTTCCTCGTTAAAATCGGTATCTACAACTCTTTTAAGCTTAAGGCTTTTTCTTGAGTTTATTCTTTTGTTCAATTTCGGGCCCACCTCAAAAGAGGAATAGGCCCTCTGTAGCACTTGTCGCTTGCTCATCAATCAGAGCCGGGGTGTAGAAGGCCCCTGCCCTGTCGGGTACGTTCTCCCTCTGGTACGTTTTTGGTTAGTTTGGAGCTCTCAGTCGACTGTCTTATCCACCTTAAAAAAACCAGACTTTCGGTGTCTCATGATAAAACTGGTGCCTTATACTAAGTGCTGGATTACTTTCTCATTTTTTTAGTGTTCTATCCGATGCTTATTTAATTTTTGCACTGATAAAAACGGTTAGCTTGTACAAACACGCGGTCTATTTAAGTGTTAAGTGTAGAAAATGAACAGAACAGTGCACAGAAAATAGAGCTACCGACTACATTTCGCCCAGTCACTCAGCGGAGAACAAAAGAACTAATGACGTAGTGTACCCGCTATTCCGACAGTTGGCGCCACCGTTATACTTTTCCCGCGTGCGACATGAAGCCTTGGGGTGGGTACTGGCTGTTTTGGTTGTAGGTACCGAAACATAAAAAACTACAGCCAGCCCAATGTCATGGTGAGACAGCTCTCTTATTTTTACCTTGAGTAGCGTCCGTAGGGCCTATGACAAAACCTAGTCCCGTACACTGAGCAGCTTGAGGTCTGAAGGCTCATACAGAAAAATGTGTGGGTGTGTGGGTGTGTGGGTGTGTGGGTTGCTTTACGCCTTAGTTAACAGCTATGGTCATTTCAAGAGCGGTGATGGTGATCGAATCTATTGGCCCTTTTACCGAGACAAGGGTTCTTTTACATCCCACACTACATAGCAGAGAGACGTCTAGCAGCCCCTAGAGGCCCCGCAGGGGGCTCGAGAGGTGCCGTGGAGAAGAGCAGATATCCACGAGAGGCCACACCAACAACCAAATTATATCTTTATCCCGCGAGAAAAGGAGATAAGGGTCAAGGTTATGAACCATCAGAAGATTTTAGAGTAAATTAAGTTATGAGATATTAATATAATGTACATATCTAGGGCCCGATATAGGGCCTCTGCAGATCCCCCTTCAGGGCCCCGATCCATGAGGCCTTAGAAACGGAGCTGGGTCATGTAACCAAGGGAGATCAGCAGTTGTTGATGTCGGCGCTGCCGATAACGCTGGTTAAATGACCGTTTTACTCATGTTTAGAGTCAGAATAGCTTGAGTATTACTTGAATATCGAAGAGTAGAGGTCAAATTACCCCAGACAAGATGTTTCCATCTAGAAATTCTCGACAGTATTTCCGAAAATTGCAAAATATTGGTCCCAGTCCCACGGGGCCCCATACCGAGTATTAAAAGTTTGAGATGCAACTTTCATTCATGCTGTTGACCAATCAGAGCGCCCTGTTTTTACGACCTTGACTACATAGTAAAAGTGATTGACAACGTCAGATATCACTTGACGACGTCAAATATCGATCTGATATTTGATCCCTTGATATTTGATTCAAAACCCACATCGAGTGGGATAAAGCCTTTTATCATCTTTTGATTGTGAGGCATACACTTTTCTTACACACAACAGCTGTCATCTATCAAGGGGCTCTGGATAGGGGGTCCCCATGTCGAATGTCGATCTTAGAAAATGACCATGTCACATGGCAATGTCACTTAATAATGTTCATATCCCATGTCGATTTTAAGAAATGTTCATGTCACCTGTCACTAGGATTTTTTGGGCCTCATGTCACTTGTCATTAGACCTCATGTCGTTTGTCGATTATAAGAAATGGTCATGTCACCATATCGAATTTAGCGGTCCACACCCATTATCAAGTGTCAGGACATGTCGGCTGCTTGAACACGTAGTCTGTCATCACCCTTTTGTTTCTGTGCCTTATCTAAACAGGCAATTAGTGGCCGCTAGCCGAGAGTACCTCCCTGGTCCCCTCTCCCGAATCTGCTAGACGTCTCACTGATAGGAGTGTGTGGGTGTGTGGGTCTGTGTGTGTCTGTTCGGTCTGTGTGTGCACGCGTCTTGCACTCTAGTCTTGCGGACCACTGTTAAGCCTGTGGTTGGAGAGCGCGACATAGCCGCCCGCTACACTCTCCAAACAGAGGTCCGCAAGACTGGGCCGGATCGCGCTCTTGCTTAAAGGTGCACCTCAACTCAGTGCGCCTTTAACAGCCGCCCCTAATAGGTGAAGTTCTTGACGCGGCACAGCGCCTCCCACCAGTAGCCAATCAGCGCGCCGAACGCCGGACACACCTCCACCGTGTGAGCCTCTAAGTAGGTCACACGAATCATACTAAGATGCCGAGGTCTTCTGTCGGTTCGTCGCGGTGGCCGTGAGTGATCGCACGGTCGCCAAGATTCACTGCCTTGATTGGCAGAGGGGGGGGCTGATTACCCCCCGTCGGATGAATTGCGGCGAAACCATAATCAATTTTTCGCTGTTTTAGATAAAAGAGATCCAGAGCTATCCGCTCGTCCAAGAATTATTTTTCTATCAGCCCGGGATCACCCTCAAATTAAGGCCTAAAGTCTAAAAACCCAAAATTTTTTCCCTATGGGATTTCAGTGTCTAAGCGTTTTTTGCAGCCCCAAGGAGCAGCTCACGGGTTCGAACCCTGTAAACGCTTTGACGCGCTTTCGTCGCCTTAGGCGACGTAGACCTACCCTATTTTTTTTTGGACCATGTTACCTGAACACGGATTATTTTTTTGTTTAGCCCAATGAGCTCACAGCTAGACTAGATACCTCATGTTTTGGATTGGAGAAATCAGCAGAGCAATAAAAAGCGCGGTGAGGCTAGTGTGGCCCCTGTGAGTTGTAAAATTGGTGCTAAATGTGGTAACCAGGCGGATGCTGAGTTCATTGATATTGTCCGTTAATGATACTTAAGGTGGGTGTTGTCTAAAGTTTTAATTGATATTACCAATGTGGCCAATAATGACTTCACAGTTGGGGCCCTCGCCCGCAGGTCCCAGATTCAGGGTATTCTTTGTTTATTGTGTGGCCCCTAAAGAGGGGCCGACTAACTCTTTAGAGTTAGTTAGATGCTGCCACTGTGCTATGCAACAGCAGCTATTAATTACGCTTCATGTTGGGCAGCATGGATCACTTGATGGGTGATACCTCAAAGCTCAAACACGGCAGAGCCGTGTGTGGCATGCGAGGACCAGTGGGTCAGGGGTGATCCGTTGCAAACAGAATGCTGATCCGTGTGAGGTTCTGACTTTCTATAGTTTTTTATAAAGCCTTAGATATGGTGTGGTATTTTTCATCTCGCTATAGTTTAGTTGGTATTTAAGGAAACCGCCTCATTTCTATCAGAAATACACAATATTGAATTGTTTTTTATATTTTAATATATTAGAAGCGCGCTTTGTTGCCTATGTAGCTCATTATGCGTTGAAATGTTCGCGAGCATCGTAGGAATGTACAAAACCCCTATTGTGGCACCATCTGACGAAAGAGCGGAGAACTATACTAGCGCGTTTCGTTATTCACATCTTTTGACAGGGACTTGGTTGGTGGCTTTACGCCCTAATTAACAGCTGAAGTCATTTCAAGGGGGGTGATAGTGATCGAATCTATGGATACCTGAAGGTGGAAAGCACACACCCTACACTTTTACCGAGGCAATGGTGGTGCTGCTCAAAGGGTGTGGCGAGCTAGACTGGAGGATGTAATAACTAAGCAGCAGAAGGACCAAAAAGACAATCTCGTAGTAGTAGGTCTACTTAGATCTTGAGTAGCCGCCCTTGTGGCTATAATTACCTAGACTAGTTGGCTCTGCCAGCCTGGTCAAGTGAAAATTGGTAAGGAGACTATGAACTAAGCTAACATCTCATAAGTATTAGTTACCACCCCCTCACACCCGTTTAACAACGGATTCAGGGTCTAATTATGGAGACCCTAGAGTAAGATTAACAATATATCCCAATGTCTGTAGTAGACATTTACGACATGCAACCTGCCCCCTAGAAGGGATAGATCTGACCACAAGTCCGCAAAATGAGACTCCCCCTCTGAGTGTATCAAGGTTTGCGTATAGTCTCTTGCAGGTTAATCTGTTATCTACCCCTTTGTCGACTTCGCCAAAATCCTAGGAGATTCACTTTAAACCTAAGGTCTACCCTTTTTATTCTTTGTTTATTGTGTGGCCCCTAAAGAGGGGCCGCGGTGTTGATTAATTACACCACATGTTAAGCAACATGAGATCAAACCTTCCTCAAAAGCGACAAGGCTCAGAGTCCTGTTGGACGGGAACCCTGTGTGGCATTTCAAGACACCTGGTTGAGTGATCTGTTGCAGATGCCGTTCCGTGAGAAGTTCTGACTTTATATAGCTTTTATATCGCTTTAGATATGGTGTAGTATTTTCAATCTCACTATAGTTTAGTTGATATTTCAAAGAATCTGCCTCATTCTATCAGAAATACACAGCGTTGACATGTTTCTTATATTCAATATATTAGAAGTGTGCTTTGTTGCTTATTATAGGTCATTATGCGTTTAAAATGTTCGCGAGTATCGTGGAAATGTACAAAAACCCTATTGTGGCGTCATCTGACGAAAAGAGCGGAGAACTACACTAGAGCATGTAATGGCCAGACCAGCAGGCGGCAGCAGAGTGGTCAAAAGACAATCTCGTAGTAGTAGGTCTACTTGCATGTTGAGTAGCCACCCTTGTGGTTGTAATTACCTTGACCACAGGTCCGCAATATGGAGCTCCCCCTCTGAGAGTATCAAGGTTTGCGTATAGTCTCCTGCAGTTTAATCTGTTATCTCCTCCTTTGTCGACCTCGCCAAAATCCTGGGAGATTCACTTTAAACCTAAGTCCTACCCTTTTTTATTCTTTGTTTATTGTGTGGCCCCTAAAGAGGGGCCGCGGTGTTGATTAATTACACCACATGTTAAGCAGCATGAGATCAATCCTCCTCAAAAGCGTCAAGGCTCAAAGTCCTGTTGGACGGGAACCGTGTGTTGCTTTCGAGGACGAATGGTTGAGTGATCCTACCGATCCGTCAGAGGTTCTGACTTTATATAGCTTTTATATCGCTTTAGATATGGTGTAGTATTTTCAATCTCACTATAGTTAGTTGATATTTCAAAGAATCTGCCTCATTCTATCAGAAATACACAACGTTGACATGTTTCTTATATTCAATATATTAGAAGTGTGCTTTGTTGCTTATTATAGGTCATTATGCGTTTAAAATGTTCGCGAGTATCGTGGAAATGTACAAAAACCCTATTGTGGCGTCATCTGACGAAAAGAGCGGAGAACTATACTAGAGCATGTAATCGCCAGACTAGCAGGCGGCGGCAGAGTAGTCAAAAGACAATCTCGTAGTAGTAGGTCTACTTGCATGTTGAGTAGCCGCCCTTGTGGTTGTAATTACCTAGCCTAGTTGACCCTGCCGGCCTGGTCAAGTGAAATTAGTAAGGAGACCACCCATTAACGTGCTCCACAGTCTTTAGACAGTTAAGACTATAGTCAAGACTGGAGAATTTGGCGAGACGCCCCTCTGGGAGGTCATAATCCTCAATGTTAGGTGTTAGCTCATTAACATCAGATACCATATTAACAACCCATTTAAAATGTTCATTTTAATAGCAACTCACCCTATTCTGACAAAATCCTATTAGCAGGTAACCTCTGTGTAAACCATACTGCAAACATCTGCTACTTCCAGCGTCTGCCTCGTGACTGATAGTGTACAACAAGACGAAGTGGGCAGAGATTAGAAAAAATGAAGCTCTTTATATAGCCGAGAGAGCAGCTAATCTGGATGTTCTAAGCTTGTTTTCACCTAGAGCTCCAACCCTCTTCCAGAGAGAATCAAATCGCTTTTCACCTGAACCCTTCCACCCCTAATCCATCAGCATGAAACGAGAATTAACGAGTGTAACGTGCGCTACATGTATATGGGATTATAGCTGGTGAAGAGATAAAGCCGAGTCACCTGTGTATACAAAGACTACAGGGGGTGATTAACGACAGTTGTGACGCGCCAGCCCGTGAACGGATTAAGCCAAAAAAAAATAAAAAGGTATGTTTCAGGTAACATGGGCAGAAAGACTGGAGTCGGTAGGTCGGATTTTTATTTTATTTTATTTTATTTTTTTAACATGAAAGTACTAGCCATCCTCCGTGGAAATTCTAAAAATGACCCAAAAAGTATAAAAATATGAAATTTTCTTCAAACTTGCTTAAAAAAAAAAAAAAACGTAGGGTCGACCCTGTTTTGCTAGGGTTGGTCGGGTGACCTGAAACAAACCTTTTTTTTTTATTTGGCCTTATCTTTCAAGCTGACGCTTAAATTCAACTAGCCAGCCGCCGTCCACACCACTCACTGCGACAAGAGGAGGTGCTGTTGTTTTACACTTGAGTCGCTTACCACATGGTCTCTACCTCACAGACAGACACGCGCCCCCTGTAGCTTTTTTTTTTGTTTTTTTTTGTATACACACGCTAATCTCATAACCCCCTTATCCGTTATACAGGTAACGAGTATTCTCTTTTAAAATAGCTGCCAGTCAGCTTAGCTCTAGAAGCAAGAAGGCGTGTATAGGTGCCTTATAAGTCAGCAGGGGGTAAATACTAGTGAAAAAGGAAGGCCGGTGTGCAGGTAGCTTTTCTAACAGACACGTGTGTGCACTAAGCTGCTTAAGTCTAAACCCTCCCGCAGTAGTCAGGTGGCATGTGAAAACTTACTTAACTGATCTCTTACATTGAGTAGAGTCTCTGTGCTGAGAGAGCCTTTTCAGCTGTTTAAGAGGATTAACTAGGACAGGGTACATAAGGAGTGAAACGCCGAATAGCGGCTACTCAGTCTCGTGCAGCACAAGCAGCAGCATCTAGCAGCGGCTTCAGCAGCAGCTGCACGTGCAGCACAAGCAGCTGGCAGCGACTTCAGCAGCACAAGCAGCACGAGCAGCACAAGCCGTAGCATTTGTCAGCAGCATCCGTGACATCGTCAGCAGCAGCCCCCATGACCTTGTCAGCAGCACAAGCAGCCAGCAGCTGCTGACAGCTGCTTCAGCAGCTGCTGGCAGCTGCTGCACGAGCAGTAGCACAAGCAGTAGCATCTGTCAGCAGCAGCAGCAGCAGCACAAGCAGCCAGCAGCTGCTGCATGAGCAGCACAAGCAGCACAAGCAGCAGCACCGACAGCAGCAGCAGCAGCAGCAGCAGTGTGGACCACTAAAGTCGAGATGAAGCCTAGTGACATTTGACATGAAGCTTGAAAAACACAGTGACAGGTGACATGAGCAATTCTTAAAATCGACATGAGATATGAGCATAATTAAGCGACATCGACATGCGCCATGGCTATTTTTTTAAGACAAACATCATATGTCATAGCCTCCTCATCCAAACCTCCACTAGTAGTGCTCTATAAGCGCAAGCTGTAAACCCTCTCCTCCCCTCGTGCACACAGGCGAATTATCAGAGTCAGCCAATGGTGTCAATACCCCTCTCATACAAGGGTCGGGCGCTGCTGGACTATAATAGATGAGTCAAGGACCGTTCTACTGAGGGTCAGGCAGGCTAAGTCGGACATTCAATGACAGGTAGGTCTTTGACAACCTTGCTTGAAAGTCTGGACAGCATTGACAGACTGGGGCATAAGGATCTCGCATGGTCAGACTTTCAAGCAAGTTTTGCTAAAGTCGCGTTATTGAATGTCCGACCTAGCCTGACCCACAGTAGAACGGTCCTTGACCCGTCTATTATAGTCCAGCAGTGCCCGACCCTTGGCTGAGAGCAGTTTAAGCGCCATTGGGTGTCTCTGATATTTGCCTCTGTGTAAGATGAGAAAAAAAGTCTGTTGAAAGACTATATTTCAAGCCAGAAAACTGTAATTAGCTTTCCAAGTTGTTTATTTAACAATATCTTAGCCTAGCAAGCAGCTGTCAGATGTCATCTAAGAAAAAAAATGTGAGCTGTTAATAGATTCAAGAGAAATTAGTTTACAAATAGCCCGTGTAAGTACGCCCATGTCTTGCTTATTGTCTATAAAGTTGTAAGATAGTCACATCATGATGCACATCATCATAAACGCGATCATGATACCTTTCATAGTAAGTAGACTCGCCTCTCTGCCCTCTCTTTTAGAGAGGGCAGAGAAGCGAGTCTCACTCTTAAAAAACCCTGCCCCTCCCCCCCCCCCCCTCCCCCCCTCCCCCCCCCCATGCATCTTAAAGAGTGCCCCCCAGAGTGCCCCTCTCCCCCTAGAAAAAAAGAGCCACATTTTTAAATTATTTTTTAGCAAGCTTTTTTCAGCTTGCTTTTTTTTTCTTTTTTTAAATTTATTTATCCATCAAAATCTCAAGTGACTTATTTTGAAAAGCCAACCTAGTAGTCACGTGACCCCCTTAAGTAGGTCACTTCCCGTCACGTGACCTATTTGAATTTCCCGCCAACATGGTGGTCACGTGACCCTCTTAAGTAGGTCACTTCCGGTCACGTGACCTATTTGAATTTCCCGCCCAAAGGTCACGTGACCGGAAGTAGGTCACTTCCGGTCACGTGACCTATTTGAATTTCCCGCCAAAAGGGAGGCCTCTCATTGGCTGCTTTTGAATTTCCCGCCAAAAGGGAGGCCTCTGATTGGCTGCAGGTCGATTGAGTAATAAACAGTACTTAACTATAGTCCCGTTCCGATACATACTATACTACTCTCCTTGTTCTGGGGAAATTAGATTTGCCCATGCTGTCTTCACTCTATGCTTTAGTCTTGCTTATGCAATTATCTAACCAATATTCAATTACGTTTTTGCCTCTCTTTCATTCTCATATCATTCACACCAGCTTAATCTTCATCAAATGAGTAAATCCTTGTTTAAAATATATTTAATTCTAAAAATCACAAGACTACAGGGGCCCGAGAGGGCCAAAAAGTGATTTCAAAAAGAAAAAATTGTTTGAAGAAAAAATTTGAAAAAAAGTATTGAAAATGGATGCTGTCAACTGTCAACTCTGTAAATTAACAGTTGACAGCACCCATTTTTAATTTTCTTTTCAACAGTCCAGATGAAAAATGAAATTCCAAATGGTGGCTGTCAAGTGTCAACTTATTCAGAACAGCTTGTGACAGGCATCCTTTGGACAGTGAGACAGGCAGGCAGACAGGCAGGCAGGCAGGCAGATGGGTGGACAGGCAGGCAGGCAGACAGGCAGGCAGGCAGGCAGGCAGGTGGCTGTCAAGTATCAACTTATTCAGAACAGCTTGTGACAGGCATCATTTGGACAGGCAGACAGGCAGGCAGACAGGCAGGCAGGCAGGCAGATGGGTGGACAGACAGGCAAGCATGCATGCAGGCAGACAGGCAGGCAGACAGGCAGGCAGACAGGCAGAGGGGTGGACAGACAGGCAGACAGACAGCTCGACATGCAGTCAGACAGAGAGGCAGGCAGGCAGGCAGACAGGCAGGCAGACAGACAAGCAGGCAAGCAGGCAGGCAGGCAGGCAGGCAGGCAGACAGCACGACAGACAGACAGACAGCTCGACATGCAGACAGACAGAGAGGCAGGCAGACATGCAGGCAGACAGACAAGCAGGTAAGCAGGCAGGCAGGCAGGCAGACAGCACGACAGACAGACAGACAGAGAGGCAGACAGGCAGACAGACAGACAGGCAGACAGCGCAACAGATGGACAGACAGGCAGGCAGGGAGGCAGACAGACCTGCCACAAGCTGTTCTGAAAAGGTTGACTAGTGACAGCAACCATTTGGAATTTTATATATCATCTGACTGTTGAAAAAATATTAAAAATGGGTGCTGTCAACTGTCAATTTACATAATTTGGCTGTCACAAGCTGTTCTGAATACGTTGACACTTGACAGCAACCATTTGGAATCTCATTTTTCATATTGACTGTTGAAAAAAAATTGAAATCATTTTTTGGCCCTGTTAGGCCACTGTACTTCACACCTTTTCATGGTGTTTATGGAAATGCCGGCTTTCCACCTGTATGAAAAGTGCAGAAATAGCATCAAACGTGTTCTGTAATATCATCCATTTCTCCTACGGTGGTTTATAGGTGGAGTGAGGCATCAGCTGTTGCAAGTTGGATGGGGTTTGGGAGCACTGACTCTACTCAGATCTAATACTTCCACCCTGTCCCAACTAATCTAAACCCCATCAACTCTGGTACCAGAAGGAGGAGGATCTGGATAACACAGGCTGCTTGTAGTCAATCCAGATACCAGGGAATTGCAATGTCAGCAATCCTAAATCAGCTGTGCAAGCTGCTATCTAGCTCCCTCTCTATCTACCTGCCAAGCACTTCTCTTGCGCCATTTTCCTATTCAAGGACAGGCTAGGGTAATCAGCCACTTGAGAACTGTATTATTTTTATTGAATATTTTTCAGTATGCATAGCTCTAACTTACCTCAGGTGTTTACTCTATGCTAAGCCTGCGAACCATTGTTATCTGATAACTCTATATGGCCCCCCCCCCCACCAAATGGATGCACCCTAGGGCCGGTACTTACCATACTAGGCCTGCAGCTACATACCCTTCAGGGTAACCCTGTCCTGTGGTCAGGGAGTCTAGACACTGTATCTCTGATTGGTCTACCACTCCCACTACCCACATGCCTCCCCTGAGATCAAACATTGACTGTGTCCTATTCAGGATTCACATCACCTCTCCCCTTGTATCCCCCCAAAGAGACTGGGGTAGTGGCCATCTTGGAGACTCTGTAGCTGGGTTATACTACAGTAAAATGTTTTACAACATTTCAGAATGTTTCTCTATGCTTCTCTATTATGGGCAAACATTGTATAAAGTTGAAAACGTTATTTTAAAATGAAATAACATATTATTGTGTGTTGGGAAGTCAGGTAATAATGTGTATTATTATGCATTTCCAAAAGTTAGTTTAGTATTGGAGTGTGTGTAGTATTGGAGTGTATGTGAACCCCCTCTTTCTACACAATTCATCTTGGAAGGTGTCGTGAATCAGAGCATGAAATGGCAGTGGAGGGCTAAGGGGTAAGAAAGAGGTAGGATTCATGAAATATAGGTCAAGTTTGGCTACAGTGGGGCAGGGGGTCAATAAGGTTGTTTTCTCTTTTGCCTTGGCACCCAGAGATATTAAAGGTCACATCGGATTGTGGCATGTGACCGCAGATGTTAGCACTTCTCCACAACAAGATGACATGACCTGGACGCAGGGGAGTACAGAAGGAGATAGGGGTGAGGTGTGGGACCGGCAGCTTCAATGGACACCAATAGGATATTGATCTAAGCAGTCCCGGGGAAGGCGGGGATGTTGTTGGCTGATGTTACACTAAGGAGGGATGGGATGAGAACAATGTACCAGAATAGGGTGCATAGGTGTCATATTACAGCAACAGAAGTGAAATATATACCCTCATTAATCCTGATCTGGATGAGTAGGGCTGTGGCACTATGGTAACCTTTTTTTCCCTTTTTTTTCAAACAGAGCAATGCTTTTTTATTTCTTTAATACTGTTCATATAATTGATCCACATTGCTGAGATTTTTTTGGTAGGTCATATTGAGTGGTTTATTACAGATAAGCATGTAAATCAAGGTTCAACATAGATATCTGGATTATATAAACCAGTATGCATGTGGTTACATTGATCATGTTAATCTTGAAACAATCATATGGGTACATGGGCATTGTCACCAAATATTACATCCAATGATGGGGTTCAAATTGTACACCTACTGAGACATCAGCAAAATGATCTGTAAACAGACCCTCTCTGTCCCTGTCTATGTCTATCTATTTCTCTCACATGACTCTGCCCTTGTTTGTTATTATCCCTACTGTCATCATGCAAGTTCTTCGTGTCGATTGTAATGATTGAACTTCATTTCTGGAGGCTTCTATACAGGTCTTCTAGCTGCAGCCTAAAACAATCAATCTAAACCCCAAACTATGTGGAGACTGACCTTGGGTGACATGTTAAAACCCTTAAGACACCAACTGCATACTGGAAGGTATTCAGGCTTTTGTATACGTGGAAATGACTCCTGGATGTGGGTGCAAAAAACTGTAAAATCTAAAGAGATTTGGGAATTATGAATTGAATAATCAGCAAGAAAGCCTAAGTCAGGATTACTTCTCCTCTGATATGCTTGCTATGGTGCTTCATTTTCCTGATGTCAAAAATATGCATACTAGACCCACAGCAGCCGCCAAGCAAGATTGTTTATATGCAACCCTAATAGCTGCTCCATCCCAGTATCATGTATACAAAACACATAAGTGCAGGACATAATTCTGATATACAGATCCATGTGAGGACGATTACCAGTGAGATTGACTACCATTTTGAATACTCTTGGTCAGCTTTAACCCTTAAAGAGCTGCATACAATCTTTTGTTGTTATGTTGAATGAATGCAGCCCATGTCAACTTTCAGGAGTTTATAGACCATCAGAGACACATGAAGCAAATCTTCATAGGGGGGCCGAAGGGGGGCCTACCTGAACCAGCTTTAGGTATTGGCTTCTGTGCTTGATGCCACATATCCAGGCTTATATTAGAATTGCAAAGACAAGCAGTGTTTGAGCAGCTTTACTTCAAAATACCTCTCTGCCCGCATTTTTACTTATGTGGGAGAGGTAAATTTGGAAAATGTATGTATTATATTATAGGGTCATGTCAGTTTTTTGGGGTCCCCAAACATATTCCGGTCCCTCCTCCCCTTTTCCTATGCCACTGATCATGGTGTACATGGTCACCCTATCACAGAGCAATGTGGTGTTAACAACATCAGTGACACATGCACTATGTCAGGGAATGAGGCTGTCAGTCAGTGTGACCTCTGTGACATTAGAGGTCATTGCCTCTCTGACCTTGTACACTAGGGGTCATGACCTCTGTTACCCGGAAGCAGACACCAGCTGATTGTGTACAGAGCTGCTGCCAGCCACGTCATTATGGTCACATGGTGGGCTAGGCATCCAATCACATTGAAGCTAATCCATCAATCAGGACCTGATCCAACACTCTCCATGCAGAGGTTTAGATTGCACAATATATTGCTCTGTAGTTCTGTGAGCCTTTTTCCCCTTTTTTCCTCCTCAATTTTTCATGTACTGTCCTCTGCCTCTCTCCCTTTCATTTTGCCCAGTCTTAGTCTTACAATTCACTAGCACTTGCCCCGCCAAAGTGGAATTGTCTAGAAAATGCCCATCACCACTTCTGCAGCTCGATTTACCAAGACAAATGACTTTGCCTTACTTTATACTTTAAACAAGTCCAATTGTACAGTTTATAGCTATATAAGTTATTTATGTAGTATTACTCAATCGATCTTGGAATAATATTTTGACCTAGAAAGCCTAATCTGCAGTGCAGCATATAGGATCTGAGATACTAGGAATTCAGTCTTAATATTTTGCACAACTCTACTATATGTGTCTACATTAGAAAGGAAGGGCATTCAAGAGGAGGTCAAGTCGGGATTCTTTTCTGCCTATGATGAATTGTGCTACAGTGACTCATCTAGGAGTAGTAGAGACATGGAATGGCTAATCTGCAGACCAGGGCTCAGTTACTGCCTTGGTGGGATCTGCCTAAATCCTGTTGTATCATAAATCAGGCTTACACAGGCACCCTCCAAATACTAAAAGGGGTGCATAATGCTTTAATGTTCTACCACCATTGATAAGGAATTCATCATTGGTGTAACATTAGGCTGACCCTAAAACTGTGTACAATGTTGATACCACTCAGAATTGGTTGTCTTGAGGCTTGAATGAATAACTGACAAATTAGTGGCAAGGACTGCATTCATGCATCATGATTACAAAGGGCATGACATATTAAAGCATTATGCAGCCCTTAAAGAGTTTACTGGAAATGGGCACCACACCATCAGTACTTAAGAGACATGCCCAAGGGGTAGGCTTGGGACTTGAATGAAGAACTAAATAAAACAGTTGCAAGAACTACACTCAAACATCAATATGGCAAACATATCAAACACTATGCAGCCCCTAATCAGGTTTACTGATAACCTCAGAGTAATAAATCCACTGTTGTACTAAATAAGCAGCTCACCCTCAATAAGGCAGTAGCTCACCCAACCTGAATACCTAATTTGGCACACGCCCATCTCTAACCTTACATGGCTACTTCAGCCATTTATGTACTTTCTAGGTAAAGCAGGTCGGTAAGGTGGGTTCATGAAGAGAGTGTTGTGAGTATTTGGAATGGGTACCATCTCAAATCACTGTACAGGTTGTGCTTAATTTGAAATGTTGGTATTAACACTTGTGGGGGGGAAATAGCATAAATACTCAAACCTTAAAAACGGTCTTTCATTTCAGGGTTAACACAGCAGCCTAATTTATCTAATGAAAGAACACTGTAGCTCAAGCTTGCAGGCAGGTTTGAAAATTCTTTTAGCATGTGCTAAGCAATAACCAGTCACTTTTCCCATAACTCATTGATCTACTTATATTACATATGTTATGTCCATACCCATACCATATAACAGTCTATGTCTGAGCCAGCTGCTGTTTTCTCTTAATAAAGCAATTTATTTATTATTGTTAGCATCCACAGGACGTAACTTAATTCTTGAGGCAGCTGTGGTTGTAGATATCAGGTTTGTTGGTGACTGTCCTCTTAAACTGCCATATTACCACCAGGTGGTACCATGAACGACAGCAGCCTATCATAACTACCAATATGCATATTACTGGGCATGTATTTGTATAACTCCAAAATTCAATGTTCCACGCTTTTGAGTTACTCAACTGGGCTTCATTCATGCATCATAATAATCTAGGGTGTGATGCATTCATGCTAAAGACTAATTGCTATACATCATCAGCAGCAGTGACATCTAACAGACATCTTGGTATGTTAGGACAAAAAGCACCAATCACATTGGCTTTTTGCCAAGAGAAGTACAAATGTACCTGAGTTGTCAGAAAAAAGTCACCAATTGGCTTCATAGAGGTGGTAGTGACAGTCCACTAATGATACCTGCAACCCTGTGACAGATATGAGTCAGAATTCCCAAAAATGCTCTAAACTGGGGCACTATGGTATGAAAAAGAAAATTTTGGTAAACTCAAGTTATCTTAAAAGAAGTTAATTACATTGAAAGACCAGTATCTTGGGTCTATGGAACCACCAAAGGGAAGGCTTAACTCCCAGGGGGTCAGTTTTTATTATCCTGTGAACATAACCTAGAGTAAAAGTGGCGGAGGTTACGACCAAAATATCACAGATTTGATAGAATGTCTGAAAAACACTACAGTAACTTTTAATTTTGTCTAGAAGTAGCTACCGTATATATTATAATCATGCATACCAAGTTTGATAATCACCGGACAAAGACTTTCCATTTTGTGGGTTAACAAACTTTCGAAAACTCGTGAAAATGTTGCAATTTTTACCAAGAATCACAAACTTTACTCTAGCTTGTGTAGGGGCTAGGGTTATACGGGTATGTTATATGACGAGTGCTGTTGGATGCTGTGTTGCGAGCTCAGTCCGAACCCTTCAGTCCGACGGTAGTTGGCAGCACCTACCCCGGGCTTGGGGTATGGACAGAGGTCGCTATAGGCTTCCGGTCTGCGTGTGCGCGCGCAGGCTGGCTGCCTATATATACCCAGCATCTGACGGTACTCGTCGGTTACTCTGAGCCACGCTGGTGAGGAGACCCCGTGATCATTACGGCTGATTAGCCTACTGACCCGTTCCGAACTCTATAGGGAGTTCGCACACATAGATACTGCTTGTCTAGGTTTTCTGAATAAACCCGATTTGCAACCTGTAACACTTGATCCGAACTGTGTCGACTTTGTTCTTTAATTGATACTCTACCAATATCATAAAGAGACAAAGTATCGTTTATTACACTGGTGCCGTGACCAGTTCTGAGTGAAACGCAGGTTAGCCTGTGCAGTAGCGCAGACCTCCTGCTCTGGACGGAGCAGCGAGGTCTCCCGATGAGGCGCCAGCCTTATCACTGGAGGGGTTAGATGCCGTCAAGGAGGCAGATACCCGCAGGAGTGCGAATGTTCCATCCGGAACAAGCACATTTTTGGGATACAAAGGTCCCGAAATAATGAATCGCTCATTAGAAGAAATGAGCCTGTCAATGTTCAACATTGGTGGGTCAAGATCAGCCGCTCCGAATCCACGGAGGGCTACCATCTTGGAGGAACGTCGTTTCGACGACATGAGAGAGGCCAGAATACAGGAGCGTGTGCAAATGGCCCAAATGGAGTTGTTGACCATTCAGAAACAGTCGAATGAATGGAAAAGCAGTCTGATTGCATTAGAAGGTGCAGTCACACATAGAGCTTCCAAAATCAAGGAGAAAGACGCAAGGCTTTCAACTTTGTTGGAGGTGAACGAAAAGCTGGTGCAATCCCTTAGCAGGGTTCGAGTGGAGTTCGATCAGAAACAGGCTGATCTCCAGGGACTCCGTTCCGACTTTGCCCAGGCAAACACTGAGCTGAATCAGATTTGTGCGGCCCGAGATGCCGTCATCCATGAAGCAGAAGGGACCCGATCAGAACTTGTTCGGGACACTGAAGACTTACGGGAGGTTCGCCGAAGTCTCGTGTCAGAATGTGACATTCTGAAGGCAAAAAGAAGTTCTTTGGAGCAGTTTTTGTCAGAGACTAGGGAGAGTATACAGGATAGCAGTACCTCGTACGCTTCCGCTGATAATGACAGTCCGAAAGGTCCTCGTTACATGAGTTTTACGGACACCCCAAATCTTCCTATGGGACGTGGGATGACTGTAGAAGGTGCCTTGTCTACTTCAACGCCAGGACGACCACTACAGGTTGGCCGGGCAAGGGGTAGAGGTAGGGCGAGTGATTACTCACCTAGGGTGGGTATCAGTGGTATCCGTCCAATTCCGAAGCAGGTCTTTTCGGCTCCGACATGTGTAAACACGGCGGGCAGGGGAAGGTCGTTATCGGAGTTGGTGCGGAGTCCACGTTCTCAGTTGAAACTGGATGAGCAGCAACTGGATTCGGAACGCTTGAAGAAAGCAGCCGAACAAGATAAGGCGGCCAAGACCGACTTAACTCCCTCGAGTTTGTCGCAATGGCGAGAATGCCAAGCAAACATACTGTTCCAAGAACAGAAGAACTTGGAATTGGAGAGGCGAGATATGTATCGCAAACAGCAGGCTGCTCTTGAGCAGCAACAAGAACGCATGAAGGAAAATGCAGCCCTCGCTGAGGAATTAGCGGAGCAGGAGGCGGCGGTTCTGAGAGCTCGACAAGAAGGGCTCCGAGCGGCAGGTGAAGCTGCGAAAGCTAAATTGGCGGAGGCACAGCAAGATGAGGAGGCTGAGAGACAGGCCAAGGAACTGGAAAAAGAGAAGGCGGCGCATCAGCGATTGCTTGCTCTGGCCCAGCAGTGTCAGTATATGACTGACCAGGAGAAAAGTTGGTGGTTCAGTCAAGGTGTGGACCCCACTAAGGATTTGGTGTCGTATGGTACCTACCAGACCTATCTGGAGAGACAGAATAGCTTGCCTACCAGAGGCGCTACTCCGGGGACGACTCCGGGCGCAAAGAGTCCGAGGAGGGCTCCGAGGAGAACAATTCTGAGTACAGAATTGCAAGAGTTGTACGATACAAACCCAGCAATAGCTGGGATCGGATTGCACAACGTGGGTACAGAAAAGGACGCCTCGGCTTCCATTTCTAAATGCCTGGCGATAACCTCTAAAATTAGGGGGTCATCCAACGCTGCTAGACGCATTGCTAGCGAGCCTTTTCCCTACTGGCAGAAAAACTCTTGGGAAGATTGGTTGGGAGCCACCGTTGAGGACATCAACCTCAGTGGGTGGGATCAACAGGATGCAATTCCGTACGTCTGTAAGGGATTGCGCTTGGGGGATGGCCTGATGGCCGTGGAGCAGTGGAAAGATGAATGCGGACCCCGCGGCACTTTCAAACAACTGGTAGAGATCGGAACTATCCTATACGGAGACTCCGCTCGGATTGACCCGATGGTCGCTTTTAAGAAGCGAGTGCAAGGCAAGAACGAGGCCCCGAGGGTTTTCGGACTTGCACTGATGAGACTCCTGAAGAAGGTACATCCAGCTTCGGGAATCCATGATGCCTTATTCTCTAAGGAATTGTTCTCTCAGTTTGTTGCTGGACTGAGGGATCCAGAAATACAACATGTGGTGTATGATACGTGGAGAGCAGATACGTCATTAGATGACCTTTTTAAGGCCGTCGACATACATGCTCTCAAAAAGTCACTGTTAGGGGACCGGGTGCCCACCCGGGCCTCGGCCATTATAGAGTGTTCTCCGGAGCAGTCTGATGGTTCGGGCAGTGAGGAAGAGGGAGCGATAGCTTCTGCAGCTCAGTTTAAGAGGAATGGGAATTCCTCTAAAACGCCGTGGAAGAATAGGAAGCCGGAAGGGGGTGGAAACCCTCCTCCGAAGAAGGAATCATCGGACCCAAAAGCTCCGATAATGGACGCAGCGTTTTTCACATCGCTGTTTGAGAAGATGACGACTTCCATTCAGGGGGCTACACAGCCTAACCGGAGAAAGATCAATCGGCGGACCGCCAAGTGCTATAGGTGCCTGGAGATCGGTCACTTTGCTGCGGAGTGTACGGCTCCGACTCCGAAAGTTCCCGGAAAGGAGGGAAACTAGAGGGGGTGGTCCGAGAAGGCGAGCGGACGACCCCTGTATATGATGTACGCCAACATACCAGAGAGGTAGAGCCTAGTGAAATTCCGAAGGCAGGAAGGGAATCAGGGGTGGCTTGGAGCTTGAGGGGCTCGGATGCTGGCCTGGTTAACATTCCGGTCCAACAGTTGCCCGGCAATGAGGCAGGGAGGCCCATTACGGATAGGAACGAGGAAGTTGCGGCTGTCACAGACACCGTGTGGGTAGGGAGTACCCAGCTTTCCCCGGATCATCCATGTTTCGACCATTTGAAGAAACATGGCCTTGATTTGGCTGCTCCGAAGGATTTTAAACGCTTTACTGTAAACCCGTCTCCGCTGGGGGGGAGGCGGTGGTATGTGTCTGTTACTGTGGCCGGTAGAGCGGGCGAATTTTTAGTAGATACGGGAGCTAGCCACTCCTTTATCTCCTCTAACTTCTATGCTCTTATGCCGGATAGTCGTGATAACTTCAAAACGAGGGTAAACGCCTGTTCGGCCGATGGGTCAAGTATGCAGACGTATGGGCGCGCGTTCATACCGCTCCGAATTAGGGGGAAGGAGTATGTGGCTTCTCCCACCATTGCGGATATTGCAGACGACGGTATACTCGGATTGGATTTTTCGGCGTTGTATGACGCGGTCCTGAATCCGGGTACAGGGGTACTCCTGATAGAGCACCCGTACCGTGCGGTAGAGCAATGTGTGCTCCGACAAGTGTAGACAGTGGCAACGGTGGTCCAAACTGTAAAGATTCCTCCCGGACAGACGTGTGACGTGCTGGTCCGAAGCAAGGGGCTTAGGAGAGAGGAAGAGGCAGTTGTGGAGCTGGATGTGGCCATGTTGGGTAGTATCAGTTTGACGGGCATGGACACCCTCGTGGGTGATGGTGCTTGGACCGTAGTGCCGGTTTCTAACCCCGGGTTGGAACCGAAGTATCTAAAGAAAGATACAATACTGGGGAAGGTGTTCACCAGTGAGGCAGTGATGCCTGCTGGACAGGTGAGCATGAAGGAAAATGATCTCCGAAACGGATTTGACGGATCGGAGGGATCTCGACTCCATAAGGAGGCTGGTAGTGAAGTATCAGGATGCATGGCAGGTGGAGGGGGAGCCTTTGGGCCGAACCGACAAAGTGTTGCATTCTATCAATACGGGTGATGCACAGCCTTTCAAGATGCCTTACCGACGCTTGCCTTTGGGTAAGAAAGCGGTGGTAGAGGAACAAGTGAAGACCATGTTGGAACAGAAGGTGATCGTGCCTAGCACTAGCCCCTGGTCCAGCCCGGTCCAGATGGTTACTAAAAAGGACGGGTCTATCCGATTTTGTATCGACTATAGGCGCCTGAATGGGGTAACCAAGAAAAATGCATATCCTCTCCCCCGGATTGATGAGACTCTGGACTCTTTGGGTGGGAACCAATGGTTCTGCACCCTTGATTTGCAGTCCGGATATTGGCAGATCGGGATGAAGGAGGAGGATAAAGAGAAAACGGCTTTTACAAGTCACATTGGACTGTATCAGTTTGAGCTGATGCCCTTCGGGTTGTGCAACGCCCCGGCCACTTTTGAGGCTATGATGGAAACTCTTCTGAGTGATCTGTTGTGGCGCAAATGCTTGGTATACTTGGATGATGTCATTGTCTTTGGCAAGACTTTTGAAGAGTGTGCGTTGAACCTCGGAGAGGTTTTGGAGCGAATTCGGTCCAATGGCTTGACATTAAAGCCGAAGAAATGTGAACTTTTTCGGAAGTCCATGGTCTATTTGGGCCGGATCATCTCCACCGAGGGTGTGCAGGCTGATCCGGCTAAATTGGAGACTGTGGAGACTTGGGAAGTTCCAAAAGGACCAAAGGATATCAGATCCTTTTTAGGGTTCTGTTCCTATTACAGGGACTTCATCCCCGGATTCTCTAGGGTGTCTCAGCAGTTACAACGGTTGAGCCATTGGACTCCGGGGAGAAAAAAAGAACCCTTCCCATGGGGGATGGAATAGAATGAAGCCTTCAAAGAGATTAAGGCGTTGTTCCGAACCACCCCGGTGCTGAGATACCCTACGGAGAAGGGGCATTTCATCCTTGACACTGATGCGAGCAATGAGAGCATCGGGGCCGCATTGTCCCAAATCCAGGACGGAGTAGAGGTCCCGCTGGCGTTCGCTAGTAACAGTATGAACAAGGCACAGAGAAATTATTGTACTACCAAGCGAGAGCTGCTCGCAGTAGTGGTGTACACGAAGAAGTTTCGGCACTTCTTATATGGAGGGAATTTCACACTCCGTACCGATCATTCGGCCTTGAGGTGGCTCCTTAATTTTAAGGACGCCGAGGGAATGATTGGTCGGTGGTTGAATCACCTCAGCGAGTTCGGACTGGAAAACTCTCATATCCAGCACCGAGCGGGCACGAAGCATATTAATGCTGACTGCCTGAGTAGACGTCCGGTACGCCGTTGTGTGCGTCCGGAGTGTGGGGATTGTGGTGCTCACAATGCTGTGGTAGCAAGTGTGCGTTTGCCTTATGATGGGTTGTTGCAAAACCTGTTGGATTGGTCCACCGACACTATAAGGACGTACCAGATAGCCGATCCTACCATAGCACGACTGAGGGAGCTTGTCCCTACTGGGGTCTGTCCAGTGAGACCCGAAATATCACTGAAAAACCGTGAAATGCGACGTTTCTTGGCTCAGTTCCACGAACTGGAGGTCCGAGACTCGTTGTTGTGCAGGTGGAAGACTTGTCCCGGAAAGCGGAGGGTGTTACAAATGGTAATCCCTGCTGCTATGAGGAAAGACATCCTGTACTACTGCCACGGCCATTCCACTAGTGGGCATTTCGGAAAGAAACGCTCGTTGGAAAGGCTGAGTCGGAGATACTACTGGCCCGGCATGTCAGGCGACCTTTTAAGGTGGATCGAGACCTGTCCGGCCTGTTGTTTAGGCAAACCTGGTCCTGGACTAGGAAAATTGCCACTGCAACAAGAGCTATTCGGAGTGAGATTTGCTCGAATAGCTGTGGACATTATCAGTGGAGTTAAACCCACTCCAAAAGGTAATACGTGTATGATGGTGGTCTCGGACTACTATACGAAATACACCCGAGTGTACCCACTCGAGGATCATACCGCTGCTACTTGTGCGGAAGCATTGGTGAAGGGGTGGATCCTCCATCTGGGGGCTCCCTTGATGTTACATAGCGATCAAGGGAGAGAATTTGAGTCCAAACTATGGGCAGCTATGTGCCATCAGTTGGCTATATGCAAAACTCGGACCAATCCGTACCGACCACAGTCCGACGGGCAGGTGGAGCGGTTCAATCGGACCTTGATCCAGGTTTTGAAGCCATTAGTGAACTCCCATATGGATGATTGGGATGATCAGTGCGAATTTGTGGTGCATGCGTATAACAATACGGTCCACACTTCGACAAATTGCACACCGAACCTCTTGGTGTTCGGAGAGGACTTGATCATGCCGGCGGATTTAGTATTCGGGGTGGTAGGGATCAGTCCGGAAGCACCATGTACGGTGCTGTTCGTAGAATCTCTACGAGAGAGGTTCAAATTTGCCTACGAAACAGTTAGGGCTCATTTGCTCAAAGCTGCGAATTGGCAGAAGGTGGGTTACGACACCGGATTGAAGTTGCGACGATTCGTAGTGGGGGATAGAGTGATCCGCCTACACGAACCGCTCTGCAACGTCAAGCTGGCGAATAATTGGGATGGACCACACACCGTGGTTAAATGTATCAGTCAAACGACTGTGTTGATTCAGTCCGAAGCAGGACACATCCGGACGAGCCATGTGGCTCGGTTGCGTGCTTGGGCTGGAAGGGAGCTCACCCCGGAAACGGAGGTGGAAAAGGGAACTTCGGAGGCTAAATTTGTACCTTTGGAAGGGGTGTCAGCGGATACCCCTAAGAGAGTGGTACGAAAGAAGCTCCGGAAGACCGTGAAAAAGAAAGTCTCGGCAGGCGAAGGAAGAAGGGCACGGAAAACTAAAATCAAGGCTGGAGTTTTAGTTAAGAACGAGTGTCCTTCGGCCAGGTTACGAGAGGTGGACGGGAAACCCGTTCGGCGAAGCCCAAGGCTGGTGGCTAGAGGGGCTGTAACCTAGCTTGTTTACACAACGAGTGTGTTGTCCTGTGTTGTCCTATATGTTATATGTATGTTACCAACAGGGGCGCTCAGAGTCAAGAGGAAAAGAATGTAAGAGTGCTCCCCGAGGGTGGTGGACGGATAATCCGGTGGGGTAATCTTCGATTTCCCATAAATATCCACTAATACTCCTGATGAGCTCTTTATTCGAAGTATATTTTGACTTTTGTGAGCCGCCTACGTAGCAGTGTGAGCTGCGGGCGGGAAAGGTCGTGACCTGATTAAACAGTAATTGGGTCACACCGGGTAACGGGATCGCGTCCAATCACGCGAGACGCTGCGCATGCGCTTTGTTTTAAAAACAAAAGCGAGGGAACGCCATATTGATTTTGGGCTCGCCCCGGTCAATAGCGGTGTTGGTCGGCAGCGGGGAAGTTGGTGTTTTGGACGGCTAGAAGAGGAGAAAAGTCAGTAAAAGAGTTGTAAGCAGTGAGTACTCTTTCCTGGTGCGTCTGAGACAAAGAGGGAGACGGGGAACTAGTGGTTTCCCCGTCAAACTCCCGTCGAAAGACACTGTGCAGTAGTGAGGATGGCCGAGCAACAGCTCCGTCAATCCGAACTCACCGGACACTCCGAGGTGGCATCCGCCACCGAGGAGACAATGGATGCTCAGAGCCCTAGTGGTGATGAGTTGAGCCAGACACTAGCGGAACTCTGTGTAGATCCGGTCGTGTCCCCGATCCGAAAGTCCCCGTCGCCGGACGGCAGCGAGGACTCCGGAGTGCTGCAAGGACTCGCCTACACCCAGGTAGCGGCGGATCCTTCCGAGACGACTGTACGTCCCTCCCGGATGTGCAGTCTCAGTATATCACCAAACCTCCAGAAGACGGTTGCTCGCAAACTGTCTATGGGGAGTGGGAGTGATTCCGACACTTCACGTCCGAGGACGCGCGGTGGGAAGGGTGCTACCCGAGATCGGTCCAAGTCGGCCGATACTAAGGCTAGTACCAAGGCTATCAAACACACTGGTGTTGGGAAGAAGCCTCCGGGAAAGGACGAGCCTAAAAAGCCCGCTCCGAAGAAGGAAAGTACTGCCAGTACGAAGAAGCCGGGTTCTAAGGCTGCCACTGCAGCGGCCTCCAAGGATCCAAAGACGGTTGACCCCAAGGCTCCTACTACGAAGGTGCCTAAGGGTCAAAAGAAAGCTGATCCGAAGCCTGGTGCTAAGGACCAGCCCGGGAAGGGGCCGACGTCCGACAGCACTAAAGCTGTCAAGACTCCGGGCCCCAGTAAGTCCAACCTACCGATCCCTGCCAAGGGGAAAGGTAGTGGGAAGGCAGTTGTAACCACAGCTACTCCGACCCCAGCCATTGACGTGTTGTCCTGGAGGGCTGGACAACAGCTCAGCAGTAGCTGCTACAGCCGCTGCGATGGCTGGTACTAAGGGACATGGGGGAGGCCGTCCAAAAACGGCAGTTCCTCCCGAGGCACCTCGGACCGAGGAAACTATGGATACATCATCCGCAGCCCATACGGTCCAGGTAGTGCAGGATGTGCTGTCTAGCATCACCTTCAACCTCCCGACTCCCCTGGAGCCAAGAAAGGAGGTACCCGTTCGGGTGGAGTTACCTCCTCCAAAAGAGGTACCCGTCCGAGTGGATACTCCTCAACAGCCTACCGAGCCTGCTCTGGAACCATCCAATACCATGGATATTTCGGAGGAAGCCGGAAAACTGGACCAGGCTGCAGGTGGTGGTCCAACTGGAACGGGGGTGCAAATCCTCGCTCCACACCAGCATGACGCATGGGAGAAGGAGGACGCCGACGTCCCATCCCTGCTCCGAGGTGCTATCATCGATCAGATGAGCGCAACAGAGGTCAGATCCTTCGATCTGATCCAAATGCGAACCTTCCGGGGGCTGGACGAGTTGTCTGCCAGGTTCCCGGCTTGGTTCCCAGATCGCTTAACTGCGGCCATGGACGATCTCAGCAAAAAGTCAGAGACAGCTCGCTTAGTTGCTGAGACCGAGGGACGTCCCGAACTTATCGCGGCCTTGGAGTACGACCTGCAAACTGCAGCGGAGTACCACACCGTGCATAACCGGCGGGAGAAGAAGAGACATCTGACCCCAGCAATGAAGCTGGCTCGGAGTATGGAACAGAAGACCAAAGAGTCCATTCTGGATGCTACTCTGGAGGATGAAATGATCCAACAGAACACGGCCGCGGCTAGGTCTGCAGACACTAGTCGCATGGAAAAGGCCAATCGTAGGCACCAATACCTACGAGAGACCATCAAGGTAACCTCTCGGAAGGGGGGTCGATCCGACGAGGAGGTAGAAGCGGTTCTGAAGGGATTGGATGAAAATACAATCCCGGACGACGAACTTCAGGTTCTGGTCCTGAATGCACTCCGAGCCAATGCTGCAAGTGGGTTTAAGTACTTCAAACCCATGTGTGTGAACGACTGCGTCAAGGACAAGCGGTCCTCACACCATCCGGAGGAGGTGGGTCCTGACGGTCTCTCCGATGACGAGGAGTGGATTAAGACTGATCCACTCGATAAGTCGGTACAGTTGTACCACTTTGAGCTCCTGGACAAGGTCCGAAATGGTAGTACTAAATACCATTTGCCTTTCCAGAAAGCTAAGTTGGCATGGGCTATGGCTAGATGGCATCCATTTAGCAAGTGCCCCTTTGAGCCTTGTCTGAACATCGACGAGACACTGGAAACGCCCCGAACTTGGCCTAGCAAGGTTCGGTACGCAAGGCATATTACCCGCTATCATTTGCGTCATTACATGCGGTATGACTGCTTGAGTGTGGGTACAAAGCAGAGCAAGGGTTGTCCGAATGGTGGCTGGTTCTACACTAGAGCCGATATCATCAGGCATCTTGCTAAGCAGCACGGCTTGGCTCTGGAGATCGCGGCGGAACGCATCCAGACAGCCCATCAGGAAGTCTACTCCCATTTCGGGGTAGTAGGCCGAAATGAGAATCTCGAGGTGGATTTTGGCACCAAAGAGAGAGGAAAGGTCCGGGTCTTTTACAAGGTAAACCCGGACGGCAACTACAACCGGGTTCCGGAAGGTGAGCTCTTCGATGAATTCGAGGAGTACCAGAAACGTACCAGTACGCGAAAGGTGCGGCGCGCTCAGAAGAGACCTAGTGGGTCTTCGGAGCAGGCCGACTCTAAAAAGGCCAAAACGGATGAAAGGAAATCCGTTATGGAGAAGGCGTTCCGGGCTATAAAGGGCCGGCATTCACTTCTCATACGACTGACTGGAAGAAGGGTCCCCAGGGCAGGCCACCTCGGTCTGTTCCGGAGGATCCGAACTCCTGCACGATGGGGTCCTTCGCAGAGGAGTTCCCCGAAAATGACATGGTTCCGGGTGAGGAGTCGCAGACTCTAACCCAGACCGGTAGGACGAAGGCTCCAGCAAAGAAAACGCCGAAGCCAATTCAGACCCCGGATCTCCCACCCGAGACCGCAGAGGAGGGGCGTCTAGTCTTGCGACTGAAGAGCCCTCCTTCGTTCCCTCCCTCCGACTTCACTTCCTATGAAGCCGGACAGGAGGCCTTCGGTCAATGGCAAGACAACTTTCATCGGTTGCTTGCTGGCCTGAGTCAGGAGCTGGCGATGTTGTCCTTAAACACGGTGCATCAGGGAGGTCGCTACCCAGAAGGCAGCGGCTACGGAGTCCGTACAGGAAGAGCGTGAAAACGCTCGGACTGAACGATGCGCTGCTAAAACCGAAAGGAAGAAGCAAAAGTTGGCAGTTAAGAAAGCCGAGGAAAAACTGGACCACGAACGTCGTCGGTTCCGAGACTGCTTCGCGCATGAAATGCACGAGTGGGATGGAACTCGGGCTCAAATCGAGCTCTGGCTCCAGGAGCTGACTCTGGCGGAAGCTGCGTCGGACTCTGAGGAGGAAGAGGAGCCGGCTAAACCCGGTTCCGAAGACGAGTCGGACTCCGGATAGGATTATCCTATTCTAGGAGCCGATTAGGAGAAAGGGGGGGTATTCTAAGTATATCACCCCTACAAGCAAAACACCCTTAGAAAGGGTTTAGGAGTGTCCGGACAGAGGAACGCGGCAGGCTGGCTACGCAAGGATCCAGTCTGCCAGGTGGTACTGACGGAGGAGGACAAGGAGATCCGGAGGGGACGCTGAACTCGAGACTGGAGCACTTTACCAACATGGATCCGATACACGATGTTTTTTTTATATAAACTCTGGATATCAGGACCGAGTGCTCCTAATTATAAGTCCGAATATCGCCTGGAGGCAGGACTATATTTTTTTTCTATTTATCACCTAAAAAGCTCCCGAGCATGAGCTATGAACTTTCTCGTTCCGGTGAGTAAGAGCTGAACGAAGTAGGTTCTGAAAGCCGGGCGGAATGCAACACCATCAACAGAGGATCCGGATCTTCGCTACAAAACCACGTATGATGTCTTTTTGTAATAATACTTTAATATGTCTTTAAAACCTTAAAAGAAGTGATATTGTTTATCACTTATAAGTATTATTCGTTACGAGTGTAATTAGCTCGGGGTCCTGAAGGGACGAAATTTTTTTTACTGTGATATTGTACTTTTTCAAGTGTTTGTATACTATATGTATAGATTAACTCCATCTATCCTAGGGAATGGGGCGTAATTGTCATTACGGTCTATATATGTAGAAATGTGTGTAATTAATACCTTTTTGTGTTCAACAGTATACGTCATATTGTTTGTAAGGTATAACTTTAATAAACCCCTAAGGTGGTATTTATAAGATAATGCCAGTCCGAAGTGTTTTCGGACTTTAACCTTAATTAATTTTTACCTCCCGGTTATTATCTGGTAGGGGGTAGTGTAGGGGCTAGGGTTATACGGGTATGTTATATGACGAGTGCTGTTGGATGCTGTGTTGCGAGCTCAGTCCGAACCCTTCAGTCCAACGGTAGGTTGCAGCACCTACCCCGGGCTTGGGGTATGGACAGAGGTCGCTATAGGCTTCCGGTCTGCGTGTGCGCGCGCAGGCTGGCTGCCTATATATACCCAGCATCTGACGGTACTCGTCGGTTACTCTGAGCCACGCTGGTGAGGAGACCTCGTGATCATTACGGCTGATTAGCCTACTGACCCGTTCCGAACTCTATAGGGAGTTCGCACACATAGATACTGCTTGTCTAGGTTTTCTGAATAAACCCGATTTGCAACCTGTAACACTTGATCCGAACTGTGTCGACTTTGTTCTTTAATTGATACTCTACCAATATCATAAAGAGACAAAGTATCGTTTATTACACTTGCTTAAAAGTGCCTTGTTTATCATAACATTTGCTGTGTATTATCTTCAATATGTATACTTTAAATCCTATTTATCACTTTACATGTAAATAGACTATTTTTGTCATCATAAACAAAATAAGTGAGTAAAAGTGGCGGAGGTTACGCATATATCATTGATTATTATTGAATTATCCAGCATGCAAAAATGAAGTATCTAATATTGACAAAATGACTATTTGGGATGATAGAAGTACCACATGGGCATGTTTAGTTAGAATATTGAGCTGATTGACTGAGTGGAAGTAGGATTTTAACCAAATAACTGAAAATAGTAAAAGTGGCGGAGAATACATGATTGGTGGTCGATCCTGACATGTCAAAAATTTAGTGGAATTAATTTTTTTTGCTTTGAATGTTAAAATATATACCTCTTCAAAGTGCTGGAGAGGATTCACTTTGATCTTGTTGATATTAACTTTTCTATGACTGAATAAAGTATTTGTGTGTAACCTCCGACACTTTTATGTAACCTCCGCCACTTTTACTAGGAAAGCACTACCAGTAATCAAATATAGGGCCCCAGGTTAAGTTTGACATACTGAACAGCTTAAAGGGAGGTACTGGTATAATATAAACTATGGAGCAGTTAACTACACCGTATATTCTGAGCCTAGGGCGTGGTATCATAGTAAAAGTGGCGGAGATTACATAAAAGTGGCGGAGGTTACGGCAAAAAAACGAAAACACAGCAACCCAATACACTGAAGCAAGTTTAGGCTGCAGATAGTGGCCAGAATGATAGAAAATGTATGTCCCCATGATATAAAAAGGTTAGAAGAGTGAGTTGAAAGGTTTTTGTACAGTTTTTGAGGTCTAACGGTGTAACCTCCGCCACTTTTACCTCCTTAACAAAACCACTCATCGGGGGCTGGCACCATGAATATTACAGTTAGCCCCACAATTTTTTCCCCAGTGTTACTACCCACAGCCCTCCTTATGGTGAGGGTAAAATGAATTTTAGATTGTTATTCTTAGCAGGCAAACATCAGTCCAGAAAGTAAAAGTGCGGAGGTTACACGAGTGCCATTTCTGAAAGTAGGGGCCATGGTAAAAAATTTGGGCTAGATATCCAGGTAAAAATGCTTGAACCTTTCAGTAAACACATATACCTCATAATATTTGTTGAATAGGAAGGGTTCTGATTGCAATAGTAGTGATAGGGGACATTTGAAAAATTTTAAAACTGCCTGGAACCTTGTTTTTGGAGTATTTTTCAACTTTAAGGGGCCATAAATCAAAAAATCTAAGTCCGATTCACTTTTTTTTAAACTTTTCTGAAAACCTAGAGTGTTCCCTCTTACATAATATCAAAAAGACTTAGTATAGTGCAGGTATTTTTATTGTATGGCTGGTGGAAGGTGAAAAAGACTAAAAATCACCAACAAAGTCCATTTTTCTGGGGTCTGACTCATATGGGTATTAGCTGTCCACTGACTCTTGCTAAGACAGTTTCTACCTTTCCATTCCCCATCACTACATTGTTCATGATTCTTTACTTCCTTCTCTGCTTACATACCTGCATGCCTTGCCCCCTTTCCCTCATATTTCTCCCTCCAGTCATGCAAGCATCAATAACCACCTACTTCTTCACCAACCCACCCCCTTTAAATACCCCTGCTACTATAGTTCCTTCATTCCCTGTCTATCATTGTGGTGGGGTGCTTCCAGCAAAAAATTACTACTTTGTTAGTGGCTGCCAGAAGACCACACCTATGTAGCTCTAACCGGCAGCCACTCTTCTCTTTATACTCTGCTTACAGCTCCCAAACAGACTCTAGCCTGTCGGTGGATGAGGGAGGAGACACAGAACCACTCAGGACTTCTAGACTCGTGTTTCCTGCGGCAACCAATCTCCCATTACCTCAACAATCAGCTTATCCCTCAGTGAAGGAGAGGCTGATTACTCCTACCACAGTCTTAGCGCTGTTCTGAAAACTGCTACCATAGAGAGTTAAGCTCTCATTCTACAGAATCTACTCTATCAGCGGATGAGGGAGAACAGGAAACCACTCAGGTCTGCTAGCCTCATGTTTCCTGCACCAATCAATCTGCTACCCAGTCCTACCAAGTCAACAACCAGCTCATCCCTCACTGAAGGAGAGGCTGATTAGTCCTACCACAGTCTTTGTGCTGATCTGAATCCTGCCACCATAGAGAGTCACGCTCTCTCTCTACAGACTCTACCTTATCAGTGGATAAGGGAGGAGAGGAGATTACTCACGTCGTCTAGACTCCTGTTTCCTGCACCAACCAATCTGCTACCTAGTCCTACAAAGTCAACAACCAGCTCATCCCTCACTGAAAGAGAGGCTGATTAGTCCTACCACAGTCTTCGTGCTGATCCGAATACTGAGGTCTGGTGTTCGCAGAGAATCTAAATCCCTGATTTGTACTGCAGTACCATGTGCTGTGCTGATGAAATAAAGGATACCGATTGTTTGGTAGATATGGCTAGGGTGATACAACTGCCAGTTTGCATTATCACAATTTAATGCACTGTATCCCCTGTGTCTGTCACTGGGTGTTATCTCAGAGTAACTAATAGACACTCATTAATATGGACGCTAGAAGTATTTTTCCTCTTGTGTGGCATGGTTCTCATTCAGACTCAGATGAGCTTGGCATGTATTTATTCTATTCACCCTCTTACGACCACCTCTAGAAGATGTGACTCATATAAGGACATTGAAATACTGGTCAGTAATATCAGTATATAACACCAAGATACACAAATGACAAGGATATTAGCAGTGTAAAATTGCTGTCGGTAGCAGCATAAGACAATGTTAGAGATTCATCTTTTATTAGTCCATTAGATATACAAGAAATATATTGGATATGCAACATCCAAGCGAGTCTTTCTTAAGCTTTAGCAATAAAACCTACCAAAATTATCAGACTGTCAAAAGTTATATATATACAATGTGTTTTTGATAACTCTTTATTGAATGTCATGTTCCCAATAAACTAACACCACTGATACTCAATAAATTAGAGTTATGTAGAGAGGAATTTAGGTTCGGGAGCAAAATAATGGATACTCCTAGAGAAGCAACACACCTATCGCAGAGACAGTAACAAAGGTGCAGAGATGGTGATTGGGTATTCACAGTGACATGTAGCGTGGGTGGGTGCTCCCAGTGTACATATATACTTGTCAGTCAGCCCTCACACAGCAACCTATGGTGCAGAATACATGATCAGGTTACCATTCATGTACGAGCCACCAGCAAATAGGGTACTTCATGTAGGACTGGGTGAGAGAGATAACAATAGACGGTTTTGTTCTGTACTGGTCTACATCCGTAATGCTTAGAACCCTTAATTAGCTCAGGTTGCTGAGAGTAAGGCTGATTACACTCTCTCTCTCTCCTCCCCAGTAAACAGAAAAAACGTTATACAACATTTCATAACGTTATAAAATGTTTCTCTAAGGCTCATTACTATGGCATATCGTTATATAAATTTAAAACATCATTTTGATGTAAAATAATGTTTTCTTTTGTTAGCTGGGTCATCATCTAAGGTTCATCATGCTCCTTATTTCTGTTCTGGTATACTACTTTCTTTAGTTCAAGTAATTCCAATAAAGTTGGTTCTGGTTTCACTGAAATAATTATATATGTGAGTCTAGTGAGAAACTAAATGGAGAACACAATATGAAAAGAGTTTACTTTTTATAGGGGACTCACATCCTTTTATCCAATCATACCTCACGATGCCACATCCATACATCAACGCCCCTCCCAATGTGGCACAGATTGTCCTCTCCATTATACTTTCAATCAGCAGCTGAAATACAATAGGGATGGTGGTGGTGTAGGTGGCTGTCAGCATGGCTGCACTGAGCTTCTACCAGGCTGGGGCCGTGCATTGCTCTGCATACTAATAAAACACACACTAATGGAACAGCACCTTTTTCCATTTCACATTCCTCTCATGTATAATGCTCAGTGGTGTTTCATATGCAAGTTTTATCCTGTAAATTTTCTACTGTCCATCTTGTATACTTTCAATTATAAATACCCTTTCTTGAAATATATCTTTGTCATAGTTTCATGCAGTGTTTATTCCTTTTGATTTATCACACTGTCAGTTAGCTGCATACAAGGAAAGCAAGGAAAATAATGAAACATATCCCATAATGAGGGAAAATGATAGAAAAGAACTGTGTCATCAATAAAGGTGAATAGGAAAATTGGATATGCCTTTACATATTCAGTAGACATAATGGCTCTTTGTTGAATGAAACCCTTAACCTGAGGATATGAAGGGTTGGACAGGGGTAAGGGAGAGCGAGGCAATTAGATAGCCCCAACGAGTAGAGAAATGCTAGAAATAGTCTGGTTGGTACAGAAATGTGAGTGCCTTCTTCTGTGATAGAGAGCACTAATCCCTCAGTAGTCACCAAACACCTGTCTTCACACTGGTACCTGGTAACTGTGCTGACGTGCTACAGGCTACTGGGGAACATACATACTGCAGGACAAATGTTAAAGTGCAGCCTACAAACTATCAGCATGTAAAGGGACGTATTGTACTTTTTCATTGATCATGAATGCATACAGCACCTGTATGCCACTGGTGCTATATTCATGCTATGTGTCATGACTGTACATTATAGATGTGATAGTGGAAATATTCTTATTCAATTTGCCAAATGCTGTCTGTAGGGTGTAGCTTCCAGACCAGGCATCACCAAATCCATCAATAACTCAATGCCCATTTTCCATTAGAAGCTGCATGCAAACCCCAAAACCCATTGTAACACTAGCGTTGGGAATACCAGATTTTGTGGAAAGCTGTTAGCTGCTGACAATTGAATAATGATGTAGCATGTTGCCAGAGTAATTGAACAATAATGGACTTCAGCATCAACATAGCTGTAGCTAAGATTTAATCACTTCTGACCTAGTCATGCCCCTAGTTACAGATAGGCTGTAAAATATTTATACTAATTTCAATACATAGTTAACTCAACTTCTTCCTATATATTCTGCATTACAGCTGCCTTGTAACTGGTGTTTGGACAAGAGCAGGTTTATATAAATATTTGACAGATAATCATCACAACATTGCTGCAAACAGTCTACCTCATAATCCTGACTGCATTTTGTGTGCTGAGATTTATTGATCAATTCACCATGTCCTGGCAGTAAAGTGAAAATAAATAAAATCACGTGATTACTCAAAACACCCATAAAAACACCCATGAAGCGGCCTGGTGATCGCCCCCCCCCCCTTACCGCCCCACCCTCACCATGACAGCATTTCAGCAGCTCACATGATGCCAGAAATGCAGCTCTGCTCCATCCCACTTCCTGCTTCCATGAAGTCGTGGCTGATATTAGCTCAGTCATGCCACCTGGTGTAGATGGGGTACACCTCTGGCTGCTGGCCTTGGTTTGTGTCAGAGCAATGATAAAAGGCAGGATGAGCAGCTGCATAGTCTCAACATACATCTCACATTTCTTTCCTATGTTATGTTTTTTTTCTGCCTGCCTGCTTCAAATCAGACCGACTTGTCTGAAATGATTGACAGATTGTGTATGCGCTATAGTAAATTATATCAGGTTTAAGAAATTGTACTACAGTAATAGATAACATTTTTCTATGGTGTCCAGGTTTCAGACATTTTCTTCATTGTTTAGATGTAACCTTGGCAATAGAAGAAGAGCATTTTTTATGAGAATTTTTGCTGTATACCAGTCCACCTGCATGCATTTAAGCTGAAGGAGGCTGCAACTGGTTGAGAGCATGATGAGTCACGACTCAAGTTCAGCCAATACCAACCTACCTACTTCTGGGGAGCATAGATTGAAGACCTCCCTGAGAGACAGCTGGTATAACGGGCTCAGGCGATCAGAGGGAAGGGATGGATTTAGGTTGGGAAGAGGAAGGGGCAGCATGAAGCAGAGAAAGGAAAGCCTGGTTGGACATAAAGATGAGCTCATGTAAAAGAAGGAAGAAATAGCTTCAACACCGACCAGTGAAGAGAGAAGATAGAGAAAACAACAGATAAGAATACATCATGGATTTGTGGGATTGTGTGTGTGGGTTCTTCTCATGGGATTCTGTAAAATGGAACTGCTCAGTGAATGGCATACTGAGATAAAAAATATGGTGATGTATTGTGCTATCGACTATTGGTCTGTCATAGGACAATCTCAGCACCATATTTGTGTGTGTCTAGGACTTCAATATCTACCTCATCCATCACCATCTCTACCTCCTCATACAGCAGGGTCATCACTATACTTTACGTCAGACCTGTGATACTCTGATTGTACATACCCAACGTACCCTGCCCCATCCCACAACATGGTTATGATTTTAATACTCTACCCCAAAACAGAAGTGCACACTCCGCCGCTGCAGGTTGTAGACTGTGCCGGTACACAGACAGGGGGTATGCAGGTTACCCTCGAGATCCCCAAACCCCTGGTTGCTAAGGTGAGATGAGGGGTCAGGTCAAAAGGTCCTAGTGCTGATGGGGTTTGCTCAAAGGTGTCCAATACCTGCAACACACCGTGTGTGTTGCGCACCGATATAAATATGAGAGAAGCAGCTGACAGTGGTGTCATTGCAGTATGTAAATTATCTTGTGTGCAAATAACCATGTGCTTATGCTAATATAATGAAGTGCTTTGTAAGTAGACATAATGAATACCCTTTGGTTCACAAACAAGTCAGTTTAAGCAGGTTTTGTTTCGCAATCATCTTTAATAAGTGATGTGCATCTTCCCATTTTGTATTCACATCAGCATTGCAATCATGTAAATTTCTCTGTTTGGACCTTAATACATCTCTTGCCTTATTCATATATGTATCAGGTATAGATACATAAATTAGATTTAGCATCAAAATTTACATCCCACAGTATCTGCATATTTTTAACTACTGACAAGAACTACCTTCAACCTTCCTTCTATGAACATCACCATTTATCTTCTTAAGATTATTGACATCCTCTAAGCAGTAATGACATATCTGCATTTCAACTGCCCTAGTGAGAGTGCAACTGACGTACTTCAGGATTGTGCTGAGAAATATATCCACTGAGAAATATGATCCTTTGCTACAAATATAGGTCACATATTACCAGAAAGAAAAAAACACCTGCCCTTTATGTATGTGTATCATACATCCACAACAAAGAGGACACAGTTATTGTGTCTTTGAGGGAAAGTTATTGCCTGTTATTCACTGCATCTCATTGCCCCACTTACACAGAATGCCTCGATCCATACTAAGCACTTTTCTTACAAACTGCATTGCTCTCACTCTACAAACTCTAACTTATCAGTGGATGAGGGAGGAGAGAAGACCACTCACGTCTTCTAGACTCCTGTTTCCTGTACCCACCAATCGGCTACCTAGTCCTACAAAGTCAACAACCATCCCATCCCTCACTGAACATTGTAAAAAGTAGATGTACTTTTTACGGATTTGCTTTGTAAAATTGAACGCTGATTCACCGTTATTTGGAATACAATGAAGCATTGTATATATCAGCCATTTTACAGTAGATCCTTGTTAAGTGCTAACCTAGTTTGGATAACACTGATTTAACGTAAATTCATCTTCTAATGTCAAATCCCAGAGGGAGCCACATATAGTGGATCCTGCCATAGATAGGTGGCCTAGATTGTTAGAAGATTTTTCTGGAGAGTGTGAGCCCTTGAAGTGGAGTATACATGTTGAAATAATGGTAATTTTCAATTAATCTATATGTTTGACAATTTAACGATTCAATCTTGTGATAGGTTTGACAAAATACCATGATCACTTGATAATATCCAGAAGAAAGTAGCTGTATGGATCTATAGACCTATATTGTGGTAACATACTATGCATATATCCCCACCTCTGGAAACTCTGCCTTGTATCAATCCTATAGAGTAAAACCTTGTATATAGGCCATGGCTAGTATGCAAGTCAGATTGTCAATGTGGCATATAGGATCAAGACAAAGGCAAAGTATTGCTTATCTGTAAGTTTTTAGATGTATACTACAAAAACCAAAGTCACCATAATCAGACTCCCTTTGAGCCTTACAGAATATTCCCAAAGTCTGTAATAGCATTAGCAATAAAGCTGAATCTCTGTATATTTGAATGCTCTTAAACTATTAATGGTGATTCAACGTCAAATTAACGGTGATTCAACGTCAAATTAACTGTGATTCTACGTCAAATTAACTGTGATTCAACGTCAAATTGACAGTCATCGTCACCGTTAAAAAAACAGTGAAAGATATGTCCCAAAAGTTGCCGGTGATTCACTGTCATTTTGACGACATTTTTTTTACAGTGAAGGAGAGGCTGATTAGTCCTACTGCAGTCTTAGTGCTGATCCGAATACTCCCTGCAGAGCTCTGGTTCTTTGACTGATCACAGAATCTGGGTTTCTGACTTGTACTTCTGCCCTGCTATATATTATGCTTCATGCTGATGATGAAGAGAGGCATAATATTCAGTGTCATGACTTTAAAACATTGATGGTGTTGGTGGAGATATTCAATTCAATTGGCCAGAAACTGCCTGTAGCATGCAGTTTTCAGACCAGGCTTTATCAAATCCAACAATAACTCTGTCCAATTCCGATTAGAAGCTACACGCAAACCCTAAAACCCATTACTACATTAGCGTTACAAATACCAGATTTTGTGGAATCATGTTAGCATGTTAACAAAATGATTGGATAATAATGTACATAGCATGTTAACAAAATGGTTGAATAATGATGTAGCATGTTGACAAAGTAATTGAACAAAAAGCAACTTCAGTGACAACAATGCTGTATTTTCTGACATAGACATATCCTGTAAATAATGTATACTAGTCTTAACTTGACACCAGCTTATCTCAACTTCTACCTATATGTATAACATATGTATGACGTGCTGCATTACAGCTGCGTTGTGACTGATGTTGAGATGGGAGCAAATTCATATTTGATGGATACTCATCACAATATTGCAACAAACAGCCTGCCTCAGCCTCCTGGTTGCCTCATGACTGCATTTTCTGTGCTGAGATTTATAGATACATTTATCATGTGCTCGCAGTGAAGTGGAAAACACACAATTACTCAAACACCCATGAACACACCCATGAAGCAGCCTGGTGATCAACCCCTGCTACTCCGCCACCCTCACCATAACAGCATTTCAGCAGCTTGCATGAGGCCAGAAATATCCCTCTGCTCCATTGCACTTCCTGCTTCCGTGAAGTTGTGGCTGATATTAGCTTGGTCATGCCACCTGGTGTCGACTGGGTACACCTCTGGCTGCTAGCCTTAGTATGTGTCACAGCAATGATAAACGGCAGGGTGAGAAACTGCATAGTTTCAACATTTCTTTCCTTTTTCCATCCTATGTTATGTTTTCCTTTTTCTGCCTGCCTTCTTCAAATCATACCAACCAGTTATGTAAATTGCCACACCCGCATTGGTATTAAAGCAGTAGACATCTGTAGACAATGAGTTCATAAGGTCTCAATGCCCGACTTTGGAATATAGAAAGACTTTAGTTAGAATATATGTCATGGGTATTCCCCTTGCTCCATAGGCCATCATTATGATGCCTCTATTTAGAGTGTACCCGTACACTCACTAAAACATGATGGCAGGCATTATTGCATAGCTCATATCCCAATCCCCATCTATATCAAATACATGTTAATCACATTCAGAACAAAGAGAACATCTGCCTCTTACCATAAAAAGCAATTGGTAATGTAAATCACAAATGTTCGTCCTGCAGTCGTTATATATATGACAAGCCCTTACTGTCACTGTATTGTAGTGCACTAGATGAGAAGGCAACCCCTCTCCGACTGTGTGTACACATTCAAAAATATTCTCATAATACTGACGGCAGATATCCATTAAAGCAGTTGTATTGAACACAAAGCCCCCTTTTACTTGTAAAAGAAACAGAGTTAGCCTGTAGACACGACATAAAATATCATTCATTCCTGCAGAGAAAAACTTTTTATTTTAGGATGTACCGCACCACCTTAAAACTGTTGCTTTATATAACGCACAAATGGTAAAGTGTAATTGAGAGCATATGCATTTTATTGCAGTGTGATTTAAGGTTTTAGAATGCTGACCAACTACAGAGGAAACCTTTTTGCACCTGCTGAACAAATAACTCACAGGGCATGATTCATTTCCCAATATGTGTCACCTCTATCATAAAGGGGGATGTTCAGCTGCTTTCTACTATAAAAGCAATATCATGCATCCATATTCCATCATTTGAATCAGTATTACTGCCTTTATACAATGTTTATCATATTGCTTTAGGCCTAAAGAGGAAACTAATTTCCCAGGGGAGATATGACACCTTGAGCTCATAAGGCATGCATGAACTGCACCATAGACACCTGGGAAGGATTCATTCAGACATGGAGGTCAGGGCATACTGCATGCCACCACACAGGAGGGACTATTACACACTGTCTCTAACCCTATAATGATTCGATTTTTTGTTCAAACATATTTTCCACATGATGCACCAATGCAGTGCTGTCCAGTTTCTCATGGGCATTGCATAACTGCGGAAGTGTATCAACTGTGTAGGGTAAAGTAGCGTGATGAATGAATACATCATGGCTAGTGTTGTTTTCATAATAATGACAAAAGGCCAAGTTAAATGAAGCTCTGTACCACCCTTAAATTGTTAACAACTCTATAAAGTCCAGCAACAAATCCGGACAAAGCAGTCTGATTATGAATCCTGGCAGCATATGTTAGGAGTCCGAAATCGATTGTTGCTGCTACACAAAGCACTGTGCAAGTTTGCTGTAACTTTAGAAGTGATTGATGTTGGTCTAGGATTGAAGAAGACAGACAGATTTTTGGCTTAAAATGTATTTGTATGCCATGAAAGCAGTCACAAACATATTTTCTATTACTCATGCCATTGCCAAAGGAAACTGGATATTTCCTCATCCATGATTGCCCAACATGTCCACATGAGTTACTTAGATGCCTACCCTTTGCAAATGTACTAACGCTGTGGTCGACATGGCGCTTGAATGCAGCGCTGGTGAGGTACTTACCAGAACTGCAGTACTGCATCATGCCAACAAAAAGCCTTTAAAGAGCCAGGCAACATTGCTATACACGGCAGGCAGGAAGCATCCCCTCCCCCAATTACCACCCACAGGTCATCTTACTGTAAGAGGATGTGCTGATTACTCCCCTGGTGTCACCATCACCGACTCAGCTACAACCCTGGGGGAACACACAGTGTTTTTTGAGTGTCCTACCAAGCCTACTTCATGAGACAGCAGAGGCATGCACCATGACAACGCTACAAATTTCCAAATATTACCAAAATCAGGAGTGATAGTGATACAGAAGTATGGGACTGTGATTTGTTGTTCAAATGATAATTTGTCTGGATAGGACTGGCTTTTAAACAGTCAGAGGCTTTAGTCTTGGAGGGAAGTCTTTTAACAAAGCTCTTGATTTGATGTGATGGTTGAAGGGTGCATTTTATAATCCAGATGGTAATGAAGGAAGAGGATAACAAAATAGAAAGCTAATAAAATTTGGTAGCACTAATTTCTATAAATTCTATCATAATTTTGGTGTAGCATATAAAATGGCATTGTGTGCCTGCCCAATGCTATACGGTGGATTATAAAATAAATCATCCTGCCTCATCTTACACCACTTATTTCTCATCAGTCAGACACATGCGTGACCTCTACTTCTATAACAGGAATGTAGTGATCGAATGTGATAGAATGTGTTTGTCTAGAAAGAACACAACAGTTGCATGACCTACCTCACAATGTTATCATGCTAGATATATAGTAGTTGTGTTTATGGCACGCATTTATGAGTGTTATGGCTACAGATGTGTGTATTATGCATACAACTTGTCCTAGATACAAGATTATGAGGATTACTGTTTCACATGCTAGTGTCTTTATAGGTACAGGTCTAGGTACCCCTGTAGCAGCAGTCAGAGTCGGACAGGTACTGAGCCCTATATATAGGGGTGCTAACAGGGTATCAACTACTCAGCAATGTGTTGAGGTACTTACTGTGTAGGCCTACAGATGTGTTTCAGGAGGAATTGGGTAGTTAACTTAAAGTTGCAATATCTAATTTCTAATTCTAAGCCTTACTTAAATGGGTTCCAACAATTGTAGAACTTAGGGGATGGTCCTTCATAGTGCCTTACAATTGGTGGAATAAAATCATACACAATTTTATTCCCAATTGATCATACTAAAGGAAGTAAGATCAGATTAAAGCGAAAAAAAAACAGGAAGCAAGAAGGAATGGGATAGATAGAAGTGAAAATATAGTATTTCTTTGAATTTCATCATGCATGTCCTTTCCCTGTCTCACCATCTGTCACTCTCTCTCATTGTATGCCTCGCTCTCCATTAACTTAATCTCCTTTCCAAAGCGAACTTCTGATGTGTTAATAGCTTGATTTAAATAAGCACTCACATATTCTTAAGTGAGTGGTGTGTCCTTTTATGGTCCTTATATGCATCCTCTACAGCTCATTAATTTCTTTCCGCCAGCTCCCACAGCCTCTCACAGACCACTTCACACATCGGCTGCTCTGCTTGTTGAACATACACACTTCTACCACACTCATCCATCTGTTAGATTAAGGGCGGATCCTTCCTCATAGAAAACACCTTTGATGGAGCATGTTAATACCATATGGCAGTGGCTAGCCATTGATGGATCCTACAATCAGAGTAATTTAGAAATCAAAACTCAAGGGTGTATTACTACATTACTCAAATTAACTGTACCATTGCACTTATAGTGGAGGCGGAGAATGAACTTACATAACATTACTTCGACTTACTTTCAGTGTTATCCCTGGGTTTGGTTCCAGTCGGACTAACATGAATCATAAAAAGAAAAAAGAAGAATCAGTGAAGAGCTGGATTAAGCAAAGCAGTATGGAGGGAAAAAGAACTAAATAAATCAGGAAGGATTATAGGAACAAATAATGGAAAGAAAGACAGAAGAGCAGAAAGCAGAGGAGCAGGCAGGACCTGACAAATGGAAAAAGATCGAGGGAGCAGATAGAATTACATGATTTGTATGGTTATAATTTCACAGAACTGCAATATGAAACCCTCCACCTTTGTCCACAGAAAGCTGTCCTGAATAGAGCTCACTGCTGCAGCTCTACCTCAGTGAATGTGGCTGTTTTAGCTGAGTTATTGCCCACAAAGAATGCTATTCCTGACAGTAAAAAGGGTTACAGAGTAGGTTTTGAGCAGCTAGTCTCCAGTCTGTCTGTGAAGCCGCAGACAGTGTTTCTGTTTTATTGAGTCTACAGCTCATCTTGTCATGCAAACATTCATGTTTTATCACATCTACAACATCGTGACTGAGGTTAGACCTGAGTTGTTTTAGTAGTTCCATTGATTGACTCGATTGCTCTTACATGTTTCATAGCTATAGCCATAAATACAGGGTGAATATTGATGGATTTAAATCTACTGCTTGAATGATTATCACCACTGGCACTTTTAGAGCTAGTTGTCTCAAATGATCTAGTGGCATGTAAACAAAACATTATCAGAATTAAAATGAATCATCTATATGTCCTGTAAAAATATTGCAGTCACATGACCTACCCTTTTATGTTCACACACAAGATATAGGGTAGATTCACCTAGAGTCGGACACATACCCTGACACAGACAGTTGATTTTGGGTCTTTTCAGGCATCCTGAGCTCGTAATTTGTGAATGATGGTAAGGTTAAAGTGTCATTATTTTCAAAAAACAAATACTAGCAGTTGTATTGTACATGAATTACCTCAAATTCTAGTGTCCGTCTCAGGGTATGTGTCCGACTCATGGTGAATCTACCCTACGTTAGTTGTTTATATGGCTACATTTTGCATGCATGAGGAGATCAATGGTTTCACTTATAGTTGTGTTGCTTTGCTAAGTAAAACATGTAGAATTGCTGATGTTATCAGTGACCACTTGGTCATTTGGGAAATGGTCTCCAAACCCAGGTACAAATAAAAACATTCATGCAGGGAATGTACATAAGGGAGAATTACGCGAGAGAATGCAAAACTATCTAGGTAGGCAAAGAAGAGACAGCCAATGAGAACATTATTCAGATAGGCATATGCCATGCCATATCCATCTACAGATGCCATCCAATCCTGTAACAGGCCAGACTCATAATACAGTAAAGGGGTTTACCCAGCAGGAGGGGTGTATCTGATGTTAGCCTGCAGAAAGAAATCGTCAGAGTTGTAATGGCAGGTGTGTTGAATAGCGAGGGTGAGGGAGAAAGAGATGCTGAAAGGGGGAGTTGGCTTACCATTACTGCCAGTCACTGGGTAGGGGTAGAGGGTAGGGCTAGGGCTAGGGCTTTTCTAACTCTGTTAGGCATCACACCTCTCAGACCCTGTCTTCAAGATGCTCTGGAGACGTTCAGCTAAATGTGTTACACATCCAATATCCACTTTGCCTCCTACGCCCATCACCCACTCCTACCACAGCCATCACCTCCCTATTTACAGCCTCCTGCCTTCACTTAAACTCTTACAATGCTGCTTCCCTAACCAAGGGTAGCAGAAAGATGCAGATGAACATTAACTATATTCCTTTGTCGTGTTGATTTCAAAAATGTATCCGTTCCTCTAAATTGAAAGTGATTACATATTTGAAGAAACCTAGTAGTTCTACTCTCTTTAGGTCTGCATTTAGTTTATTGATCACAGTGTTTGCTTAACAGTTTTGCAACATGGCCCTAAAGATCTAGGAACTTATATTGGTCTCCACTCCCTCATATTGGCAGGGTTATAGCTTAGAGAGAGAGGTGGATGGTAAGTGAGGAGGGGGGGGGTGTCCTCTGGGGCATGAAGGGTGACACTAAGTGACATGTCCAATCACTGCAGGCCACTGACACCCTACACTCAGACACCAGCTGTCTCTGTCACTCTCCTAGCACATTCTTGCTCCAGGTTATTCCCCTCTGCACCTCTGCCTGAAATATGTGGAGGTAGGGAAAACAGGGAAAGCAAGACGATTTACAATCTGTCCTCGTGGGATAAAGCAACCTTACAAATATGTGTATGCCATTAGTAAAGAAGATAGTCACCCCAATGGAATATGCTCCACTGCTTAATAGCATTTCTGAAATTGCAGAATTTATGGCTGGCCTTCCTTGATGCATGGTAGCTTATACAACATTAAGGCAGCTTTCCCGGATCTACATGGGTCCAGGTAGATTGGGGACTAGTCAGTTTGGTGCAGAGATGTAAGAATGATATATTGCCATTATGCTCCAACCCTTTGTCATTATGATGTATTTATGCACTCATCACCCTTAAAAGTTGATTCTTCCCCACGAAGCTGAATCAAAACACTATGTCCTATTAACATTGTTAAATGGTTGAGAGTTGGGTCAGGAAGGTGTGCTATATTGCACTACACTATGTACTCTGCCACCATAATGGATTAATGAAGCCCTAAGGAGTAAATCACCCATGCTTTTTTTATCAGTTTGTTGGCAGTGGAAGTGCTGCTCTTTTTAAGTTAGCATTTATGGTATTTTGTAGTCTCAGTTAGGTTAGTTAACTCTAGTGGTATGTCAAATCCAGTTGCACATATTATTCCAATCTTAATTCAGGCCAGGCTCAGCGGTAGTTAAAACTTAACACCAACCCTATTAAATCTAGATGGGCAATGTGTAGTGCCACGATGAGTGCAAGTAGCATGCTGTGTTACATGCAAAGCTCTTCTCTCTTTTGGCTGCTTTATGAGATTTTATCAAATTAATGCCCCTCTGGGAAATACCATTGATGAATTACCTCATCATGCAAAACATAAGTTCAAGGACGTGAATATAAAATGGCTGCGAAGAGTAATAAATGTCCAATATAAACTATTTTATGGGTTTTACTATTAAATAACAAAAGTGATTGGAAATAAAATCCCTGTTAATGCTAGGTTGCAAGCATAAATTTTCCCTCAGTGCATGTCATCTCAAATACAGCTGATCAAAGCGTAGATTGATAAAAGTCCTATAATGCACATAGCATACATGAGTCATGAAAGCTTATTGGGCAAAAGATTCTTTGAAGTTTTTCATTCATCCTGCCATAGATAGGTTGGATTTTCTGGACCCCTTCCTGTGTTATTCCACACAAGCCCCAATGGAGGACTGACCAATTTATGTCAGAGACCTGCATTAGTTTGCATCAGAAGCTTGACCCTGCTCTCAAGGGTACATTATAGCATAGAGTAGAGTCTAATGTATGCCATTGCCATTTTGAATGAAAGTTGATTTCACAGGCAGACATTAAATTGAAGTAAAAATTTGGTAGCAATGGCAGCAATAATGGTAGATTTGATTCATAAATCTGACTAAGCAGTATGCTACACTTAATAGGATGATTTGTTTACATTAGTTGAATTGAGCCTACCTCTCTCATAGTAAGGACACTGTTATACAAGGTAACCTGTTACAGTGTCTATAAATAGGACAGGTAAGTGGCCATCTCACACTGTGGCTAGTCAGCTAGGGTTTGATGTGTACTCTAGCGGCCTACTTTAGTCGTACTGACACCATTCTCCACTCTCACACTTGGTCCAGGAGCTATAGGCCATTTTCTGTATGAAGGGTACCAAAAGGTTTGAGAGGCTCTACTAACCCAAAAAATTGTGCCGAATCCAAAAATCAACGTCTTAGTCGTCAGAAAGTGCGGGAAAGTACCGAAAATTGACGATTTCTAAAAGAAATGTTGAAATTTATCCAAAAATTCTGTAAAAATGATAAAAAGTTTAACTCACTTAGCTTCATCCAATAACCACTGAAAACAACTCTGTATATGACCCCTGACATGAGAAATGCATAAAAAAAAAAATTATTTGACCTTGACCTACTTATCAAGGTCAAAGGTCACGAAAATGGTTTTCGCCATATCTCCGCTTCTAGGTGGAAATTATTGTCATTCAAAGCCCTAAATTGGTGCTTTGTGCTGGGTCTGGTCCATTAGGGTATGTTTTGCTTCTGTAGGAGTGTGTTATGTAAAGGATAACCCACAAAGACGTGAGTCTCTGTAAAAATAACCTCGCCAGACTGGCCAGTGCACTCATGGCCACTCTATCATTGTTATTTTTACATATGGGAATACAATTCACAAAAGACCTCACCTTTTTTGGACTATTTTCAGTCTATTTTATGTCTCTGCCTTGGGCTGAGGTTAATCCCCAAGTACCCATTATAATAGGCCTACATTGATGATGAAGCAGCATCCAGGTTTACTGGTATATCTGCATACACTCTGCCAGTCAATGCACAAAAGTGATGGTAACAAAGGCCTTGAGGAGTTCCACGGTTGGATACCTCCTGTCAAAAGTAGAAGATATCTAACTAGCAACCAATGAGAGATGTTTTAATTCATGGTAGGAATGACCATCCCTATAGGAATGCTGTTCCCAATAACTCCATAAAGTAACCCTCAGTCTCTCTGTACAGCCTAAGGGTGATCATGTGACCTCACTAGGGTTTATTTCATGGGTTTACAATGACTCATTTTCATAAATCATACAGTAAACCTATAACGTAATGCAGGGTTTCACTTTAAAGTGCCATCCACAATGGTTTCTGAATTGTTTGACAGAATCTCACAGGTTCCCTGACAGTATCTAGGAGATCAGGGCTTCAGGGTTTTACCTGGCAGTCTAGAAGGTATCAGGCCCTATAAGTCTTAGGTTTATGCAAGCCCTCATGCTGGGAGGGGATTTCATTAATCTAGTTCACATATAACCCTGGAAGTGATTTGAACTGGCCCCATATATTTCAGTGGGCTCCCCTCTGTGAGACTGACATAATTATATTGTTAATTCTCGCTGGGAGTTTTAGCCTGTCCTTTGTAGTCTTTAGCAACTCCTCCTGTCTGGAGAATATCTGGGATATCTGCGGTCGCTTGAATATACATCCATGTATATAAAAGGTATCAGGCTCAACTTGAAAGTATCTAAGGAGTATCTGATGCTGCTTGAGAATTTATATATCAAGGATGAATCTGAGACTACCTACTGGTATCTAGGATTTATTTGGGCCTCATAGTAGAGCAGACCTGAGGTTACTTGACAACATAGGACACTATGTGACTATAAAGCCAACTGTGCCCTGCCACCCAGTGGGTACTGGTACTGGATGCAATGGTTCCCACCCCAGTAGGGTTGTTGGAAATATATGTAGGTAGTCTGTAGTGATGTGATGATAGCTAAGGGTATCTAGGTGGTACCTGACAAATGCTACATTTAGCTTCAGATCTTAACAGAGATAAGGGTAAACTAATTAAGGAGCAGAGCAGGCTATGAAGTAATGGTAAAATATCCAGACCCATAGCATTCAACATGAAGAGCTGTCTTTCTCCAGGTACTTTACATCCCCACATAACCAAGGTTAAAGTTCAGTTAAGTTATGATAATAGCATAGGGAACATTCACAAATGACATCACCTGGTAAGGGATGGGAGGGTAAAGGGGGTCTTTGTTTTTTTATTGATGAAGAGTGACATGGAAGGGTTATAATATAACATGTTATGTCTGTCCAACTATAAGACATGTACATCAGTGAGGGGAATTTAGAGGCTATTTAGGTCTTTATCTACATTTATGACTCATACTGTACCGTCATATAGATAAGGGTCCTGCCATTTATTAATTTGGAGGCATGATTACCACTGCACTTACAAGTCAGATGCTTATTTAAGATCTGGTTTGTGTCTCATCAAATCTGCACTATTTAAGACTCTACTAGTTCGCTGGAGTGTTTTTTTCAAACTACCATAAATTCCCAGGTACTACCCGCGGGTTGTACGCGAACCATTCTCAGCTTTCATTTGATACCAAACATGCCTATATAGGGTGCGGGTTATACGAGGGTTTTTATCTCTATAGCACAGTACTAAAATACATATTTTCAGATCCAAAAACGGGTTATAGGATTCTCCTGAGTTGGGGGTGCGGGTTATATGCGAGATGCGGGTAGTACGCGGGAATTTACGGTAAGTAATGTTTTTTTTAGTGGGGTTATTGCTGATAGGTAACAAAAGGTGTGTGTGAGTGGGAGGGGGGGGGATTGGGGGGTTCTGAAAATAGTCCAAAAAAGGTGAGGTCATTTGTGAATTGTATTCCCATATGTAAAAATAACAATGATAGAGTGGCCATGAGTGCACTGGCCAGTCTGGCGAGGTTATTTTTACAGAGACTCACGTCTTTGTGGGTTATCCTTAACATAACACACTCCTACAGAAGCAAAACATACCGTAATGGACCAGACCCAGCACAAAGCACCAATATAGGGCTTTAAATGACAATAATATTCCACCTAGAAGCGAAGATACGGCGAAAACCATTTTCGTGACCTTTGACCTTGATAAGTAGGTCAAGGTCAAATAATTTTTTTTTTTATGCATTTCTCATGTCGGGGGTCATATACAGAGTTGTTTTCAATGGTTATTAGGTGAAGCTAAGTGAGTTATACTTTTTATCATTTTTACAGAATTTTTGGATAAATTTCAACACTTTTTTTAGAAATCGTCAATTTTCGGTACTTTCGCGCACTTTTTGACGACTAAGACGTTGATTTTTGGATTCGGCACGTTTTTTGGGGTTAGAAAAGCCTCTCAAACCTTTTGGTACCCTTCATACAGAAAATGGCCTATAGCTCCTGGACCAACTGCCTGGGCATTGGGTAGGACAACTCTACTTGATTGAACTAATACACCCTGCCCCCCCTGCCCTTTGCACAGTTGCACCAATTGTTAAGTCCTATCACCTCCCGCCCCCATTCCCCTGGTGGCCAGTATTGTCACTACAAAGCTACCTCCTACAATCGCAAGGGAACAGCAGGTTAATGAGAACAGTGCTGTGTATGAATGCTGTTGCGTTCTGCTTTTTATCAAGCATTTCCTTTTTGATTTTGTTTATCAAATTTTTCTGCAGTTTTTCTCCTGTCCTACCTTTTTTGTTTTTGTTCATGGAATTTAATCCTTGTTATGTCTGTGCATGGATGGATCAGAATGGGAATTTTAATTACTATCAACCATCACAATGGGAATTTTAGCTACTATTAACTATTTTATCACCACAACAAGTGACAAGGATGCATGCATGCAACTCTGAAAAAGATTGTGTTTATGCATCATACTGATCCATAAAGGAGCAGTACAGATGCACTTTTTTCCTTGCAATTCAAATGGATATTTCAGCTTTGTCTTTGAAACTGTAATGGCAATAATATCTACACAATTATGGAGGGATACAGCTAATAAAACTATGCTCCACAATGTTCCGTGGTCTAGAAGTCCTTTTTCCTATCCCCTTTACTAGCAGTGCTGAGACACTCTTCCCGTCACTACTGGAGTCACTTTAGTTAGCTCTCACTGTAAGTTGTGTTAGGGCTGACATAATGCAGAGGGAATACTAACGCTCTGTCGCAGGGAGCTTCAGCAGTCTGACACTGATTAGAACCTAACAGGCTTAGGGATTCAACTGTGGATCCCTCCAGCTACAATTGTTTTCTTCTCCACTACCAATACCTTTTCTCAGTGGTCCCTGATTTGTTGACAATTAATTCTGATACATAAATCTAGACATAAAACAATGCGACTGACATGTTCAGTCCTGTGCTGTTATATAAAATGCAATGGTGAAATATATTCATTAACCAGAGGCACTGCAAAAGCATCCTCTTCAGCTTGTCCTTCATAAGATTGACAGTATAATGCAAGTTATTGCAATATGATTGAGATTTGATGCATCCAGTCCCATCCTATTGCGTTTCAGATGAACAACTCCTTGGTAACTCTGACAAAATATTCCATTAGCAATAACAACACCACTATTCTGCAACTGTAGGGGTGTCAGACATGATTACAGTTTACTTTACAGGTGTTGGTTTTGTTATTGTCTGTTATTGTCTGTAGACCACTGAAGGGGAACTATCCTCCCTCTCAGCTCTCAGTTCAGGGTTGTTGAAGGCCTTTGGCTTTCCTCTCTTCCCTTTTACAACAATACGTCTTCCCTTTCACAACTTGAGGCATTTAGTAGGATCCCTTTCTGGTCACATTTACATTAAGAGGATCATAGTCAAAGTCTTGAAAGGGCTTAGAACCGTTGCCTGTTTGGTTTGATTATAACTTAATGAGCTAACAGGTCCAGCCCAATTGTTGATCAATCCATCTGCAATTATTTTCAGTTCTCCTCTGGATTCTACTTTCAAGGATGTGCTTTAGTTACTAGCAATTCATCCACACATTTGAAAACCCTAGACTCCACTGCATCCATGCTGTGGTAGAATTCCTGACATCCTTCTAACATTGCATTATCATTAGTACAAACCACTCTTGCTGGACAAACTCCTTTTGTTCATCTTGATTCATTAAGTTATTAAAGTGTAGCATTACATTCCAATACCAATGGGATATACCAATCACATATGAAGGGTTTTAAGAAATTGAGCACTGTGAACGGAAGGTATCTTAAGTATCTCAAAATTCAAAGGACTGCACTCTACAATACAATGAATGAGGTTCTACGCCAGAATTGAAATAATACGATAGTTGTCTTGACTGTCTATGCCTTCACTTCTTAGGCATAACCCATACTCTAATTACAATAATTTCAATACAAATGAGGCTGGCTGCCAGATGTAAGGCCCCTGTTGCTGTAAACACTGGTCTCTAAAGCCCTGGGATCCCTGCCCCAACACAGAACAACAACAAGACACAGCTTACCCCAGGGAGTCTGGGAGCAACAAGACATACTTAACCTGAGGGAGTCTTGGAGCACCAGTTAACATGCACAGCTAGTACCAACTTACACCACTAGGGACAACTACAGTGACCTTTAGACTTCTCTGCAGCTGAAGGTCATAAGGTATTGTTTGTATGTGATGGAGAATAATTTGTGTGGTATTTGACTGTGTGAGAACAGGAGAGGGTGAAAGTGTATGGAAAGGCAGAATTGAAAGAAAAAGTCAAGCCAGGCAGGAAATGTTGAAAAGAGGACTACAGTGCAGTAGATTTGAAAGGTGTTAAATGTGAGATTGTGGTTGACAAAGACTGCAGATCTCTGTACACATATATCCTACATACTAAGAAATGCAATGCACTTCAGTAGATATAGAATACTGTTCCAACCACTCATCTTCCATCTAGCCACTCTTATCAAGTACAAAATCCCTACAACCATTTCAGCCAAGAGGATGCCCATAGATATGCGTTATAAATAGGATAGTGGCTATTTTTCCCAAGGGGTTATCGGAAGGGGTCCCTGGGGAAGTCATTTTATTGTTCTGCCTCTCCCCACCACCTGTAGCCTGAGCTGCAAGCACCATTAGAAGCAGATCTAGACTCTTGACTTTGACTTTTGTACAGTCAGCTCTCGATATCACGGGCGGGTCCGTTTGGGGTCAAAGTTGACCGATGTCTGAATCAACCAGGTGGGTGAAATCACGGAGGTAGGCTAGAGGATGTGTGCGGGATTTGGGGGGGGGGGGGTTCTATGTTAGTGGTGGAGGCAGCTATAGGCAGCTCCTGACCACACTGGTCCCCTGGGGTTGGTGGCGGGGGTTGGATTATACATGACATGACAGGTCCAAAACGCCATGGCTAACATTGAAATTGGGTACGATGTGTATGGAAAGATATATTGTATAATGAAGCAGATGAAAATAGGTGAAATGTTCACAGCGATTTTATTTACCCCCCCTCCATCACGCTGCTCCCCGCCCATAGCTGCCACACGTCATCATCCACGGTCAAGTAGCCTGTGCACCACATGCCCGATGACACAGCCCTATGGGGTTAATGCCACTATACTAAGTCTAAAGATTGGAAAGTACAAAGCACAGCACAACACAAGGTATACCTAACACAGACAAACTGAAATGATTATGTATACAGCATACGTTACTAAAACAACAACTATTCAAATCTTCACAGGGAGTATATAGATTGTTGTTTCAAAAGTTTGTGTCAGTTTGTCCAAATTGGTGTGTCAGCAGATGTGTGTGTCAGTGGGGAGGGGTGAAGGGGGAGTTTCCATGACAACCACTAGCCACCGACCGAAAGAGTAATCTAATGCTAAATACACACTGGGTTCCTTAAATTACCGACCGATACCGGAAACATGAATAACCGACTTATAACATACAGCAGTATGAGCAAGGGTATCCGAGGAGTGAGTTGAGGGGATAGGAATATGTATTGATATCTAATGTTGGTGGGGTACTGGGAGCCAGTTCAGGGATGCCATGTTGGAATTGGGAAGATGGGACTTGGTATATGCAGCAGGCAGAGCGAGGCACTCACATATGGCCTGAGGGTTGACCATTATAGGTTGGCTGAGTTGTGTTGGAATGGAGGCTGCGCATACAAGATTACCAGCAGCCAACACTAAAGCTTAGGCAGGTCTGGGCAAACATTATGTCTGCTTAGGTTTTCTTCTTCCATTCCCGGAGACATCTCAGAGATGTAGTGCTAGCATAATGTTGATGGTGAGACGGGGATGTAATGTTGGAATTGGAGTTCTGGGACTTGGTATATGCAGGAGGCAGAGTGAGGTACTCAAATATGGCCTGAGGGTTGACCATTATAGGTTGGCTGAATTGTGTTGGATTAAGTGGTGCATTTACAAGACTCCTTCATTAACAGCAGCTGATACTTTAGCTGAGGCACGCCTTGGCAAACATAGTGTCTGATCAGAGCTTCCTCTTCCAGTCCTTCAGTCATCTTACAGTGTGTGCTAGCATTAATGTTGATGCTTATTTGCCTTCCTCCTCGTTCTGAGGAAATTACATTTGCTCATGCTGTCTTTTCTCTATGCTTTCGTCTTCCTTACGCAATTATCTAGCCAATATTTGTTAATGGTTTACAGTCTCTTTTATTCTTATATCCTTCCCACACATTGTATCTTGTTCATTTCATTGCCTGCCTCCATTGTTCTCATTTTGGACATAACATTTTAATGAGTTTCAAATATAATTCACTGTAATAAATGTATTTATTTTGGGTGAAATTTGTACAACAATCATGCACATCCAATTACACATATATGTAAACATCTCATATGAAAAAGAAAATGGTATATTTCACAATACCAGCTTTCCAACTATAGGAAAATCACAGAAACATTATTGACAAATCCTCTGAAATGTTACAGGTTTTCCCAGCCTATAGGTGGAGCAGGCATCAGCTGGGGCAGGTTAGATGTGGTCTGTGAGCACACATTCTACTCAGATCTAATACTTCCATCCTGTCCCAACCAATCTAAAGCCCATCAACTCTAGTACCAGAAGGAGGAGGATCTGAACACTACAGGCTGCTTGTAGTCAATCCAGGTACCAGGGAATTGCAATGTCAGTAACCATAAACCATCTAGGCAAGCTGCTTCTCTATCTACCTGCCTCGCTCTTCACATGACCCATTTTCCTATTCAAGGAGAGGCTAGGGTAGTCTGCCACTTAAGAACTGTATTATTCTTATTGAGATATATCTCTAACTTATTAAAATTGGAAGTCTCCCTGGGAAAAAAAGTGAGCCCCTCAAACTACTGCGGACTCTGACAGCAAACTACTGCGGACTCTGACAGCAAACTACTGCCGACTCTGACAGCAAACTACTGCCGACTCTGACAGCAAACTACTGCCGACTCAGACAGCAAACTACTGCCGACTCAGACAGCAAACACAAATCAAAACAATATGGACTGCATGACGTCACTGCTAGGAAACGTAGTGATGTTGACAGGTAAACATAGTGACGTTGCTTGGTGATGTGGCAACGTCACTAATACTGTGACATCACTGGTGCTGTGACGTCATTGCCTCCACTCTCCATCCAGATGTTTAGTCCCATTTTGTCCCGACCCAATGTTTTTACTGCATTGTGCAGAAATCTGTCGGAATTTGATGATTGATCTATTTATTTTTCAATCAAGCTTCAGGTCAGCGATAGTTGATGTTATCTAACCTCTTGGAAATCGCCCATTGAACTCATCAATTGAATGTTGCAAATCCTTCATGAATTCTGACCACTGCATAAAGTGAGACTGGGTCGTGGGCTTTATCCTGGGCAAAGCCCAGGTGGGTCTCACTTTAAAAAATGTAGGGTCTATCTTGGTAGTTAAACCTCTGCCTTAGCTTTTGTCATTTGTGTTTAAGGTGCTGAAGTACTGTCTACACACATAGTCATAAAGTCTACATGGTGTAGATACTGATCACTATTAGAAAAGCTGTTTTGTAGCCCATCCACACTCCCCAAGACCTGGTCATAACTGAATAATGGAGAGTAACTGGGCAGCATGGTGCTTTAATGGCACTAGTTTTATTTTTGGTATATTAATCTCTTGCCAGTATGCAATAAACATTCATTCAACATTAACATAGTGCATCAGATCCCAGTTTTCACACAGGGCTCTGTTATACAAACCGACCTGTGATGCTGGTCATCTGGTATTCCATCCACACACCACACAAAGTAGCTGCGAGTGCTCCTCACCTTAGGACAACATGCCCAGCCGCACCAACCCATCTGCTCACTACGGGATTCTATGGGGACTTACTGACACCTACACCACATACATACACACTGTGTGCAAGCAGACAGGAGATGCTAACAGCAGCACAGGTCCCAACAGTCCGTCTTTATGAGCACTGTGGTCTAGCCACATGATGTACACTGTGTCAATATAACTGTAGAGTACTGCTTCTAGCCTTTAGTCTAGAAATAGACAGTGTAAACAGACCACAGTCAATATCATCAGATGCTAATGAAACATCATGCTCAATAATCCTGATCTGGAGTGGTTGTGCTGCGGGATCATGTTCACCCTAAAGCTATCATATGGGTACTGACGTATTGTGACCAAACATGTTGTCCAATGATGGGGTTCAAATTACATTCCTACTATGACAGCATTAAAGTAATATTAGCCATTTAAAGGTTGCATACTGTTTTTTATGTGGTTTGCCTTTTTCTCATAATGATTAATTAATAGGTTCTGCCTCTTTCTCCGTCTACAGACCCTTTCTGTCCCTCTCTATGTCTATCTATTTCTCTCCTTCTTTCTTGTTATTCCTAACTGTCGCCATGCGAGGCCTCCAGTGGGAAATCCTCCATGCTGATTGTCATGATTGCAACTCATTTCTGGAGGCTTCCAAACCGGGCAAGTAGCTGCACAATAAAACAATCAATCCAAACCCTAATCTGTGTGGAGACTGACTTGGGATGACATGTTGAAACCCATCAAGAAACCACCTGCATACTGAGAAGGTTCAAGTGTCAAATATGTACATTGTGTTTGTAAATGGTTTTTGCACACAGAAATTACTTTTAGATGTGGGGGTAAAATATTGATAGATCTGAAAAGATTCAGGCATTAGGAACGAACTAATTATCATCCTTACAAATTTAGCTTGACATCTTAAGTCAGGATGTTGCATTTCTATAAAACTACTTCTTTCAACATATTCTTTCTATGGTTCCTCATTTCTAAAGCTATACCCTGATACCAAAGCTGTGCATACCAGACTGTGGGTGACAAGCAATATCGTTTTTATGCAAATCCAAGAGCAGCCCCATCACAGCATCATGTATATAAAACACATGAATCATAATTTGCCTGAATCTCATGCAACAAGGTTCATACAATGCCTTGCATAAGGATCGGTAGAAGCTATCTACCTAGAGCTTTCTTGGGAGTGTAGAGCTGGATTCTGTTATACAAGGAAATGTATAGACTATTTTCAGTGACATTGACTTCAATCTTAATACCCTCTTTCAGTTTCAACATTCAGGCAGCATATATACATCCTCCACTGTCATGTTGAATGAATGCAGTTCTTTGTATTCATGCACCATGTCAACCCGTCAAGGAATCATAGTGTGCACAGTGACCTCCACTATAAAGTAATGTACTTTTAACAAGATCAGTGCCACATGTTTCATGTCAGGAAATGAGGCTGTCAGTGAGTGAAGGTCTGTGACCTCCTACATAATGGGTCATGACCTCTGTGACCTTGTACACTAGGGGTCATGACCTTTTTACCAGGTAGCAGACACCAGCTGATTGTGGACAGAGCTGCTGCCAGACACGTCATCATGGTCACATGGTGTGCCAGGCGCCCAATCAGATTTAAGCTAATCCATCAATCAGGACCTGCTCCAACACTCTCCATGCAGATGTTTAGATTGTCCACAGCCTGTATTACTCTGTACAGCGAGTAATACTTAGAGAGTCATTGCTTTGCTTATATATACTCTTATATGTCTTCCACTTTTAGCTGAAAAGTCCCTGCGTGTGTACTTTTCCAATTCAGATAAAGCCATTGAAATAAACTCAAAGGGTTATAAAACTCAAAGGGTAAAGGACTGTGTTTAAGGATACCAAGGAAGGAGTTGCTCCTTTTGGCCTGGAGTAGCTCCCCATCATTGGGGGATCCACGGATAGCATAGCTTAACCCTTTAAGGGCTGCATAGTGCTTTAATACACCAAGTTTGATCTAATGCACAAATGAAATTTGTCAGGGACATATCAAAACTATGTTCTGACCCCACATGTATCCTTCAGTCAGCATAATGAATATACTTGACACCAGGGAATTATTCATTGATGCTTTGGAAATGATAGGGCCTATAAGGGGATGGTCTTAATAATAGAGAGGGTGGGACTGAAGGTGGTTATGTTAGAGAGGTGTTCAGAGGGATCTGGATGGAAACAGGGGGTGATGAGGGGCTCATAAGGGGATTAGTGAGCTGGGGACAGATGGAGGTGTAAGAGGCTGGCACCAGTAGGTCATGTCATTTAACTGTATGTGTCGGGTGCTTCAGGAGGAGAGGGCATTGCAGGGGTTGACCTCTTACTGCATGTGGAAGTGGATATTTGCAATCAGACACCGTCAGAGCAGGTCATGTAGCCTGTGCAGAAAGTGCAGATTGTGTAGAGGAGCGGGAGAGGTATGGATTGGACAGTCTTATATAGTCATCCTAAATACCTGCCACATGGTTACAGCTGTGGCATGCTCCCCATCCCCCAATCAAACTTACTATTTCACTAACTAGGGGCTGCTGCCTACACAAAACACCCCACCTGCCCCAATTGTGTCCTTTTGTATTCAGAAAGAAACATTTAGGTAAGACTGAAAGAGAGTGAATGAAATGAAAGGGAGGGAAGTTGTGGAAATGAAAGATAGAGGGGAGATTTGAGGAGGAACAAGGAGGGGAATAAATGTAGGGAGAGAGGAAGATTGAGCAAGTAATACCTTGATGCACATCACCACGGTCAGAGGTATAATACTACAGCTGCACACAGAAAATGTGAGTCATCTGTCGTCAAAGCAAACACTTCTAAAAGACTGGCAAGAAGGTTCTCATTTAGACCGCAATGACTCTTACAACTTGTTTCCAAGGGGAATCATCTAGAACGTGCCATTACCGTTCAGGACTACCGCCAAATTTACGAAAAAGAAAAAGATAATGCCTTACTTTATACTTCAAAAAAGAGCAATTGTACTGTCAATCATGTTAGTTATACAGTGAGGAGTCGTGCAATAACATTTGGACAAGAAATGCTTGTAGTCAATACATCATTAGATGTATCTGCATTGGGAAGGATGGGTCTCAAGTCTTAGGAGGTCAAGTGGGAATTTGGCTGCAGTGACTCATCTAGGAATACTCCAATATAGTAGAGACCTAGAGTGGCTAATCTGCAGACCAGGGCTCAGCTACTGCCTGAGGAGGATCTGCCTAAGTCCTGCAGCATCATAAATCAGGCTCATGCAGACATCCTTTATATTAAAGGGTGCTTTAATGCCTTATTGCCCTGGCTCAGAAAGTCACCATCTAATTAGCATGCTGGTCCTACAATGTTGATGCACTTCTATGGGGCTTGAATCCAGGGCTTGGAAGGGCTGCATCACTGCATCATGATGACCAAAGGCATGTCATATTGAATCAATATGAGGCCCTTAGGAGTCTACTGGAAAGAGCAGCTCAAGATCAATAAGAGACCCTACAATTTTACTGCACTGAAAGGGATTGGCTTAAGGCCTGAGTGAATAACTGAAAATTAGCAAGGGTATAGCGTATTAAAGCACTATGTAGCCCCTGAAGGGGTTAGTGAAAACCTCAGAGTAATAAATCCACTGTTGTACTAAATGAGTAGCTCACCCTCTATAAGGCAGTAGCTCAGGAGTCCCTTACTACCCAACCTGAATACCTGATTTGGCACACGCCCATTGCAACCTTACATGGCTACTATAGCAATGTTAGTAGCTCCTGGGCAGAGCAAGTAACTAAAGTGGTCCATTAAGGAAGTGTTCTAATTGGCAGGAATGTAAAAGAGTTTGAATCACTGTACAGGGTGCTCTTAATTTGGAATGCAGCTTAAATGATGGTTCACCACTTGCAGGGGAAAATACTGTGCAAACGCAAACCTGAAAAAGAGTCTTTAATTTCATGCTTAAAACAGCAGCCACATTTATCTAAGCAAAACACACCCTATTTAAACCTTTCAGGTATTTTTTATTGTGTGGATTTCTTCTAGGATGTCCCATCTAACTATCTCCATATCTCATCGCTTGTGTTATATTGCACTTTATATAGCCCATAACTAATCACTCTAGGTATATTTCACAGTATATATATATATATATGTATATATATATATACATATATATATATATATATATATATATATATATATATGTATATATATATATATATATATATATATCCTTACCCACATCCTATATGAAGGTTCATGTCCGGGCACCTGCTGTTTTCTCCTGATTAAAACAATTTATTTGTTATTGTAAGCATCCACTGGATGTAACTTAATTCTTGAGGCAGCTGTGGTGGTAGATATTGGCTGCCTATATTAGGATTGTCAGTGACTGTCCTCTTAAACACCCATATTACAACCAGGTGGCACCATGGATGGCAACAACTTATCATTACTATGTATATGCATAATTACTAGATATGTATTTGTATAACTTGAACATTCAACATTCAACACCGGTGAGTTACTCACTGATCTTGAATGCAGCACTAGCTCATTCACTGTCTATCTCTGTGGCAACCACACCTATGTAGCTCTAGCCGGCAGCCACTCTTCTCTTTATACTCTGTTTACAGCTCCCAACAGACTCTACCTTGTCAGGGGATGAGGGAGGAGACAGGGAACCACTCAGAACTTCTAGACTCATGTTTCCTGCAGCAATGAATCTCCTCTTACCTCAACAACCAGCTCATCCCTCAGTGAAGGAGAGGCTGATTACTCCTACCACTGTCTTAGCGCTGATCTGAATACTGCTACCATAGAGAGTTAAGCTCTCATTCTACAGAATCTACTCTATCAGCGGATGGGGGAGAACAGGACACCACACAGGTCTGCTAGCCTCATATTTCCTGCACCAACCAATCTGCTACCTAGTCCTACCAAGTCAACAACCAGCTCATCCCTCACTGAAAGAGAGGCTGATTAGTCCTACCACAGTCTTAGTGCTGATCCGAATACTCCTAACTGAGGTCTGGTGTTCACAGAGAATCTAAATCCCTGATTTGTTCTGCAGTACCATGTGCTGTGCTGATGATATAAAGGATACCCATTGTTGGGTAGATATGGCCAGGGTGATACAACTGCCAGTTTGCATTACCACAATGTAATGCACTGTATCCCCTGTGTCTGTCACTGGGTGTTATCTCAGAGTAACTAATATGGACAGTAGAAGTATTTTTCCTATCGTGTGGCATGGTTCTCATTCAGACTCGGATGAGCTTGGTATGTATTTATTCTGTTCACCCTCGTAAGACCACCTCTAGAAGATGTGACTCATATAAGGACATTGAAATACTGGTCAATAATATCAGTATATAACACCAAGATACACAGATGACAAGGATATTATCAGTGTAAGATTGCTGTCGGTAGCATCATAAGACAATGTTCGAGATTCATCTTTTATTAGTCCATCAGATATAGAGAGAAATATATTGGATATGCAACATCCAAGCGAGCCTTTCTTAAGCTTCAGCAATAAAACCTACCAAAATGATCAGACTGTCAAAAGTTATATTCAATGTGTTTTTGATAACTCTTTATTGAATGTCATGTTCCCAATAAACTAACACCACTGATACTCAATAAATGAGAGTTATGTAGAGAGTAATTTAGGTTCGAGAGCAAGACGATGGGTGCTCCTAGAGAAGCCACACACCTATCGTAGAGACAGTAACAAAGGTGCAGAGAGGGTGATTTGGTATTCACAGTGAACATGTAGTGTGGGCGGGTACTCCCAGTGTACATATATATACTTGTCAGTCAGCCCTAACACAGCGACCTATGGTGCAGAATACATGATCAGGTTACCATTTGTGTTGGAGCCACCAGTAAACAGGGAACTGGATGTAGGACCGTGTGATAGATAACAATAGTGGGTTGTGACGTGTGTGTGTTTTGTTCTGTGCTGGTCGATATCTGTAATGCTCAGAATCCTTAATTAGACCAGATTAAAAAAAAAGGTTTGTTTCAGGTAACATGGGAAGAAAGTCTAGTGTCTGTAGGTCTGATTACAAATATTTTTACATCCCCTCTAAGATACATTTAAATTGAACCAAAAAAAAAGTAAAAATGTGGAAAATCGTTTTTTTTTAAATGTAAACCTGAAATCGACACCCTTAAAGTGTATAAATATCAAAAAATCTTAAAAAGTGTATCAAAATATGGTTGGCCTTGTTTTGATAAGGTCGCTCTGGTGACCTAAAAAAACTACTTTTCTTTTTTGGGCCTTGGCTCAGGTTGCTGAAAGTAAGGCTGATTACACTTTCTGATTCCTCATCATCCAAGGTTCATCGTTCTCCTTATTTCTGTTCTGGTATGACAATTTCTGTAGTTCAATTAATGCCAGTAAAGTTTGTTCTGGTGTCTTTGACTAAAAAAATATATACTATTGTGCACACATACGTTTGTGAGTCTAGTGAGAAACTAAATGGAGAACACAATTTCGAAAGAGTCCTAGTTCTTCTATTGATAGGGGACTCACATCCCTTTATGCACACACCCAATCATCCCTCACAATACCATATCCATACATCAATGCCTCTCCAGATATGGCCCAGATTCTCCTCTCCATTATACTTTCAATCAGCAGCTGAAATACAATAGGGGAGGTGGTGGTGTAGGTGGCCCTCAGCATGGCTGCACTGAGCTTCCACCAGGCTGGCGCTGTGCATTGTGCTGCATACTAATAGAGCACACACTAATGAAACAGCACCTTTTTTCATTTCACATTCCTCTCATGTATAATGCCCAGTGGCTTTTCATATTTTTGGTTCAATGAATGCTAAACGCTTTCGTTAATTCTGAAATTAACACATTCGGAGAGGCAGTACATTTGAGTATATCTTTCACCGGAAAAAGTTATATGCAAGGTTTATATTGTTATTGTACTACTGTCCACCTTGCATACTTTCAATTATAAACGCTCTTTCTTGAAATATATCTTTGGCATAGTTTCATGCAGTGTTTATTCTTTTTTATTTGATTTATCTTACTGTCAGTAACCTGTATGGAAGTTGCATACCAGCAAATGAAGGAAATTAATGATACATGTTCCATTATGAGGAAAATGACAGAAAAGAACTGTGTCATTGATAAAAAGAATAGGAAAATTGGATGCACTTTTCAGTAATTTCTAGACAAGATAGCTGTTGGTTGAATGAGACCCTTAACCTAAGGATAGGAAGGGCAGGACAGGTAAGGTATTTAGATGGGGCAAAGTGAAATACTAGAAATAGACTGGTTAGTTCTGAACAGGAAATAGACATACAGAAAAAAGGTCACTGCCTTCCTCCGACACAGAGCATTATTCTCTCACACTTCACACCAGTACCTGGTAAACGTGCTGCCTTGCTACTGTGGAAGATATATACTGCAGGAAAATGTTACAGTGCAGAGTACAAACTATTAGCGCATAAAGGGAAGCATTGTACTTTTATTGTGCCATTTTGGATCATGAATGAATACAGCACCTGTATGTCATTGGTGCTATATTTTTATTCTGCCCTTACTGCGTTTACCTTAGCACTTTATCTGAGTGATTGGCCTGACCTTTTGGGGCCCTTCTGTGGAGGTAGAGAGTTTTACCAGTTTAACCTAAAGACAATTTATCTGAATGTGAGGATATTATCATGGACCCTTGATACTATATTAAATGTTCATTCAACTAACATCTTGGGTAAATAATAACTGGTACTTCAATTTCTTGCCCTAACTATTTGAGCAAATTTGCATTTCAGATTATATATACAATACACTAATTCCTACTTCAAAATAAGTATGGTATGAATAAATAATGAAGAGAGGCATAATATTCAGTGTCATGACTTTAAAACATTGATGGTGTTGGTGGAGATATTCAATTCAATTGGCCAGAAACTGCCTGTAGCATGCAGTTTTCAGACCAGGCTTTACCAAATCCATCAATAACTCTGTCCAATTCCGATTAGAAGCTACACGCAAACCCTAAAACCCATTACTACATCAGCGTTACAAATACCAGATTTTGTGGAATCCTGTTAGCATGTTTACAAAATAATTAGATAATGATGTACATAGCATGTTAACAAAATAGTTGAATAATGATGTAGCACGTTGACAAAGTAATTGAACAAAAAGCAACTTCAGTGACAACAATGCTGTATTTCAGTTTATCTTTTCTGACATAGACATATCCTGTAAATAATGTATACTAGTCTTAACTTAACACAAGCTTATCTCAACTTCTACCTATATGTATAACATATGTATGACGTGCTGCATTACAGCTGCCTTGTGACTGGCGTGGAGATGGGAGCAGATTTATATTTGATGGATACTCATCACAATATTGCTACAAACAGCCTGCCTCAGCCTCCTGGTTGCCTCATGACTGCATTTTCTGTGCTGAGATTTATAGACACATTTATCATGTGCTCGCAGTTACTTACAGTTCATATATGCTTTTTATGTAGGTGCATGGACATGGAATAATTCTTTGACCCAGACAGCCTAATCAGCAGCCCAGCATGTAGGATCTGACAAACTAGGAATTTAGTCTAGATATTTTTCACAGCTCTATCATATGTGACTACATTAGGGAGGGGAGGACCATGAAGACGGAGGAGGTCAAGTCAGGATTCTTTTCTGCCTGTGATGAATTTGGCTGCAGTGACTCATCTAGGAATGGTAGAGACCTAGAGTGGCTTATCTGCAGACCAGGGCTTGGCTACTGCCTGAGTAGGATCTGCCTAAATCCTGCAGCGTCATTAATCAGGCTCATGCATCCTTTATATCAAAGGGTGCAAAGTGCTTTAATGCCTTATTGCCCTGGCTCAGAAAGTCGCCATCTAATTAGCATGCTGGTCCTACAATGTTGATGCACTTCTATGGGGCTTGAATCCAGGGCTTGGAAGGGCTGCATCACTGCATCATGATGACCAAAGGCATGACATATCGAATCAATATGAGGCCCTTAAGGAGTTTACTGGAAAGAGCAGCTGAAGATCAATAAGAAACCCTACAATTTTACTGCACTGAAAAGGATTGGCTTAAGGCCCGAGTGAATAACTGAAAATTAGCAAGGGTATAGCGTATTATAGCACTATGTAGCCCCTGAAGGGGTTAGTGAAAACCTCAGAGTTATAAATCCACTGTTGTATTAAATGAGCAGCTCACCCTCTATAAGGCAGTAGCTCAGGGTCCCTTAATACCAGCCCTGAATACCTGATTTGGCACACGCCCATCTTCAACCTTACATGGCTACTTTAGCAATGTCAGTAGCTCCTGGGCAGAGCAAGTAACTAAAGTGGTCCATTAAGGAATTGTTCTAATCGGCAGGAATGTAAAAGAGTTTGAATCACTGTACAGGGTGCTCTTAATTTGGAATGCAGCTTTAATGATGGTTCACCACTTGCAGGGGAAAATACTGTGCAAACGCAAACCTGAAAAACAGTCTTTAATTTCATGCGTAAAACAGCAACCACATTTATCTAAGCAAAACTCACTCTATGTAAACCTTTCAGGTATTTTTTATTGTGTGGATTTCTTCTAGGATGTCCCATCTAACTATCTCCATATCTCATCGCTTGTGTTATATTACACTTTATATAGCCCATAACTCATCACTCTAGTTATATTACACAGTATATATATATATATATATATATATATATATATATATATATATATATATATTTATATCCATACCCACATCCTATATGATGGTTCATGTCTGGGCCACCTGCTAATTTCTCCTAATTAAAACAATTAATTTGTTATTGTAAGCATCCACTGGATGTAACTTAATTCTTGAGGCAGCTGTGGTGGTAGATATTGGCTGCTTATATTAGGTTTGTCAGTGACTGTCCTCTTAAACTCCCATATTACAACCAGGTGGCACCATGGATGGCAACAACTTATCATTACTATGTATGTATACATACATAGTTACTAGATATGTATTTGTTTAACTTGAACACTCAACATTCAACACTGGTGAGTTACTCACTGACCTTGAATGCAGCACTAGCTCATTTACTGTCTATCTCTGTGGCAACCACACCTATGTAGCTCTAACCGGCAGCCACTCGTCTCTTTATACTCAGCTTACAGCTCCCAAACAGACTCTAGCCTGTCGGTGGATGAGGGAGGAGACAGAAAACCACTCAGGTCTTCTAGACTCGTGTTTCCTGCAGCAACCAATCTCCTCTTACCTCAACAACCAGCTCATCCCTCAGTGAAGGAGAGGCTGATTACTCCTACCACTGTCTTAGTGCTGATCTGAATACTCCTACCATAGAGAGTTAAGCTCTCATTCTACAGAATCTACTCTATCAGCGGATGAGGGAGAACAGGAAACCACTCAGGTCCGCTAGCCTCATGTGTCCTGCACCAACCAATCTGCTACCTAGTTCCACCAAGTCAACAACCAGCTCATCCTTCAGTGAATGAGAGGCTGATTAGTCCTGCCACAGTCTTAGTGCTGATCTGAATCCTGCCACCATAGAGAGTTAGGCTCTCTCTACAGACTCTACCTTATTAGTGGATAAGGGAGGAGAGGAGATTACTTACATCTTCTAGACTCCTGTTTCCTGCACCAACCAATCTCCTGCCCAGTCCTACCAAGTCAACAACCAGCTCCTCCCTCACTGAAAGAGAGGCTGATTAGTCCTGCCACAGTCTTAGTGCTGATCTGAATACTCCTAACTGAGGTCTGGTGTTCACAGAGAATCTAAATCCCTGATTTGTACTGCAGTACCATGTGCTGTGCTGATGATATAAAGGATACCCATTGCTGGGTAGATATGGCCAGGGTGATACAACTGCCAGTTTGCATTATCACAATGTAATGCACTGTATCCCCTGTGTCTGTCACTGGGTGTTATCTCAGAGTAACTAATATGGACAGTAGAAGTATTCTTCCTCTCGTGTGGCATGGTTCTCATTCAGACTCGGATGAGCTTGGCATGTATTCTAGAAGATGCGACTCATATAACAACATTGAAATACTGGTCAGTAATATCAGTATATAACACCAAGATACACAAATGACAAGGATATTAGCAGTGTAAAATTGCTGTCGGTAGCAGCATAAGACAATGTTCGAGATTCATCTTTTATTAGTCCATCAGATATACAAGAAATATATTGGATATGCAACATCCAAGCGAGCCTTTTTTAAGCTTCAGCAATAAAACCTACCAAAATGATCAGACTGTAAAAAGTTATATACAATGTGTTTTTGATAACTCTTTATTGAATGTCATGTTCCCAATAAACTAACACCACTGATACTCAATAAATGAGAGTTATGTAGAGAGGAATTTAGGTTCGGGAGCAAGATGATGGGTACTCCTAGAGAAGCCACACACCTATCGTAGAGACAGTATCAAAGGTGTGGATATGGTGATTGGGTATTCACAGTAAACATGCAGTGTTGGTCGGGTGCTCCCAGTGTACATATTTACTTGTCAGTCAGCCCTCACACAGCAACCATGGTGAAGAATACATGATCAGGTTACCATTCATTTTGGAGCCACCAGCAAACAGGCTACTGCATGTAGGACTGGGGGAGAGAGATAACAATAGACAGTTTTGTTCTGTGGTGGTCTACATCCGTAATCCTTAGAGCCCTTAATTAGCTCAGGTTGCTGAGAGTAAGGCTGATTACACTCTCTCTCTCCTCCCCAGTTAACAAAAAACGTTATACAACATTTCATAACATTATATAACGTTTCTCTAAGGCTCCTTACTATGGCATATCGTTTTAAAGGTTTTATAACATCATTTTGATATAAAAAAATGTTTTCTTTTGTTAGCTGGGTCATCATCCAAGGTTCATCATGCTCCTTAATTCTGTTCTGGTATAATGCTTTCTTTAGTTCAAGTAATTCCAAAAAAGTTGGTTCTGATTTCACTGAAATAATTATATATGTGAGTCTAGTGAGAAACTAAATGGAGAACACAATATGAAGAGAGTCTACTTTTTATAGGGGACTCACACCCTTTTATACAATCATCCCTCAAGATGCCACATCCATACATCAACCCCTCTCCCAATATGGCACAAATTTCCCTCTCTATTATCCTTTCAATCAGTAGCTGAAATACAATAGGGAGGGTGGTGGTGAAGGTAGCCCTCAGCATGGCTGCACTGAGCTTCCATCCGGCTGGGGCTGTGCATTGTGCTGTATTCTAATAAAACACACACTAATGAAACAGCACCTTTTTTCATTTCACATTCCTCTCATGTATAATGCCCAGTGGCTTTTCATATGTTTGGTTCAATGAATGCTAAACGCTTTTGTTTATTCTCAAATTAACATGTTCTGAGAGGCAGTACATTTGAGTTTATCTTCCACCGGAAAAAATTACATGGAAAGTTTATATTGTTAATGTATTAAAGTACTACTGTCCACCTTGCAAACCTTAAATTATAAAAGCTATTTCTTGAAATATATCTTTGGCATAGTTTCATGCAGTGTTTATTCTTTTTTATTTGATTTATCTTACTGTCAGTAACCTGTATGGAAGCTGCATACCAGCAAATGAAGGAAATTAATGATACATGTTCCATTATGAGGAAAATGACAGAAAAGAACTGTGTCATTGATAAAGAGAATAGGAAAATTGGATGCACTATTCAGTAATTTCTAGACAAGATAGAATAGCTGTTGGCTGAATGAGACCCTTAACCTGAGGATAGGAAGGGCAGGACAGGTAAGGGATATAGATGGGGCATAGTGAAATACTATAAATAGACTGGTTAGTTCTGAACAGGAAATAGACATACAGAAAAAAGGTCACTGCCTTCCTCCGACACAGAGCATTATTCCCTCGCTACTCACCAAACGCCTGTCTTCACACTAGTGCCTGGCAAATGTGCTGCCTTGCTACTGGGGAAGATATATACTGCAGGAAAATGTTACAGTGCAGAGTACAAACTATCAGCACGCAAAAGGAAGCATTGTACTTTTATTGTGCCATTTTGGATCATGAATGAATACAGCACCTGTATCACTGCACGAGAATATCTATTTAAGTATACCTTAAATGTCATTTTTATTACTTAAATGTCAAATTTAAGTACATTTAAGGTGAAACTTAAATGTCGACTTTTGACATTTAAGAAGCATTTTGGTGTGCTTAAAGCAACACTTTAAGGCGACATTTAAGTAGGATTTAAGTGGATTTAAGTTGATTAAATGGCCTGGCAAGGTGGTCATTAAAGGTCATTAAAGATAATATCAAGGTCCAGTGCTGGTTTTTCATAAACGACATTTAAGCACATTTAAGCACCTTTAGATATATTCAATGCATATTGCTACGTTTTTTTTTAGTTTTACTTATGCATTTATGATTAATTCAGCTTGTTTATTTCTTAAATGAGTATACGCAATACTTTTATTGTGGGGGGGGTGGGGAGTCAATGGCAGGTATGCATTCATCAATTTCATCTTTTTGTTCTCATGGAGGCCGGGGCCGCCCCCTGGAGGCCGGGGCCGCCCCCTGGAGGCCGGGGCCGCCCCCTGGAGGCCGGGAGAGCCCCCAGGAGGCCGGGAGAGCCTCCTGGAAGGCAGGGCCGGTCTCTGGAAAGCAGGGCCGGTCTCTGGAAGGCAAGACCACCTCCTTCTGTAACCTTTCCTGTGGAAAATAGAAAAATACATATATATTATTTATCCTATACAAACACAGCTAGAGGAAGGTATACAATTACTGTTTACATGGTTATATCAAAATAGAGTCGGTTAAATGTAATTTTAATGTAATTACATGTAAATCAAATGTATACTATTGGAATATGTACAAAAGTTAGATTATCAATGGTAGTGTACCTTTCCATAAATGAATGAGTATTATACCTACACACCTGGCTTACACACTTCCTGTCCTCACTGTGGCCAGCTGCTGAATGTGCATGTTGACCACTTGGTGTGTTACATGTACCACTGCAGGTACACATAGCTATGTAGGTCAGTGGTCTCCATGGGAACAACCCCTATATAACACATGCTTCCTCTGTTAGCATTGTCTTAGTTATAACACCTCCGCCCTCTGAATAGGGTGTGTTTGGTGAAGGGGGAGGGGGGGGGGAGGGGAGGGGAGCGGGGGGTGTGAATAGAGAGGGAGGGGGTACCAAATTCATGAATTATCCTTATTATTATCAATAAGTTGTCAATGCTATTATAATCGAATTCTGTATACTGTTAGCATCATGGACATATTTCTATATTTTTCCTGTGATGATTAGAACCTATCATACCCTCAAAATAATGTACAATACCGGGATCAGGGTCCCCTTACTCCCCTGGGCAGAATCAAGGGTTGTAGTCCTCATTTTCATCATTTGTGGGTCGATCTGCAAATATATATGGGTCCCCTTACTCCCCTGGTTAGCATCATAGGTTGTACCCCTCTGGAATCCCTAAAATAATGTAAAATAACGAGATCAGGGTCCCATAACCAGCTGATAACTTCCTTGTATAATATCACAGGTTTTAATGTAGTTATATAATTATGTAGTTCTATAAGTTATTAGCATGATGGATATATTTTTATTTTATCCCTGTGACAATAAGAAGACATTTTATGAGTGTACAATATTTTAACCTCCTTGGTTAGTATCACGGAGCAGGTATCATTTACTCTTTGTTATACCCCTCTAGATGTCTTCAAGATAATAATGTATTGTAACGGGATTAGGGTGCCCTTACTCACCTGATTAGTATCACGGGTTGTACCCTTCCAAAAGCCTTTAAAATAATGTATTGTAACGGTATTAGGGTGCCCTAACTCCCCTGATTAGTTACACGGGTTGTACCCTTCCAAAAGCCTTTAAAATAATGTATTGTAACGGTATTAAGGTGCCCTAACTCCCCTGGTAGAAGATTTAAGTTTATCTTAAATTTACCGGAAATGTCATTTGACATTTTCGGGAAAATTTAAGTTGACCTTAATTTACTGGAAATGTCATTTGACATTTCAGAAAGATTTAAATTTACCTTAAATTTACCGGAAATGTCATTTGACATTTCCGATAAATTTAAGATATCTTATATTTCATGGCAAGCTCAAAGCGACATTTCCAGGACATTTCCCGATATTTTGGTACACTTAAATATACTTAAATAAGAATTTTCATGCAGTGTATGTCATTGGTGCTATATTCTTATTCTGCCCTTGCTGCCTTCACCTTAGCACTTTATCTGAATGATTGGCCTGACCTTTTGGTGCCCTTCTGTGGAGGTAGAGAGTTTTACCAGCAGGAGAGACCTTTAGTACTCTTAACTAAAAGACAATTTATCTGAATGTGAGGATATTATCATGGACCCTTGATACTATATTGAATATTCATTCAACTAACATCTTGGGTAAATCATAACTGGTACTTCAATTTGTTTCCCTAATTATTTGAGCAAATTTGCATTCAGATTACATATACAATACACTAATTCCCACTTCCAAATCAGTATGGTATAAATAAATGATGAAGAAAGGCAAAATATTCAGTGTCATGACTTTAAAACATTGATGGAGATATTCAATTCATTGATGGAGATATTCAATTCAATTGGCCAGATACTGCCTGTAGCATGCAGCTTTCAGACCAGGCTTTACCAAATCCATTAATTACTCTGTCCAATTCCCATTAGAAGCTACACGCAAACCCTAAAACCCATTCTACATTAGCGTGACAAATACCAGATTTTATGGAATCCTGTTAGCATGTTAACAAAATAATTGGATAATGATGTACATAGCATGTTAACAAAATAATTGAATAATGATGTAGCATGTTGACAAAGTAATTGAACTAAAGCAACTTTAGTGACAACAATACTGTATTTCAGCTCATCTTTTCTGACATAGACATATCCTGTAAATAATATATACTAGTCTTAACTTGACACAAGCTTATCTCAACTTCTACCTATATGTATAACCTTCTACCTACATGGTATTGGCTGAACCTGAGTCAGGACTCAGGTTCAGCCAATACCAACCTACCTACTTCCTGAGAGCATAGATTGATCACCTCCCTGTAAGACAGCTGGTATAATAGGCCCAGGCCGTCAGAGGGATGGATGGACCTAGATTGGTAAGAGGAAGGGGGAGGTGGCAGCAGAGGAAGGTTAGCATCATTGGACATAAAGGTAAAGAAAAGTAGAAATAGCTTGAATGGAGAGCAGTGAGCAGAGAAGACTGACGAAATGGCAAGTAAGAATCATTTATGGGATTTGTGGGATTGTGTGTGTCGGTTCTACTCATGGGATTCTGTGAATTGGAACTGCTCTGTGAATGGCATACTGAGATTGAAAACAGGGTGATGTATTGTGCTATCAGCTATTGGTCTGTCATGTCACAATCTCAGCACCATTTCAGTGTGTGTCTAGGACTTCAATGTCTACCTCATCCATCACCATCTCTACTTCCTTATACGGCAGGGTCATCACTATACAGACCCGGCATACTCTGATTGTACTTACACCACAGTTGGCTGAGAGAACAAAAGAAATGGCCTGACTGTATTTTATGTACATGCTTGTATGTTGATGCAGGCCACTGAACACACTCTCCTACTGTGGATCTAAGTCAGATATTGTAAGCGTGACTAGCTGGATAAGTGTTATAAGCCTTGGACAATGGTAATTATCCGCAGCTGATGGCTTGGTCAATTACCCTGTCCTTGGCTTATTTTACTCATACAGCAAGCCACTTGTATCATATGTACCACATACCCAACATACCTTGCCGAATCCCACAACTTGGTTATGATTATAATACCCTTATCTACCAAGCTCATGGTAAACAGGCAGATATGAATAGGAGAGAAGCAGTTGACGGTTGTGTTATTGCAGTATGCAAATGAAACCTCTTATGTGGGATGCAGGAAATGTGTGCTCAAGCTAATATCATGAAGTGCTTTGTAAATAAATATAATAAATAGTCTTTCGTTTATAAACAAGTTAGACTAAGCAGATTTTTTTTTAGTATTGACATCTTCTAAGCAGTAATGACATCTGCATTTCATCTGCCTTAGTGAGAATGCAACTGACATATTTTGGGATTGTGCTGAGAAATATATCCACTGAGAAATATGATCCTTTGCTACAGATATGGGTCATATATTACCAGAAAGAAAACACCTGCCCTTAATGTATGTGTATCATACATCCACAACAAAGAGGACACAGTTATTGTGTCTTTGAGGGAAAGTTATTGCCTGTTATTCACTGCATCTCATACTAAGCACTTTTCTTACAAACGGCATTGATACACAGTCCTATTGCCGAGGTCCATTTGACACCCTGCAAACCTCCCTCTGACTACAACAGGGACACCAATGACTAACACTTTAAGGGTCGCATCCCCATAGGAACAAAATTGACCTCAACGCTGAATCAGCATTGAAACAATATTAACAACCATCTGTCAGTGTTCATTCAGTGTTTTGTGCCTACTAGTGCTGCAGCATTGGAGAGCTAGGAGCATTATTTCTGGCGACACCCATCACCAAAAAAGACTAAAGGTCACTATATACCACTGGAAAGCTCTGATCATGGGCTTTTCAGATATGGCAAGCGTAAAAGAAAAGGTTGCGAGGAATTCAAGATGGCCGCCAAAATCCAAGATGGCAGCCAAAATATCAGAATTCCATCTCCAATGACCTAGATATGGCTTAGAATACTTTTTTAACTCTGCCTACCCCCCCTAATTTGGACCCAAGGAATCCAATGGTTCTATTGGTTTGTTTCTAAGACAGCTGGTTGCTTAGCAACAACTGTTCTTATTGTTTATCTGCCTAGCAACACAGTTTTCCATGGTCCTGAGGTTGATTACAACCATACCTACCCCCCCTAAATTGGACCCAAGGAATTCAATGGTTCTATTGCTTTGTTTCTGAGGTAGCTGGTTGCTTAGCAACAGCTATTCTAATTGTTTATCTGCCTAGCAACACATATGTCCATGGTGCTAAGGTTGATAATAATCATACCTACCCCTTTAAACTGCACCCAAGGAATTCAATGGTTCAATTGGTTTGCTGCTAACACAGCTAGTTGCCTAGCAACGACTGTTATTATTGTTTATCTCCCTAACAAAACATATTTCCATGGTCCTGAAGTTCATTACCAACAAGCATGGTAACAACTAAACAACTTTGATCCAGGCTTTTCTATGGTTTAAGGTTGATAAAGAAGCAAGCTCTGTGGACTCTTCAAGTAGCTCTTGGGACCCCTTTAGCAGCTCTTGGGACCCTGCAAGCAGTTCTGGGGACCCTCTAAGGGGCTTTGTGGGACCTTCCAGTTGCTCTGGGACCCCTTTAGTGACTCTGCAGACCCCTCCAGCTGCTCTGTGGACCTGTTTAGTAGCTAGGGGGTATGTACATAACAGCTAGCTACATGTGGATGGCCCCCAAGAGCCCTTGAGCTTCTTACAGTGGGGGGGGGGGGGGGTAGCTATTGTTATAAAACTTGGTTGATTAGGGACCCTTCCAGTGCCTCCCATCAGCTCTGTGGACCCATTCAGCAGCACTGTGAACCCTTCCAGCGGCTCTGTGGACCCTTCTAGCAGCTCTGTTGACCGCTTCTGTAACTCTTGGTACCCTTCAGCTACAGCCTGGATACTGAGGGAGGTGGTACAATCGACCTAGGTACTAGTCATCCCTGATATAGGGGAAGATGATCTAATTGTCCCTGATGTAGGGGAAGATGATCTAGTCATCCCTGGTATAGGGGAAGATGATCTAGTCATCCCTGGTATATGGGAAGATGATCTAGCCATCTCTGGTATAAGGGAAGATGATCTAGCCATCCTTGGTATAGGGGAAGATGATCCAGTTGTCTCTGGTATAGGGGAGGAGTCTTCCTTGGTACCAGCAAAGAGATTTTCAGAGCTTGTAGACATCTACTAATGCCAGGGTATGGATACCCAGAGCCCGTCTGGGTGTTTCCAGGGGTAGAGGTGGTCATAGAGTTAGCAGAGGTGTTCACAGAATCAGCAAAGATGCACCCACAGCCACCACAGTGTACAGAGGTCCTCCTGGAGCCACCGGAAGGGTCCCTAGAGCCGCTGGAAGGGTCCCAAGAGTCACTGAAGGGGTCCCAAGAGCCACTGAAGGGGTCCCCAGACCCACTGGAACGGTGCACAGAGCCACTGAAGGGGTCCCCAGACCCACTGGAACGGTCCACAGAGTCACTGAAGGGGTCCCCAGTGTCACTAAAGGGGTCCCCAGAACAACTGGAAGGGTCCCAAGAGCCGCTGGAAGGGTCCCAAGAGCCACTGAAGGGGTCCCCAGACCCACTGGAACGGTTCACAGAGTCACTGAAGGGGTCCCAAGTGCACTGAAGGGGTCCCAAGTGCACTGAAGGGGTCCACAGAGTCACTGATTGGGTCCCAAGAGCCACTGAAGGGGTCACCAGACCCACTGGAATGGTCTACAGAGCCACTAAAGGGGTCCCCAGACCCATTGGAACAGTCCACAGAGTCACTGAAGGGGTCCCCAGTGTCACTAAAGGGGTCCGCAGAGCTACTGGAAGGGTCCATAGAGCTGCTGGAAGGGTCCCAAGAGCCACTGAAGGGGTCCCCAGACCCACTGGAACGGTCCACAGAGCCACTGAAGGGGTCCCCAGTGTCACTAAAGGGTCCCCAGAGCTACTGGAAGGGTCCCTAGAGTCACTGAAGGGGTCCCCAGTGTCACTGAAGGGGTCCACAGAGTCACTGACGGGGTCCCTAGAGTAAGAGTAACTGGAAGGGCCTCCAAAGCTGCTTGGAGGGTCCACAGAGTCGCTAATCTCTCACCCTCAGACCCGCCCACCCGTGTCCACCCAGCGAGCTGGGTCTGACCCAGTGCCTTATCAGCCTTGGGGACAGCGTTGGCTTAGCAGTACCTTCTCCAAGCAGATATTGGTGTATACCCTATCATAACAAAAGATCTGCTGGAGAGTGATGAGCATGAGCCATAACTGGGCTGGCTACACTCGCCAAGCATATACTTAGTCAAAGTTCTGCATGGAGAGTGTGGGTCCGCGCGGCTGCACCTCCCCAGTCTGTACTATACAGACAAGGGCCGAGTCTACAGAGTCACTGAAGGCGTGCCCAAAGTCACTGAAGGAGTCCACAGAGCAGCTGGAAGAGTCCCCAGAGCTACTGAAGGGGTCCACAGAGTCACTGAAGGGGTCCCCAGTGTCACTAAAGGGGTCCCCAGAGCTACTGCAAGGGTCAACAGAGTCGTTGAAGGGTCCCTAGAGCCATTGAAGAGGCCCCCACACTGATATTCCTAGACTCCCTATACGACCAATCTATCAGTCACTAGTACCGTACCTAGTTAGTCATTTTTTGGCTCCCTATACGACCAACCTAGGTATTAAAGTTATCATTGTCAGGTTGGTCAGTACTGACCAACCCACCTGAGTCTTTTCATTTCCAGCGGGGAGCCACTAAGTGGTCATCAGAGTATCTTACAGGTGGCACCAACTAGTGGTATACAAATACAACACACCAATGATGAACCTAGGTTAGCCACTACTGACTGACCCCTTAGTCATTTTTGAATATAACTTTGTCATTGTGATTAACACACATATGACAAACCTAGGATAGTCTGCACTGACTAACCCTTTCAACTGACTGACGGGGTCCACAGACCCACTGAAGGGGTCCACAGTGTCACTGAAGGGGTTCCTCAAGTCAGAGCAACTAGAAAGGGCCTCCAAAGCCTCTGGGAGGGTCCCCAGAGCTGCTTAGAGGGTCTACATAGTCACTGAAGGGTTGTCCAGCATCATTGAAGGAGTCCACAGAGCAGCTGGAAGGGTCCCCAGAGCTACTGAAAGGGTCCACAGAGTCACTGAAAGGGTGTCCATAGTCACTCAAAGGGTCCAGAGAGTCACTGCAGTGGTCCCCTGAGCCGCTGATGGGGTCCACAGAGTCATTGAAGGGGCTCACAGAGTCACTGGAAGGGCCTCCAAAGCCTCTGGGAAGGTCCCCAGAGCTGCTTGGAGGGTCTACAGAGTCACTAAGGGGGTCCTGAGTGTCACTGAAGGGGTCTACAGAGCAGCTGGAAGGGTCCACAGAGCCGCATGTAGGGTCCCCGGAGCAGCTGAAGGGGTCCAGAGTCGCTAAAGGGGTCCCAGAGCAACTGGAGGGTCCCACAAAGCCCCTTAGAGGGTACCCGGAACTGCTTGCAAGTCCCAAGAGCCCCTAAAGGGGTCCCAAGAGCTACTTGAAGAGTCCACAGAGCTTGTTTTTTTATCAATCTCACACCACAAAGTAACCTGGATCCAAGGCTGTTTAGTTGTTGCAATGCTTGTTGATAATGAACCTCAGGACCATGAAATATATGTTGTTACCATTGAATTCCTTGGGTGCAGTTTAAAGGGGTAGGTATGATTATAATCAACCTTAGCACCATGGAAATATGTGTTGCTAGGCAGATAAACAATTACAATAGCTGTTGCTAAGGAACCAGCTGTCTCAGAAACAAAGCAATAGAACCATTGGATTCCTTGGGTCCAATTTAGGGGGGGTAGGTATGGTTGTAATCAACCCCAGGACCATGTAAAACTGTGTTGCTAGGCAGATAAACAATTAGAACAGTTGTTGCTAAGCAACCAGCTGTCTTAGAAACAAACCAATAGAACCATTGGATTCCTTGGGTCCAAATTAGGGGGGGTAGGCAGTGTTAAAAAAGTATTCTAAGCCATATCTAGGTCATTGGAGATGGAATTCTGATATTTTGGCGGCCATCTTGGATTTTGGCGGCCATCTTGGATTCCTCGCAACCTTTTCTTTAATGTTCACCATATTTGAAAAGCCCATGATCAGAGCTTTCCAGTGGTATATAGTGACCTGTAGTCTTTTTTGGTGATGGGTGTTCATCTAATTAGCCTTCAATGCTGCAGCACTATACTTGGATAGCGCTTTAAGGTAAGGCATGTTATATTTCCGGTGGTTTCCAAAGCCTATTACGATCCATTTTTGCACATTCTTCCGGCTTACGATGTAACATTTTCATGTTCTACAGAAAGGTACTACTTTTAATACAATCATCAACTAACCTGACTTCCACTATCCCACTCATACTACAAGCATATAGCAGTCTTTGCGAAAACTTTTTCATCCTACAGGACATTCGGTCCTGCAAATTCTCAATGTTGAAGGACCAGCTACATTTTTGGAGGACCGGATGGCCACATATCTGATGATTTCTGCATTTTAAGTATAGAATAGTTTTGTCCATTCAAAATCAGGATAGATATATAGTTTTCCACATTATATTGGCATACATATTTCAGCTTAAAAGCCCAACTGAATTCTTCTAGTTCAGAGAGCCCAACATGCAACCGGACATTCGGTCCTGCTACACTTGTAAATCTGCTTGACCGGTGGCATTTTAGAAGGACATTGCCACTGTCCTGCATGTTTTCGCAAAGACTGATATAGAAACCACACTTTCCCTACACTGCTTATATTACAACAATATAAAAACCTAACCACACTATAAAGCATCAAAAAGGTTTTTGGGGTACTACAGTTTTGTCTACAAGGAGGCTATTGCTGCAGTTAATAGTCCTTCTTGACCAGCTACTGTTAACCAGATAGAGTTTGAAGCTTTGTACAAGTAGGAGACAGAAGGCCAGACCAATTACCAGACCCCATACTCTCAGTGCTGCCGGATCTACGACCTGAGGGTACTGTTAAGTGGGGGGGGGGGGGTTATGACACTGTTTAAGGTCAGGTTTGATGTATGAATGCAGCAAGTAGACTCATGGCTGCTTCCAATCCAAATTAGGACCAGGAAAGAGGCCTTTTATGAGGTGTACAGTCCCTTTATAAGGTTGGTTATTTGGGTTTTTGTTCCTATAAGTGTGAACATCGTTTTGCATCACACTTGTCAGTCTCAATCAGTTGCCTCGTCCACCAAATCAGGTAAGAGAATAAATCCAATCAAACGCTACAAGTACCTAGCTAATAAGCTCGAAACCACAAAACATTTTAGTTACAAAACAATGGTCTTGACATCTTCTAGCCTACATGTTTAACCACAGGGCAGCTATAGAAACCCTGACCAAGGCACGTCAAGGAAACCTGCCCAGAGGCATCACAGGGTTAGAACCACTGTGGGTGTAGAACAATAGTGAAAGGACATCATGAATGCATGTCACCACCCGCTGTTGCTATCTGCCCTACACAGTCCTACATCCGGGTAGCTCTGTCTGCAAATGTCCGCCCCCATGTCCATAGTAACCTGCACTGATCATGTATGCCACACCATGGGTCTGAGTGTGAGGGGAGTATATAATGGTCACTGTGAATACCCACTCACCCCCATGGCAGCTCTGTCACTTATTTGCAGATCTGTAGCACATCCTTTAAATGGTAGATACTGTAATCTCTACTTGGCAGTCAATATTCACTTGGCTTACTGTGTCACTATTTCTGTATTTCATGACCTGCCTTCCACTATACAAAAACCAGACATTCTGGATTCAGACTGCAACAGTCTTTGTCACACAGAACAAATGATTCAACTTAGTTTCAGGTATAGATCCAAAAACTTAACCTTAACCTTAACCACAGCTTTACCTCAAGCCTCAAGAATCCCCCACCTCAACCTGCTCTCTCAGCTCCTTGGAATTAGACACATTTAGATGGAGCATCCACTTCCTTGTCTCTTTTGGTAGAGAGTATCTCTTTAATTCTTTTGAGGATGAGCTTATCAGGATCCACTACATCCCCTAGTGCTAGACTCGTACAGTCTGGTCTTTTTGCTACGTTTTATTCTGTTCAAACACAACATTCAACGGGTATTGGACCTTTAGCAAGGAGGCGTGCGCTGCAAAGTTAATCTGACTTAAAAGGGCACTGGGACGTTTCTGTAAGCTGCACTAAAGGTTGATGCCTTATTGGGCCTAGAGGATTCAAGGGTAGGTCTGGTGTGGTGTAGGCTGAATACGAAGGGCTTCCAGACTGAGACAGTATATATTAGGAGTGGTAGTGATATGTTTACATACATTTTCAGCAGGTGCTAGTGTGCAGCCAATACCATTGCCCTTTAATTACAAGTTTGTAGATAACATTAATGGACTGCCACTGTGTGATTTGCCTCTCCACCTGCATGGCTGTATCTTTATATTTGGACGAAATGAATATAGGGAGAGAGCATCCTCTATCACAGTCTCATTGTGGTGGACCAATGCCAACCACAAGCCACCACATCCATAGAATCTGTGCCAACTAAGTGCACCCAGGGGAGCCGATCCCTCCCCACCCACACCCCCTCCTACACGTTCCTCGAATCCTGTAATATAGAAAAATAGAGCAACGATTGGCACGGGAGATGTGCAGCCAGTGGTGCCAACAGTACACACAACAGGTGGGGGATGGTGGCGGGGATTATAGGCAGGCTCCCGGGGGTCTGGTAGAACAAGTGTACACCAATGGTTCCCTGTCAAGCTGCAAATAGGTGGTATCAACATTATAGAGTTTAAACACTTATAGTTTAATTTAAAGGATTGCATGAGAAGCCACTCAAACCCCCTCCTGCCCCGTCCCCCAAAAATGAACAGTATTAAGGATAGGGTGTTAATCATTTTCTTTCTACTTCCCTGGTTAACGTAAGACTAGGCCCAACAGAACAGAGGGCTCCACCTTACCTTAGTGGATATGTCCTACCCACACCAACCCTATCCCAATCCCCCTGCACACCTTAAGGAGTGGTCATTTTTTAACAACAGGGGGGGGTCGGTGGATTTTCGCGCCAGGGGGTCGAAAAATTGTTGGTCCCCCCTGCGAGAGGGATCGAAATTTGTTTGGTCCCCCCCCTTCAAGGGGTCCAAATTCTTTTTTGGTCCCCCCCCAAATCCACCAACCCCCCCCCCCCCTGTTGATAAAAAATGACCACTCCCTTATCAATCCACATATACTGTAACTTCATTCACAGTGGGACCCATTGAGTCAAAATCCCATCATAACAAACCCTGTAACCTATCACACAGCCATATCACCTAAACTTGCGTATCAATTGATGTTCAATGGAAATGTCTTTGAAATGTCTTTTTTTTACAGCTGAACCTCTCAACCTCTTTATGAGTCACATTTCTCAGTCTGATCCCAAGAAGCCTATCTTCTTTGGAGGAAGTTAGGTTAATTTAAATGGAGCATCCCATTTCTCAATTGGTAGAGTGCCTCTCCACATCGTCCCTTGGGGTGAGGGTTTAACACTACCCACCACTGTAAGGTCATTTAAGGATGTAAATGCGAACGATTAAGCAAAGAGTGTACTACTTGCACTACGTTGGCAACCTGACAAGGAGAACTAATGCAGCAGGGACAATGACAAATTTATATGAACTGTAGGATGAGTCACAGAAGAAGACCTCAGCTGGAAGTATTCATATCAGCACTAAGACTGTGGTGGGAGTAATCAGCCTCTCTTTCAGTAAGGGATGAGCTGATTGTTGCGGTAGGAGGGGATTTGTTGGTGCAGAGAACATGAGTAGAAGACGTGAGTAGTCTCCTCTCCTCCTTCATCCACTAATAAGGTAGAGTCTGTAAAGAGAGAACCTAACTCTCTATGGTAGCAGTAGTCAGAATAGCACTAAGACTGTGGTAGGACTAATCAGTCTTTCTTCAAGTGAGGGATGATTTCGTTGTTGCGGTAGGAGATTGGTTGGTGCAGGAAACACATGTCTAAAGAATCTGGGTGGTTCTCTGTTCTCCTTGGTCATGTCCTGTCAAGGAAGAGTCCAATTGGGAGCTAACTAGAAAAGGTAGAGTGGGTATTGCTTAGAGCCACATATAGTTACCTATAAGTAGTTTCCTGTCAGAAGCCAAAGCATAGATCTATACTGAAGGAGGTCAAACTGTAAACAGTGTAAAGGAATTGAAAGAACTATAGTAGCAGATACACTAAGAGAGAATATACTGTAGGTTACGGCTGTATGGTTTGGGTAGCAGATGCCAGAGAGCAGGGGAAGGAAGAGATGGTACCCATCAACATAACAATTGGCACAATGACATGCGCTAAAGGTACTAGCCTCTTGAAGGGGTCAACAACCAAATCAAGCAATACCGGCATGAGGCACACAAATTGTCTGCTTTAAGAGGTCCTGATTGACGGTTAGGTTTGAATCTGATAGGATGCTTAGCACACCATGTGGCCATAATGACTTGGCTGGCAGCAGGCTGCACAAACTCATCTGGTGTCTGCTCCCCGGTAACAGAGGTCATGACCCCTAGTGTACAAGGTCACGGCCCTCATGTGTGGGGTCACAGAGGTCACACTGACCTTCACAGACTGACAGCCTCATTCCCTGACATGGTACATGTGCCACTGATGGCATTACCACCACATTACATTATAATGGAGGTTATAGTATGATGACTCTCATAGTGGCCGTAAAATGCATAATATTCAGGTTTTTTGAATGCCAAAGAAGATAACAAGGGCTTTAAGGGAAGCAGTTTTTCCAGGTTTCAAATTTCTGGTAATAATCATCTCTATGATTAATACCCTCCCATAACTAAGCCCTGATCAATACTGGCCCTTTTGCTTACTTAAGCATCTATTCAAGGCATGCCCTATAACTCAGTTCTGAACACATATTATATATTTCAGTAGGCCACGCTTGGCACGTTTTGATCCCTCAACCTCCCTCAGAATTCTTCAGATCAATATCTAATTGATGTACATTGAATGATTGAAGCTACCTATTCCGATCCCCAGGCTTATACCTATCATGCCCTCCCCACTGTGTCATCATTATTAGGGGGGGGTGATAAATCTACTTTTCTTCGGGGACAGGCTCAAACTATGCATTTAGGTCCAAAAACACGGGAAATCACAAAAATATTTTTTTCGGACCCCCGTGACCCCCCCGTACATGGGGTCCAAAGATCGGCCAAATAGTGAGAAAACAGCCAAAATTCAGGCTTTCAGATTCCTTCTAAAATCAAATCATGTCTTCATGAAAATGGTCAGAAACCTTCATTTGGGACCAAAAGAGACCATTTAAAGTCATATTGTTGTTGTTATAGAGGTGTTAACCCCTCTGGAGAGGGGGTTCGTCCTCGGTAAAATACAGATAAATCAGCTATTTTGAAGGCATTTCCTCCCTTACAATCACATCCCTATACTGCCATAAAAGATCCTCAGGACACCTAATCAGGCAGATTAAACCCTTCTGGAGGGTCCCCTCTTTCTGTTAACCCCCCTCTATGACCCCCCCCCCCCCCACCCCCCAGCATGCACCAATAGCCATCAGATAACTCTCCCCTCCCCTTCGCCTCTATATTACCCTATACTGAAACAATCTATTAACTTAAGACCTGTCTGATAGTTTAAACCTTTCTTAAGGGCTCCCTGTTCCTGTTAACCACCCTCTATGACCCCCCTCCACTCCATCCCCACCCTTCAAGTAGAATCTGGGTTCAATATTTGGTCTAATATCAAGATATGTATTCATCCTCAAAGTTTGAAATTAGGTTCTACCAACTTAACCTTTACCCTATATAGGGGATGGCATAGGTCTACCAAGCACCAGGCCTATGTTATATTTTCATATATCTGAATATTATAGCAGCACCCTCAGATGTTGCATGTATGCCCGTCTTTGACAAAATCTGATCCTTAGCATTGCAAATGAGGTATCAGGGTTACCTACCCCTCCCCATGATGTAATTGCAGGGTTTATCATTGGCTTCAATAATATTTAGGGTTCAGAGTATCTATTTAACACCTCAGAGAATTGAATTAAATATTTGTCTCTTGCCTTACGTCTAGGATATAAACCGTGCAAGGGGTAGACTGAGAGATATGGACACCAGTCCTTATTTGGAGTCATTTGCCGGCTCCCCCCCCCACCCCTCTACCATCCATCGTTCTATGCATTTAACCACTTGGTTAAGGAGGAGAGTCAGGGTTTTTATTTATTGTTGTGTCAGGTTATTAGTGATGTTAATATTAGATCTCTGCTATGAATATTATAGAATTACTATGTGTAATGTATAAGTCTAACAACATGAAGCAGTCATCTTGACTATGAATATACATGGGGTGAGGTACTAGGCATATAATGGAGGGGGGGGGGGAGTTGTGACCATTGGTAGGGTAACTCAAAATGAGTATAGAGACCTTTGAAAAGGGTATTATCTATCTGATCTAAACTCATTTTAATGTGTTGACAATTCAAATAATCTGATTATATTGAAGCAAAGGCCCTCCAAGATTTGGGTTATATTCATGCAATCACAAGAATATAACCTGTAATAGTCTCTTTGGGTCCCTTATCAGTTTTCTGTTGAGGTGCTAAAGCCATTCATGTAGGATAAATAAATTATAATAGGTCTGGTGGTTGTTGTTCTTAGATGGACTGTTGTAGCCCTCCTCTTTTGTCTTTATAGGGTAAGGTAGGAAGTCTCGGTCCCCTCCATATCCCCCACCCTCCTTTTAAACACACCACTGTCTTACTCCCAAGAAAAGCTAAGGTGTCTGTGAATGACTATTGATGTTCAAAGATCCTGACATTCTGAGTACAGTGTAATATATAGGCGAAGGGGGGGGGGGGGAGGGGGCGGAGGGAGTTATCTGATGGCTATTGGTGCATGCTGATGAGGGGGGGGGGGGTTAGGGGTCATAATGGGTAGATAACAGAAACAGGGGGCCCTCCAGGACAGTTCATGATGATGTTTTATGGCAGTATAGGGACCTGATTGTATAGGAGCAAATACCTTCAAAAAAGCTGATTTATCAGTATTTTACCATGGACGCACCCCCTCCCCAGGGGGGGAAACACCCCTATAATCACAACAATATAACTTTGAATGCTCTCTTTGGGTCCCAAATGAAGGTTTCTGACCATTTTCATGAAGGCATGGTGAGGTTTGAGTAGGAATCTGAAAGCCTGAATTTTGGCTGTTTTCTCATTACTTGGCCGATCTTCGGACCCCATGTACGGGGGGGTCACAGGGGTCCGAAAAAAATATTTTTGTGATTTCCCGAGTTTTGGGTCCCAAATGCATAGTTTGAGCCTGTCCCTAAAACCGTACGACAAAATTAACGATTTAACACCCCCCTCTATCATTATGTTCAGAAGTGCTAACATCACCGGTCACAACCACAACTGTAACGCCTACAACCTCTATATATTTGCACTAGTCCCAGGACCCCACAGCTCAATATCCTGTAGGTGTTCATTGAAGCTGCCAGGATCAATTCTTAGCCCTATACCCCTCATAACCTCCCTACCTTGCCATCCTGACGTTGATATCTCTAGTCTCAACCACAAACATGTCCTCCCTCCTTAATGTAACATCAGAAATACAAAATGGTCTCACTAATAGTGGTGGACAGTTCAAGAATACCTCCTCCTAAATTGTCGGTCTTTGAGTGTCAGCTTATACTGGCTTCACTAAAGATTGTCACTATCTGTTTATAAGTCAGACAGTCCACTCAGTATCCAGCTGTACTGTGATGGGGGTGATGGTTGGTACTGCTGCTCTGAGACCAGTTTGTGTAGCGTGTGGGTCGACTACAGGATGGCCACTCAACTCTACACAGTGAGTTTACGAAGGCTTAGACCCCGACCCATGTTTGTTGATACTGACCACTGGTCTGCTATGGTCAGCCCATGCCTGCTTGCACGCTGTGTGTATATAGGGTATAGGAGTCAGTAACTCAGACCAGTATCCTATGGTGAGAAGATGGCTCAGTGCAGCTGGGCATGTTGTCCTTAGGTAGGAGTGTGTGGCAACCAGTTTGTTTAGGGTGTGTATGGCATGCAGGATGACCAGCAACAACTAAGGTCAGTATGTACAACATAGTCCTGCGACTGGAGATCACTCGGGTCCCATAGACTACAGTAAAATGGGCTGAATCTTGAATGCACACTGTTTACTTCAGCCCTCTGTTTGTTCAGGCATTCCTACAACATGCAGACCCTTTTGGAATGCATCAGTCCTGTGGGACTACTTTCTGGGGCTGCATCCATGAATACTAGCAATGAAGGGCTAATTAGTTTAAAGGACTGTGCTACCCTTTGACAGTAAATAAAGGGTGGTGTATTGCAGATCCTCCTTTATGTGGTGTAAGATGGGGTTTAGATTGGTTGGGACAGGCTGACAGTACTAGATCTGCTTTTTGCTGAGTGTGTGTTTACACGCCACAGCTGATGCCTTGCCACACCCATAGACAGATGCAGGAATAGAGATTGGCATTTCATGGCAATTGTAAATATCATTTAGAACTACATCTCTCTTACTGGAAATAATGCAGATACAAGCTGAGAATTCTCCATTCAATCAATTATTGTTTGAAGGGTAATTAATCTGATATTAAAGACATTTTTGTGATTAAAAATCACCAAAAACATAATCAGATATCTCAAAAAACTGAGCTCACCAATTATATTGTGTATGTATCATCTCACTGGTAGTAAGCAGCGATGGAATGAGATGGAAGATTAAATGAGAAATGTGGGCAAATGTGCACAACCCATACAATATGCTTATCCTAGCACTAAAACAGCTGAGATGTCTCTGGGAATGGAAGAGGAAAATCTAAACAGATATAATGTTTACCCAGACCTACCTCAGCCATAGTATTTGCTTCTCGTCATACGGGAGACTGGTAAAGTCAGCATCCAATCTAGCACAACTCAGCTATCCTATAATGGTCAACTCTCAGGCCATATTTGATAGTCTCACTGTGCCTTCTGCATTTATATACTTGAGTCCCATATCAGCCCTTTCCAACTTTGCACCCCCATCTCCCTGCCAACGTTATATATCAATTTACTCCTCTTCCACTAGAATTTTCTTTGCTCCTCCAAGCGCCCATTCCACCTACTCCTAGGGAAAAAAAGCCTCCATCCTATAACTAATGCATAGCTTTAGGTGTTCTGCTGCTTTCAATTGAGGTGCAATGCATTGTTGAATTCATATAATACGTATGAGAAGGGATAGTGCAGTGGATTTTTTAGCTTTATCCTACATCCAAGGAAGGCAGCAAATGGATGCACCAAATCCATTGGATCGGTTTTGCAAATGAGATATCAGGCGGCATTTCCTTCTGGTATTACCGATGATCCATCTTTGGATGTGGCGGCTCTCTTCTATCCATCTGTCTGTTTAGGAATGAATTCACTAAAGGGAATGGTAATTTTTTTATTGCCGTATTACAGATTGATTTCTGGACAAGGTGGTCAGAAAAGTAAGCACTAGATTTGACATAAAAGGAACACCATCTAACCCTTAAAATTAGTACATCCGATGTTTTGGACAATAAAATCGATTTTTCTAAAAATGAGTCAGAATGTTCACAAATATTATAATTGACTTCCTATCTGTTCGTTCCCTCTAATTCCCTCTTATTTTGCTCTAATTTGATTTTATTGCCCATTATATAGTCACTTTTTTAATAAAAGTGTGCACGCTTTTATTCCCCCCATTGAAAATACACTAGAAAAGCCCATGGTTTAGGTATATTGGATCCCTCTGTATCCTGTGAACAGCCATTGATGACATTTAATTGACCTCTATTCTCTAAATATTATACTTTTGCACTGTTTTGAACACATCTAAGTAAAATTTAGAATTTGGAGAAAAATCGGATGTACCCACTTTAAGTTGTATTTCTATGAGAATTATATAGAGCTATTTTATAAATGAAAGGGTGCTACAAGGTCAGACTAGTAGCCACCTACATCCACATGCCAGGCATGCCAGGTTAACAGCCTAATTTCTGCAGAGAATTGACCACTGCTGTAGGTTGTAGACTGAGGCCTGACTCAGGTGGGCACCAATTACTCTCTCATCTCTGAGCTACGTCTGATTATATAGTGTAGATTTCAGAAAAAGTATACTTTGAAACGGTTCAGCATATATATAGAATATAACTAAAATCAGAGACAACCTTTCATTTAAAGGTCCTCACTCAGATCAAGTTCCCATTTTTTATTAGTTCTAAACTTTGAAAAATAGGTAAATATTCTTGGTGGTATCATATGAAACAAACTCTGTCAATTCTCGTTAAAGGAAAGAATAATGCTTTCCCTATTGGCAATAAACCTTAAAATGACACTTTTGTTTACATCTGGTTAGTATACACAAGGATTACCCATGAGGAAGGATAACTCCAATCAATCCTAAAGTGCACTAGAGAAACCTCTCAAAGTAATTATACGGTAAAGGGGATGTTAATTACAGCTCTGTTCCTTGATTATTCCCTAGTGTACATCCGACCCTGAGTTGATGCTGTCTTAACGACACCTTTAACTCAATATTTTGTGCTGTAGGGCACTTTACACTCACCTCCATTTGCACCTTTCACATATCCCGTTTTATTATTAATCTCACCCAACTAATGAGGCTAGTGAGACATGCTGCCTCGGCATCAAAAGGTGGTATGGATCCTGATTTGCTAGTCCATCCTGTTAACACTGAAGTAAATGATGTGATTTGTTGTATTCTTTCATTCAATGAGAACTATAGTCAAAATGAAACTAGCAGCAAACCAAAGTGCAATAGCGGCACTAAAATCGTCATACAGCTTTTAAGACCTTGTATCATGGAAGCAGATGCTGGTGGACCCTTTATTAAAGTCGGAGCTCCTAGTCTGTAAGGGGTCATTATCTTTACATTAGATTATGATGGACACAAGGTGCTAATATGTTAGCTAATTTTGGTAACGATGCTGCAATATTAATGTAATGATTGCCCATTAAATTTTGTGTAAACTATCCCTATACCCTCATCTGAGCCACACACACCTAACAATGGTGCTAACTGAGCTGTAATATGCACCTTTACTGCCCCAGAGTGAAGGTTATAGGAAAGGCCACAGACTATTTCTCCAGTATAAAGGTATTCTGTCTGGAGAAAGATGCACGCATTTATCAGGGTTAGGTTGAGAATCAGGCCTAGGAATTGGTTACATGGGTCTTTTCTTCTTACCCCAAGCTTTTTGACTTTGGTTTTGAGGCTGTAAAATCTCATACAAATCTGTTAAATTGTTAATTTTCTTAAACATGACAACAGCTCCCTAGCTATCATCCATACCTTCTGTTATACACATCAGCGGCCGATCAGCTGCAATGTGGTTTGCATGTTTACCACTTGCCTCTTGGGGGGTCATCTGGGGATGAAGCCAAGGTGTTTGCATGCGGCGGTTTGGGTGTAGGGTGTAGGGCAAGGATGCAAACCTACATCTCCAAACACTGTTTCGTGGGTATTATAGAATAAGGGTGTGTCCTCAGTTGGTAGGATAATACCCCCAATGTATCCTGAATAGCATCTGTAAATATATAAAACTTCACAACTTCTTGAACCATTTTGCCAATAATTTGCAGCGATCTGCAATATTTTTTTCCGGAACAAACACATGGTTGAGATGGTCACCCAGGAGCCATTGGTCCATTATAAATGGAATCACCCAAAAACAATAGATCTATCCATGGAAGATCAAGGGTCCCTGTAGTTGCCCTTAGGGGCCTGAAAATATATTTGCAGTATATGTATATTGACTGGTCTGCAGTTGTGAGTTCTGCCCATAGCCCATAACTGGTTTCCCTCACTACCCGCTACCAGCAAGAACTGAATGTGTGTGAGGTCTAGAGGGGGATACAGGAGAGGTGTCCAACCCAATACCCAGGCAATGTGAGAGTGGAGAATGGTGTTAGCATGGCTTCAGTAGACCACTGAAGTACCCACTCACCCCGAGCTGACAGTGTGGGCAGGCCTAGCTGACTAGGGTGCTGACATGGTCACTTAACTGTCCTATTTATAGATAAACTGGTCAATTTATGTAATGTTGGCCTTTTGGTAGAAAAGAATGCCTCATTTTGGGGAATCTATGTTGAGGCATTGACCCTTCTAGTGCTGCATATTACAATGTGCACTATGTCCTTTTTGCATAATGCCACTGCTGTATTTTGTTTTACAATAAAAGTTATATTTCTATTCTCTCTGAGACATGTAAAACATAGGCAGTATTTCACCCTCAAACATTTTGAGTACAATTAACATCAATATCGACATAACTAGACCTGTTTTTTTTCTTTCACCAACCTTTTTGAATACATTGTTGCTTTGCTGTTATGTTCTGTCTTTGTTGAAATTATGATACTTCCCCATTATGCTCCCAACCGCATGCTTAGACCATCAATATGGTTAAAAAGCCTCCAGGAATAACCACTCTATACCAACCAACCTCCCCCTAACCCGGTACAGAGATAATAGTCAAGCTTTTTTTTACTAATGCATGCCCAACCAACGCATTGCCTGGTTTGACAATGGCACATCAAGTTGAAAGATAAATATCCAGCATTGAAATATCGTGCAGTAAGCCAACCCTGCTATTAATACCATACCAATGCATAAGCGTGTCCGATATAAAAAAAAGGGATGGTCTAGAACAATAAGACAAGTGTTGCTGATGTGTCAGGGATGTTTATTCATACTCTTATATAGGAAACATGCATAATAAGACATGCATTCACCCAGGCAAATATCTGCGTCAGCTAATGTCGCCAATAGCACTCTCATTCAAGGGTCAAGCACTGCTGGACTAGCATAGAAGGGTCAAGGGCCATTTTAGGGAGGGTCAGGCTATGCTAGTCTAGACTATCACAAAATTGCTTGAGAGTCTGGCCATGCTGGATCCTCATGCCAGAATCTGTCAATGCTGGACTCTTGCAGACTCCCCAGAGTCCAGCATTACCAGACTCTAGCATGAGGATCGAGCATAGCTAGACTCTCAAGCAATTCTGGGTGGGTAGAGGCCCTAGATGAAGGCCCAGCATAGCCTGACCGTCACTAGAATGGTCCCTGACCCATCTAGTGTAGTCCAGCAGTGTTTGACTTTAGTATATGAGTGCCTTTGGCGACATTGGCTGAAGCTGTTACTTAGAGTACATGGAGGCCTTAATTCATGTGATGCTTAAGGACTAGGGGGTCACAGTGTTAAGGGGCACCGTTGTATAGAATATTTCCTCAGATTTCTGAGGACTTACCCTTTGAATTGCCATTCAGAATCGCCAATGAGAAAACTTCATTAACTAATATTGGGTAGATTCACCACCTTTATACGTTTGTATAAGTGCGTTAGTGTATCTTTTTTATATGATGTCCCCACCAAAGTGTAGTTCTGGAAAGGGAAGGACTGTATGGGTTTCAATTAAGTGTCTTTGTTATATTGGATTTTCTTCTAGAAGCATAAGTTTCACTTTAGATAGAGTAGAGACGATGAAATGAACATTGCCCCCACCTCTAACTTCACAAACTTATCCACTTAATATTGCACTTTGACCACCTTGAGTGCGGCACTCACGCATACTTCACTATTTTGATCTTTAAACAGTGCAAGATAAGATGATAAAATACCAACGGTGCTCTACAGCAGCGCACATACACAGGCATATGAGTCAGACCCCACATTCATGTACCAAGTCGTGTTTTTCAGTGTTTTTCACCTTCCATGAGCTATAGAATAAAGAGCTCTGCACCATACTAGGTCTTGTTGGTATTAGGTGAGAGGGAACATTCTAGGCTTTCAGAATTTTCTTTTTTTTTTGTCTCGGACCAAAATTTTAGGATTTATGGCCCTCCAAAGTCAAAAAATTCCCCAAAAACAGGGTTCCAGGCTTTTTTTTCTCTCTTAATTTGTCTCCCATGGCCAGGAAACTCATTAAAAGGCTCCCAAATCAACATGGTTTACAAGGTATAAGTGTTAGCTATCAGACTCATAAGTTTTAACTCAAATTTCTGTTCTCAATTTTTCATCCCAGCACTCTTTTTAATAAATGCCGCTGGTGTAATGTCCGTAACGATAACTATTGATGCCTCAGCCTGTTTACTTCCAATGGCCACTCAATATCAATTCTATATGTCATATATGGGGGTCAATGGGTTCTCAAGCCATGAAAAAGAATTAGGAGCCCTCCGGTTTTATTTGAGCCTACAGGTACAAAAGAGTTAATTTGTAATGCAGTTAACGTTACGGACATTACAACACATAAATCCTCTATAAATCTATAAATATCCCAAACCTATCAATTCAAAGTAATTCTTATCCATGGCTAGTATGCATTCATTCAATCTGGAAGGAATTGCAGCCTAAATTCTCTTCTGTGTATTAGGAAAGGGGTTTTCAATGCAAAACTGTAATGTCCGTAACGTTAACTCTGTAATGTCCGTAACGTTAACTCTGACTGACCGTAAGCCCCTCTGCTGCATTTCAAGACATGCACTATGCTAAATAACAACATAATAAGATAGAATGGACATTGCTACAGCACTGTGTGGCATTTAGATGCATTCCTACGGGTATAACTCAACCTTTCACCCCTCCAAATGATTTATTGAGTCAGAAAATGACAAAATTTCCACCAAAACCTCACTGTCAAGCCCTAAAACCCTGAGAGGGGTATTTTTCTGTTGTTTATATAATACCTACACTTACATTTCATTACTTTGGTGTGTTAAACTTGAGCTGGTAAGCTCTTTTTGATTACTAGAGCTAAAGATAGTTAACGTTACGGACATTACAGAGTTAACGTTACGGACATTACATGAAAATTGAAAACCCTCAAGGAGAAGTAAATTCTGATGATATCCATATTTTTTCTGGATAGCATGTTGAAGGGTTATCTAATCTAAAAGCCTAATCAAGAAGAAAGAAAAAATGCAATATTTTTTAATTTGTCAGGGTAGAATTTATTGTATGTAATGTCTGTAACGTTAACCATATTTTAAATCTCTTTTGAAAAAACTACTTCTACTCAGTCTATCATCTCTATATTTTAACACAACATGCCCCTATGGTACTTCTATCATCCCAAATAGTTATCTACCCTATAGAACATACTTCATTTTTTATGGGTGCTTAGTGATACCAATACTGTAATGTCCGTAACGTTAACTGCATATAAAATGCCTGTTTTTTGCAATTAGAATGACCAAAAGGGTCTCCTTGTATGCAAAACTATAATTATTTTGGAAGTAGATACACTGAAGATGATCCACAGTGGCTTCAATGATTATTAAAACAGTTTTTGATCAAGCTAGAGTAAAGTTGGCGATATTTTGTAAATATTTCAACAATTTCAAGATTTTTGGAAAGCCCCCCAAGTGACAATATGAAAAGTATTTGGCTTATGGTTTTCAAACTTGGTATGCCTGATTATACATAGTGTAGCTACTTGTAAACCAAAATAGAACTTACTGTCGTGTTTTTCAGACATTTTATCCGATGTTTAATATTTTCAGCGTAATGTCCGTAACGTTAACTCGAGGTTGTGTTTGAGAGTAAATAAAAACTGACCCCCTGGAAGTTAAGCTTTCCCTCGAGTGGATTCTGGGACCTAAGATACTAGTCTTTCAATAAAATAAACTTGTATAAAGATCAATTGAGTTTGGTGAAAAAAAAATTTGATTCAGATTTGGTACCAGATTAGGGCATTTTTAGTAATTCTGACTCATATGGGTCTAAGACACAGTTAGGTAAGCACACCCACATACATTTGTTCTGACCATGTTCCATCCCGTACATCTGCTAGCTGATTGTGAGTATCTAACTTTTTTGATTTGTCGTCAATCAGGATATCTGTTTTCTCACATACAACTAGAGCTATAACCCTATTGGGCAGGAAAGTGTGCATCTGAGTCAGTTTATTAAATAATTTGTAATTTTTTTCATGTATGCCCTACATATAAAGTCCTTATTACTAGTCGTGATAACCTTATTTGATAGTTGTTCAGAGTTGCTTGCACTGTTTACAGGCCAAGGAAGCCCTGCACAGAATCTACGACAATACGATTGATCTTGAAGAATGTGTAGTCGTATGGTGTAAGTAGTCAATTCTTTCTGTCACTTAAGATGTGTTCTGATAAGTATACCAAGCACTTTTGGGAACATTGACACTCTCTATTTTCTGAGTATGGATATACTAATAGGGTAGATTCACTATTTTCGGACGTTTGTTTGAAAAAAGAAAACCGCGGAAACATGACCGTATTTCAATTACAGTCTGACACTTTTTCTTTCTCTCTGTTTTAAAGGTAGAAGCCAGGGTTCGGTCAATTTTGATCTACCAACAATATCTCTTGATCACTTGGGACTATATTAGTTTGATACATAATGATATGATAAAAGCAAAAAAATCAATACTTTATAGTGCTAGATTTTGATATATTGGCAATTGAAGATAGGACACCCTTAATAATAGCGGGATATGGAAAAATCCCAATTCTTTCAACATCTTTCAACTTTTTGAAAAATTGACCAATAATATCTCAACCAAACTTCTCAGATGTTTAGAGGAGATCATTAGTAGCACCATCAATCCAAAGAAATTAGTTGTCATAGGTGAAACTGAAGAGCCATGACCGATTTAGGAGAAAAACATGAATCTAGAAAATTGTAATTTTTCTTCATTTTGCAACACAGAAAAAAAAAATTGCCAACAATTATTAACCAAAACCATAGCCATCTGTACATAAGATCATGTGATACATTTTACTATCAAAATAATAGTGATTCATTGATGAATTAATACAGTTTAGCAATTATTCAAATATTTTCTAGTCGGTCCAAACACCTATAATAGAGTAGCGCACATCTTTTAGCAACAATGAAAAGCAGTGACAAGATGTGTAGAACACTATGATGTGGCATATTTAGGGTTAGTAAAGGTGAGTTAGGACATATAAAAGAGAGAAATATGCTTTTATCATGATTATAGGTAGTTTCATTTTTTGCCACCAGGTGCCGTATGCGTAGACCCTGGCTTCTACCTTTAATGGGGAACTAAAGAAGAAATGGTTGCTTTCTAAAAAATATCTGGGATCAAATATTTATCACAATTGTTTCAGGGGGAAATTTCTAATCCACGTACTGGAGGATTGACCACTGGCTATTATGATGGATCGCAGTGTATAGGTGCGAAAGTATTTCGAAATATTAATTACCAAATATTCAAGTGGGAAGAGGTAGATTAAACGGTAATGCTAATAATATAAACATCAGCAACTCCTTATTCCGTGAGAACTACTGTAATTTTGTCATAATAATAGGCCTAAAACTAGTTTAATATCATCTATAATGATCCTATGTTTATTTATCTTATGACAGAATGTAGCCCACAATTTGTTCCATACACAGGAGTGAGTATCAAAATAACAAAATATGACCTAACTTCACCACACCGAGAAACATCTAAATGTGTATGCTAGATATGGACATATGCACTCCTTCCATAGAACACAAGAAAAGCATGCAGGATTTCATTCTAACCTATATCATCCACTAAATAATAATAGATCAAACTGTGAAATCAGTCTGTTTTTTGGTGAATCTACTCTAGTTCGATATGTCCCTACTCATATTTTTATAAGACAAAAGGTTGCCTATGCTACCATTAATGTATTTCAAATTGCAAATGAGTCCAATGAATTGCAAATAAGACTTGATTTAATTTTGAAGTAAAGATGAGGTGACAATGATCAATGAACCGTTATAGAGAAGAGGACAACACCATATTATCTTAGAGGTTGTGGTGTTTACCGCAGACATATGACTGCCCTAATATAAAATTGACACAATCTACTAAAAAGGCCCTTGGTGCAGGGTGCACTAAGGTCCCTTTTCCAGTACATGCCACAAATAGTGAAAGCACAGTTAACGTATCACTAACTGTTAGGTAAAGTGTTGCTGATATCTCCTCTGGTCATGGCAAAATCAAGATAAGCCTGGGCTAAAGTTCAAGATGAAAAAAGATATTATCACTTCTGTTCATATCAATCAACCATCCCACTTTCCAACGGTCAAAATCACATCAAACCCAATTCATGACTACTTAATAACTATACCATCACGAGATAAAGCTGTAGGCAAAAGTGCAAGAACAATGTTAACTAACTGTTTTTTTAACAGTGACGGTCACCGTTAATTTTACGTAGAATTACTGTTAACCCTTTAACTGCTGGCCCTGAATCTGTTATTTGGGCCTTAACCACCAGCCACTATATGTGGCTCCCTCTGGGATTTGACATTTGAAGATGAATTTACGTTGAATCATTGTAATCCAAACCAGGTTAGCACTTAACAAGGATCCACTGTGAAATGGCTGATATATACAATGTTTCATTGTATTCCAAATAATGGTGAATCAGCGTTAAAGTTTACAGAGCAAATCTGTAAAAGGTACATCTTATTTTTACAGTATGCTGTACTCACCATGTAATAGTTGTATATAATTATGTTATCTTTCTACAGGGTAAAGGCTGTGCTGGTTGTTGCCCTTCTAATATCACCAGGTCATCCGGTGCCCTGCTCGGGTGTCATGTGTTTAACAGGTATGCCTTTTACTTTTGCCAGTGAGACATCATCAGTTATATAGAAATCATTTTCTAGCTATGTGTCTCCCCTTAGCAGCAATTGTTACACACACTCCCCCACAACACAACAGCAACTAACCGTTTTGTGTTCACTCAAAATGGACTGAGAGTTACTCGTTTTATGTTTCTGTAACATTTTGTTTGATATATAGTTAACATCGGGCCACAGAGAACTAAGGTCAACCATATATGTTTCTTGTCATTAATATATATGCTTGTACCCTGACATTATAAGCCAGATACATATTTATATAAATAAATAAATATATATATATATATATATATATATATATATATATATATATATATATATATATATATTTATATATATATTTATATACCTTCATACTTCTCATATAGGCCATGGCTAATAAACAAGTTAGAACGCCAGTACGGCTTATAGAATTAGGACAAAGCCAGGGTTCTGCTTATACACAAGTTTTGATGAGTAAACTTAAAAATTAAATACGCAAGGTTTTACAGTATATGTTTATAAATGCAGTACATAATTATTACTATCCTTTCTATACTTCTTGTGTTCTCATTGTACAGGTTGCAGCAGGCCTCCTGTTCTCAGACAGAGGAACATATACCCAGTTAATGGGAGATCGTCACACAGGATTGGGTCTCAAGTCCGGTACAGGTGTCAAGAGAAGCATTCATCGCTAGGTGGATCCCCATTTTCAATGTGTACCAACCAGGGACATTGGACTACGCCTCAACTGCGCTGCAAATCCAGTATTCCATCACTTAATAGATTATTTAATAATAAACATAGTATGAAGGAACACAGTCAATTCACGTATAATTTGTGTAAAACACTTAACATAAAGGTATTACATTGAACCGGCATATGTTGCAGAAGTTATGCACAGCTATTTCGATGTTATTTCACTTCAGCCTATTATTATCTATTCCAGGAAGATCACAGAATTCACCTCAGAACACAAAAACCACAAAAGTGGGGATAATAGTAGCATCGAGACTTCCATCTACTCCGTTGATGCCCAACTCCAGATCTACAGAGAAGCAGACCACCGCAAGCAGTACTCACAGTAGTGTGGACTCTCAAATGTCTACTACTGTCCCTTTAATAACTTCCTCAGTATTAGACTATAATTTGGATGATAACAATAATGCAGTAACATCACACCATTGTCAAGTCACCCCACCTCGCCCACCACTCGGAAGTTATTTAAATGCAAGTAAAGGTGAACGATATATGAAAGGCAACTTGATTGAATACCACTGCCAGGATGGATTACAGTACAAATGGGGCTCTAAAACGGCATACTGTACAGCTAATGGGACTTGGTCTCCTAGCAAGATAAACATTGTATGTAAACCTGGAAGCTATGGTAAGTCGATAACTGGCTTTTCTCACACATTTTAATTGGATTTATAGCCAACTTAAATTTAGTCATGCCCAAGTCAAGTAATGCTACGTTATAAACTATTTCATTTATCTTCTACAACAAAGTTTGTTTTTCATTAATATTATAACATTACAATATGACGGGGATTGTTTGGTCATAAATCAACAAAAAAAACACATGTATTTAAATTAAAGCAAGACAATTATTTTTTTCAGGTGTGCAAGAGAACAATGAGATGAGAATTGATGATGCAAGGTCATCAGAAATAGGAGAACCCTTTCTGGTATTTTTGTTTGTTGTATTTATGGCTTGGTTAACCATGGCCCACAATAGGCAGCACACATAATGGTGTCAATGGAACTTGGTCTCCTCACATAGTAATACATCCAAGACCTCTGGTCTCCCGAATATAAGACAAGAGTATTAAAGTCTCTGCAGTGTGTCTTCCCTCAGTTCACAAACCTACTGCAAAACTTCGTTGATGCAAGAGTCACACCCTTACCCAAGCCTGGTTACAAGTCAAATGTGCGTAACTGGAGGCATATTTTTCTCCTGAGCATGCCTTCGAAGATGGCTGAAAAGCTGATGCACCATCACTTGACCCAGACAATTGACTTGGAGGGTGGCCTCGGTGAAAAACAATTTGCGTATCAATCTGGGAGGGAGACAGTTGATGCAGTTTACCGACTGGTAAATGATATCAGTGAGGCCAAGGATGTGGGACGTCACACTGGCATAGTTTATCTCGACCTACGCAAGGTATTCGATTGTGTCCACCCTGGTGTCCTGTTATACCAGCTCAAGAAGCTGGATCGTCTGTCAGCAATCTGACTTGACTGCAAGAATACCTTGTTGGTAGAATGCATATAACATGCTTTGGCACTGCCACTTTTACTGTTGCTGGAATATGCTAAAATTCACTTAGAATGTAGTGAAGAGAGCTCATATAAATTACCTCATGGCAGTGGAATAATATAGTTTATGATAGTTCAGCTAGAAACACACATGTTGTGTTCGTGAGGTGTTGTGTTCAGAGGATGTTGTGTTCAGAAGATGTTGTGTTCAGAAGATGTTGTGTTCATAATGTTGTGTTAGTGAGATAGTAGAAAGAAAACATTTAGAAGCAGGGTTCTGATAAGAAATCAGGTACTATTGTCACAATCAACATAATTTCAAAGACCTCATTGTGAATTCATGGTAAATTTCATCTAAATCTAGATGTAAATCAACATGTTGCGTCCATAATGTGTTGTGTTCAGAAGATGTTGTTTTCATCAGGTGTTGTGTTCAGAAAATGTGTTTGTAAGATAGTATCAAAAGAACAACTAGAAGCAAGGTTCTGGTAAGAAATAAATTACTATGGTTATAACTAACATCCTTAAATAAGGTCAATGCAAAAACATGATCGATTTTATCAGTATCTACTGAGATATTTCCATGTTGTGTTCAGAAGATGTTGTGTTCAGAAGATATTGTGTTCAGAAGATGATGTGTTGTTACCATAGTAGGAAGAAAAGGCATTAACAAGGTTGGCCATGATAAAAAATCATTTAGAATTTTTATTATCAACAGTTAACAAGTGAGGGCGCAAACAGATTCCATCTGTTTGCTAGCCCTCACTTGTTTGAGAAGATACTGGATTTACTATTTTGGAAGGGGTTGTGTTTGGAAACGCATTAGGCATTTGGAGGTGTGTTTGGGATTTATTTCAGAACTGGTGAGGAAATTTGTTTACTTGATGACATAGAGGTTATAAATGACAACAAAGGAATTCCTTCTGTTATAATGGAAACTGATTTTATTAATAATTAAAAGGGCAGCAATCAATTGACTTGGATGAAGATTGATATATTGAAGAGTTCCTAGACTTTCTAAATGTCTAGTGGAATTCCTAGATATAGAGTTTCTAGACCCATTGATGAGTTTAGATACACATGTTGAAGAGTTCCTAAACATGTGGATGTGTTTCCTAGATATGTGGAACAGTTTCTAGATGGGTTTCATGCCCGACTTGTATCCGAAATACCCTCTCATGAAGTCCATATTTAAAGGGCTAGTATGAGTGTTGTGGGGCCCCTAGTCATGTTGTGGAGCCCCTAGACGTGGTATGGAGCCCCTACACGTGTTGTAGAGCCCCTACACGTGTTGTGGGGACCCTAGTCATGTTGTAGAGCCCCTAGGCCTGTTGTGGAGCCCCTACACGTGTTGTGGGGCCCCTGATCAAGGTTCTGAGTGCTGCGTCCATATGGCCAAGGCTCCCGCTCCTGCGACTCCGGCGACTCCCGCTCCCATGGCTCCAATCTGTGCGACTCCTGCTCGTACCGCTCGCGTTCACTGGAAAATATAAAAATTTACATATAAAATGGCAGAAAAAGAACTTTAACTTCTGAAGAACCATGGCCTTTTATTTAAAGTCACTACCGGGTATTTACATGTATTAAACCACAGACAGCTTTATTAGCCTTTCTGAGTGTTAAATACCGGGTATTTACATGTATCAAACCACAGACAGCTCTAATAACCGTTCTGGTCATAAACCAAAAATAAACACCCCAATACACATGGCTGGCAATAAATTGAAAATATGAAATCTTGTCTGATTTGGACATGTAAATAGTGCATTTCGATCAGAATTTTTTCAGGGTTTCATTTCTGGCCTCAGCCAAGCCCTAAACAGAGTGGAACACGGTTTTTCGGGGGCATCGCGGTACTCGGAAATTTCATTTCTGATTGACAAATTTAACCCCAGGACCCCCCCCCCCCCGCCAAGGGTTAACAATCTACTATAAGCGAAGAGACCAGCGCATGCAATTTTTTATCCCTCTTCGGGTTGAAGGGACCCCCCCGCCCCCGTTTAACAATCTGCTATTAGCGAAGAGACCAGCGCATGCGATTTTTTTATCCCTCCTCGGGTCGGACCATGTACTTTAAGAAAAAGGGACCCCCCCCCCCGGGTTACCAATCTACTATTAGTGAAGAGACCAGCACTGGTAGATCTATACATCTTATAAAAGTACATGCCGCTTAGTATCAGGTAAACAGCTACCGGGGCCCTGTCGCTACATACGGCTATCATGGAAATGACTTTGGGGACGGTGTCGCTACATACGCGGCTTTAAGAGAAACGACTAAGGGTGATTTCCGAGTGGGGGGGGGGGGGCAATTTTTTTTTGCTTCACCCCAATACACATGACTGGCAATAAATTGAAAATATGAAATCTTGTCTGATTTGGACATGTAAATAGTGCATTTCAATCAGAATTTTGTCAGGGTTTCATTTCTGGCCTCAGCCAAGCCCTAAACAGAGTAGAACACGGTTTTTCGGGGGCATCGCGGTACTCGGAAATTTCATTTCTGATGTACTGAGGGATGGAGCCTAACTGGGTTAAACGACATGAGCTGTGCTACTCACAATTTGGGTCCTAATCAGCATTCATGCAAAATGCTGACCCAAGGAGGAGTGGTTGGAGCCCCTTGACGTGTTGAAGAGCCCCTGATCAAGGTTCTGAACGCTGTGTCCACGTGGCCAAGGCTCCCGCTCCTGCGACTCCCGCTCCCGTGGCTCCCGTTTGTGCGACTCACGCTCATACCGCTCACGTTCACTGGAAAATATAAGAATTTACATATAAAATGGCAAAAAAAGAACTTTAACTTCTGAAGAACCATGGCCTTTTATTTAAAGTCACTACCGGGTATTTACATGTATTAAACCACAGACAGCTTTATTAGCCTTTCTGAGTGTTAAATAGCGGGTATTTACATGTATCAAACCACAGACAGCTCTAATAACCGTTCTGGTCATAAACCAAAAATAAACACCCCAATACACATGGCTGGCAATAAATTGAAAATATGAAATCTTGTCTGATTTGGACATGTAAATAGTGCATTTCGATCAGAATTTTTTCAGGGTCGGACCATGTACTTTAAGAAAAAGGGACCCCACCCCCGGGTTACCAATCTACTATTAGTGAAGAGACCAGCACTGGTAGATCTATACATCTTATAAAAGTACATGCGGCTTAGTATCAGGTAAACAGCTACCGGGGCCCTGTCGCTACATACGGCTATCATGGAAATGACTTTGGGGACCGTGTCGCTACATACGCGGCTTTATGAGAAACGACTAAGGGTGATTTCTGAGTGGGGGGGGGGGGGGTCCATTTTTTTTTGCTTCAGCCCAATATACATGACTGGCAATAAATTGAAAATATGAAATCTTGTCTGATTTGGACATGTAAATAGTGCATTTCGATCAGAATTTTTTCAGGGATTCATTTCTGGCCTCAGCCAAGCCCTAAACAGAGTGGAACACGGTTTTTCGGGGACATCGCGGTACTCGGAAATTTCATTTCTGATTGACAAATTTAACCCCAGGACCCCCCCCCCGCCAAGGGTTAACAATCTACTATTAGCGAAGAGACCAGCGCATGCAATTTTTTATTCCTCTTCGGGTTGAAGGGACCCCCCCGCCCCCGTTTAACAATCTGCTATTAGCGAAGAGACCAGCGCATGCGATTTTTTTATCCCTCCTCGGGTAGGACCATGTACTTTAAGAAAAAGGGACCCCCCCCCCCCGGGTTACCAATCTTCTATTAGTGAAGAGACCAGCACTGGTAGATCTATACATCTTATAAAAGTACATGCGGCTTAGTATCAGGTAAACAGCTACCGGGGCCCTGTCGCTACATACGGCTATCATGGAAATGACTTTGGGGACCGTGTCGCTACATACGCGGCTTTAAGAGAAACGACTAAGGGTGATTTCCGATTGGGGGGGGGGGGGGCAATTTTTTTTGCTTCACCCCAATACACATGACTGGCAATAAATTGAAAATATGAAATCTTGTCTGATTTGGACATGTAAATAGTGCATTTCGATCAGAATTTTGTTAGGGTTTCATTTCTGGCCTCAGCCAAGACGTAAGCAAAGTGGAACACGCTTTTTACGGACATCGCGGTACTCGGAAATTCTACTTTTTGATCGACAAATTCAACCCTGAAACCTGACACGGGGGGGGGGGGGTGCAATTTTTTCTTTCTTCAAGGGGGTGCCCTGCCCCAAATACCTGTAGCTATGGAACTAAACATGATAGAGAGACAAATTTTACATTTCTGAAATCCTCTCGCCGAAGAGTCTAAGTCGAAGCGTTCTACTCGCAGTTAACAACATTTTCGGGGACAAATTCAACCCAAGCACCCCCAATTTTTGGAATATAAACACAATATCTCGTCCTGGTATACTTCAGATGTTGATATAATGTGTAGGGTATGTCAATCTGATATAAAACATGATTAAATAAGCCTACCTTAAGCCAAACCACGCTGTCATTTCTCAAGTCAAAGTCAAGTTGAGCAGCGACGAGGCCGTATAGGGTAGATTCACCCAAAGACGGACACACACCCTAAGTCGGACACTTTTAGACCTATATTATTATAACAACGCATATGTTTGTGTTTGTATTTGAATGGGGAGGTAAAATCCAAGTGTTTTCCTTCAAGATAAAAGTGAAACCAAGTATCCAAACATAATATATACATATGTAATGATACCTTCAAGTGGCCTTGTTTTGCACTGAGCAGCTGATGGGCAATCTCTGGATTACTATGGTACTACAAGTCGGACATCATTGCTATCATGTTATATTATGAGGAGTGTGTACAGATAGGCTGTCTACATAATACCTAGGCAATAAGCCATTTATATTCTTGATTCTATAAAAGAAAATATATAGAAATATCAATAAAAATAAATATATGAGACCCTTTATAAGAGGTGCTCCAATTTCACCTAAAGTCGGACACCAATTACAAATTGTTTTTTTTCATCCTACAGATAATGGAGTTATGAGATTTATGACTTTAATACAATATATATCAAATATAACTAGTATTATCTGACATTCTACCATGGACATATGAAAATGTACTGATCCATTATTTTGTAAGTGAGAATATACAGTTTTCTGGTATTATTTAGGTTCAAGGTAGTTAAGCACACATTTTCTATGGAAACATATTAGATATCTTTAATTAGAATCGTTTCCTGAGACTATTGGATTATTCCTGTCAAAGTGATTAGGTGCTCTACCTTTTATTTCCTTACAAAAAGAAAAGAAAACTAAAGTGTCCGACTTCAGGTGAAAATAGGCTTTCTAATTCTCGATTTTTGAGTGACAATATGTAGGTAAAAAATACTTTAAAACCTTTATTCTATACATAGGTCATGAAGTGTGGACCCTCCCCTATACATTCGTATGACACAATCAATTGTAGGTGCAACAGGGCCTTGCCTACACTCAATGGAAAAGGGGTTGCATTGGCAGTGACAACGAGCGTCCGAAGTGGTGAATCTACCCTATAGGATTTCAACAGGGTTGGGTTGGTGAATTGACCCAAACTCAGGGGGGCTTGGGGGGTCATAAAGATTTTTTTTTTTAATGGGATATCGCAATCTGGGATATTAAACATGTCATCTTTGATATATATTAAGGGCAGATCCCAAAAATGTCTCTAACCCCCCCAAACAAAAAAAAATCGTTGAGCAAATTTTCAAGTTATTCTAGTAGTATTCATGTTTAAGGGTCGTGCCCGTATGTGAAAAGTGACTTCTACACGTTGCATTTCTTAATAAATCGTATCATTAGAAAGGCCTAAGACTTAGGAGTTCAGAAAAAATTATTTTGGGGCTCCCCCCCCCTTGTACAATTTTTAAGAGCAGTTTTTATGTTTGCATCGAGCCACTGTCACTCGGCGCCCATAGACTCCCTATGTTAAAGCACTACCGGGTAGCGTCTCAACCCTGAAACCTGACAAGGGGGGGGGCTCAAATTTTTTTTGCTTCAAGGGGGTGCCCTGCCCCAAACCAAATGTTTGTCGAAGACATACCCGTATCTATGGAACTAAAAATGATAGAGACATAAATTGAACATTTCTGAACTCGTCGCGCCGAGACGCCTCGTTTGGCCCTATGCAAAAGAGTCTAAGTCGAAGCGTTCTACTCGCCGAAATTCCGAAACAAAGTCAAATTTCGCAAAAAGTAGGGGGGGTAGAGGGCTGACACACTAGGGCCTAATAGAGATGACATTTCTGCATCTAACGAGCCTAAGAAAGAAAAAAAATGGTCTCAATCTGAATATAGGTCAATGATCAGCTGATCGGCGCAGACCGGACTGTCACTTCTCAACTTGAGTCAAATTTCTTGAAAATGGCTCATATCAAAGGTAAATCTCAACCAATATTCACCTTATTAGGCTCGTTAGATGCAGAAATGTTATCTTTATTAGGCCCTGGTGTGTCAGCCCTCCACCCCCCCCTACTTTTTGTGAAATTTGACTTTGTATGGGAATTTTGGCGAGTAGAACGCAGAGTCTATCATTTGATCATTGGCTCTGTTTTTTGGTCTTGGCAAGTTTAGAGCCCGGTCTTCGTCATTTTGCGGAATAACCCGGCTACTGAGCTGTCCGCAATTTCACCCCCCAAATGGAGGGAGCCTTATCTATCCATATCATCAAAAATTGCGGACTTACCTTGCATATTTGAGCTGTAATCCATGATTTCACTGAATTCTGAAGCGTGTCATCGTCCCTCGGCGTTGCACTGCCCGCCATGTTGGATTTAGACACCGGAGATTGCCGAAGCGCTCGATAAACAAATATTTTTTTTATCCAGACGGTAATACTGTCCAAAATGTCCGCGAATGCCTCTATATTACCTGTAGGAGTAATAATATTACCTTGAAAGTCCGTAATTTGCTCTACTTCGGAAGATAAAAGACGTTCATGCCGACCCCCGAGTAAACCGGATGTCATTTTTCATGTCGTAAAACGGGAAACCTTTTCTCAAAGAATCCGAGGGGTCAAGTTTTGGCGACTTAACTTGGCCGAAAATCAATCAATCCTCCTTAGTTTGGCCATGTAAGTAGTAATTTATTGCGGATTATCAAAGAATAATATGTTTTCTTTAAGTTGTCAGCTTTTAAGGCAGGAGAAACAATTATAAGTGGTGGAAAATGGACTTCAAGCGAGACGAGTCAGTGAACTCGCTGACTCGCCTGTAAATTAGTGAAATTTCGAAGACGAAAATAATAGGAATCTGGATAACAATGAGCTCAAGGTAATTAACAGGTAGATTTTCTGTATATCTACATATATCTTCACATGTGTTCAGAAGATGTTGTGTTCAGAAGATAGTCTAATGCTTCAGTATTTGAAGTTATCCCATTAGAAATTTAGTATACTTCCACTGTTCATACTTGACATATATCTACTACATATCCCAATGATTTATGAAAACTATTTTTAATTATTTCACGGTTTTTGATCAATGTTGTGTTCATTAGACAGTATGTTGTGTTCATGAGATCTAGCAAACCATTGTTCAGCACTTATTATTACATGCTTTCGGAGGAATGATAACAAAAAATCTCTGTTACGAGGAAAGATGTATGTGACCAACAGTCATGCATCAGAGGTATTGGTATATATTCACCACACTAATATCTCAGGTATCCACCAGGTGGCGGGTCACACACCACTCAGTGCTCTGTATGAACTGTGTATACTGTTCATTGTCGTCTGTGAGCTCGCCATGTAAGCAGCAAAATTCTTTAAGAATTAGATTCTTAAGATTTGAGAATGCCTAAACAGTGTTCTGAGTGTGACATTACCTTCATGAGTAGGGGGAAATACTGTCCAGAGTGTGTCCGGGCAAAGGATACATTAGCGGAAGAGGAGACGGACAAGGTTTTGTTTGAACTCAACAAGAGCCTCATGGAGATCGAGGACGGCAAGATGGCAGACGAGGAGACACCAAGCAAGGAGGCTGCTAGGCACAAGGACTCCAAACAGGAGCTGGAGGAGGCAAAACAGGCGACAGAAAATGCCCAACAGGAGAGACAAAAGTTACTCATGGAGGTGGAGACTGTGAAGGCGCCCAGGCTGGAGGCGGCCAAGGTGGTGGCCATCAAGCTGAAGGACGCCAAGGCTCTACTAGCTAAGGTGACGGGGGAGGCGTCGGCAGTTCGAATGGAGGCCCTGAAGGCATCTCTTATATTGAATTATATTGAATTCCTGCAGCCGTCTTGATTTTGAATGACATGATTGGATTCCCTGGCAACAGAAACATACTTTCAGCCTTTTATTTGTGTCTCTAAGTAGATTAGAAGTGTAGATATGCACCTTTAAAGTTGTTTACTGAATTCTGGCGGCCATCTTGAATATCCCAATTTCCCCCAAAGCTGTCACAAATACATCATGCAGGAAATGGTCACCCAGACCCCCTAAAAGAACAATCAGCAGAGAAAAAGAATTTCGGGTCAGCACGCCAACCTCATGACTCTCTTGCCGGACATTGACTGAAGTGGTAGAACTTCCCTCTTGAAATTCTTGAAATTCCAAGTTGAAACCACTCCTTTTGAAATCAAGAGAAACATGTAGTGAGGTGGTACAGAATGGTGATTGAATAAAACAATAACTTAAGATAAAAGCAAAGATCCCCTCCTAGGAGTTTAAACTCCTGAATTCTCAACTTGTGGTGCTTTGAATTGCATCTCACTTGGTCATCAAGCACCATCTTAAGTACAAAATATTAGAAATTCGGCACTGGTTATTTTTATGAATCAATATTGTGTTGAGAGGCAGGCATTTTGTAACCTCTAATCCTCAGGGCATTCTCTCTCTACAGTGGCTGCTCTCCATAATGTACCAGATAAATCTCACACATGTTATACTATTTATCAATACTAACCCCTGTGCCTACCCTTTGCTCTTCTACAGCCCTCCTTACCCACTACAGAAGAGTACACTGTTTTATGCCCCTGGTCCCTATCTTTACTCTCCCAGTGTTCCATCCTTCAGGATCTCTACTATAACTGATGGTATAACACCACCTCCCCTACTCTCTAGCGAGTAGTGGTTTTCTTTTAGTTTATTTTAGTATGTTGTAAATCATCCGCTACATGCAGAGTTAACTATGCTGTAAAATATGAGGATGATGATGATATGTCTCGGCATCAGTTTTGTGACGATCAATATCCACAAAAGCGATGGTAATGCAGATACACTTTGGAGGCTGAAACTTAAAAAATGCCTGTCTCTGTTTTTCTCCATTTGCCTCCTGAGCCCTGAGGGTAGGTGCAGTGATTCATCATGACGTGTGTAACGTGACAGGAGCAGCAGGTCTGACACTTTGTTTATTGGAGCCTGTACCATGATCTGGTAAAGCTGTCTAGGCATAAGTCTCACAGGATGTGCCACCCAGTCCTCACTGCCACACCTTTTGGAGTACTTCATTATATTAAAGAAAAAATAAAGTTAAAGTAGTATCTCCCTGTTTTAGTATAGATTTGGAGTGAATACAAATTAATTATATCTAATTCATTCATGACACTCAACTATAATCTTTTCTCCTTCTATACCTTCTTTTCCTTCTTGCATAATATCAAAATTCTGTCAACCCTGTAAAAAGACCCGTACAGGCAGGCCGTTATTCTGTTTGTAGACAAATACAATTTATATACAGCCGCAAATTGTTTTCATCTTCCCTACTGTCTGTTTCACTCTCTCCCCAGTCCTCTGTGTTATTCAGCTTTGTGCAATCTGCCCTAAGGGGTTTTAGTCATGCATGAACGGTGATCAGTTATTGGATATGATTAGATTCAGTCAATATAGAACTCCCTGTGCCAGTACACTGGGGAGGCATATATGGCTGAAAGGTGGTCCAGGGAGGCAGGCAGTACAGAATGGTGATTGAAGTTTTACGGTGCAGGTTCAGGGTGGGGGGTATTAGGGTATTATAATGAAAGGTGCTGGATCTCAATAACACCACCAAGCCTGACCCTGAGTTTGTTCGATAAGCCTCCTTAAATTGCAACGGCTAAGTCAGAATGCATGATGACCCAGTGGGCACAATATCTTCCTCAACGTTGAATCAACATTGCATCAACATTGAACCAACATTGACAACCATTTATCAACATTGATTCAATGTTCTGTGCCCATTGGGGAGCAATATTTAGTTTCTATATGTTCTATCACTGTGTCTTTGTATGACTCATCTATTCACGGAAACTTGCTTATTGTTGACATACATTTATCACTACGCAGCATTGGTGTATGACGCTAGCTGTTTGAAAACACAAGCCGATAGTCGACCCAATATTACACTGTAAAATGATTTATATCGAAGGACCTAATAAAAATCATTCAAACTCAACTCAAAGCTCAAAACTCAATATGTCCTGCTCATTCTGCTCAGTATTAATTGAGCCTGAACTTCTCTGTTAAAATCCTCAAGTCTTACCTATCCCATAATAAAACTTGTAGATCATCAATTACTGGTTATCCGGAATGGCTTGCACAGGGACACTGACTAACTGACAGCCAAAAGTACAGAAAACTAGGCTTTTATGTCTTGGTAAGGACAATGGTCTCACTACTCAATGGATCCTATTTAATTATGATCATATTATTTACAGAACAATCTTGAGTAAGACACATTTGAAATTATACATGTGTTAATTTTACAAAACAATGACATAACAAGGGGAGTCATTCGAAGACTCAGGGAAGCCGTCCCAAGGAACCCCTACTCTCCATAATGTACCAGATAAATCTTACACCCACTGTACTAAATCGCCATACTAGCCCCTGTGCCTACCCTTCGCTCTTCTACAGCCCCCATTATCTGGTACAGCAGATTACCCTGTTTTATGCTTGGTCCCTATCTTTACTCCCCCAGTTATCCATACATGTCCATCCTCCAGGATCTCTGCTTTAGCTTGTGACATAATACTGCCTCCCCTACTCTGATGCTAGTAGTGGCTTTCTTTCAAATTATTTTAGTATGTTGTAAATCATCCGCTACATGACTATAGAATAAACTATGCTGTAAAATATTAGGGTGATGGTATGTCTCGGCTGTTGTGACAGTCAATATTTACCAGAGCTACTAGCAATGCACTAACACTTTTTAGTGGCTGAAACTCAAAAACACTAAATGCCTGTCTCTCTTTTTCTCTATTTGCCTCCTGAGCCCTGAGGGCAAGTGGAGCAATCCATCATGATGTTTGTGACTTGACAGCCGCAGCATTTTCCTGTAGCGTGTCAGCGATTAAGTCACATGCTAGAGCTGTCTCAGGATAAGCCACATATGGAGGGTTTTTGAGCTCTATGTTCACACCACTTTCCTCCCAGATTACTGAGATTAGGTAGAGGTCGTAATTCTATGAGCTTTTCACAATATTGGATTCATTTCAAAGTGTTTTGACTTATTTAACATTACTTAGTTATATGCTCATGTAATATAAAGTTTTTCCATTTCAGTCAATGTGCGGGCAGAGTCTCTCGTCATTGGGCTGGCATGCTGAATGAATGTAGCACGGGAGAGTAGTGCTGCGTAATTCATAGACACCCTTCCACATGGAACAGGCAAGTGGAGAGGAGTTCATTGAAGCAACCTTTTAACTGGAGGAATTATATGATTATAATATTATACATTCAAAGATTACATTATACCCGATAATAACACGAAGGCAAAATATCAATTTTATAAGACTTGTATAAGTTATAATTAGGTAGTACACCGAATCCCTTAAAGTAATAACTATGGCTTCCTGAAAGTGTTAACTCAAACCCTCCTACCTGTCCCCCTGTCAGGTGTCCAGCGCCAACCCCTACATCGATCCACCATACCTGTACTACACGGCTAGCCACTGACAGCTGCACACACTGAGGCTATCCAGTTACTCAGTCCAACGGATCCTAATAAACAAAAAGGTCTGGATCACTAACAATTCCGATAACCGCCTACCCATTTGTATGCATATAAGCGTTTATCTCAGAAAAGCAGGATAGAAAATCGAAGAAAGTTTAAAAAAAAAGAACCATTAATTCTCTTTATCTAATTGCGTAGTGAAGACCAGTATAGCGGCTCTCTTTTGCCTCCATTTCCAAATTGTGAGGCAATCGACTCCCTTCTAACTTCATCTCTAGGCAAAACATTAAAGTGGCATAATCACCAAGCGTATCCCATTCACATTTCTAGTACTGTCAGGCATGCAGCTTATACCGCCATCCTCTTAGCCATACCCTTAATCATTTATATAATGTAGAGTGCTTTAATGTGCTATGTCTTCTCAAAATACTTACATGAATGCCAACCATTCGGGATAGTATCATCTCTCATAGCGTCGTTATGAAGTTCAAGGGTAAGGGCTGTAATCATTACAATGATAATGCAGTAAATGCATTAAGGTGGAATCTGGCCCTTTATGGGTGCAGCCTATGCCTCTCTGACTCTGAGGATCTTACTAATGCCTCAACTACTGCTGGGTCCCATCCCACAGATAGGTCTGTGCGCGCTAATCCAATATATTTGGCCACTGGCAGCTGAGTCATTGTTAAACCCTAACCCTCTGGGAGAGGGGGATAGAGTTAAAGCCCAAATCTGAAGCCCAACCTTAACCCACAACCCTAATGTCAAGCATCAACTAAAGCAGCAGCACCCCTTATCTCTCTTCTACTTGTAGCCTGCACGCCCGTCACCCCTATAACAGACAGGTGGCATTGTATCCCACTATGACATTGCCGGAGGCCAAGCCATAACCGTTGTCAAACTGATTAGGCGGTGCCCTAGCCTCTGTCACATGGACCTTTACCACTGTTTAACCTGAAGGTGACACTATGAGGTCACCAGAAGCCATAACATGTCACTCAGTCATGAGAGGAGTCGTGAACCTTAAACCTTCAGGCGAGAGAATTAGGCTTAAAGCTGTTATCTGAGGCACGGTCTTACCTCTACTCCTACGCGATTGTTAACCATTAAAGGGCCACTTAGAGCAATAGTGCAGTATGCCCTTGGTCGTCATTATGCATGAATGCAGACTCAGTGAGTAACTCACCAGGGCTTCAATAAAGCATCATGTCAATCCTTCAGGTTGATACATTCCCAAAGGACCGGCATCACACAAAAATATAGCACCACCGATTTATTCAGCCTAAACCCTGACCCTCTGATCAAAGGGGTAAGCGTCAAACTGTAATGTGAAACCCAACCATAAACCTAATCCGTATTGGTTGTTATCTCTAAAACGGCTGCATAGTGCATTACTGCAGTATGCATCATGACGCATGTCTGCAGCCCTGTCAAGTAACTCACCAGTGGTAAATTCAAGCATTGATCAGAGGGATCCTACAGGTTGATATATTCCCAAAAGGGCCAGTACTTAAGGGATGCGTTCATGCATCATCTCCGAAGTGTACATACCAAATTATATCCATGTGCAGCATTTAAAGGTTTAACACCAAGCCATCCAGCAGCAGCTTACCCTAAAACAGTCATCCTTACCGCTAACAGTAAGTGCGGCTACCAGGGTGCAGGGGGAGCAGCAGATCTGCTCCGAGGCCGCTAGAAGCTGAGTCATAACACAGGACTAGTAGTGAACCTTAATCCTCAAGGGGTTAGGCTTAAAGCTGTAATCTGGAGCCTGACCTTCACCCTAATCCTAGGTGGTTGTCAACTCTTTAAGAACCGCTTACTGCATTATTGCTGTATGCCCTTGGTTGTTGTTATTTCGTTTATTTTTATCCTGAGGAAGTACATAACCTTATAGATTGTATTCTTGTATTCCACAGCATTTGCAATTATATAAATATTCCGTTAAGCGGTAGCTAAGCCACATACCTTCTTATAAAGTCTGGTAATGGGATGTAGGGCTGTCCTGGATGTTGTAGGACAGTCCTACTACCCGTGTGTTAGTTTAATGAACAGTTATTTATATTTCTGAATATCCAAATTATTGATGAGCTCTTGGCCCATCTGAGGCAGGGTATTAAAGTCTGAGTCATTGGTACTTAAGGTACTGACAGCCTCATGGAAGTTAGAGTAGTGTAAAATAGGACAGAAGAGGTAAAGAGTATAGTGTAGGAAAAAGAAAAAGAAGGGTTTAGAAGAAAGTAAGGATAAAAAAATAAAAAATATATATTAGATGAGTGGGGGCCACATCAATGGCGCCCACTCATCATATATGCGAGAGCCTCGGATGTTAAACTATAGGCTAGTAACATTTATCAATAAAGTGTGTATAGAGGGGGTATATGTGTGGTCGAGTAACTCATGCCGATCCTCTGAGTTGGTAGATGACCAAAGGGTAAGCAACATGAATGTAGCAATGTTACTCACCAAGGCTGCATTCTTGCACATACCATATGAAATCACTGTGCAGCCTTTGTAGGTTTAACCCTAAATAACTCAGCAACAGTTAACCTCAACCACGATCACCCTCACACCTAACAGTGAGTGCAGCTACCAGGGTGCAGGGGGAGCAGCAGATCCACTCTGATGCCGCTAGAAGCCGAGTCATAACGCAGGACCGTTATTGAACCTTAAGCCTCTGGGCGGGGAGCTGTGGGAGGCTTATCTGGAGCTCAACTTCAACCCTCATCTTCGCCCTTTAAGGACAGATGTCGCTAAGATGTCACCATTTGTACTCATGATGCACAAATGCAGCCCCGGTGCTGTATTGGTGCATCATGCTGACCCTTTGGGAACGTATCAACCTGGAAGATCGGCATGATACTTGAATGCAGCACTGGCGAGTTACTCCCCAGGGCTGCATTCATGCATCATGCCGACCAAAGGCATGATGTATTAAGGCATCATGCCGTCCTTAAAGGGCTAATCAGGCCGCTTATTGCACTATTGCAGTTTAGCCTTTATCTTCTTGATACATTCTGCATAAAAGCAGCACTGTAGCTTACAGATGCAGTAGGCATTAAAGGTTTAACCCCAAACAACCCAGCAGCAGTTAACCCCAAACACAATTACCCTCAATCCTAAGAGTGGTTCCCGTTGCGGTTGAAATAAAAAATGAATTGAAACGCTGTCTAGGTAAATAACTCGCAAGGGCAGCATTTATGTGTCATGCAGACCCTCTTGGTTGATACTTTCCTGAAAGGTCAGCAGCCTGCATGTTTGTAGTACAGGTAACTTCCCAGGGCTGCATTCATGAATCATCCCAGAAAAGGAAATACGGCATCAGATCACTATGCAGGCTTTAAAGGTTTATCCCCAAACCACGCAGTAGTTAACCCCGAATACAATTACCCGCACCCTAACACCCATTCCGGCCACCAGGTGGCAGGGTGAGCAGCTCACAGCACCAACACCACCAGATAGACATTCTGGGGCAGGGTTGAATCAGGAATGCCTCTCTGACGGTTACAAATCTGTAGGTGCTTTCAGGGTATGCCAAACCATCAAATAGTGTAATAAGACATACAAAGATGAGAAAAGAGTTTATGCTGCTCCCTGTGAAGCTCAATGTCCATATACTTAATATCAAGGCTAGGGCTATGCGACGAAAATATCCTTGCAATTATGCTAATACCTGTGAGTATTGTGGCCTATACTATTTTAATACCCAAGAGTTTCCCTTGCAATGCACATTCTTCAGCAATGGACAAGCTTCAGGCAAAAGCTAAGGTCTAAGTTAGGAGGCAGCAGTTATAAGCAGACAATTTTAGTCAGATACTAAACATAGCAATCCCCCTTCCTCCCCCAGCTGCCTCCTCCTTCTCCCCCAGTTCCTCCCCTGCAGATGGCTGTGTGTGTACAGAGAGATAGCTAGCTCAGCTGGCGCTACCCCTTGGTGCAGAATGTATCAGGCAGGCAGTGAGTGAGCGGCGGCTGGAGCTGCTCCTCTCCCCCTGAGCTGCTCCCCGCTGCTCCCCTCACCACACAGGGGTGTCAGTCGGTATCAGAGTGCCGCTCTGTGACGACCTCCTCACACTGCCACTACCAACTGCTCACCAACTGCTCGTGTACTGCTCACTTGAGTAGGGCTCGGCCCATGCTAATGCTGTAACTGCAGGCCATTGCCTACTGGAATAGGGCTCTGCATATTACACTGTGGAGTAGTTGGAGTACCTGATTACTGGAGGATTATTGCATGTCATTGTTTGCGTTGAAGCTGCTCGTCCCGGCGCCTCTTACCGATTGCTCAATATAGCTCACACTACACCGAGCTAGGTGAATCAGTCTCTCTATATAGGATTGGAAACACAACAAGGATTAAGTTCACATCTAGAGGAAATTCATTGGATATATTTTAGAAATCTACTCCTGCCTATACAGTACCAGTTACTGATTATATATATATCCAGAGCATTTGCCGTGGTTCACATAGTAAAGCTGAATGTTATGAGTTTTTGCAGTAAGAGTAACTGACTTCTGGAGTACCATCTCACATCTATTCAACTCCTGCCTTCCCATGCCAAGTATTCATATACTACTCACTTACCCATCGGAGTCAGGGTAGGACACTCATAGGATCTAAGAGGCTTTGAGGTTTGATATATCTTGTCTTGCCCACCCCTGTCACTGCAAGTATAAACCCACCAGTCATAGACTAACACTGCTTCACCCAGAGCAATACCAGCAGTCAGTCAGTCAGTATCAGCGGGTCTCCCAGTGACAACCTACCCTGTCTGCTCCTACCAACTGCTCGCGAGCTGCTCTCTGGAGCTAGAGCCCAGGCTGAGTGAGATCAGGAAGTCAACAATTGGAGAGAATTTAGGAAATCCATGAACCCAGAGGAAGCTCACAGGATTTACAACCGTTCATGGATATTTGCTTGCCTTTTGGAGTAATATACAGCTCACTGGAGCTATAGTAGCGGTCTGGATAATAGGATTTAACACAGGGACGTCTAGGACTGCTCTGGTGGAGAAGTTTGTGTCTATATCCCAACTTCGGAGTTGTTATTGATACAGCCAACTAGTGTTAAAGACACTACTACCAGAACCAGGAATAAGCACTAGGGCTCAGTGAAAGTTAAAATGATATACTTCAGGGCAAAATATTTGGTGTCAAGGCCTTAGGATAAAGGTCAGCACTGCCCACTCCAATAACTTCCCAATATAACCCAGCAGTGCTATTCCCCACCCCTCAGCGCCACCACCACCAGTACAGCACAGTACCAGTGGGGCTACGCCCACCCACTGTAGAGGCCGCTCTATAGGATTTACACGACAAGTGGAAGTGGAAAAAGAGGTGGGACAATTGATTCCCCGAGGGATTGTCTGCGGAAGTGAATCTGTCACTGAGCCACTGGAGCCGGAGCTGCTCGCTGTGGTAGGCCTGTCCTGGGGCTGCTGGTATCATAGTACTGTTGATGTTCGTATGCTGCTATTAATAGCTCCTGTACCTTATTACTGAAACAATTGGGGATTATTTAATCTGTGTGTTTGGTACTTCTTATTCCTGGAGGGTTACATTAAGTGGTAAATTGTCTCTGACACAGTCGGTCAGGCCTCTCCTGCAGTCTGGATTATAAGTGCTGTCTGCTTCTACCAACTACCTACCAACACACCCACTGGTAGAGGTTTTCTACCTTAATGCAAATACACTTGTAACCAATTTGAGGATTAGTAACTCACATAGTCTGTGCTTGGTACAGCTGATTCTTGGATACTTTATTAAAAGTGGTAAATTGTCTGTTGGTGCCTAACCTACTGCTCTCGCTGCAGTCTGTATTGTCAGTGCTGTCTATTCTCACCAACAACCTACCAGCACACCCACCACTAGAGTAACCTCTGGGACCTTGAATAGTCCAACTCACCACCCCAAAACCCCCCAAACCACTGGAGCCAGCTCTAGGACCTCTTATAGTCCAACCCCGTACTAAAACCCATCACAGGAGTTAGGGGGTGGACCACCCAGTAGTCAATGAGGCAGTCTCTCTAGGATCTACCAAAAGCGGGAGAGACAAGGCGGTCCCGGGACAATTGATTCGTGGCCGCTTATCTGATGTGGCAGTGTGTCTGTCACTACTGAGCTGCTCCCCTCCGAAGGCTCAGGGCCCGAGTCGCTCAGCTGGATGGAGGCCTAGTGGCCAATCTGCTATCACATATCCATAGGAGGATATCTTCAGCTGGAACATTGTACTTGATGCTGGTGATTCTTGACAGCTGGCTTTGTGAAGTGGAAGTGTGTCTGTCTGTGTTGAGCTGCTCCAGTGTGTGGAGCCTGAGCTGCTCTGTGGGTCGGTGACCAGAGACTGGTGTACTGTGGTAGCTACAGCTTGTCAAGTTGAGGATACTCACTGCTGTATATAGCCATACACAGCTTCAGCTGTTACACTGGGCTTTGTACCACTGATTCCTACCCTTTGATGTAGAAGTGTATCTGTCCCTGCTGATCTGCTCCGCTGTATAGAGTCAGTGCCCCTCAGTCAGGGACCAGAGACACTGGTATCACTATATAACTTGTGAAAGCAAAACAGCCCCTACCGTATTTATAGATTAAACTATTTGATGATACTGAGTGCTAGCAATTAACCATCGGTAAAAGGGGTTTGTCTGGCTAAGGCTGCACTCAGTTTTGGGCCAGTTACAAGAGAGAAATAACTTCTGTGGATGTGAGGATATTCCCTTCGGATTAAAACTACATTAGTGTTGTAATTATTGCCTGGAGTATTACCACTTGTTGCAGTGTGTGTTTCTGCCAAAAAGGCTCAGCTGTCGGGGCTATTTGCCAGTGGAGGTCTTGAATCAGGTTATCTTGCACTAATACTTGTGACAGTGTTTTAACCCACTCGGAGATTACTAACTGGATTATTATATGTCATACAGTGCCTGGATATTACTTGGAGTTGATATGTAAAGGTAAGTTGTGTTCTTGTATATATATATATATATACCTTTTTAAATTTATCTCTCTCCGTGGTACAGCTAGATACCTTAGTCTAAAATAGTGGTATCTTTGTCACGACGGGGGTGGGGGGATTTTTGCCAAAGGGTGTCTTGCCCCCGCTCCTACCTACAGGAGAGAGGTCCAAATATATTCTTTTTTTTTGTGTGTTTTTATAACGTTTGCTGCATACTGGTTATGATAGAAACCTATCTGCGTCGCTGTAATGTGTGCACTATTACAGAAAGCCCCTCTAGTGGCTTGAGCCCTTACACAATCTTATTGAAATATTGACAATATATGTAACAGCCACCAACTGTTGCCCTTGTCAGTTGCAAATATTGCACTGCTGACGAAAATCCATTTCCCATGAGCAACAAATCCAAAGACCTATCCATAACCTTGAGGGGGTGGGGACTGCAATCGTCATCCAATGTAAACATTCCCAATACTAAAACTGTTCCATGTTTTACACCATGCTCCTCTGGTAAACACTTCAGCTCTGACTGCATTGCCCTGACCGGCCACCAACCCGAGCTGCTCCCGACCAGAGCTGCTCCCACCCAGCGCTGCCACCTAGTCAGTACGCAGGGTGCGAGACCTCCCTCTATCAGGGTGAAGCGACTCACAAGTCCTCGCGCCACGGTCACTGGTAATTGCCAATCTCAATATTTAAATAAGCCGCTGCCTGAGCAGCTGATGTGATGGAGCTATTCACAGAGGGGGGGCCACTTAACCTGAACCCTCTGTAGTGGGAATGTAAAGGAGGCTTAGAGCACCCCTTTATGTCGGTGCTACAGACCAGTGAGAATTACATTATCACACCTTGTCCCTCTTATGGGACATGGCTTGCTGCCTGTTACATATTTACTTACAGAAGCATAGATTGAGCAGCTTTACATCGTATACTGTGCGTAGGAGCTATATTGAGTATATTAGATCTATAATTTGTCCCTCTCAAACACACATTTAATTCATTCATCACTATTTTAAAGATAGCAAAGGTTTATGAATCTTTACCAAGAAGAATCACTATTGAGAGGGTTAGGGTATGGTGTAGTATGTCTATGTCTATGTCATAATTAGCAAAGAGGCAGCATTTTGGGGTCACTCGTTGATAAGATACAAATTTAGGTTTTAGAGGTTTCAATAGTTAATGTGCAACCCAGCGGTGTGGTTAGGGTGAGTAGGGAGGGCAGCCCCTTAGCCATGTGACTAGTGCAATGAGTCAGTGAGTTGCTCCATGCTCCAAACCAGGCCGGGACTACAGCAGCCGTGCCACTGACGGAGCTGCTCGTATAGATAGAGCTGCTCATCAGAACCGACAGGGCAGGCAAACTGCTACCATTCCTCTCCTTGGTATCAGGCCTGGTTGTAAGCAATATAAAGAGAACTTCATTGAAAGGGACCTATCACTTACACTGGCCAATGCTCCTTGTCTAGGGTTCTAAGACTGCCCCTAGTGGGAGTAGTGGAGTGAGTTGCTCTAGGCTACATACCAGGCCGGGAGTACAGCAGCTGTGCTGCTCAACTAGCTGCTCCTTTACTACTATAGTACAGATTGAGCTGCTCTTCTCTAAGCCATAGGAGTAGTGCAGTGGTTCAGCGAGTTTCTTCAGCCTATGCAATAGGCCGGGTATGCACACACTGAGCTGCTCCTACTATATCACATACAGAACTGCTCATTGCGAATGACAGGGGAGGTTTACTACTACCAATGTCACTGCTTGGTACCAGGCCAGGTATCACAAGCATATAGCCCTCACCTATAATACCATACCTGGCCACAGGCTATATTGTATACTTCATAATGTCATACCTGGCTGTAGGCTATATATAATAGCCTAGATTTCTTTGAAAGCCCCATGGCTGTATTAGTAGTAGAGTGAGTAAGTGAGTTGCTGCAGGATACACACCAGGCTGGTACTACTGAGCTCACCCAGCCGCTCATACTACTATAGTATGAATAGAGCTGCTCATCGCTACGGACAGGGAGGATTAATGTCACCAATTTCACTGCTTGGTACTATGCCTGGCTCTAGGCTATATGCTATACTACACACAGCCACCGTTGTGGTTTCATGGCATGCACCTGATATCTCCGGTCATTGACCCGAGTTCATGATCACCACAGGCTACACAGCTTAGTCTGCTGTAGCTATTCTTTACATGGGGCTGCACATTGAGCTGCTCCCACTACCACAGTACAGAGGTAACTCTAGATGTGTGGAGTGACAAGTGCATCAAGTATCACGCACAGGTACATCTACTTAATATAACACAGCCCCTGGACTCAGTGGGTTGGACCATACAAACTGACTGGCAGGGTATTTATATAGCTGCTCCTCCCTGCCGCTGCACCCCCACTGGAGCCACTGACTGGTCCGCTGCTGTACTGAGCCCCCAGGCACTTTGTGAATGGTACAGTGGGTGAGTGAGCTGCTGCAGGCTACACTGGAATGGCTTGGTTGCTCACTGTAGAGTAGTACAGTGGGTAATTGGTAAAAGTGGGTGACTGTCTCAATGGGTATATTATCTCTCCCACTATAACGCCTACACAGCATGTGATACAACCAGGTCACCCAATAGACAAAGCATCATAGCAAAATGATTTAATAAAAGAGCAACGAGGATTATTTAGTATTGTGTGAGGGCCAACCCCCAGGCGGCCTGTGAGTAGTACAGTGAGTTTGTGAGCTGCTGAAGGCTACACTGTTACAACCGAGCTGCTCAGTGACCTGCTCACTGTAGTATTTGTAGGGCCTTGTGAGTAACATCTGCACACTAAAGTACTCTAGCTTCTCACTACTGCTCCCCTTCTGTAGCAGTTGTCTAGTACCGACCGAACTTGAATCGGTGAGTCGCTGTGAGTAACAGCTGCCACAAAAGTGCATATGTAGGGCTCTGCCGCACCCCCAGGCAGCCTGTGAGTAGTACAATCAGTGGCTGAGTTGCCTCAGGCGGCAGTGTAACAGCTGAGCTGCTCAGTGTAGTACACATGACCTTCATTATGTAGAGCTGCTGGTCAGTGTGACTGACAGGGCACTGCCATGAGTCACTACCTTTGCCGTCTTCTAAGTGTTTTATGCCTAGTAGGATGTGTAACCCTTGTTGCAGTATTGTGTAATGCACTGAGCCATTTTGCCACTGCCCCTCAACTGTAGTACTGAGTAGAGGATAAACCCCCAAGAACTCAGGTGGTGAGTGAGTCGCTGCATGCTACACTATACCAGCTGAGCTACTCTGTGAGCTGCTCACTGTTGTACAAGGGGTCCCGGTGAGTAAGGGCCTCTCACTATTGTACATGGGGGTCTCACAGTGAATGAGGAAGTAGCTACAGGCTGTTCAGTAAACTGCACGCTGTAGTACATGTGGGGTCTCTATAGTACATTTTTTGTGATCCACAGGAGCTTACAGGGTACTTGGGGGGTTCCCACTGAAGTGTATCTATTGCCTATGGTTGTATGTAGGAGGGGAGAAGTTCTCTGTGAGTATCTGATGCTGTACCAGCTGAGCTTCCCGGTGCGTTGCTCAGTGTAGTACACATGACCTTCGTCATGCAGCATAGCTGGTCAATGTGACTGACAGGGCACTGCTATGACTCACTACTTTATGCCAAGTAGGATGTGTAACCCTGGTGGCAGTACTGTATAATGCACTGAGCCAGTACTGAGTGATGGCTGAACCCCCAGCACTCTGTGTGTAGCACATTGGGTGAATGAAATGGTGAGGGCTGAGCTGTTTTTTGCGAGCTGTCCATTGTAGTAAATAGGGAGCCTGTTTGCTGTAGTAGTCCAGCTGTTGTTTTCTAGTACTGAGTTTGGGCAGATCCCTCCCCACCAGTAGCTTATGAGTAGCACAGAGATTTAGATACTTGCCTTTATTTCATGGTGAATACGGCACTCCCATTGACTTAACCAAGGAAGGCCGTATTTAACAACCCCGTGAAATAACCCTTGCCCGTATTTAACGGCCTGTCAAATCATCAGAATTGCTGATTTAACCACTATAAAAAAGCTTTTCTAGAGCAACTAAGTGGACTTTTGACAAATATTGTTAATAGGGACATGAAATGAACACAAAGGAACACTCGTAGAGTTCCCCACTGAGGGTTATTTCACTCGGCTTCGCCTCGTGAAATAACCCTCAGTGAGGAACTCTACTCATGCACCTTTGTCTATTAGGCTGCACTGTAACAGCTGAGCTGCTCGGTGAGCTGCTCAGTGTAGTACACACGCCCTCCATTTTGTAGGGTCGCTGGTCAATGTGACTGACAGGGCACGGCTATGACTAACTACTTCTACGTCTTCTAAGTGTTTTATACCTAGTAGGATGTGTAACTCCTACCCCCCATAGTAGCTTTTGGGTATCACAGTGACTGTTTGAGTTGCTGTAGGCTGCACTACAATGGCTTAGCTGCTCGGTGAGCTGCTCATTGTTGTACACATGGCCTCCCTGATATAGGGTAGCAGGTCATTGGGACTGACAGGAGAATAGTTTGGCCCACTACTCACTGTCCAAGTGAGGGTGTCTGTACAAGATCCCGCTAGTAACCGGCATACCCTATTGACCCTTGTAGGGCAGTATTATACTTTGATACTCGATAGCATTTTTTTTCCAGGCTGCCTTAGTAAGTCATAGTGCATGAGCAGTTTGCTGGTGCTACCTTCATGCATGAGGCTTTTGTAAAGTACCCTACTGGGACTGGCCCTAGTTTTTATCATTTATGATACACTCCTACAGCACAGGCATGTCAGCCACTGGTACGACGTCTGTGTACCTTGATGGCAACAAACACGATTCCTTCAAAATAGAACTACCCCTAAAGGGTTCTTAACCATTTTCTAGGGTTTGTTCCATGGTGATATATCTCTGTGATGTGTGTAAGTAGTAGAGTGAGTTAGAGCCTTGCTTCAGGCGGGTAGCACTAGTAGGCCTACCGCAGCTGCAGAATACTCCCTCAGTATATACAGCAGCTGCAACCAGCACCTGGGCCGCTCACAGGGGTGTTTACTGTGATATACAGAAGGATTGAACAAGTTACTCGCAAGATGCGTAAACTGTTTTGAACCATTTTCTAGCGTTAGAGCGATGGTGGTGTATGTCTCTCATGTGTGTAAGTGGTAGAGTATGTAAGAGCCTTGCTGCAGGCTGGTATGGAGGGTACAGTAGCTGCCTCCACCACCTGGGCCGCTCACAGGGGTGTTTACTGTGACATATGGTTGGAGTGAGCAGGATCCTGGATGTTGTATGTCTGTTCAGACAGAACTCTCCTAATGCTGTATTAAACTGGTAAATAATGAGGTGTAGAATGGTTCAGGGTCAAATTGTACACTTCCACTAATTTTAGCATCAGTGCATATTTACTGCAAATGAAAGATTTCTTTAAGATCAGACTATCCGTTTTGAACCAGGGTTAGAGCTCTGGTGATGGTCCTCTTTGGCGTGTATAAGTAGTAGAGTGAGTTAGAGTCTTGCTGCGGGCGGGTAGCACTAGTAGGCCTACCGCAGCTGCAGAATACTCCCTCAGTACAGCAGCTGCAACCACCACCTGGGTCGCTAACAGGGGTGTTTACTGTGACATATGGTGGGACTGAGCAGGATCCTGGATGTTGTAGGTCTGTTCAGACAGAACTCGCAAGATGTTTATTCTAGTCTCCTAATGCTGTTTGACACTGGTAAATAATGAGGTGTAGAATGGTTCAGGGTAAAATTGTACAGTTCCACTAGTTTTAGCATCAGTGCATATTTACTGCAAATGAAAGATTTCTTAAAGATCAGACTTTCCGTTTTGAGCTATGGTGATGTCCCTCTGTGATGTGTTAGTAGTATTTAGTATTACGAGGCCTGCTCAAATAGGCCTGCCGCAGCTGCAGCACAGTCCCTCAGTACAGCTGCAACCACCACCTGTGCCGCTCACACAGGTGTTTACCAGGCTGGGTAAATCCTGGCATTCATACCGTGCAGGGAGAAAAGAGAATGAGGGGGTTTCTCCCCTTGATTTCGGGTTAATATAAATGTAATTCAGTAAATCTAATTTGCTGATGTCTAAACATTATTTGCTAAAATTGATTAACCCATGTGCAGGTAGACAATGTGTTTATCTTGGTATATGTGAATGGACTTGTATTTCGGTTTTGTATTTCGTGAAATATATTGATTTGAATGACAGAATATAACTGAAATAAGGTACATTTATATGTGGAACCCCCTCCCCCCTTACCCCTCCCATACCATCACACCTGTATAAGATACTGCACTGGGAGATTCCCCCTTGGTGGGGCGGACCGGCGGCGGCCCTTATCTCTCCCGGCGGCCCTTATCTATACAGAGATAAGGGCAGGAGGCCGACCTGGGGGCTGCACTAAGTAAGGGGAGATTTGCCCTTGCTGGAAGAAACTCCCCTGTAGGCTAATATACCTGTAATGGTAAATGTCCCGGATTGTCCAGGCCTGTTTACTGTAATATAGACAAGGTTGCTTACTGTGACAAATCTAGGGGGTTATTTACTGTGACATACAGTGGGACTGAACAGGTTCCTGTATATTGTAAGTCGACATTTGGCTCTGTTTTATATCTGCTGCTTGAAACTGGTAGATTGAGAAATGTGAGTATCATTAGTTTTATCCTTTTAGCTCTTAACTTCCGGCAGAACAGACCCAAGTCTTTTCCTATCATGGTCAAAATAAACTCTCTAAGGCTCGGATCACCGTGATGATAAAGGCAATACTATGTTGAAGTATTGTGCAGGCTATCAGGGTTAATTGCACCATAAATAATGATGCAAACACAAGGTTACTTCCAAAACTAGGTTTCCCGGCAGCAGAATTACACATTAATTGTATCAAGCTGTGGTCCTAATTTTCGCTAAGTGAATCCTCTCAATTAAATCACCATAGCTACATTTGTACATCATGCCGACACTGTTCAGCTTTTAAGAGTTAAATGAGTAAAAGTCCAATATTAATAAAGATTATAAACAGAAGCTTACTTCCAAAGCGAGGTTACGTGTTGGCAGGATTACACATTAAATTGTATCCCCCTGTTGACCGGACCGCGCCTAAGTTTATCCTTACCGTTAAATCACCACAATTTCATTCATACATCATACTTGCTTTTATGGAGTGTGAAGAACTATTCTGCATTCATATAATAGGGTTATATGCAGTATGATAACAGTTTTAATGAAGTATACAAACACAAGGTTACTTTTAAAGCGATGTTCCCTGGCAGCACATTTACACATTAAGTGTATCCAGCTGTGGACCAGACCTCCGCTAAATTCATGTATGATACCAGCGCTTCTACAGTGTAAAGCACTAGCCAGCCTTTAAAGGGTTCAAGTCAGGATAAATGCAGTATAAAACAAGGATACAAACACAAGGTTACTTTCAAAGCGATGTTCCATGGAAACAGGATTATACGGTTATTATATCTAGACGTGGACAGGAACTTGGCTAAGTGAATCTACTACAATTAAATCACCACAATTGTACATTCTTTCATCATGCGGACCATTAAATCCTGTAAAGGACTTTTCTTCGTTTAAAGGGTTATATGCAAGATAAATGCAATATAAAAAAATAATGCAAATACAAGGTTACTTTCAAAGCGATGTTCCATGGAACAGGATTACATGTTAATTGTATCCAGATGCGGACCGGACCTCAGCTAAGTGAATCCACTACAGTAACTGTCGGCTCTCATCTACTTAGTTACATCACGGTAATTGGGTTTGGGTCGTGCTGGGATTTGTGGTAAACATCGGACGTCAGATCAAATACAGCAGCCATATGCTGTTTGTACTGCTGATAGAGGCTAGTATAATCATTTTTTCAAACATGCGTGGACTTTTCCCCCCGAGGTGTTCAGTATTTTAACTACCACCATTGTTTTTTAGAACGATCCATAGATAAAACCCATTTTTTAAAGTCAAAGATGTACTCTAGTGCAAGGTAAACCCCCATGGCTGCAGGACTATAGTATGTATACTCAAATACCGCAAATCATTAGCCCTCACAAGGGCCGCATAGTCCTATAATGTATATTTGTCAGCTCCCATCCTATTAGTTATACATCAGAGTAATTAGGTTTGGCTGCTGCAGGGATTTGTGGTAAACATCAGCAGCTTGCAGACCAAATACAGCAGCCATATGTTGTGTGTAATGCTTGATGAAGGCGTGTATACTCAGATGATGTGAATCATTAACTATTTAAGGGTCCCATAGTGATGTGATGCCTATTTGTCTTTATGATGAAGGAATACAGCCGACCACTAGCTATAAGGGTAGACTCACCTAGAGATGGACACATACCTTGAATCTAACACATAATTTTGTGGTGACTAAAGTATTGTAAGTTCATTTATTGTGAATAATGGTTAACTTGAAGTGCTATCCTCTCAAAACATGAGCAGATGTGTCTGACTCGCATCTACAAATGGTCTAATTCGCCCTATATGACTCGCCCTATATAGCCTATTAAAATTTCTTGTGCATGAGTGGGGAGTGTACAGTAGAGATGTATATTTTATCTTTCCATCCCCTGCCACTCTATACTTGCGGCACTGTCCCACAATATTGGAGATGGGAGAGAACACCGGAGAATACCACCACATGCCAAACATAGTCACAGCCCATGGTGCTTATATAAGGATCGCCCAGCCACTCTTTCTATGTAGTAGGTTGGAAGTGGAGCCTGGAGCCTGGAGAACATCTTGCAGCAGCAGTTGTAGCTCTGAGACATTCCCACGCCCCATGGCACCTACATCTACTGCAGAAGGTGTCTGGAGGAGGCTTCAGATAGTAGTAGTCAGGAGTTGGTGCAGACTGTGTACAAAGAGGCACCACTAACTCCCCGATAGTAGCAGTAGTAGTGGTAAAGTATAGACCAATACAGCAAGAAAGGGTGACTTTCCAGAAAATATGTTAAAAACTTTGTTTAACATTTCTGAAATGTGAACTAATACCTAAATGTAACCTCAATATCCTGCTTCTGATATCTATACACTATTAAAAAGCCTGCAGAAGGCTTTATATGAGTGGTAGAAGTCTGCCCAAACTATAGCAGCAGTAGCAGTATGAGACCCCTACCACCCTGCTACTACTAGCTGATATTAGACCCCAGGGAGCCCCACCTTAACATGTCCAGCAGGAGGCCTGCAGTGCTGAGGGGCAATGCAGAAAGAATGTCTGTACCATTATGCTAATAATAACATAGTGAAGAGCGGATACTTTAGCATAGAACTGCCTCTCCCCAACCACTGCCTACCCTAGATATGCAGCTAGTAGTATAGAAGACATTCCCAGCTACGCCTTTATTGCAGGGGGTTGGAAGTGGGATAGAGCCTTGAGAATATCTCAGAGGACCAGCTGTCTCTTGGGTCACTCCCATGGTCTCTGTTGCCTGCCGCCACTGGAGGAGACTGTGTCTGGTGGAAGCTACAAGTTAGGTAGCAGTTGGTGTAGCCTGTAGATGCACTACTAACTCCTTAATAGTAGCAGCAGCCATAGTCTAGCGCCCCTCCCCTCTCCTACTAGCTTCCCAAGAAGCCTAGTTAGCTTACCCCCCCTCCACAGTCACCCTATAAGGCCTTGCCTATACCCATCGTACAACTCTACAGCCCACAGTATAGAAGACACACCCATCCCCTCCTTCCATGTAGTGGGTTAGAGGTGAGGTAGAGCCTAGGGTTAGCAGCCGTGTCTGGGGACATTCCAATGACCCTTGGTACTTACAAGTCTCTAAAGGACACTGTGTCTGGAGTAGACTATATATGGATGGTAGAATTCAGCAGTCAGTGAAGACTGTAACAGAGGCATCACTATCTTCTTGATAGTACTAGCAGTAGTCTAGTGTCCTACCCCCATCCCCCCCCCCCCCGCCCTCCCCTGTCTATCTACTACAAGACCCCAGGACCCAGTTAGCCCTTGACGCTTACAGGAGGAAACTGTGTCTAGAGAGGGTTTTATGTAGATGGTAGGAGTCATCAGTTGGGCCAAACTACAGAGACAGTACTAGTATAGCACCCGTACCCTTCCCTCTCTACTAGCTGCTCTAGGACCCCCAGGAGCCCAGTCAGCTTACCTCCCTACCCTATCAGGTCCGGCAGCACCCTGCAAAGCAGAGAGGTGAGGCTGGTGAAAAGAAAGGATGTTATTACAACTCTCTCTACTCCTGCACACTTGACAGTTAGCTTTGGGTCCTGACGTGCCAATTTTTTTTATAAATTATGGAGGAACAGTGTATCACAGATAATAATTTCAGATTCTTAGGCATTACGGTCACAAATTAGTGAGGAATGAACTTTTGCCTTTTTTTGCCATGATGCATGAATGCAGCCCTAAGGTAAAGTGCTGGAAAATGTAAGTCAATTCAAGCGTTACTGTAGGATTGATAAACTCCTACAGTATTGGCATGATGCCCGACGTGCCTGGACTGCATTTATATAACATTGCAATATTGATGGAGATGCAGTAGTCCCATTGGCAGTTCTATTGTGTAGATTGATCCTGCCTTATCCTCCTGAGACATGCTCTGTAATTGGCTGCCTACATCCAGTGGATATCTAGACGCTGGGGTGGTGTGTGGAGGCTCTAAAACTGGGATAGTAGAGATTGGAGCTGATGATCTACAAGGTCCCATCAGCTGAATTCACCCTTCAGATCCAAAGCCACAACTAATATTCCTTAATGGTTCTACGCTATACCACCTTCACCCAGATGTTTCTTCATTGTGTGTATTTTTCTTCCTCGCTTTCAACCTTTCCAATGATGATATATTTTGTACAGACTATACCTAGCTGATTCTTGTATTTCTGTTTGCATCTATATAATATGGCCTTGCTCTGCCTCTCTGTGCATTCCTTCCTACCACCCTGTCTCTTTGTTGCTTTCTCCCTCCTGTACTGCCTTTCTCTCTCTGAGTACCTCTTTACCTGTCTCTGCCTCTCAGATTTTTGCTCTCATGTCTCTCCCTTCCACTTTCTGCTGTCTTTTGCTTTTGAACTCCCTCCATCTTCCCATCTATACTGTATCTACCAGCCTTTGTTTCCTCCAATGCTCTACCCCTCCTTACCGCTAACTCACCCACCCTGCTCCATCACTCTCTCCGAGCTACCCCCCTCCCTTCATACCACCCCAAGTGGCTGATCATCAGATGAGTGTTTGCTCTCTACACCAGATGCTACTACTCTGTATACAGTGTAGTCTGACAAGTATGTATCGATTATTGGCTTCCAGTTCTATCTAACGTGATACATCAGTGGAATCCAAGGTTAGGATACAAAATCTAATACATTGACCCTGAAGTCATTGGGAATTCTCAAGTAGACCGGGGAGAGGCATCAGTGCATATATGCATGGATTTGTACATGGCTGAATGGGAGTGGGTAACGGTCTGAGGGAATCAAAAATATTGATATAAAGGTGGATTCTTTTTTTTTCTACTTGTTATTGTTTTCTCATACCCATGCACTTCAGCAGCACCGCTCAGCCATACTGAGCAGAAAAGGGCATAACGCATTACACCACTGTGCTGGCCTTACAGGTTTATTATACCCAAAACCAGTTTGTGTTAGGCCAGTGGACAGTTGGCGTGTCAACGTCCTATTTTCTGCACCACTAGTTTGGCTACCTACTTAACACAACCCGCCACCCCTCCCTCCCCCGACATTGAACACTTGCTGCATGATTAAAGATAGCCCGATGGTGATTTCCTTTGATCTGGCCCTCAAGGCTTTTATGGAAACCACTTAGACAGCTTGTATTAACTGCCAGGGTAAGGAGATTATCAATATGAGACACACTTTGCTGTCTAAGCGTCTAGCACTATAAACACAAAATATCTATAGGCGTTCGATGCTCTAAGGTCGGCAAAATAGACTAATTTACTGTGTCAAATATTTTGTCATGATGTATAAATAATAACTTACCATTGCCCCATTCAACCAGACAGCAAATGTATCAATGTACTATGCCATGCAAGCAGGCATCAAATCTACCGATGTACTATATCGCGCTTGATGCTGTAGAAGAACCATACTCAATCTCATTATTAAGAAAAATGATTTCACTTGACATAATGGACATATTTAATATTGAGTGAGCATCAAGTGACCCGTAATCCTAACATGGCATGCTTATTGGCAGCTAATGGTGTGTCCTTTGATCTCATTCTGCAGGCTTTTATAGCAGCCTCTTAGACCGTAGATGCCGTGAGGGTGTGGAGTAATTTGTACCCTCCAGTAGCTGCCAGAGTGTGTAATATCATATCCAGGAGTGTCAACACGGCAGCTTTAATACACTAGGACATCTTTTAAACCTTTAAGGACAGCATGATACCATGACCTTGCTCCTAATTATGCATGAAAGCAGCCCTCACCAATAACTCGCCAGTGCTGTGTTCATGCATCATGCAGACCATACTCGCTGGGGCTGCATTGGTGCATCCTGACAACAAGTGTTATTTATTAGCAGCATTCATCATTAAAAGGTTAATTAAGGCAAGGTATCTTGAAAGATTGGCACACTGCACCAACGCATATGTATCCAGTAACTAGCCAACGTGCAATGATGCATCGTGTGACTCATTCTTCAATGTATCAAGCCTGATGGGTTGCTGGGAGCTGTATTCCTACATCTTGCCAAAAATGTAGCATGGTGCATTACTGCACTGTGCTGTCCTTAAAGGGTTAATGCTTAATGGCAACCTCGTTCCACTACTAAGGTAATAACGCAATTAGCCTACAGTGCTGACAGATGGTGTCAGAGGTCATTAATAAAGGCTGAGATGAGTCCCTGATAAGATCAAGTAGTGGAAGCCCGAAATAAGCAGAGTCAGCAGTTATCTACTGTAGTATATAGGAAATCCTCTTTAATGTGTAAACTCTACTTTGCTTCACTCAGAGGTAATTAGGAAGGGCTACATCAATGAGCCATGATATCAAAACCTAATTATCGTATACTTTAGATCCGCCTAATCAGCAGTTATTGTACATGGATAACCTCACAGTCTTCCTCTGGGGATGTGTCTGACGTATGGCAAATTTGCCCTAAATAACCCAAAGTAGCCTAGTAAACTTACCTCCCCAACCAACTACAGTTATGTTAGGGGTCTCCAAGGCCTGAGTAGGAAGCAGACAGTAGAGATGTATATTTGTATCTTTCCATCCCCTGCCACTCTATAGTTGCACTGTCGCACAATATTTGAGACGGGAGAGGCCCGAGAACACCAGAGAATACCACCACATGCCAAACATTGCTACAGCCCTCAGTACCTAGATAAGGATCGCCCAGCCACTATTTCTCTGTAGTAGGTTAGAAGTGGAGCCCGAAGCCCGGAGAACATCTTGCGGCAGCAGCTGTAGCTGGGGACATTCCCACGCCCCTTGGCGCCTACATCTACAGCAGGCGGTGTCTAGAGGAGGCTTCAGATAGTAGTAGTCAGCAGTTGGTACAGACTGTGTACAAAGAGGCACCACTTACTCTCTGATAGTAGTGATAGTACCAATATAGTATAGACCAATGCAGCAAGAAAGGGTGACTTTCCAGAAAATTAGTTGAAAACTTTGTTCAACATTTCTGAAATGTGAGCAAATACCTAAATGTAACCTCGATATCCTGCTTCTGATATCTATACACTATTAAAAAGCCTGCAGAAGGCTTTATATGAGTGGTAGAAGTCTGCCTAAACTGTAGCAGCAGTAGCAGTATGAGACCCCTACCACCCTGCTACTACTAGCTGATATTAGACTCTAGGCGGCCCCACCCTAACACATCCCGCAGGAGGCCTGCAGTGCTGAGGGGCAATGCAGAAAGAATGTCTGTACAATTATACTAACAATAAAATAGTGAAGAGTAGATGCTATAGGGTCTGCTCCTCCCCACCACTGCCTCCCCTAGATAGAACTCTGCAACTAGCAGTATTGAAGAAGTGCCCAGCTGCTCCTTTATTGTTGCTGGTTGGAGATAGGATGGCATCTGGAGAATATCTTAGAGGACCAGCTGTGCCTTGGGTCAATCCAACAGTCTTTGCTGCCTGCAGGCTCTGGAGGAGACTGTTTCTGGAGAAAGCTGGATGCTACAAGTCAGCAGTTGGTGTGGACTGTAAATACACTACTAACTCCCTAATAGAACGGCAGCCATAGTCTAGCGCTCCTTTCCTCTCCTACTAGCTTCCCAAGAAGCCTAGTCAGCTTAACCCCCCCACACAGTTACCCTATAAGGCACTGCCAGTACCCATTGTACTCGCCATATAGAAGGCACCCCCATCCCCAGTAAACAAAAAACGTTATACAACATTTTATGACGTTATATAACGTTATATAACGTTTCTCTAAGGCTCTTTACTATGGCATAACGTTATATGAAGTTTTACAACGTTATTTTGACGTAAAATAACGTTTTCTTGTTAGCTGGGTCCCCTCTTTCAATGTAGTGGGTTAGAGGTGAGGTAGAGCCTAGGGTTAGCAGCCATGTCTGGGGACATTCCCACGGCCCTTGGTACTTACAAGCCTCTAAAGGACACTGTGTCTGGAGTAGGCTATATTTGGATGGTAGAAGTCAGTGAAGACTGTAACAGAGGCCTCACTATCTCCTTGATAGTACTACCATAAAACCTTTTGTATAAGCCGCGGCTAGTACGCGAGTCAGATCGCCGGTGTGGCTTATAGGATCGCCACAGGGTCAGGGTGCGGCTTATACGCAAGTTTTTGCTACTATGGTACAGTACTAAAGTCACCACAATCAGACCCCATGTGCGGCTTATAGAATTGGCCCTAAGTCGGGGTGCAGCTTATACGCGAGTTAGGCTTATACATGAGGTTTTACAGTAGCAGTAGTCTAGTGTCCCCCCCTCCCCCGTCTATCTACTACAAGACCCTCAGGAACGAGTCAGTCCTTGGTGGCTGCAGCCTCTACAGGAAACTGTGTCTGGAGAGGGTTTTATGTAGATGGTAGAAGTCAGCAGTTGGCCTAAACTATAGAGGCAGTTCTAGTATAGCACCCCTTGTTAGATGTTACAGATGCAAAGCTTTAACATAAGTGAGGAATGAAATAGTACTGGAAAGTACAAAATAAGGTAAGCATTACTGTGGGATTGATAAACTCTTAAAGGGTTGGCATGATGCCCAACGTGCCTGGATTGCATTTATACAGCATTGGAATATTGATGGAGATGCACTAGTCCCATGATCAGTACCCTTGTGTAGATTGATCCCACCTCCCCACCTACCTAACCCTCCTGAGATACGGTTCGTGATTGGCTGTCTGATTCCATGCATGCACCCAGTGGGTATGTAGGTGCCGGGATTGTTTGTGGCTCAGAGTGTGGAGGTTTGAGCCCATGATAAGGACAAAGTGCCATTGACAGAATTCACACGTGGATCTACAAACCTCTGTCATATATTTCCCTACAGTTCTACACTGTAATACCATTACCGTTTCTGTGTATCTATCTCCATCCTTCTAGGCCTTTGCAATGGCTATATTGCTAGAAGGGCTGTACCTCCACAGTACCTGTGTAACTGATTAGTGATCATGCTCCCTCACCTCTCTAAACTTTTCTACCTTCCACCTTCTCTCTGTTGCTTCCTCCCTCCTGCTCTGCCTTTCTCTGTGTGTGTCTGTGTCTGTCTCTCACATCCCTCCCTACCTCGTGCGCTGACCCTCCCCCCAGGTCTCTGCCTCCCAGATTATTGCTCTCAAGTCTCTCCCTCCCACTGTCTCTCCCCTTCCCTCTGTCTTTTGCTTTCCATCTCTCTCCCTCTTCCCATATCTACAGTCTCTACCATCAATTTTCTTCCTCCTTTTTTCTGCTTCTCCTTACTCTCTGATGCCCTATACTGTTCTGTCTCTCCATCACTCTCTCCCACCTACCCCATTCCCTCCATAACACCTCAGGTGACTGATCATCAGATGAATGTTTGCTGCAGATGCTCCTGCAGTGTTTACAGTGTAGTATGACAAGTATGTATTGATTATATGCCTCTAGTTCTATTTAACGAGATACGTTGGTGGAATCCAAGGTTACAATACAGAATCCAATACAGTGACCCTGAAGTCATTGGGATGTCTCAAGCAGACCCCATCGAGGCATCAGCACATATATTTATAGATGTATATGAGGTGGGATGGGAGTTGGGGCTTTTCTAGGGGTATAAGAAATATATACAAATGTGCATCGATACGGCACCAGCGAGTAACTCACCAGTACTGGACCGCTGCTTTATTGCAACCATATGTGTATGGTCAAGCATTATACATGACGTGACTAGAAAAAGGCATATTGCATTAAAAACACTATGCTGCCCTTATAGATTAGAATCACTATGCTGCCCTTATAGGATTAACCACATGCCCCACCCCAGTATGTGTTAGACCTGTGAGCAGTTGGCATGTTAAGGTCCTATTTTCTGCACCACAAGTTTGGCAACCTACTCAACGCTACCCCACCAATTGCCCCTTCCTCCCCACACTAACCACTTGCTGCATGATTAAAGATAGCCTGATGGTGATTTCCTTTGATCTGGCCCTCGAGGCTTATATGTTAACCACTTAGATAGCTTGTATTAACTGCCAGGTTGAGGAGATTGCCAGGATGAGGCATAATATTCTGTCTAAGTGTCTAACGCTATAGACACTCCAAAATATCTTTAGGCGTTTAATCCTCTAATGCCTGTAAAATACACTAATTTACTGTCCTAATTTTTGTCATGATGTATGAATAATAACTTACCATTGCCCCTTTCAACCAGGCATCAAATCTACCGGTGTACTATATCGCGCTTGATGCTGTAGAAGAACCATACTCAATCTCATTATTAAGAGAAATGCTTTCACTGGACATGATGGAAATATTTAATATTGAGTGACATCAAGTGACCCGTTATCCTTACATGGCATGCTTTTTGGCGGCCTAATGGTGCCTTCTTTGATCTCACCATGCAGGCCTTTATAGCAGCCACTTAGACCGTTTGTAGATGCTGTCAGAGTGGGGAGTAATTTGGACCCTCCTGCAGCTAGTGTGTAATACCATATAAAGGAGTGTCAACACTGCAGCTTTAATATACTTGGACATCCTTTAACCCGTTAGAGGTGGCATGATATCTTAATGCATCATGCCCTTGTTCATCATGATGCATGACTGCAGCCCTGGCGAGTAACTCACCATTCTTGCATCATACAGAACCCATGGGATTGAGACACTCCCAAACGGTCGGCATGATGCACCAATGCGGTACCAGCGAGTTACTCAGCAGGGCTACATTGGTGCATACTGATAACAAATGTCATCTATTAGCGGCATCCGTCATTAAAGGGTTAATAAAGGCATGGTATCTCGAAAGATTGGAACAGAGCACCAATGCATCGGTAGCAAGTAACTAGCCAGCGTACAATGATGTATCATGTGAGTTTTCCTAGATGTATCAACGCTGATGGGTCATTGTGATTTGTATTCCCACATCATGCCATAAAGATAGCATGGTGCATTACTGCACCATGATGTCCACATAGGGTTACCGTAAATTCTAGCGTATAAGCCTAACTCTCGTATAAGCCGCACCCCGAGTTTGGGCCAATCCTATAAGCCACACTGGCCATCTGATTATGGTGGCTTTAATTCTGTACTATAGTAGCAAAAACTCGCGTATAAGCCGCACCCCGACCATGGGCCGATCCTATAAGCCGCACCGGCGATCTGACCCTCGTACTAGCCGCGGCTTCTACGCGAGAATCTACGGTAATGCCTAATGGCAACCTCCTTCCACTACTAAGGTTATAAAACACCATTACCCCACAGCGCTGACAGATGGTGTCAGAGGTCATTAATAAAGGCTGGGAAGAGTTCCTGATGAAATTAACAAGTGGAAGCACTAAATATGCAGAGTCAGCAGTTACCTATGTAGTAAACAGGAAATCCTCTTTAGTGTGTAATCAATATGTGTCAAAGTGCACTCTACTTTGCTATACTCGGAGGTAATTAGAAAGAGCTACACTGATGAGCCGTGATATTAAAACCTGTGTACACTGTTAGAAGTAAGTAGTGTTCCTGTACACCAAATACTGGGGGCAACTATGGTTCCAGTAGATTGTGCTGTAGACCTACAGTTAGTGAGCTTTTGTATATTTACAGCACTATGTACTGTATAGGGACAGCAGAATCTTCTGTTACTGTACAGCAAAATTCATTGTAAATCATAGTCTGAAGGTCCTGGGTTCACCTCCCAGTGCTGGTGATATTTTTAACCATCCATGTGAGGGGAAAACGAATTTTAGGTGGATGTAGGAAAAACAAGAGAAGTGGCTCCACCAAGGATTGAACTCACCGCCTGTGGTGTTGGAGACAGGCGGTGATCCGTTGCGCCACAGAGCCAGTGTTACAAATGGTCATATTGGGATATATCTCCACTCCACTTCTCAACTGTATAACAATAATTTGTAAAGGTCTGGGGTTCGCCTACCAGTGCTGGTGATATTTTTAACCATCCATGTGAGGCGAAAACGAATTTTAGGTGGATGTAGGAAAAACAAGAGAAGTGGCTCCACCAAGGACTGAACTCACCACCTGTGGTGTTGGAGACAGGCGCTGATCCGTTGTGCCACAGAGCCGGTGTTACTAATGGTCATATTGGGATATATCTCTACTCTACTTCTTAACTGATTAATAATAATTTTTAAAGGTCTGGGGTTCGCCTCCCAGTGCTGGTGATATTTTGAACCATCCATGTGAGGCGAAAACGAATTTTAGGTGGATGTAGGAAAAACAAGAGAAGTGGTTCAACCAAGGATTGAACTCACCACCTGTGGTGTTGGAGACAGGCGCTGATCCGTTGCGCCACAGAGCCGGTGTTACAAATGGTCATATTGGGATATAAGCTACCTCTGCCATGTCTGTATTAAATGAGCTACAGCCTCATTGCTAAAGATCCCTGAGGAGAGGTGGCTAGACCTAGGATCGATCCCATGACCTCTCGTGTACATTACAGGGAAAAGTACTGTAGATCTACAAGTCACTACCGTAACCTGCATCTACAGTAACAGAATTGTACATGTACAGTAGACTTTGCTGTATAATCATTTACAGCTAAAGTACTGTACATGTACAGCAAATTTAGCTGTTCACGAACAACAACTTTTTACAGTGTACTGTATTCTACAGATCTGCTTAATCAGCAGTTATTAGATATGCAGCCCCTGCCTTAGTAATCTATTGGCGTATACAGAGTTACCAATATATGTGACAGAATGTTAATATTAAGTCCTCTACAGGACTATAGTTGTGAAGGCCTGATGTAGTAAAGATTCAGTATATTACTGATAGCTAGTTTCAAAAGAATTGTGTGTCCCTTACATAATCTCCCTCTGCACTGGTGACAACGGTCAGTAGTATGAGTGATGAACCCACCAACAATACCTCTGGGTTGCTCGAGACTATTTCTAGTACCAGCCATGTTTGTTATCATTTCCCTTTAAAACCGATAGAGGAGAGTGTTAGAGAATTTCATGACAGGATAAGTAGGGAAGATGATGGTACCTACTCACCGTCAAGAAGTTGCATATTTTAACTCTCCTACACTGGAATAGAGTCAAATGCCAGCAGCCCCTAGAATGGGTGAGGCAGCCTCCCACAGTACCATTGTACTATACTGGAGGGGGGGGGGGGGTGGCTGGAGAATATCTCAGAGGAGCAGCCATGTGTTGTACCATTCCCACGTCCCCGGTGCCTGCAGCCACCAGGGACGGTGTCTGGAGGAGGCTTTATGTGAGATGATAGAAGTCAGCAGTTGGCACAGGCATAGTTTGTGGAGGTACCACTGCTAACTCAGGCCAAAAAAGAAAAAAAGGGTTGTTTCAGGTCAGCCGACTGACCCTATCTAAACAGAGCCGACCCTACGTGTTTTTATGCAATTTTGAAGAATTCTTTATATTTTTATACTTTTTTGGGGTCAATTTTAGGTTTACAAAATTTTGGAAAAAAATCTCCCCTTTTTTTCACTTTTTTGGATCAATTTTAGAAGGGAAGTTAAAAAAAAACTTGTAAAAAAAAACAAACGACCTACTGACCCTAGAGTTTCTTCCCATGATACCTGAAACAAAACTTTTTTTTAATTTGGCCTTGTGGAGGTACCACTGCTAACTAATTGAAGACAGGATGATTCCTCACGGATCCAAGAATTAAAGCACTATGCAGCCCTTACAGGGTTAATATTAGGAGCAGCGATGCTAGTATATAACCCCCCCCCCCCCGCTTTCCCTACCATCCCCCACTATAAGTCCCCAGGCACCAGGCAGCTTACTCCCCTACCATATCAGGTCCTGCAGGGGCCTGCAGTGCTGAGGTATAAGCTGATAAAAAGTAACGGGTGCCTACAACTCTCACACATACTGTTGGGACATATTTCCACCAATAGTTAAGGGTCCTGATGATGCCATGGACATTTTAGCATAATTTAGTATAATTGCATAGACATTTTCTAGTGGCAAGAAAACTCTTAATGGACTATAATTCACTGTGTATCCAATGAACAAAGTCTCGTGTGACATAGGGCAGCTTTAACAATAATGAGAAGAGATAAACCAGCCCATAGAAACTTCTAGCATGGATCCTTGGGCTGATACAATTCCCTCCCTGGAGACATGAACTGTGACTGGTTGTCTGATTCCATGCCAGTTTAAAGTGGGTAAGGGGTATATGGGGGCTGGGGTGGAGGTTGGGGGAGAGTCTGGAGGCTCTAGGCTGGAGTGTAGAGATTGTCGCTAGCCATAAGGACAAGGTCCTATCAACTGACTTCACAGTAGGTTTTAGGCTCGCCAATTTATATTCCAGTATTAGTAGCTACCACTATACACTAGGGTTTCCACTCTTTTTTATTCCCTTTTTTATCTCTCAACTGAATCTTGTGTAGGGCTGCTCTATTTACTAACACGAGGCGGTGTGGAGAACGGCCATTCTAGTACTTTAGCTTAGTAACCTTGTTTCTCCACATGAAATGAAGTAAATTTATCATTCTAACCTTTTCCTCATCCCTTGCTATCTTCTCCTCCCTCTCTCCTCTCTCTTCATTTTGACATTCTTCCTCTCTTTCCCAGGTGAACAACCTTCCTTCACCTTCTCTCTCTGCCATAGCTTTAGACAACAAGATCTTCAGTGGCTAAAGATGGTGTGCTAAGGTCCCAATTGTCTGCACCATTAAATTGTCGACCTACCCTCCAGGCCTTTATTGGTACCAATTAGAGAGCTTGTCATAACTGCAGAGGTGAGAAGATCTCAAGGCTGATTGGAATAAACCATGTCTGCTACTTCCCGCATTTCCAAAGATAGGAAATTTGTCCGGCAATTTTGCTTTTGATAAGGGCTGCCAAGTGCATTAATGCATCAATACATTATGGCATTTTGTCATAACCACTATACGTTAAATGCTGATCAGTTACAAACTAATGTTGTGTGATGGTTGAATCTAGCACCGGCAGGTACTCACCAGGGCTTCATTCCTGCATCAGAATGAAAGAGAAGATAGCTGCTTTTAAGCATTCAAATGAACACATTTGATTCACTTATCTAGTTTATTGATTCCATTAGAGGTACTAGAAACATTTCACATTGAGTGAGCAGCCAGTGACCCATGCCCTTAACATGGCGTGATTATTGGCTGTCTCACTCGCTTTGATCTCACAATGCAGGTTTTTATAGCAACCACTTAGATTAGTTGTAGACGCTGTCAGGGTGTGGAGTAATCTGGAGCCTCCAACAGCCGCTTCATCAGGGTGTTTTTACATTTTAGGGACAGAATGATGCCCCGGACCATAACACATTATCTACTCTGCTTTTTTATACTTTGCAGAGAGGTACCTTCAATAAAGAACTTACCATTGCTGAATTCCTGGGCCTTCTGGACCTCAAAATATTTACATAATGCATGAATATGAATTGCTTCAATAATAAATTATCAGTGTTCAATTCATGCCTCATGTTGACAAAAAGGCACAGTGTAGTCAAGCGCTATGTTGCCCTTAAAGGGTCAATGAAAATGGCAACCTCCTTCCACTACTGAGGTTATAAAACACCATTACCCTACAGTGCTGACAGATTGTGTCAAAGGTCATTAATAAAGACTGAGATGAATCCCTGATGGTGCATCCTGAGTGGAGGAAGCCTTAAAGATACCGCGTCAGCCGTTACCTAATGCAGTTTATGGGATATATGAAACCAATACTTTATCAAGTTTAGAGGTAATTATAAAGGCCTCTGACTATATGGTGTTGGGGATTCAATATTTACTGACTGTTTAATACCTTATGAATATTTAATCTGAGCCATGTGTATTGTGTACCTGATTAATCAGAAACCTCAGCTTCTAGGCAGGCATCGTCTTAGTAATATGGCATGAGGAAAAGCCACCTTTTAAGCCTAGAGAGCAATGCTGAAGTCCTTCCCAAATAGATGTTCATGGATATGGCTTATATATGCCATTCTAACAGGTTAATGAAAGCATGATGCCTAACGAGTGGCATTCATTAGTCTTATCTTCGTATCATTAGTCGTATCTTCTCCCAGCACCAAGGGTTATTTTGCACCTTGAATGATGAATATAAAGTTTTTGACATGCCTTTTACAAATCATTTTACAAAAAACAAACTCAGTATATAGATATCATGATCATAATGCTATTTACATAGATTTTATTGGAGCATAAACCCAATAATTTCTATAGGTAAAATATGCTACTCTAGCATACGCTTAGTCACACATACCAGATACATAAATGGACAAGCTCACTGTATATATACAGTGAGCATTATATCTTGAACTGGACTAGACACAATTGTATGCCTGCTTATGATATATCCCAGATATTAATATGCTCGAAATATCCGCTTACATTGTAACGATAAACATATATCATTATCCAGTTCATCCGTCATACATACAATTGCATTTATTGATTTTGTGAGGGCTTGGTCACCCCAAGTTTGCGAGTAGGTAGACCGTGAAAATGAAAAAGCAAATAAAAACCTGTCATAACTCAAACTCAAACTCATTATGCACCAACACAGTGCTCAGAATATACTGCACACCCTTCAGGATCAGAATCATGCATGTAGTCATTTGCTCACCTGGGCTGTAATAATGCATCCTGCCATTAGAAAGGTATACAGTATTAAAGCACTATGCTGCCCTTAATGGGTTAATATTAGCAGCAGCACTAGCAGTATATCCCCCCCCCACCCCCACCCCCAATTCCCTACCATTCCCTACTATAGGTTCCCAGGCACCAGGCAGCTTACTCCCCCACCATATCAGGTCCTGCAGGGGCCTACAGTGGTAGAGTCTCAGCAGATAAAAAGTAAGGGGGTTTCTACAACTCTCCCTACCCACATATGGCTCGAATACATATTCATATATTGCTAAGGGTCCTGATGATGTCATGAGGTCATTTAAACACATATTGCACAGACTTTGGGGTTGCAAAGAATACTTTTGGAATACATATTACTATTTAAAGGGAGTATACCTCTGACATCTATCGGCCAAGATTCTGTCGTCCAATGAATCTCTATAATGTTTAAAGGATGGACCGACTGACAGAATAAGGGTCAATCTTGTCAGTGGAATTCTCCCTTTACACATTTAATATACTGCTGTAGGGAAGTTTCAACAAAATAGTAAGAGATGCACCAGTCCTAATATAAACCAACAGTATATCTTGTTAGTGTTGAACGCTCCTGCACCTCTATCACACCCTCTTGAGACACAGGCTGTGATTGGCTGTCTGATTTCATACCTCCATCCAGTGGATAGGGGCTGATGTGGAGGCTCTAACTGGAAGTGTAGAGATTTGAGCTGACAACATCGACTGACTTCAGGGTAGGGTCTACAGCACCCTACCATCTATTCACCAGCTCCAACCCTACCTCATTCCTCTAGGTCTCCAAGCCTGTAACTTCACATGTTCTTCTCCTTTTTTATAGCTATTTCTCTCTCTGGTCTCTTTTCTGACTCCCGGAATTGGGTAGCTTCCGTACTCTGTGTCTCTTTCCCTCTCTTTCCTTCCACTCTCTCTCTCTCTCTCTCTCTCTCTCTCTCTCTCTCTCTCTCTCTCTCTCTCTCTCTCTCTCTCTCTCCCCCCTCTCTCTCTCCCCCCCCCCCTCTCTCTCTCTCCCCCCTCTCTCTCTCTCTCTCTCTCTCTCTCTCTCCCTCTTTCTCTCTCTCCCCCCCTCTCTCTCTCTCCCCCCCTCTCTCTCTCTCTCCCCCCCTCTCTCTCTCTCTCTCTCTCCCTCCCCTCTCTCTCTCTCTCCCCCCTCTCTCTCTCTCCCCCCCTCCCTCTCTCTCTCCCCCCCTCCTCTCTCTCTCTCTCTCTCTCCCCCTCCCTCTCTCTCTCTCTCCCCCCTCTCTCTCTCTCTCCCCCCCCTCTCTCTCTCTCTCCCCCCTCTCTCTCTCTCTCCCCCCCTCTCTCTCTCTCTCTCTCTCTCTCTCTCCCTCTTTCTCTCTCTCCCCCCCTCTCTCTCTCTCTCTCTCTCCCTCTCTCTCTCTCTCTCCCTCAGTTACTCCTTATATCCCTACCATTCAGGTCCCAGTATGTTGTGAATGTTTGCTCTCCATACCGAGTCTTTCCCACAGTCTATCTTCTGTGTAGCGCAGGCCGACAAATAGGCATTGATTATTTCAGGCTGTAGTGAGACCAGACACTCTGGGGTATGGTATGTGGGCTATATTATAGCAATATTGTTTTGGAGATTATTTTAGGTGCAAGTGGCCTTAAATGAGAACATTGTGATTTTGTATATATTTTGGTGAATACTCCACTCGCTGCGTATGTTCTCAGGTTGCTAGGAAATAATTGTTATTTTCTGGACTGGCTTACAACTGTATTCCCCGGAGGCAACATCATTGTGCAAATCCTGCATAGACCACCTTGATGAAACAGTCTTGTGTTCCACTAGGGGCAAATTGTACTCCTATATTAGGTTGTCTGAGGGAGGTTGGCTTTCCGTGAAGAACTAGGTCAAAAGTCAATTGACTTCTTTCAACTCGATGTATAATAGATCAAGGCCGTTCTGAAAGGTCTGGATACTGCATTTACCAGAAAAGGGTATAGTTTTGCATACCACCCAGGCAATCTCGCATCACTTTTTCGACATATCATCAAAATATAGATATGATAGGAGATAAAAGTATTTTTATTGTGCCATGAAGTTATTAAAAGCACACACCCTTGGTTTTGATATGGGGCATGCAGGGCCCCCTTTTAGAATACTGTGCTTGTAAGTGCCATGATAGGGATATAATCTGCTGTGTCCTTCATTGTCATGATGCATGGATACAGTCCAGGCGAGTATCAAAATCAACCATCATGCCAATTGTACAGGATTGATAAAATCAAGAAGCGTTGGCATTATGCCTGAATGTAACAATAGTATTGCTCTTCTTTCAGACTTGTATACGAAAAGTATACGAAAAGTTAAACTGAACGTCCTCCCACCACTTTTACTTGTACATAACCCATACCATTGGACTACTGAGTCAACTTCAAAATTGGTAGCTTGCATGTCATCGTCCCACTTATCCATACCAGTAGTTTGTGTACCTGTACTATAGACATGTACAACACTACCACCAACACGGCACGCACCTACACAACACACTAGCCCCATGATTAAAGGCAGCCTGATGCAGCTTTCTTTGATCTCACACTGCAGGCATTTATAGCAGCCACTGAGAAAAGTAGTATCGGCTGAGAGAGATATGAGGGGGAGACATAATTTGGTCCCTCTAACGTCGGTTGGATTGCACTACAAGCCTACCAGTATATAAATGAGTAAAGGTTATTAATTTGAGGAGGCTAAGGGAATACTATTGTAGCTAGTGGAATGCTTGATGTGAAATAGTGTGAATGATTGTCTGTCCACCATCTGATAAATGCTGATACATTACCGGTATTGATAACACTGATCCTCATGTCAACTCAAAATAGGAGTGGAGTCAAGGAAGCTATGTAGGGTGAACATGTCCAGCTGGTAATATGTGTTAGACCAGTTGACGTGTTAAGGTCCTATCTCTCTGCACCAGTTGATTTTCCAACCTACTCAACACTACGGCAGTCAACTCCACATGCCTACTTGCTGCATGATTAAAGGTGGTCTGATGGTGCTTTCCTTTGATCTGGCCCTCGGGCCTTTTTTGAAACCACTTAGACAGCTGGTGAAAACTTTAGGGTTGAGATGATTCCAGGATGGTCATAGTTTACTGTGTCTATTACTGCCAACATTTAAACAATTTGACAATTTGCCTAATTGCCTTTCACAAGGAACAAATAGTGCATAAATGTATTGATACATTAAGGCCTATTATCATTATTATGCATTAAATGTAGTCCTATTGCTGTGGTATAGCATCATGACAACCCTTTGAGAGTGTATCAACTTTATTGGGTTGCCATGCTGGATGAATTTAGCACTGACAAGGGCGGCATTTTGCATCAAAATTAGAGAGAATAAAGTCTATTAAAGCATTACAAGTACAACATTTCTTTCAATTATCTAGAGTATTGATCCCATTAGAGGCAATAAGAGCATTTGATATTGAATGAGCAGCAACTGACCCTAACCTTAACATAGCGTGATTATTGGCTGTCTAATGGCACTCTCTTTGATCTCACCGTGCAGGTTTTTATAGCAACCACTTAGACCGGTTGTAGACACTGTCATGGTGTGGGGTAATTTGGATGTTTCAACAGCTGCTTCAGTAACATTAGACAGTATGCGTTGTGCAGGGTGTGTTTTTCCACTCTAAGTATGATAAGGATGCCTAAAGTTTTCTTATCACAGTGCACAAATGCAGCTCCAGTGAGTAACTTGTCATTGCTGCAATGGTGTATCATAGTAGCCCTTTTGAACCTAAAAGCTTCAACATGATACATGAATGTGTGCACGTCAATAATAAGCTACTTACTGGTTCTCTATTGATGCATGCATAAGATCCACAAGAGGGCAATTTGCAGTAAAGCACTATGCTATCCTTAAAGGGTTAATGGCAAATGGCAACCTCCTTCCACTACTAAGGTAATAAAACACCATTACCCTACAGCGCTGACAGATGGTGTCAGAGGTCATCAATAACGACCAACATGAGTCCCTGATGGTGCATCCGAGTGGAGTAGGCAGTAACCATTCAGTGTCAGCAGTATTTCAGTTCATCTTTACATTGAACCGATACTTTACTAAATTCAGAGGTAATCACGAAGTTGTATCCAGCCTTTCTTACTCCTCATCAGGCGAACACCAGTGTTCCCGAAAACGTTTTCGGAAGGCAGAACATCTGGTCCTGCAACTCTTTTATTTTGTAGGCCAGGCTTAAATTTTGCAGGCATGGATACCAAAGGGCAATTTTCAATTTCCTATTAAAAAAAAGTGTAAAGCAAGAATTAACATTGAATAAATATGCTTTCCTGTTTATTCCCATTGAAGCATTGTAACATGTACAGTTTTGAGGATTGTTATTCAAAATGGTAATGCAAAATGTGTTTCCCTCTAGAAACCTCAATAACGGTCGAATTTAAGAATTGACATGTAGCCCAAGATCCGGCTAGTCATTTGGACCAGCAGTAGGACCAGTTTGGCTGGTCCAGTAGCCTTTTAGCTGGCTATAGCCGGTGTCTGGCACATTGTCGGGTAGACTGCCGAGAGCCAGCAGTATGGATGAAACCCCTCCCACAATACAACAGTAATATACTATAGACCAATCCAGCAAGAAAGGGTGACTTTTTAGAAAAGCTGTTGATAAAGTTGTTGAGTATTTCTGATGTGTGACGGGCAAATACATGAATCTAGCCTCAGAATCCTGCATTCTTATATATACTTTTTGAAAGACAATTGTCCTGCGAATCTCTTGGTATGAGATGTTTGCAAATATAGCTATTGCAGACAATGTTATGACCATTCTACTGAAAGCAACGTAACCACAACTTTATTTTCAAAATGTCACCCTTTCTTGAAGCATTGGTCTATAGTGTAGTGATGCTTGAGTATATCTCTGAGGACCAGCCGTGTCTGGGGACTTTCCCACGGCCCTTGGCGCCTACAGCCTACCACCTCTAGAAGACACTGTGTCTGGAGGAGGTTTTATGTGGATGGTAGAGCTCGGCAGTTGGGACTGTCATAGGACCCTTTGAAGAGTGCATGATGCCTCATTTGTGACATTCATTTCCCAGAATGCCCTATGACAGTACTCACAAGTGACTTACCATCACTGGATTGGTATATCCTGCATACCCTTTAGGATCAGAATGATAGACCTGGTCATTTACTCACCAGTGCTGCAACAAAGCATCCTGCAAACAAAATGACATGCAGTATCAAAGCACTATGCTGCCCTTAAATGGTTAATAGTAGCAGCACTACTAGTAGTAGTATAGTCCCGCCCCCGTCTCCTACTGTCAACCACTATAAGTCCCCAGGCAGCAGGCAGCTTACTCCCCTGCCATATCAGGTCCTGCAGGGGCCTACAGTGCTGAGGTATCAGCAGATAAAAAGTAACGGGTTTTATACAACTCTCCATATCAACGGATGGCTGCATTTCTTTATTCAGTTAAGGGTCCTGATGATGCTATAAAGTAATTTTTAAACATATTCCAAGGATTTTTTCCCCTAAATGAATCCTTTGGCATAGAGTATCACTGTGTTACACAAGGAAAGTAAAGGTGACTCACACACTGCTCTGGTAAAATAGAGAGTCCGCCCTTACTCTAACTAACAGTTGGAGGGAGGCTGGCTTTTGGAAGGGCAGAATCCACTGACCAATCAGTGAGTCTGTTGTAGGGGTGGTTGGGAGGGACTTCCACTGTACAGCCAATCACAGTGCCAGTCCCTGGATCCTCTGGAAAATGGACCAATAAGAGAAAGGGTACCTCACTGCTGAACTCCCTCCTCCTGGGCGGTAGATTCAAAGTGGTAAGGTGGGCTCAAACTTGGAGCTCATATTGTGGTCGCATTGCTAAGCGAAACATTACTGCCTTGTCTCATCCACATCTTCTGATGATCAACTTGAGTTAAGTCTGTACAATCAGCAGCTAACACCTTTGCCTTACTGTGTGTACACATCCAATAAACTGCTGTATAGAACTTAAAACAAAATGCCAAGGGACGCACCAGTCCCTTGTTTAAGCGAGCAGCATAGCTTTCTTGAGTTCCCGGGTCCCTATCCTACCCTCTTGAGACATGGACTGTGATTGGCTGTCTGATTTCATACCTCCATCTAGTGGGTAGGAGATGATGTGGCGGGTCTAAGCTTGGGCTGTAGAGATTGGAGCTGACGATAAGGACAGGGTCCCATCGACCGACTTCAGGGTAGGATCTACGGCACCCTACGATTTTTTCTTAACAGCTCCAACTCTATCTCATTCCTTTAGGTTTTCCAGCCTGTAACTTTACATCTTCTTCTCGTTTGCTCTAGTTTTTTTCTCTCTGGTCTCTCTTCTGAGGTGTTTAGTTTTTCAACCTCTCCCAGAAACTGCCCCTCTGTCTCTCGGAATGGGGTGGTTACTTTACTGTATTATAGACCGGTTGACATATTTTTTAGAGTAATGTTAAGCTTATTCTATACTTGTGTCTATCTCTTTCCCATTTTTACCTGCTACTTTTGTCTGTCTCTCTGTCTCTGTCTATGTCTCTCTGTCTCTGTCTCTTTCTGTTACTCCTTCCATTCCTACCATTCATCCCCTAGATCAGGATGTGGTGAATGTTTGCTCCCCATATTAAGTCTCTCCTACAGTGTATTCTCTTTCGAGTGTCGCCCGGCATGTGAGCATTGATTATTCCAGGTTGTAGTGGGACTGGGTACTCTTTGGGGACGTTGCCTTTATTATTGTAGCAATATCATTTTGGCGAATGGTAACATAATATATCCCCCAATAAAGGTGCAAATTGCCTTAAATACAAAAATATTGCTATTCAATATATTCTTTGCTTGATAGTGCACTTGCTGTGTGCTTTCTCAGTACTCATAGGTTGTGAGGGAATTGATTAGTCTTAAATTCTAGACTTGGCTTACGACTGTATTCCCCTGCGTGGACCTCATTGTAAGAGTTCTGAGTAGCCCACCTTGAGGCCGTAGGGAGTGTTCATTTATTATTTACAGGGGGGGGGTTGTGGGTTTGGGGGGGGTGTAAAAATTTCCTACCCCTCCTGAGGGGGGGCGTAAAAAAATCTGACCCCTCTTGTGGGGGGGGGGGCGTAAAAATGTAAGCCCCTTTTTAGCAAAATAACCCGCGCCTTACTATAGTTCAAAGGGGGGGACGTAAATTTTTCGGCGTCTTCGGCACTCTCGAGGGGGGGGCGTAAAATTTGTTCGCCCCTCCACGCTAAATCTCACCACCCCCCCCTGTAATTAATAAATGAACACTCCCTTATTGTGGTGCTACACGAGGGGCTAATTCTACTTCTGCATGAGATTGTTGGAGGGAGATTGGCTTTTGGTAAAGAACTAGGCCAATGGGGAATTGACTTCTTTCTACTTTGGAAATGATGTAGGACGGGCCTGTTCTGACTAGTCTGGGTACAGCATGTATCAATGTTACCCTGGTGGTATAGTTTTGCATACCGCCCAGGCAGTCTGGTATCAACATTTTGGGATAAAGAATCAAAATATGTTGGTAGATATAAGCCTTTTGGTTGTGTCATGAATTTAGTAAAGCCGGACTGTCCTCGATTTTGAAATGGAGCACGTAAGAACAAATACTATTGCCTTAAAACCCTTTCACAAGGTTTTAATCTGCTAGGCTCTTCATTGTCATGATATATGAATACAGTATAGGTGAGTATCTAATTCAAGCATTATGGCATCCATACAGATATGATGCATTCCCGAGGGGCTGGCATGATGCCTGAATGCAACACCATTGTTGCACAAGAAAGGCACTACATGAGTGGAATCGAAAGCCTCTCCCAGTTGGACACCATTTGGACTACTACACTGCTTGGCAGTTCGCATGTTAACATCCCATTTATCTGCACCAATAGTTCATGTATCTGTGCTGCATACATTCAACATTACCACCATCACAGCACACACCTACATCACCCACTCAGCCCATGATTTAAGGTGGCCCGACGGGGTTTTCTTTGATTTCACCCTGCAAGCTTTTATAGCAACCACTGAGAGAAGTAGTTTTGGCTGAGAGAGATGTCGAGATGTAATTTGGTCCCTCTAACACCTTGCATTGCACTACAAGACATGTAACCCTTGATGGTTAGTTTTTAACCATTATACCACAGCGAGCACAGAGAACAAAGGATTTCACACCTGCATACAGCTAGTGGTATGAGGTAGTTACAGGCCTTGTACCAGTCTGTAGGGGTATTCTGTGAAGGGAGCCTCACTGTATTTGGCCTACAGCATGGCACTAGTCCTATAACTACTACATACTTTGATGCTCAAATTTGTTTAAATGTTCTTATATAACTGCTCCGGCTTGCGAGAAGCCTTCTATGACATTAATTCTGAGTAGTATATATATGTGTCCTGTTATTTGCCAGGCTTGGTCAGCAAGTATTTAATCACTATGTTACATCTATATGCCATGAAGCATCAGGTGCATACAAAGTAAAACTGGACTGGATTATATGTTGTGCAATTACCGTTGAAAGCGTCCATTAGGGAAGAGTGATGGAGCATTACATTGATATGATCTAGGCAGACGCTGCAACAGTAAAATTATCTCTCAGATTGTATCTACCTCAGTGTATTAACCCTTAGGGGACAAATAGTGTTTAATGCAGTATGTCCTTCTCTGTCATAATGCATGACTGCAGCTCCTATGGATGCATTTATTCGCTGCCCTTCAACTCTAGCAAGTACTCCCAGTGGGAAGATGTACATTTTTTAGTAGCATATGGAGCTGGTTACGATACACAGGCAACATCACACAGATGCCATATGTATGCTGTCATCTATGAATAGTGCTATCAAGGGGGGTGATTCTGTGTGAGAGCGGGTACATACATGAATAGTCTATACAGATAGGCTAAACAAGGGAATTAGCAAAGGCCAAAACTCTAATCTCTTTTATCGCCAACTTAAATAGAGACAGTGTAATGATTGAAGTATCATACATATGGCCTAAAGCTTAATATGATGGGAGGGATGTATATGTTGCTCTTATTAAATATTCTTATCAAGCAGAACTGGGTACTGATGTAGTCTATAAAGTTCTTTGTCTCATACAGGCATTTTCACATGAAGTAAGCGTGCATGACACCATCAATAATACTGATATTAAGTTCGATAAGGTAGTATTGATGGTTGAGGTTGTATCAGTGGTTATATATGAGAGACTACATTCACAATATTAGAGAATACAATCACAATAATGACATCATCTAAACCGATAGGCTAAAATATCACAGCATATCAAAACAGTAAATTTCTGTTCTGTAATGTGCTATAGCAGTGGTCTTCCTGAAACATATGTGCAGCCCACTGATGAGTAGCTCACCACACTGAAAACCCAGAGCAAGGAGCCTAGTCATTATGACAACATGGGTAGTCATAATGAATAATGGCAGATGGAGTGGAGAATGGTGTATGAATATACTCTCTAATTAGTTCACTTCTCAATGAGAGGCATCCTTTTCACATATTTGGTTTAGTATTGACTGAACTAAGTAGCATTACTTGTTATAAATAAGTTGCCAATGGGTGAGAAGGATTGCCCCAAAGGTATAGAGACCACTCTGCTCCCTGTCACCAGTGTATATCTCATGACAGATATGGTTATGCAGATATTAAAACCAGGTGGCAGTAGCGTGCCATAGGTAGCAAGTGAGGAATAGAATTATGTGGCATAAGGTAGTCATTGGGACAACCTAGGACTTGAGAGTTGTCATTACTGATGAGTTTAGGTCTTCAAATGGACAATACCTAGATTAACAACCTTAAGGTAGTCATTCTGACTACCCAATTATTGTGACTACCTAAGGTTGTCATTATGACAACTTTGGTCTGAATGGCTCAGATGGGTAGTCACAATGACGACCTAAGGTGGTCACTTTGACTACCTAAAGTTGTCAGTTTTGGCATTGTCAAAATGACGACCCTGAGATTTTCAGTGCAGGGCTGAATCCAAACATCATGCCAACCTCACAATATAGATACACTCCAGAAGAATCATCATGATGCTTCGCAGCTTAAAGCATATCACATCAAAACACAATTGGCCCTTAAAGGGTGAAGGAATGGAATATTCTCCTATTTTTCTATTTCCACATTCCTTACCCTTACATTTACCATGAGACGCATTATTAAAGCCTTGTCAAGAATGTCTATCGCCGATAAAGCATCAGCATCTATCAGACATGCCAACACATATATATTCTAACCTTGCAGCTATTACCCCACATACCACAGGTGACCCGCATATCATGCATAAGCATTGTCAAGTATGTCTATCGCCGATAAAGCATCAGCATCTATCAGACATGCCAACACATATATATTCTAACCTTGCAGCTATTACCCCACATACCACAGGTGACCCGCATATCATGCATAAGCATAAAGCAATGCCCTCCCAGGATCTGCCTTAGACACCTTAATACATTTGGGGTCAATGCATGCAATTCTCTAGCCAGACCTTCCTGAAAGGCCTGTGCTATAATATACTGCAAGGCAGAAGAAGTCAATTCCCTGCTGAACTAGTTCTTTGCCAACGCCAATTTAGTTCAGCACTATCTCATGTCAGAATCTATTAAGGACTAGTTGCGCTTCACCTTAGTAGTAGAATTAGCCCCTAGCATAATACCCTAATAAATGTTAAGGTGGTCGATGTAGGATTTGTACAATGAAGGTGGTGGGGGGAAATACAGCTGTAAGCTAGCCAAGCAAATAACACTTATCTTTTTAAGATCACATTTATTTTAAACATTTTTTTTTATATCTACCGGATTATGATACTGCCAATGCACACACACCACCCTATCCCTTATCTGCTGATGTCCAGTCCCACTAGAGTGTTACGGCAAACACAAATAGACTGAAATAATCGATAGCCACACAGCCAAAAAAAAATTTCTCATTTTCAGAAAATATTTCTTGTTTTAAGTAAAATAAACTTAAAACAAGTTTGTCCGTAGGATAACAAAATTTAACTTGAAAGCATGGTTGAGTTTAATATACTTAGAGTAAGAAAAACAAACAAGAAAAACAAACAAGAAAGAAATTCTTAAATCAAGAATTTTATTCTGGAATCAAGACAATATTTCCTGACATATTTCTCAAAATGAGAACATCTTTCTCATGGAATAGTTCTTTTTTCTAGAAAAAACCTTTCTTAGGTAAGTTTTAATTTCTTATTTGAGTTAATAAACTTGCCTGGGATATGATTTTATTTAATTTGAAAGATAGACAATGTCTTAGAGAGACAGGAGTGATGCCAGAGCATCAGAAAGAGGTTCATCAGATTAAATGCAGCTTTTTATAGCTACAAAAGAAAGCAAACAGACCTTTATCCAAAGTCATTTTGCTTCATGTATTGGAACAGGTAATGCTTCACTTTATCTAAATGATATAATCGAACAAATGGTGTCTCATATTATTTCTACTTTCAGTTATTATATCTAATTTACTGGAATAAGGGATCTTACACTGAATTAATCCCCAACAAAATTCCTCTTTTTCCAGATATTTTTACACTCATTTGTTATTTTGGGACCTAATTTGAGGCAGAAATATATACCCTGTTTCATAAAATAGTTGTTGTATTACATAGTGGTGGCCTCGTGTGGCATAATATGAAACTAGTTTTCTTGATTTAAGAAAATAATCCTTATTTAGTAGTCTGTATACTTGATCCCTAACCTAAAGGGGCCTATCATCATAAATGATTTGACCCCCACCATGTGAATACAGACAGAGAGGAAAGATAGGAAAAATGTTATTTTGATATTTGACAAGGCAAACACTAGTACTGGTTCCAATCCTCCTATTATTTCAAAAGCAAAGAAGCCCAAAAAATCCTTCTCATTTTATTCGCATTTCACATCTAATAAATTCCCAAATAATGGTAGGAATTTGATGAAGGCCTTAAGCATGGTCATAACAATGATATAATAAAGTATCCTTGCATAGTTTTCTGCCCCAATAGACACTTTGGGTAGATGGGTTCAGGTTAATTCTTAACTTATAAAATTGTCAAATCATAACAATCTTAAATCAAGAAAGTGAACTTTCTTATTTCAGGAAAATAAGATATAATCTTGTCTGGTGCACAAATGACCAGTTTTTTAGAAAATTACTAAAGAAAAATAATCTTAAATACTTGTATCTAGAAAATTACTAGAAAAAATAAGATATTTGCTCTTTGCTTTCCCTTTCTAAAAATAAGATAAACGTAAAAACTCAAAATGAGTTTATTTCTTGAATCTAGAACATTTTATCTTGATTCTAGGATTTTCTTGGGGTAAGAAAATTATTTTTGGCTGTGCACTTGTCACACTATAGTGTGTTTGCACGCTGTCCTGTGTACAGTGTATACCCTCCTCCAGTGCCCGGCCACTGTGTAGTAGGGAGAGGATAGGGGAGAGGGCGAAGGATTCGAAGAGCCAACAGTGTACATACTTCAGAAGAGTTCAGTATATGAGGGAGCCTATGAGCAGCTTGACAAACCACTGAGAGACTTTGAGGAGGGGGGGGGGAGGCAGGGGGTTGGGGCTGAGAGGTGGCAGAGATGTGCAAGGAAACAGTTGTTAAACTGAAGTCAATATATTTTACATTTCCTATTTTACAATTGTTTTTAGATAGCCCATGCACAATCACCAACCGAAACCCAGTCCTACCAGAGTGTTACAGTATATAGAAATATACTGAAATAATCAATAGCCATTTGTCTTTATTATACCTAGCATATGATAGTCCTATCTTTTAACCACTGAAACTCATATGCCCACTGCAGTGGCGTATTGAGCTAATATGGCCACTATTGACCAATTACAGCACAGCTAGTTTGAAGCCGATTTCAATCAAAAAAGTCCTCGATTGCCGATTTATAGCACGATTTTTGACAAAAATGCAGGATATTTCTGATAGTCTAATGACGGGAAACTGTAGGTAGCATATGCCCGCATGTGTAAAGAACTTTACAGAAGGTAAATCGGACCAGAAATAAGTTTTTTAGACCAAAATCTTGCCTGAAAGCGAGGAGACACCTAGTGGTGAGGAGGGGAACTGCAAATCAAAACAATCCGCGATTGGCCCGATATTTGCAAATATACACCATGCTTTGGATGGTTTACAAGTTATGATCAGTATCACTATCACTGCGGCATCCTCTGGGTACCAGCGAAGTTCACTCATGGGCATATGGCTCCTGTATGCCTTATTATTACGTTTTTGCTTAATATTGTGTTTGCAGACAGGCTTGTGTACAGTCTATACCCTCCTCATGAATGTGGCCGGCCACTGTGAAGTAGCGAGTAGACAGAGGGTTTGGACAGCCTACAATGTTAATACCTGAGAATAGCGCAGTGTATGTATGGTCCTAGTCGCCTATGGCTGTAGGGAGTGCTCAGCTCAGGAGCAGCCACCATTTTGCTAGGAAACAGAAAGTATTGGTAATCGCCCATTATGGCCAAATAATGTTAAATGTGGTTTCCTAGATGATAGATTTATCAATATGTTTATTACTATAGGAACTAACTAGGAAGAGTAATCTGAGAAGAGGTAATATTAAATGAGCAACCAGGAGAGCTAGCAAGGAAGTGGAAGAGAAGATGTTTAGGGAAAAGTGAGAAATTGAGTTGACAAACTAGAATAGTTAGGTGAAGGCAGTAAGGCAGGAAATATAGGGATGTATGCTAGGGTCATCACATTCTTTTCCTCAAGTTGGTCGATGGGACGTCATCCTTAACGTAAACTGCAATCTCTCCCTCTCCATCTTCCCTCCTGGATTAGAGCCTCGACATTCCTCTGTCAGCTGCTATATATGCCATACCCACCGTGTATCGACCCACAACAAGACGGCCAGTCACAGGCAATGTGACAGGGGGCCGGTTAGAGACAGGGGAGATTCTATTTCAACCATAACTGCTGAATTATAGGGACAACAGCAAGCCCTTGACTTTTTGTTGCAGATTCGCTATGGTATGTGCAGGTGAATTATGCGCGTATTCTTTTCTAAGTTAGTTAACCGAACTATAAAAATAACATTATTAGCATCTATATTCCACCTCTAATGCAAACCTATCATCACATGAGCCATATCAGATAGGACTATTTATATGTAGCGCTATGAATCTAGTATAATGCAGCAGTACCTGTGCATTATCACCGTCTCTATATACTACTTCTATGGGTCTCCTTTTAAGCCAGCTATAGACAGGTAGAGGCTAATTTCTGCTTAAAACCTTTCTGTCAGAATGATATAAGTATTATGTATGTATACTCTGATACACAGCTATAACCAACACTTTGCCTGATTGGACTGTTTACATGTAAATGGCGGCTTGATGCACCCTTCCCCCCCCCCATATTATCATCAGCTTTCCAGTATTTCCATAATGCTTTAGCGTGTTATGTCCTTGGTCGTTATTATGCACAAAGGCATCGCTTGTCAGTCTACTTGTCAGGACTGCATTCAAACATTATGCCAACCCTCCAGGAGTTGAGCAACCCTAAATAGTCGACATGGTGCATGAACACATCCCAGGCAATTATACTCAACTGGACTGCAGTCCTGCATCATGTCGGCAATGGGCATAGCTCACTGACCAGGTGGAAGACTGCCTGGACTTACAGTACAGCCTGCATAACACACCCAGCCCGTTTTCACAGGCCACTTAGCCTGGGATACAGGGCTGTTCATTAGCAGGACTGTGTTTTCACTATAGCTCTTATATCTTTTATTTGCGATTTTTATGTGATATTTGCTAAAGATAAACTCACATAGAGGATATAGATCAGTACATCAGCCTCCAACTTATGGATGCAGTATGTGCCTGGTTTACTGCATTTTTTAATAATTTCATGTAAAATTGGTATTTTATCTGATGTAACAACCATAAGAGCAGGCATACCAGTTGCCTCTGCTTGGAGAAGGTGTGAAAGCCTGAGCCCCAGCCTGCTGTGCCAGGGTCATGCGCTGGGAGAGTGTGAACAACCTGTATAAACACCCTGCCTGTAAAGACTCCCGGCCTGTTAAACCAGCCTGGGCAGCCTGAATTAGCAGGCTGCCTGGAAATACAGGCCAGGCTGTATCACTGGTCTAGTCTAGTCCTCCACCTGCTGACCCTTCTGCAAAGAGTCTATAACCATTGCATACACAACATTCAGCTTCCACACCTAATTGATATGACTATCTATACTCCAAAGAAACGCATGAGAATGCATCGCTTATCTGGAAATGGGAAAATTACCACTTGAGTTAAACTGACAGTTACATAAACTACCAGAAGGCTGTGGACATACCACTACAGCGGCTGATAGTGAGCAACTAGAGCAATGGGCAGCCTGCGTGATGACATACCATCAGTCTGCACCACTGGTTTGTCTATCTGTGTTACACACACTCAACACTATACCTATCAAGTCACGCGTCTACAGCGCCCACTCACCACATGATTAAAGGCAGCCTGATGCAGCTTTCTTTGATCTCACCATGCAGGCTTATAGCAGGCACTTAGACAAGTAGTTTTGGCTGAGAGAGATATGATATGTTATCTCGTCAGTCTTACACCTGTTGGATTACACTACAATATAATGCAACCCTTAAAGGGTTAGCACATGACAAATATTATTATGCTCAAATGTCGTTAAATTTTCAGATGTACTTGCTCTGGCATGCGATGAGCCTGGGTGAAACTAATTCTAAGCATTACATTTGTTTGTGGTAGCTTGGTTGGTCATCTATATGCCTTAAAGCATCAGGTGCATACAAAGTAATACTAGGCTGCAATAAAATGATATGTCAGCATTGTATCAGTCTCAATGTAATACCCCTTGAGAGACAAATGGTGTTTTAATGCATTATCTTCTTGGTACTGTATGTTTCAACGCACAGAGAATTCCAGATATTTTTGAAATTAAATCTATCAAGATTGATTTCCCTATCCGGTTTCACTGAAAATGTACATTCCAGCATTTGGGGAAAAAATTGTGTCCTTATGTCCTTTTCGTCATAATGGGTGACTGCAGCCTGGGCAAGTAGCTTCCCAGATAACATTGGTCCATGGGGCCCATTTGTGTTTTACTTGGGCCAGCTGGGTTTGCCCATCTTTGAGTTTTACTCATTTTTGTCCAGGGCAACCAGTAAGATTCCAGATAGGCCAAGCCCACCAACATTTTTTTCCTAAAATATGTTGAAAATACTTTGAAAACATACTTGTATTTGGTGGTTCTTAAAAAGTATATGTTAAATTGCCATTTTCATGGCTTTGTATCAAAGTGGGTTTTTCCTGGGCTGGATCTACTTAATGTGGGCTAACATATCTTGGGATTCTATGGGACTAAACCTGGGATGCTAGGTGGGCTCAAGCTGGGCTCAGCCAAAAGAGCAAACCTCCAACATAAATATTTAACTACATTTGAAATACTTTAATCTGTGTCCATTAGCAGTGATTCTTTGAAATTAGCATTTTAAGTAAAGTTGCTACACTGTTATATCAAGATGGGTTTCACTTGGGATGAATTTGGGCAAAGTGGGCTAAAGGGTCAGTGGGCTTTTATAGGCTTTGAATGTACTGTGAGGTGGGTCCCATTTCGGATAGCTTGCCACTTAACTCTCTGGGCTCAGGCCATCAACTTAACTTTCATGGCTACTTTTCAAATTCCATTCCCTCTCATGGTTGGGATTCATTTAGGTCATGTTCTTGAACAAACCACTAGATGTCCTCATTAAAAGTGATACCACATTAACGGTCAACAGACCATTTTATATTTGGATTACAAAAGTTTATAACACCATTCTGCATATGAATATGGAAACAAGCAGCACACTGATACAGACACCCGTTCTCTGAATGTCATAACAACATATAATCCTACCACTGAGTCATCTCTCACAGACAGACTCCCTGCCTGCTGGCTGCATCACATAAGTTGAGAAATATGTCCAGCCCGAAAGTAAGTCAGGTAAATAATCTCTACCCTTTGAATGGTAGAGATTTCTACCTATATGGAGGAACCAACTTAGTTGGGACATGAGCCGTAACATCTGGATATCAAATAATGGCAACCAACTACAGTAGAGTTTACTGCCTTATATCAACCCCTCCCCCCCCCCAAAAAAAAAAATAATTAAAAATTAAAAAGGTTAAAATGGGCCCCACCCATGTGGATACACTCAATTAAAATCTGGGCAAGCCCATCTTAGTCCCAGCAGTTAGCCCAAGACAAAAATGTGGTGGGCCCCATATGGACTAAGTGACATGGGTCCCACCTAATGGCCCACCTTTAGACCCATATGGGTCCTAGTGACCAATGCTGACTGGGAATTGCTATAGTTCAATTTATTCACCCTCTCCCTCTAGCAAGCACTGTTAGTAGTGTGGGCAGCTGGTTATGATAGGTAGGCAGCATCACACCAATCTTGCGTGTCAGCTATCATCTAAAAATAGAGCTATAAGTGGTTTGTGTTAGGTGCGCTGTATGAGCGTGGGTATACACACTAAATCTATACAAGTAGGGCTGCAGATGATAAAATGAAGGGTACATCAAGCCTCCATGTATGTTTGTATGTTTTTCTCTTTAAATAGACCTATCAACCAGGTTGGGTACTGATGTGCCCCTACATGGGTAAAAATTGACACGTGTGACACGGCCACACGGGGGTTTTAAAATCCGACACATGCGACACAGGGGTTTTTTAAATCGACGGACTCAGAAAACCTTTAAAAAGGTGCGTAGAATGTATGGGATAAAAATCAACACGGTGACACGGCCACCTATGCTAAAAATCGACACGGTGACATGGTCAAAAATCTGGGTACCCATGTAGAGGCACACTAATGGTTGTCTGTTAAGGAGAGTACATTTACAAAAGATACATCATTTGTATACATAGGAAGAAGTAAGACAGTAACAACAATAGTTCATTCCCCCGTTTAAATTCAAGCAGCTCTGGGTAAATATGGCTTCTCTACCCTGCCCCTGAGACATGGACTGTGATTGGCTGTCTGGGTATAGGTCAATACCTGGGGGGTATGGAACATATAGGAGCTGACAGGGGAATGTCTAGGCTTTAATCCAGGAGGGAAGATGGAGAGGGAGAGATTGGAGTTGACTGTAAGGATGATGACCCATCGACCAACCTGAGGGAGGAATGTGCTGCTGCTTCTTTACACCCCCATTGCTCAATACCCCACCTTGTTCACCTAACTTAGTTTAGCTTAAACTCAATATCTAGCTCTTTCCTTTTCCTTTTCTTACAGTGTGTCTCCCTTTTTTACTATCTCCCTCTCATCTCAAAGTCCTCAAATTCTCCTGATGCTATGTTGAGTTGCCCATATGATACGCTGTATATTTCGAACCCACTTTACCAAAGATCCAACTAACAAGTGCATACCACAGGGAATTCACAGCAAAACAGCAAGGCCATGCTCAAATCACCTATCATTAATGATCCCCATATGGTAATGTATAAAAGTTAATGCAGGCTTGGGTAATTTTAGCAGAGTATAAACTTGACGGTTGTATTTAATAGCGACAACCTAAGAATGTGGTAATAAATAATACATATAAAATACCGTATGTGATGATACAATTATTGATAAAATAAGGTTACTAAGACCTGTAGTTGATTGGATGTTTAAGAACAGTTTGATTTGATGATACATTGATAGTACATGATGTTTTGATTATGACATATTGTAAATTATGATTTCATTGAAGGTGTGGGTGGTTGGGAGTAAAAAGGTGAGTAGTGGTGGTGACGGCGGGTAGCCTGGAAGTGAGGGAGTATAGAGGTGTGTGGGTTGTGAGGTAAAGGTGAGAGGACAGTGAGGGGTGTGGGAGTTGAGTGGGTGGTGGTCTGGATGATGGAGCAACGGGGGGGGGTGTGGGAGTTGGGAGACAAGTGGTCATCAATGACCCTTCCTTACCCCTTACAGGGCAATGAAAGCAAAATTCAGCAGCTATGGTTGATATGGATTCTGCCCTGTCTCTACCTTGCCCTTCAGAAACATAGCTGGTGTTTGGCTGCATGATTGAAGTCCCAATCAACTTTATCTCAAAATCTCAAAATAGCAGCCAAACACACATGGAAGGGATGATATTTCAAGCTGGGAATATCAAAAATAGGTTTGAAGACATATTGAGAATTACTAAAATAATTGATCAGAAAATATATGTTTCAGTTGAATAGGGAGCGTCCCAACCCCCCAACCCCCACCTACCGAGAAGGAAAAATGTGGCTCCCTTAGCAGACATCGCCATTGTTCCTCCCTCCCTCTCTCGCTCACTTCCTTCCCTTGCTCCCTCCCTACCTCCCTCTCTCCCCAATCAAACCCTCTCGGTGGTCCATTGAGTTGCTCATAGACTGTCCTATATATATATGCGGTAAGCTGTTCTGAAGTATGTTCACTGCACTTCCTCTCCCCTACCCTCCCCCTACCACACAGTGGCTGGCCACTGGAGGAGGGTATACACTGTACACAGGACAGCCTGCAAACACACAATAGTGTAACAAGTGGCTATCGATTATTTCAGTCTATTTTTGTTTGCTGTAACACTCTAGTGGGACTGGACATCAGCAGATAAGGGATAGGGTGGTGTGTGTGCATGGGCTATATCCTCCGAGATGAACATCCCACCCGAATTGTCACCTGAACAAACTGCATTAAGTTAGTAAATTGGCATTAAGTAAAAAGTGTAGCCCTTTATATGTTCCAAATTATGTTAATTGTGAGGAAAATTAGTTAAAGGCTGATTGGCTTGACTTGCTTACAGCTGTATTTCCCCTCACTACCTTTATTGTTAATATCCCAGATGGACCACCATCATTGCAGCACTGTAGAATTACACTCGGGGCTAATTCCACTTCTAAGGTGATGCTGCAATTAGGCCCTAATGGCTTCAGACATGAAATAGTGTGGAACTAAATTGGCTCTGGCAAAGAACTAGTTCAACAGGGAATTGACTTATTTCTTATTGCAGTATATTATAGCACAAGCCTTTCAGGAAAGTCTGGCTAGAGAATTCTATGCATTGACCCTGAAGCTCTTACGGTGTCTAAGGCAGACCCTGGCAGGGCATGGCTACATGTTTATGTATGATGTGGGAGGGAGGTGCCTATGGTATGTGGGGTAATAAATGCAAGGGTAGAGTATATATACACATTGGTAGTAGGGAAGTCTGATAGATGCAGATTGATTATTGACCCACAAACACAATCGACAAGGCAGCACTACTTGGCTCATGGAAAAAAGATGAAGTGGAGTTGGGACGAGATGAAGGTTAGGAATATGGAAAAGACAGATGGGCTGCAGAATCATCTGCTTATCAACCCTTTACTCCTTTAAGGACTGTATAATGCTTTCATGCTGTCTGCCCTTGGTCGTCATAAATGCAGCCCTGACAAATGAGTAACCAGAGCTACATTCAAAAGTTATGCTGACCCTCTGAACCTGATGTGCTACTGATCCACGGGACTGTACATCAGTGCTGTAGGGTTGGCATAATGATCCACGGGACTATGGGGTCAGTATGATATGCTTAGATTCAGCGCTAATAACTAACTGAGGTAGCACTTATACACCAGGAAAACAAAGGGTATTACACATTATAGTATCATTAAACCTTTGATTGCATCCAAGCATTTGCCAAATTCACTAGTTTGATACATGCTGGAACGGTTGGTTTGATCAGAATATTATACTGACATCCTTTTTTCCTGTATATAGTAGAATTACCGCATGAGTTACATGCAGAAGCTATTCCAGCAACAAGAAGGCTCAAGACATACCACCACAACATCTGTAGTTGGCTACTAGACTCTGGGCAGCTTGCGTGGTGACATGCCATCAGTCTGCACCACTGGTTTGTCTATCTGTGCTACCCCCACTCAACACTACCCCCCATCACGACACACGTCTACAGCCCCCACTCACCGCATGATTAAAGAAAGGCTGATGCTGCTTCCTTTGATCTTACCCTGCAGGCTTTTGTAGCCGCCATTTAGACAAGTAGCATTGGCTGAGAGAGATGTTGGGGCGAAAGGTAATTTCGTCAGTGTAACACCTGTTGGATTACATGACAAGACTATGCTATCCTGGAAGGGTTACTACATAACTAATATTGTAACGCTTACATATCTTTAATGTTCTGGCATGTGTTGAGCTCTCAATGATACCAATTCTAAGCAATGCATGTGTATGCTTTAGCTTGGTTGGTCATCTATATGCCTTAAAGCATCAGGTGCATATGTCACGCGCAATATCGGAATTTTGCGCAATATCGGAACTCCTACATGATTATAGAATATGTTATAAAATATATCAGTGTACCCCTCAAACAGAAATGTATGGCAAGAAATGCACCTGCAAGGACATTATTTTGTATCATTTGGGGCCCAGGTAGCCAAGCCCCCATTGTTTTATCACAGCAGAGGCATTTCTGCCACACCTTATTCACAGCTAAACAGAGGTGTGAGATGCATGTGGGTTCTCCCTGACTGGTTGCACACCTCCAAGATGCAGTACAGCTTCCTCAAACATCACTAAAATATATATTTATATTCTAAATCTGTAGCTATAATAAAAACAGGTAGAAATTCTGAAACTGTGCAATCTTACTATGGTGCAATTCCGGAATTGCCCTGCGCAGTTCCGGAATTGTACAGGGGCAATTCCGGAATTGTACAGATTCTGATTTTGCCCCTGACACATACAAGGTAAACTGTACTAGAGTAGGGGCGTCCAGATTTACTGGATGTCTAGGAGGGATTAGTTGGTTAGTGCTAGGGAAACCATTATGGTCATTGCATAAAGGTACAACAAAATGATGTAAAGTAGACCAAAATATATCTAGTTATGAGCGCCTATTTTTCTTTGTAAATATGGGTAGAGAAAATCAAGTCTATGTCAAGATAAGAAGGACAAGAAATAACCAGTAACAAGTATCACATTGTACCCAAAATCCATCCGGATAATTCTTTTTCTTTATTTTTTAAGCGAAAATACGCCTTTACATTAGTCGCTCTGTATTTTTGATTGTGAATCATCAAAGATAATAAATTGTGAAAAAAACTATAATTTCCTCGAGGGTGTGGTCGGCCCAATATTGTGACTGAAGAACATGTATTTGAAGTACACAATAAAAACCCTTGAAATTGAAATTGAAATTGATACATACATTGTCATTTCAGTTAAAAACGTCCATACAAGTACTACGTTTATATAATATAGGCAGATGCAGCAACAGTAAAAGGATATGTCAGCATTGAAGTTGCCTCAATGTATTAACCCTGAAGGGACAAATGGTGCTTTAATACATGTCATTTTTGTCATATTGGATGACTACATCCCCGATAAGTAAATTGTGACAGTTGCATTTGTTCACCCCCTCACTCTAGTAAGCACTGTGAGTGGGAAGGTGGACATGTGAGTAGTGTATGCAGCTGGTGGGGCAGCATCGCTCCAATCTTGCGTGTCAGCTAGCATCAGAACATAGAGCTATAAAGTGGTGGATGTTAAGTGCTCCATATGAGAGTTGGTATACACACTAGATCTATACAGATAGGCTGAAGTAGGGAGATAGTGAAGGCTGACTATGCTTATGTTTTATCCCTAACTTATATTCACAGAGACCAATGACAGAAGTGTGAATGTAGAGCTGCAGATGATAACATGGAGGGTTCATCAAGACTGCATGTATGTTATTCTCTTTGAATAGACCTATCAGCAAGGTTTGTGTACTGATGGTTTTTGGCACATACAGGCACCATTACATAGAATAAGGTCTGAAGGGGTAGGGGTAGTGATGGCTGTGTGTTAAGGAGAGCACATTTACAATCAATACATCATCTGTATACATAGGATGAAGTAAGGCAGTTGAGACATATTTAATTCCCCTGCATGAAACATTTAATTCCCCTGTTATAATCGAACTGCTATGAGTAAATATGGCTTCTCTACCCTGCCCCCTGAGACCTGGACTGTGATTGGCTGTCTGGTTGTAGGTCGATACCCGGAGGGTATGGGATGTATAGGAGCTGACATGGGAATGTCGAGGCTATAATCCAGGACAGAAATTGGAGAGGGAGAGATTGGAGTTGACTGTAAGGATGACATCCCATCGACCAACCTGAGGAAGGAATGTGCTTCTCCTACTTTACACCCCCATTGCTCAATACCCCACCTTGTTCACCCAACTTTTTGTAGCTTCAATTCTAGCTCTAGCTTTTTCCTTCTCCCTTTTGAGCAGAGTGCAGCCCTGTTTTACTACCTCCCTCTCTCATTAAACTTCTAACTGCAACTCTGACTGCAATTTGTAGAGTTGCTCATATGCCACCATATATAGCCTATATGGTTCTTAACCTACATTGCCAAACATCCAAATTATGAGTGCACACCATATGAATTTGTAACAAACAGCAAGATAGTGCTCAAGTTTCCTATTATCCAGCACCTATGGATGATGTGGTTTCTGCCCTGTCTTTACTCTGGCCCCCTGAGACATTGCCAGTGATTGGCTGTTTGACTGAAGGATCAAATCCCATTGCCCAATTTGATCTCAAAATTCCCATAAGAATCTCAAGATGGCTCTCTAAAACAACCGGACGGCATGATATTTCAAGCTGCGAATATCAAAATGATTTTAAAGGACAGATTTGAGAATTATGACAATAATCAATCTGAAAAATAGACATTTTAGTTGAATACGGAATAGGGAAGAATGTGGATTCCCTAGTAGACATCCCAATTACTCCATGCCTTAAGGTAATCACCTCTTATTACAGCTTTAACTCAATATCTAGCTTGTGTGTCTCCACTTCACATCTTCTATTCTAACTCCTCATACCTCCTTCAATCTCTCACTCACTCCCTTCCTTTGTTCCCTTCCTACCTCCCTCTCTCCCTAATCAATCTCTCCCAGTGGACTGTTGAGTTGCTCATAGACTGCCCTGTATATATCCACCAATCCCTTCTGAAGTATATACACCACAGGCTCTCGATTTGCTCGCTTGCTTGGCCCTCCTCTCCCTGCTACACAGTGGCCGGCCACTGGAAGAGGGTATACACTGTACACAGTACCTCGTGCAAGCAAAATATAGTGTGACAAGTGGCTATCGATTATTTCAGTCTATTTCTATATGCTATAACACTGTAGTGGGACTGGACATCAGCAGATAAGGTATAGGGTGGTGTATGTGCATGGGCTATATTATGACAATGTTAGAGAAGGAAATATGAAGGTTAAGTTAATTAGCTCAGTTTAATACTTTATTTAGAAAAAAATAAGGGGAACTACAGCGTGGTTATATAACTGTTGTAATCAGCCTGTCTACTGTCCATCTAAATGAAAATCGCACCCAAATTGTCTGTACAAATTGCCTTAAGTAAGTAAATTGGCATTCAGTAGATAGTGCAGAACTTGCTTTATATGTTCTGAATTATGTAATAGGTGAGGCAGATTTGTTAAAGCCTGATTGGCTGGACTGGCTTACAGCTGTATTTCCCCTCACTACCTTCATTGTAAATATCCCGCATGGACCACCATCATTGCATCACTGTAGCATTATGCTCGGGGCTGATTCCACTTCTAAGGTGATGCTGCAACTAGGCCCTGATAGCTTTGGACACTAAATTGGCTCTTGTAAAGAACTAGTTCAACAGGGAATTCACTTCCTTCTCCTTGCTGTATATTATAGCGCAAGCCTTTCAGGAAAGTCTGGCTAGAGAATTCAATGCATTGACCCTAAATCTCTTACGGTGTCTAAGGCAGAGCCTTGGAGGGCATGGTGACATGTTTATGTATGACGTGGGAGTCGGTGGCTGTGGTATGTTGGGTAATAAATGCAAGAGTAGAATATATATATATATATATGCATTGGTAGCAGGGAAGTCTGATAGATGCTGATTAATTATTGACAGACAAACATAGTTGACAAGGCAGCACTACTGGGCTGCATGGGAAATGGAGGAGGTGAAAAAGGTATGAGATGAAGGTTAGGAATGTGGATAAGACAGATGGGCTGCTGAATTATCCGCTTGTCAACCCTTTCACCATGTAAGGACTGCATTGTATTTTCATGTTGTACACCCTTAGTCGTCATGAAGCATAACTGCATAACCCTATGGATCTAAAACTCTAACGATCCTCATGGACTGCACATCAATTCTGTAGGATTGGCATAATGCTAAGATTCAGCGCTAATAAATCACTAACTGGGGTAGCACATATACACCAGGAAATCAAAGTGTGTAGTACATCATAGTATCACTAAGCCTTTGGCTGCATCCAAGCATTTGCAAAATTCACTGGTTTGATACATGCCGGAACGTTTGGTTTGATACATCAGAATGCAATACTGGCACCCTTTTTCTGTACATAGTAGAATTACTGGATGAGTTACGTGCAAAAGCTATTCCAGCCACAAGAAGGCTGTAGGCATACCAATACTACAGCTGATAGCCAGCTACTAGAAGGCTCGGCAGCTTGCGTGATGACATACCATCAGTCTGCACCACTGGTTCGTCTATCTGTGCTACCCCCACTCAACGCTACCCCCCATCACGACACACGTCTACAGCCCCCACTCACCCCATGATTAAAGGAAGGCTGATGCTGCTTCCTTTGATCTTACCCTGCAGGCTTTTATGGCAGCCACTTAGACAAGTAGTATTGGCTGAGAGAGACATCGGGGTGAGATGTAATTTGGTGCCTCCAACACCACCTGCTGGATTGCAGTACAGGAGCATGTGATCCTTAAGGGGCTATTCGTTAATCATTATGCTTCAAATCTTTCTACCTCACTATTGCCATATTATATGAAAATTGAGTACGACATTCATGCCTCAAATTGCCTAGTCAGCAAGTATTAAGTCCCAAAGTAACGACATAAACGTACACAGAAAAAGCATAAGTTAACATATTTAGAGACCTACCAGAGTGAATTGTCTAAAATGCAATTATGGTTGAAAGTGTTTATGTTGAACGCACAGTGAGCATTCTCTTAATAAGATGAAAGCAGATGCTATGAGAGTAAAATTGTCTGTAAGCATAGTATACATTCCATATATTAACCCTTCAAGGAATGTATGGTATTTTATTACATTATAACCATGATGCATGATGGCAGTCATGTCAAGTCATTTGTCATAGGTGCAATCATTAACTGTAGTATAATAGTGACTATGTTAGTATATATGGAGACCGTTTCATTTACAACCTGCATTGCATTGGAACTGTATGTATCAAGCAGAATGGTTGTGGATGGTTCTGTGTGAAATTACATACACAATAATCACATCACATATATGCACAGATAGGGTAAGGTAGTAAAACAACCCTATATTCGCCTCATTATTGGGCTGCCATAAAGAAAAGAAGCTGATGATGGAAGTATGCAGAACTGATGATAATGGGAGAAGGAAGGGATACATAAAGTATGTATGTTTTTTTCTATAAGTAGTCCATCTACAAGGCCTGAGTGCCGTATTAGAGTAGTGCAGTAGCAAAGTACTAAAGCTCATCCTTGTGGCCGTTGCTGATGTGCCCTCCCCAAAATGGAGAGAGGTCCATTAGAGAACTATATAGAGCTGATAATAACGGGGAGGGATGCATTAAGCCTGCTGCTGTATGTAAGCAGTCCATTCAGGCAGGAGATAGGTGGTTATGATTGTGTGTATTAGTGTTCATGTATAACAGCTATGTTATTTTCTATAGCAATGCGTCTACCTCCCTCCCGAGTGCATGCTAAAATAGAAAGAGGCCAACGGCATTAATATAGAGCTGTTGACAATATTATGGCGTTCAATTTGCCTAAACGTGAGCATGAACACAAGCACAGGCTAGTTCCCATACATATGTGCACATATTTAGAGACCTACCAGATTGGTAGAATTGTATGAGACGCAATTACTGCTGTATGTTTAGAGAGCATTCTGTTATTAAGATGAAAGCAAATGCTGTTAGAGTCAAATTGTCTGTAAGCATATAGTATATGACATATATATTAACCTTTCAAGGAATGTATGGTATCTTAATGCATTATGACCTTGATCAGCATAATGCATGATTGCAGTCCTTTCAAATCACTTGGTATGGATGCGCTCATTAACTTTCCCTTATTTAGCAGCTCTCATGAGAATAGTGACTACGTTAGTCAGGTCCGGGAAATGGAGGAAAACCCTCCCCATAGCCGTTATTTACACCAGTGTTAATTTTCACAACGCAGGTAGGTGTGAAAACACTGCAGGGCTCACTGCCTACTGGGTGAAGTGGAGGAGCACAGAGGGAAAGTCTATAGAAAAAGCTTATTTATATGTGATTTCATGGCAATCCCATGTATGATTCACTATTCCTCATGTATGATTCAAGAGCATACGCTATTCTATCTTATGGGATATATACATTTAACAGCAAATTGATAGAAAATTCAGCAAATAGCCCTGCGTTGTGAAAATTAACACTGGTGTCAATAATGGCTCTGGGGAGGGTTTCCCTTCATTTCCCGGACCTGTTAGTAGTATATATGGAGACAAGCTTTCTACATGAGCTGCATCACATTAGAACTGCATGTATGCTCTGACATACTTATAGTGCTATCAAGCACGATGGTTGTGGATAGTTCTCTACAAGAATACATGGCTGTGTCTCACGACTTTGGGCCAATGTTTTTGTCTCTGACTGGGTGCCGGCTCTGACCGAGTGCCAGCTCTGACCGGGTGCCAGCTCTGACCGGCCTGAAAAAAAACAGGTTATTTAGGGCAAATGATGATAAAAATGGGCAATTAATGACTAGTTTAAAGAGTTATAACATCCATTAACCTTTTCAGCCAAATTCTATCTACATCTGCCCAAAATAACCTGTTTTTATTCAGGCCGGTCAGAGCTGGCACCCGGTCAGAGCTGGCACCCGGTCAGAGACAAAAAGATTGGCCCAAGGTTGTGAGACACAGCCACATACACAATAATTACATCACACATATGCACTGATAGGGTAAAGTAGCAAAGTGACCCTATATTCCCCTCATTATCGGGCTGCCATGATAAAAAGAAGCTGATGATAGAAGTATGCAGAACTGATGATAAAGGGAGAGGGGATGGATACATAAAAAATGTATGTTATTTTCTATAAATAGTCCATCTACTGGGCCTGAGTGCTGAATTAGAGTGGCAGAGCAGCAAAGCTCACCTCTATGGCCCAAGCTGGCGCTCCCTCAAATGGATAGAGGAGGTCTATTAGTGAAGCATGTAGCGCTGATGGTAACAGGGGGAGGGGTAGACGCATCAAGCCGGCCTTTATATATAAACAGTGCCATCAGGCATCGGATAGGTGATTATGATTGTACCTGAAGAACAGCTATGACATTTCTACAGTGACATTAATGTAGCTATCTTCTACCTCCCACCCTAGTGCTCACTAAAAAAGAAAGAAGCCAATGCCATTAATATAGAGCTGTTGACAATACACATGCCTGAAGTGGTGCACAGTGTAACATATAAGTGGTGATGTGTTTGTATTACATGGAGGGTGTCATTTCTACAGTTCAACTGAAGTGGCAAACGTCAAAGCTTTCATTGTTTTATTGGGAGCCACAGGGAGCCATAGGGAACTGCATGGGCCTGTATGAAATCTTTTGCATTTCTAGCTCACTCTCATTCTTTCTCTATATCTTGTTATGTAGGTATATCAAAAAAAGGTAACCTCATACCAATATTGACATGCTTAAGCCCCCTATATAATCCAGCATCCCTGGTTCCCACAGATTATACCCATCTCTACCAAACCCCCTGAGACAAGGGCTGTGATTGGTTGTCGATATCCAGTGGGTCTGATGTAAAGTGGGACTGAAGGGGGAATGTAGAGCTCTATGCTAGGAGTAAGGAGTGAGAGAGATTAGAGTTGACGATATGGATAACACACCATTGACCGACTTGAGCAGTGTGTGGATCACATTTTCCTATTTGTCCATAAGTTTCTGTACAAATCCCTCTGCCTACCTTTCCCTTTTCCTTAAACTGAAGGAGGTCCGTTTGAGTAGCTCATGGTCTGATCTATATACTGAGCTGTTATTTGTACTGGAGGTATGCATAACGTAGACCCCCCCCCCAACCATTCTCTCTCCCAGCTACCCATTCCCCCGAGCCCCACAGTGGCAAACCCCTAGAGAGGGGTAAACTCTATACATAGTATACTCTATATATATAGTACTGGATGTGCACAGCAGAGTCTGACAAGTTGCTATTGGTTATTTAGGCAGTCTATAATGAGACATGCCACACTGGGGAAGATTGTTTTACATCTAACTTATGATGACAATGTGATAATATATAGAATAGGGGACAAATATTCAGAGCAAAGTCTTCAGAAGCAATATAGAAAACAGAAAGAGTAATAGTAGTATGTTGGTATGCTAATAACAGTAATTAGTTGGTTTATCACGGAGAATAATTCATGGAACATCAATGTTTATTCCAGTGGTTAGAAATAACTACATTACATTTACTCCGAAACCAGTAAAGGAATATTTAAGAGGATGATCAGCTCATGCTGCGTGGTATCCTCCTTTAACGAGTGTTAAACTTGGCACACTATGTGCATCTAAAATGAGCTGACCACTAGCCCCAGGCCAAGACTACCCCCTTAGGCTTAATGTCTTCTGACATGAGATGCTGCCACGTTAAAGTGGTTATTGCAAAGTTCTGAAAAGAGGGGAGTTTGACTAGGTCCTCTTTCCTTTCAGCTGCTTGAGAGCTGTATAATGGATTCAGACAGCATATGCTCCTAACTTGTAGAAGAAAACAATGAAAACAACTTAAGAATTTCAGGTCACAGTTTGTCATTTAATAGCCGTATAAATAGACCCAATGAAGCTATTAAATACACTGGTTGTTACAAAGAAAAAAATATATTTGGAGGAATCACCATGGATTCCACACATGCAGAATGATGGTCATTAAACATTTAAGCCCAAAGGCTTAGTCATGCAATCATGACCCAGCCATCAAATGTGGGCTCAAGTAATGTTGATTTTGTACACTGTACCAGCTCATAATAGATTTTGTAATTGTTTGGGTAGTTTAACGTCCAGTTCGCTCATGATAAGTATCCACAGTTAACACTAGGCATACTGCATTCCAGCTGATATGCTGATAATACCTACAGTCCACACATCACTAGTATAGTTTGCTTATCTATCCTACAGCCACTTAAACCCCCTGTCCCACGTACCACCACGCACATAGTACCACCTGATGGCAGATGGCCCATGATAGGAATCCAGAGTTAACACTAGCAGTCTTTGCCAAAACATTCAGGACAGTGGCAATGTCCTGCTAAAATGTCACCGGTCCAGCAGATTGACAAGTGTAGCAGGACCGAATGTCCAGTCACATGTCGGGCTTTCCTGAACTAAAAAATTTTCTTTTTTTTATTTAACCTTACATGTTTGTCAATATACTGTTTAAAACAATCTATTTATCCTGATTTGGCCATAAATCAATACAAATATAGCACACAATACTATTTATGCATATATAATCAAATATGTTGCTATCCGGTCCTTCAAAAATGTAACCGGTCCTGTGACATTGTAAATCTGCAGGACCAAATGTCCTGCGGGATGAAAAAGTTTTCGCAAAGACTGCACTAGGCATACTGTGTTCCAGATGATAACACCTGGAGTCCAGTATTCACAGACCGGTCGCCACTTGGCGTGTTAACGTCCCATCTCTCCACACATCACTAGTTTGTCTATCTATCCTACAGCCACTCCAACCCTCCCTGCCCCATGTACCACCACCAACATAGTACCTGCTAATAGTAGATAACTTGATTGTTAGGAGAGTTTAACTTCCAGTTTGACAATGATAGGAATCATCCACAGTTAACACTAGGCATACTGCATTCCAGCTGATGTGCTAATACTAGTCCAGTACCCACAAACCTGTTGGCAGTTGGCATGTTAACGTCTCATCTCACCACACACCACTGTTTTGTCTATCTATGCTACAATTACTCAAACCCTCCCCACCCAACATACCACCACACACCTACTTCCCACCCCACCCCACTTGCTGCATGATTAAAGGCAGTCTGATGGTACCTCCTTTGATGCTACCCTGCAGGCCTTTACAACAGCCACTTAGACAGGTTGCAGTATGTGTCAGAAGCTGGCAAGGTGAGGTAATGGGCTGTAATACCTACACACAGTGAGTGTGTGACACCTGTACCTACACTGACATAACTTGGCTTCAGACATTATAATTAATACCATTGCTTATTCGCCCTCTAGTTCCAGCAGCATCTGTGGTTATCGATCAGCAGTTGTGAAGATGAGGTAATAAGGTAAAATATCTAGACACAGTGTGTGTATGACATCTAGGTCTACACTAACATCCTTCAATACACTGACTTACACTTGACTGCAGGCCATATTGCCCTTTACAAGTGTATCAACTTAATCTAACCTGTATTCATGTACCAGCAAGTTGTTCATTGTGTATGTAGTAGTTATATGATGAGTAGCAAGCTGTACGCTAAATACATTGAAGGGAGCCTTATAGCCACCCATCACTGAATACCCCTACAGCTTGATACAAGGCCCATGTTTTATTTATATACTAACTGTATGCAGTATACAAGAGGTGTGAAATGCTTTGTTCTCCTTACCCGCTGTGGTATAAGCAGTTATGCTACCCAAGATTAACTTCAGATTTGTTATTCCATGGTTGCCATAGCCTGTTTGTTGCTCATACTCTATTAAGCAACCCTTACCTGCCCACTCTGACTGGCTGTCTGATTCAATGGCAAAGCAAAGCACTTTCTCGAAGCATTGAGGGAAGGTTATGAGATACAGATTGGAGTTGGCGATGAGGACAAGGCTAAATTGACAAACTCTAGGGAGAGTCTAGTGTCCCCTAAAGTACCCCTTCACTCCCTCATGCACTGATGCACACTCGTCACTCGAACCTCCAGCCTCCTCTCTCTAACGTTTTTTCACACACCCAGGGAAAGGCTGTCCTGCCACTTCCTTCTACACATCAAGCTGATTTTTGTACTTCTTATTCAGAGTTCTCTCTCCCTATTACCTTTCACCAAAAATACCAAGTACCCGATCCCTGGTGAGAGGCTGCTGAATAGCTTTAGTGCAAAGAAGAGGTGGCCAACACCATTTAATGACTTTGGACATGAGATGCTGGCAAAGTGAAGTGGTGTCTACAAAATTCCCAGACAAGACCTGCACAATGGGGATTAGACTCGGCACTCCTCTCTACTTGGGTGGAATATAGGATGACTTCACTGAAAGGTTGGGCTATAAACATCAAGGTGCAGAAGTCCCCAAGGCCTCAGGGTAGTGGCCGAGTGCTCGGGAGTAGGGACATTGTCAATCACAGATGTGGAAGTACAATGGTAGGCATGAGGGGAAGCTGCTGTTAGGTACACCATTTCCTACCCCTTGCGACACGATGAAAGATGCAAAAGGTATCATATTAGGACTTATATTATGTATCCAACTGCATCTGAGAGGTCATTAAATTCTCCTCAAAAGGTTCAGCAAGGTATTGTAACTGATAACAGCCATCATTCACACTTTTACTTTTTTTTATTTCAGAGACAATTGAGGTGCCCATTTCAATACATTACAATGATCATCTCAGGTGAATAGCTGAGTTTGATTTTAAGTCATCAGCTCAGAGTATGTTTTTGCACACCTAGGTTTCCAGCGTGCTTTTTGAAAAATGACATGGCTTGATGTCATTTCAATATGTATTCAGAATAATGTTGCTCCTGTACCCTTCCGTGCAACAGTATGTGTAAGAAATATCCAGTGAAGCCTTTTAACACACAGCTGCATAGGCTGTGGAAATCCATGCCGCTCTTAGTCCACCCCTCCCCTACCCCTGAGACATGGCTTGTGATTGGCTGTCTGATGCCATAGTTCTATCTAGTGTGTAGGGGTTATATAGGGCCTTAGGGAGGGACATCTGGGCTCTTAGTCTGGAGTGAAGATTGGATGTAGAGATTCGAGATGATGATAAGAACAGGGATGCATTGACTGCCTCCAGTCAAGAGTCTACAGATTCGCACTGTAATATTGGTAATCTTGTATAACCTTTTTAGCAGCTTTATTCCAACAATTGTATTCTCATTTTCGCCCCTTTTCTACCTCTCTGCAGACCACTCTCTTACTACGTTTTACTCACATTTATATTGTTGGTTTCTCCTACCTCTCTTCCCTGCCTGTATATTTTGTCCCAATCTCCTCTCTCCTCTTTATCCTTCTTACTCCCTCACCTTCTTCTATCTTATCTTTTATTATTTTTCTCCCTTGAGTAGCCAGTTATGATCCCTGGTACGAGTGGTTTTCTCACCATACACCATGTACTATTTCTATATATGGTATAAGAAGTGGGTATTGATTATTTCAACCACAATATGTAACACAGTTGGACATACCGCAGTAGAGAAGGGGTCAATATATAAGGGACATACATACTTTTAATGCAACAGTTTAGATCTTAACAGAAAATGTGTGTACTACTTGTAGATGAATCCATTCCAAGGAAAAACAGTTTCAGTGTCAGAATAGCACAGAGATAGAAATGTATGATATTATCCCAGACACTTCAATTTGTCTAGCCCTTGCCAATACAAAAAATAACATGTCATGATAGGTACAACAGTCTCAAATCAATGTGTTGCCGATATTGTGTATAATCTTACAAAGGGAATATCATCTATTCAGAAATAATGAGCTGTAGATAGTTACAATGAGATATTCTTTGTCATGCTATATTCCAATGTATTTTCTAGTATAATAAGAATATTCTGTGACCAATTCACGGCTGTTTCGGAGCAACCATCCACGACATAGGCAACACTGGTAGATGGCTTTACTGTCAAGCAAAAGTCAAACTCTATTTCCAGAATAAGGCGAGCTGTTTGCCCTAATGACTTTTGACATGAGATACCTCCAAACTGAAGTGGTGTCTACAAAGTTCCCAGACAAGACCTTTTACAGAGGGGGGGGGATTTGACAGGGCCCTTCTCTAGCCTTGGGTTTTGTTAAAAACATCCTGTCCCTCTGGCACACAGCCTTGTATAAATATTTAGCACTGAATTCTCGCCCTGAGGCATATAGTGGTCTGTGATGGGTTAATCATGTACCGGGTATACTATAGCTTACTCCTCCTTGTGCTAAGGTAATACACACAATTACTGCTAGGCGAGAGATAAGGTCTGGGGCCCTGAGACAGACTATCTTTCACTCCTTCGTTCTGAGTGCAGTAAAACCTGATTGACAAAAGCTAGCAGTATTCACTAGCCTGAGCTACGGACAACAGAAATTTGATAGGGAAAGTAGATGTTCATATTACATAGCAGGTTATTGGTTTGTGAATTGACTCCCTCCTTGTGCAGGAGGAGACAGTTGGAAGTGTGGATGATGCAGAAGGGATCACATAGCTTTTGCTGCAATGTTAAATCAGGCTTAAAAAAAAAGAGGTTTGTTTCAGCTCAGCTGTCCGACCCTATCAAAACAGGGCCGACGTTGCGTCTTCTAATGCAATTTTGAAGAATTATCCATATTTTTACACATTTTTGGTCAGTTTTAGGGTCTTCGGAGAGGCTCGTTCTTATTTTCATGTAAGAAAAAGGGAATTAAAAAGAAAAAATTCTGACCTATAGACCCTCCATATTCTTCCAATATTACCTGAAACAAACCTTTTTTTCTGCCTCAGAACAATGCAGGCAATAGCAGAGGAAAGTGTGGGCTTGGCGGATGCTAATAGTGTACAGAACTGTTAATTATAGTGCATCCTGTCACTCTGTCACTCTCTTTTATAGAACTTCTTTATTGTTTTTTCTATCCCTTTCACTCCCTTACTTTTGGGTAATGTGATACAAATGTAGCAGTGTACTGTTATGGTGTTTTGACGTTTACTCATCCCTGGATGTTTGTCGTTATACATGAGCTGCACACAGACCGACCTTGACCCAGGTGGTGAGGTTGTCGTATGAGCTTCAGTCTCCATTGTAATGTCAGAGTATCAAAGCTCACGTCTATTGGGTACAGGTGTGTGCAATAGGACAGCCACAAAGCATTGTGAGTGTATAATATCTGCAAGCAGTTTGGTCCAAAAGAAACGAATTACTGTTGAAAGGCAATCCCCGCAGACTTCAATTAGAATAAATGTGGCATTGATCACTAGGCTTCTTGATACTTAACCATCTAAGGGCAGTGTGGTGACTAACTACACTTTGATGTGTTGTTACTTGCATAAATATGGTACTTTTTTGATGAATGATAGCAGCTATTGAAACATCATACCATCTGTGTTACCAGATCTTATCATAAAAAGTTATCTGCTTAAAGGGTATCCCCAAGGTCAGTAACAACCCAAACCTATAACAAATTGTCTCCCCTCCCCCCTCTCCCCATCTCTGTCTCTCTCCCTCTCCTTTCCTCTTATCTCTGGCCCTCGTTCTCTCTCCCTCTCTCTCTCTCGTGTCCTCTGTTATTTCTCCTTTATTGACTTTCTACCCAAATACTATTAGCAGGCCACTGGAGAAGAAGGTTTGCAAAACATCCATTGCACGTTTTTATGTTATTGATTATTTCAGCTGATATGATATCACAGTGATTGACTAAACATTCTGCAGTAGGGGACGGACCTAGGTATCTGGGACACATTGTAACAATCTAAACATGACAGTTCAGAGATAGATCTATAGCAATTCTGTACTGCTTTGAGAATCATCAATGAAAAGTATAAGTTTTTATCCCAGCAATATGTGAAGATGGAAAACTGTATTATTCCTGACATATTATTGTGATGTCATTATTGGCCAGAAAACGTTTGATTTACCGCAGGTGAAGATATAAATGGAGATATATCCACTGCGATTTTATTTATTTTATCCATTGCATGTCATAGATGATCTTTTTTCTTAAATTTTTTTTTTGAATGGTTGATGGTCAAAGATTGATGGCACCTGATCAAAGATGGCACGCAGTTAAAGACACATTGACCTGATCTGGTGAGACACAGCCTGATGTGAATGTCATATTGTGAGAATCACACTCAGGAAGTATCATTCATTCAGAAACACTTATTGTACAATTGTTTTTGGTACCACATATAGTTGGATATTACTTACCAAGCCATATCCCATTTCCAGTATATAAATAAGGGTTTTTGACCCACGTAACCTAGTTTCCAGAAACACCGTCCTGCATCCTCATCCCCGACACTGACAAATAGCTTCAGTGCTCAGCTTGCGGCAAAGTCTAGTTCTAAGATGAGGTGGCCCGTTGCCCTAAATGACTTTGGACATGAGATACTGCCAAAGTTAAGTGGTGTCTACAAAGTTCCCATACATGACCTTTACAAGGGGGATTTGACGGGGCCCTCCTTTCTACTCAGGATTCAGTGAGAGAGGGCTGACTGAATGGTTATTTTCCTCTAGTACTTAATCCTTTAAGGACGGCATGTTGCCTTAAAACATCATGCCCTTGGTCATCATGATTCTTGAATACTGCCCTTCCGAGTAACTCGGCAGGGCAGTATTCAAGCATCATGCTGAACTTATGGGGTTGAGACACTCCCGAAGGGTTGGCATGATGCACCAGTGCTGCACTGGCGAGTTACTTGCCAGGGCTTAACACTATTATAGACAGCCTGGCTGAGTTCAAAATCATGATAACAAAGGATTATCCTCACTGTTTTATGTAGGAATACTTTTAACATGTTTACTTGAAGAATGCCCCCTACTCTGTACATCGACTCAAACCCCCTTCATCACATCTCATGTCATTATTAAGATTGTAATTTATTGCTTGTAATAATGAAGAATCCTGTGACTGGAAATATAAGTGAATTTTATTTTGTACGATTGTGATGCCATAACCATATTTATATTGAATCTGTGATACGCTATCTGAAAGAAAGGGGACCTAGCGGAGTAAAGGCAATGCGCCTAAGCTAGGATGATTCATCTACTTTTGTATTTGATATCTTTTACCAAATAAAACAATTTTTTTTAAAGGGTTAATGGTGTAGCCTGGAGATGGGAAGGGGGTGAGGGGTTTACCAAGGTCCCTGGTCTGAAAAAAATACAAGGTGGAGGAGGCAATGGTTACTGTAACCCTCTATACCACTTTTTTTTTTTGGAGGGGGGGGGGGGGGGTGTTTCACATGTGATTGGTGTGAAGGTGTTACCCGTGCAGACATTATAATAGAGGATGAAGTGGCTATGGTCTGTATACATTATTCTACACATCGGATGCATATCAAACCATTCCTATTAAGTAAGTGTCCAGGAAGAGGCAATAACAAGAGGGGGACGGGCAATACCCAAAGACATTATTAAGGGGAACCTATCGATCATGAAGGGACTGTATTCATGCACTTTGACAACTATGGTTGTGGCACATTGGAGCACAGAAGGTTAAAGTTATACCTCGGCGTTGAGCTTTGTAGGTTGCTAGTTTTGTAGACCTTTAGAAATAAGAGGCCTAACCGAAAAAGGTCAGCTGACACCTGATAACATGTTTCAGTCAAGCATAACCAGACCGGTTGGCAGTTGGCGTGTTAAGGTCCCATCCCGCCACACACCACTAGTTTGTCTACCTATCCTAGAGCCAGTCAAGGCACCCAGCGACACACCACTTCTCAACATCCACATCCTCTACTCACCTGATATTTAAATGCAGTCTGATGCTGCTTTCTTTGATCTCACCCAGCAGAGGTTAATATCTTCCACTCAGACCCATTTTAGTATCTGGCTAAGTGGACTAATATGGTGTGATGTTTGCACCTGGTGTGTATTGCATGTTATTGATGTCTGTAAGACAGCTCAGGGCGTATACCATTTAATCCAAAGAGTTATATCTGTTGGACACACATGCATAACCCTTTAATGTCGGCATAATGCCTTAACATTCATTAGTGCCTATTTGCATTAATTTTGTAATACTGGTGGTGACCCTGCATGGTTGGCAGGCACCGCAAATTAGGACTGGTCACTTTTTTTATGAGTCCCAAATAACCTAATGTATATAATATTGCATCTGTATGCATCTGAGTAGACTACCCTACCCTTTAAGGACAGGATAGTGCTTTATGTTAGACTTAAAAAAATTGCATAAACTCAGCACAATAACTTGCAGTCGTTGGAAATCATGTTACCAACCCTACAGGTGTGATCCACCATCAACGGGGTTCTCATGTCTCTTTGATCTCATCCTTGTGATAACAAAATGAATAATTCCATACATATTTTTATCGGCCACTCTATGCCGTCCTTACAGGGCTAACCGTCTCTGAGCCTTGAGACACTGTACGATCCCTGGTGGGTTGATGGAGCCTCCTAGCCTGCTCCTCCTGGTGGTGAAGCAATAAACACAATTACCCCTTACTGCCAAGAGATGGGGTCAGAGGTCATTAATACAGGCTGGGATGAGGCCCTTGTGGCACCACTCCATGGGTGTATACACTAAACATGCAGAGTCAGCACTTACTAACTCCCTACACGTCGCGGTATGCTTATATCTTCTGTATACTTCATTATGATACATGATCATATCCCTTTGAGGCCTATTTCATGCAATATGCCATCTTACCAATGTGATACACTCCTCAAGGGTTGTACTGATGCAATAATGCAGCCATGACTAAAGCACAGATATATCGTCCTTACCTCTCTTTCTCTATTACAGAGTGGTGAGAGAGCTGTATGAGCTACAGTCTCTATAGTGATGTCAGAGTATCAAAGCTCACCTTTATTGGGTACAGGTGTGTGCAATCCTGCAGTAGAAAGACACTTTGTGTGTAGAGATTGCAACCATTTAACCCTTTAAGGCCGTATAGTGCATCTATGTAGTATGTCCTGTGCCATGGTGCATCAGTACAGACAGTGAGTGAGAGTGTACCAGGTCCATTGAGTGAAAATTGTACAATTATATTTAGCATTTGCTGAATACAGTGGGATATTATGTGCCATGCCATATCCCAAAAATATTTTTCTCGAACTAGAACCGCACATGAGGGATTTGACTGGGCTCTCATGCTACTTTCAGTACAAGGAGGTTCTACTAACTGGTTTAGGTGAAAATATTCTGCCCCCAATTTCCCTATGGCACTTTAGGTTGGGGCCTCAAGATTAGTTTGAATATCTTTATTTCACCATAATTAAATGTACAAAAGTAGCGTCCATGTAGAGGAGTCGTCAGACCAGATGCACATATTTTAAGTCTAGGATGATATGTCATATTTAGACTGTCAAGGGTATCATTAGATCAACATCTTAATGTACCGGTACTCTCAATAAAGCAAACATATAACTGAACGCATGACATACCTAGTACTACATACTGGTACCGGTAACCACTTTTCAGGTCATTACCGGTACACACCTGCAAATACCCAGAGATAGACCTCCAGAGGACATGATTGGGCTTCCTAAAATGCAATATAATATGTGAAAAAAGACTAGTTTTTCCTTCATCCCCACTGTGTGTACAGTGTTGTGGGTTGATCTTCGGGAAAAACCAAGTGAGCTAACATAACGGGGTATGACACAGGCAAAATTTCTTAGGTGATAAATAAAGAATTAAATTTAGCTATTTAACCGGTTTAAAACAAATGGAAAATTTGAGTATCTAAATGTGAATCTATTAGATTTAGAGTTTCAACTGGTACCAGAAGAGTGATATTTGGGAGACTGGCTCTCTGTGATTCACTTCATAAAAAAATAGGTTGAATGGGAGGGGGGTGGGGTTCACAAGGAACTACTATTTCTGGGGGACGATGGTATGGTTTAAGGTTATGCTGAGGTCATCGGTCAAGAACTAGAACAGAGTGGGCATATGGAGAGACAATGATCATGGTCAGTCTCTTGACATGTCGCATAATGTTTTAATTTCCTATGCCCCTCATCAACATGTTGGAAAGTTATAACCAAGGGGGTTTCAATTGCCATAGCTGTATTTTTGCATCAAGCCAACATTATTAGCTTTTTACACTTCTCAAGGGATTTCAGGATGCATGAATACAGCCGTGACATGATACTAAATCACAGACAGACTATCATTAACGCTCTTTCTTTCTGACTTTCACGAACGCCTAGCAGTTCTCACTAGTCTATGTGACATTCTCGTGTCCCTGGATGTTTTCCCATACAAAGGCAGCACACAGATCAGCCCCGGCTCAGGTGGTGAGGTTGGGGTATGAGTTACAACCTGTAAAGTGATGTTAGCGTATCAAAGCCCATCTTTATTGGGTACAGGTGTGTGCAATCCTGCAGCCAAAAGCATTGTGAGTGTAGTATCTGCAAGCAGTTAGTCCTAAAATAGCCAAGGACTGTTGAAAGTCAACCTGCAAGGCCTTCAGTGAGAATGAATCTGGCATTGATGACCTAAACTATTTGATGCGTAAATGTCAATGGCAGCATAATGATTAAATGGCCTACTGTGTTTTGATAAATGCATGAATACAGTACCAGCAACTAACTCCCTGATTTCGAATTGGCAACTACTAAAACATCATACCATTATCAAGGGTTCTTTAGTTACTTGATAATATCATGAATAATGCCTAATTTGTCTTAAGAGTATGCTGATAAATGGGAATCGCCAGGTCCACGCTCTTCTTCCTCCTCTGTCTCGCTCCCTTGTAACAGCTGTTTCTTAAAACGGTGTCCCATATCCAACACAGCTGCCACTAGTAAAATGCTTTAGTGTATAGCTTTAGGCAAAGTCTATTTCTAAGATGAAGCAGCCAGTGCCCTTAACGACTTTGGACATGAGATACTACCAAACTGAAGTGGCGTCTACAAGGTTCCAGTACAAGGCCTGTACCAAAGGGATTTGACTGGACCCTCCTCTCTCCTTGAGTGGAATATAGAAAGGCTGTACTAAGAGTTCTAGGTAAAACATCCAGGTACCAATCCCCCCCCCCCCCTGCCCGGGGGCAGTGACTATGGTTTTTTTGAGAGGGTAAGGTTCTGCCAAGGGCACTGGTCTGGAACAAGAACAAGATAGGCATCTATATGTAGGATGCGTTGGTTCCGGTCTGTTAACCATCCCCTACATTACCTGGCCTGGAGCTGGTGGGAAGATGCTGGTATATGGAGACTGTTGCCTAAGGCATTGGTGTGGGGAGAAGCACAGGGGCAGATATGGTGGAGGTGGCATTGGTCTGTATAAGGCCTTCTATATATTGGGTCAGATTAGGTGAATCCAGAATCCTCTAGTCAACTCTTGTAGGTGTCAAAGGAGTGGTGATAGGGAGGAGATCAATTGCCATAAACAGGAGCTCCTCTTCTGGCATTCTGAAAGTGACATTCCCTCAACACAACCACAATGGTCATAGGCAATAGGAGGGCAAGAGGGTTAAAGTAATAAACAAAATAGAGTTTGCTATTTTGCAGCCCATTTACCTTTAAAAGCCTGCATAGACTAGACATTGTTGTAGCTAGTAACACCTTTAGGCCAATACCCACAGACCTGTGCCAATTGGCGTGTCAAAGTCCCATCTTACCACAGACGGTCTGGAACAAAAACAAGATAGGCATCTATATGGAGGATGCAGTGGTTGTGGTCTGTTAACCATCCCCTACATCACCTGGCCTGGAGCTGGTGGTAAGATCGTGGTGGGAAGGAGCTTGTAGATTGAGGGTGTTGCCTAAGGCATTGGTGTGTGGGAGGCAAGGGGTAGAGGTTGCAATGGCTATGGTTTGTACACGATCTTTTTTATATTGGGCCAGATGAGCTAGACACGTCTCATTTATATAGTGGCGATAGGGAGGGGAACAATTGCTATATAATCCCAAATTTATTTTTATGGCATTTAACATGGTCACAAAGTTTATAGGCAATTGGAAGACTGGAGGGTTAAACTAATTATTTTGGGTTTTGTTTGGTTATTTTGAAGCCTATTTAGGAAGCCCCTGAATAATCAGCAGGCATTACATTTTCTGGCTGCTAACACCTTCAGGGCAATACCCCCAGACCTGTGAGCAGTTGGCCTGCTAAGGTCCCATCACTCCAAACACCACTAGTTAGTCTATCTATCCTACAGCTCTCAAGTCCCCACGACACACCCCTTCTCCCTCCCCTCAGCCCCCACTCACCCGGTGATTAAAGGTGGTCTGATGTTGGTCTCTTTGATCTTGCCCTGCAGGCCTTTTAAAGCAGTCACTTAGACTTGTGTAAGAATCTGTCAGGCTGGGGGTAATGGGGTGTGATATTTACACCTGTGGTGCATCCTTGTAGATGGTATTAAGATGCCGAAACATTTTTAGGATTCTGCATTTTATTATGAAAGCAGGATTACTTTATATGTTAAACCTCATCCCTCAGCATATTTATTTGCCTGTTTGTTCGTATTTATTTTGTTTATCCTGGCCGGAATGTTGGTCTGGTAGACCGTATTACACAAACACCAGCAGTTGTTCCGATGAGCTGAGGTAATAAAAGTCAATGATGCATAAACCTGGTCAGGTCAGTATGACGCATAAAACAACCACATGCAAGTTTCTCAATGAAAATGATGATTTCTTCCATGCATGGGATGAGAAGTTAGTACATGTATATACTGCAGTGTCCATTAATTACTGCATACCGCTTTAATATCTAGTGCTTCGTTCTGAAACATTCATACGTCATGCTAACCCTACACTCAAGAAGGTCGTCAAGATACACCAATGTAGTCCTTACTTTTAGTAATCATATGTGATGACCCAGTGTCATCACCGTGATTACTTTTTTGAAATCATCTATGATTAATTGCATATAACTTATTTCTCTGTTCAACAAGGTATAAATCCCTAATTATTAATAACACCCCTCCCACTTCACCTGTCATCATACATTGATTGAAAGCACTTCTAGCCCTCATAGAAAGCCCAACAAGGCCTATATGTGTATAGTAACCATCAGTATATTCTTGCATTAGTAAATGTGGTTTACGCCAGACAAAAGGTGTCCATGTGTACACAATTGTCTGCTCTTGAGAAATTTGGTCAAAACTCACCTGTAAATTACTTGAGTTTCTAATGTGATAATATTTGTTAAATGTTTGATTTTATAAGATCCTTTAATTAGAGTTGATAAGGATATAAGTCTATAGATGGCCTGGAGTAGGTCTTGCACATTCAATGATTGTCTAGTGGGGCCCTCTGGTGGCAAATATTGTAATTGAGATGATGACTTCGGTCATCGCCCTGATGACTTTCAATCATCACCGTGATGACTTTACTCTAACTAATCAGCATGATTACCCAAACTAATCAGCAGTGATTAGTTTCAGATATGCCTAAGTTTTCAGTGTAAAAGGTTGAGACACTGTACGGTCCCTGGTGGGTTAATGGTACCTACTAACCTGCTCCTCCCGGTGGTGAGGCAATAAACACAATTACTACATACCAGATGGGGTCAGGGGTCATTAATACAGGCCTTTCATTACAATGATGTTCTAATGCAGTCCTGGGAGGTCTACTTGCAAAGTCTGCAGCCAAAAACTATGCCGATGCCTGAATGCAACCCACTGCATCAAAAATCCCATTCAAGTGTTTTTAATGTAACTTATATTGGGGGCCATAGAAATGTCGTAGCATCCTTGCCATGTAAAATAATACCTTTTAAACTGTCCTGGTAATGTAAAATGACATTTAAGTTTAATGAGTAACTCACCAGTGCAGCATGCAATCATAATGCTGACCTTGCAAAGCTGATAGATTCCCGGAGGGGCTCTCAATGCATGAATGCAGGCATAGCAAATGATGAACGACCTTGCTGTTGAAAATATATTTCCAATAATCTCTCCTGTTGAGAGTCAACACTCTTTCTTCCCTTTTTGATAACCCAAGCCGTTATTAACAGCCGGAGTTACTTATTAGCCACATACAGCAGACATTTGAGGAGGAGAGGAGGTTGTGGTTGTATCATATAACAGGTTATTAGCTTATCATGCCTTACTTATGGAGGCTGAGGGGCTGCGTGTGAATGATGCAGAAGGAATCATAAATGTCTTTGACCTTAAAACACTGATTCATCATTACCATTGCTTACTGAGAAATAATGAAGCTAACTGTTACTGAGATATGATGCTAATCTTCCGGGTACCTGATGGAGTTAAGACAGACTGAAATGCATTTGTGCATCGTTTTAGCAATAATATTGCACATTTCATGTCACCCCTAAGACATAAAAGGTAGGTAAGTATACCACAGCTAAACTTACAGAGCTGTGGCCATACACATAACAGCACATGATCACTGTGGATGGTAGTAGTATAAAGAAGTGTTGATTTTTCTCTGGAGCATCCTGTTCAGTGTAAGGTCGAAAAATACATTCTCTTTCTCTTTCTCACTGTCTATATTTCTCGTACCTCGCTCATTCTCTCTCTGACCTGAGAAGGAAAATCTCATAATACTCACACACAGCAGCGTACAGTGTTGGTTTTTGTGTCATAGTTGGGGTGCCTGGATGTGAGGTGTTTGTGGCTCAAATGGTGGGTGTGGTGTGTGAGTTACAACCTGTACAACAATGTCACAGTATCAAAGCTCAACCACAACCCTGTCAAGGCCCACACGTAACAGTCAGAGTGGAACCAGGCACAGGTTTTAACAAGACCTCAGCTTGGGGAGTGAGTAGGCTACCATGGGAAGGTATTCAGGTAACCAGGTAGACACTGATGCATGAAGACAGATACAACCCAGCTATTGCAAAAGGTTGCGGATTCAACTATGCGAACATTACAAAAGGTTAAAGATAAACATCACCGTAACACCCTTCCCTTCCAGACTTGGTATCATTATAAGAACAATAGCACTGACATTTATTTTCTTTTAATCTTTCCAGATGCTGTGACCAATAACAACAGCCGCAATGCTACAACCACCTAACCACCACACTACCGCTACTAGGATGGCTTCTACTACTACGCCTGGATTATTACCCTTATTAAGGATGTACCTGCCATGTGTGTTACTACTACTACTCACATACACCCCTACCTTCACCTTCACCCAGAGTACTACCACTATTACCACTACCACTACCCCTACCACTACTTCTACTACTACCCCTACTACTACTGAAACTACTACTTCTACTGCTAGGCTGGAGCCTATATACCCTACCACACCCCAACCAGCCTTATACCCCAACTTCAACCCCTTAGACCAGGACCTTACCACTACTACCACTACCACCACCCCACAGCCCACCCCTGAGGAGACCTACTCCTTCCTCCAGCCGGGCAGGTCCTATGTGGAGTACCGACCGCTGTGGGAGGCCCCCCTGGAGCGCTGGGGGCTGGAGTTCAGCTTCAGGACCCACAAGACGAGCACGTTCCTGCTACACTCGTCCTTTGTGCGCGGGAGTATGGACGGATACAGCGCTAACCTCTGGGTGACCTTGAAGAAGGGCGTGCTGCACGTGACACACATGTACCATGATGAGAGCTACACACTCAAACTAGGCAAAGGTACGTGGGGTTTATAAATCTTGAGCTATTCTGGTGTATTCTAGTTTTGTTGTTTCAGTGTTTCAGGACCGACCCAGGAATTGCCATCCACTTTTGTTTCGTTGTCATTTGATTCAGACCATCGATTGCCATAGTTGATAGGCATCCTCAAACTAGGCAAAGGTCAGTGAGAAATAACAAATTTGTACAGCTTTTTTTGTATTTCAGGATTTCACAATGGTAGAACCTGAAGCTAAGGTGTGTTTCATGGTCAACTGTGATAATTGCTATCCCATTTTGAAATGTAATTTTTTTCATCCAGATGATTTTTTGCCAAAGTTGATGAACCATTTTATCATCATAGTGAGGTTCACATTGTCTTTTAGTAATCAATGCCACTTCTTTCTCTTTTAGATGATTATAATCGAGGGATTAGTTTTATAATTTTCAGATAGTAAATTTTTGTCTGGGCTTAAATGGCGATCAAATCACTGATTTAGTGGATATGAGCTGAAACAGTTTAGGCATTATATCAATATTTTAGATGAAAGATGCTAAGTATCTAAACATGCAGTAACGACTTCATGTTGTACTCAAGATAAAGATGAGGAAGCATTGTCATTTTTACGGTGTTTGATAATGTATAACGTCACTATACACCTCAGAAGGATACTCCTACAAGAAATACATCTGCTCTCATGGAGTAAAAGAGAACAACCCTCAAATTCACATGTGTTAAAGATAGGCAAAAACGTTTTGTATTTGTTGCACGCCAGCATTATTCTCATTACGTCATTAGTCAAAGGAGTAATCCAGGTTTCACAGAGAAAGCCTCCATTTGTTTCACCAGCACTCACACTTCCGGCAGGGCTTTTCCTGAAATCTGTAATTGGATTTCACACCGGTTTGGGCAGCCACCACCCTCCTCCCCTGCTGCTGCCTTGTGTAAAGATTAACCCTTTAACTCTTTAAGGGTGGCATGATGCTTTAACTTATCATATCCTTGGACAACATGATGCTTGAATGCAGCCCTGGCAAACAACTCTCCACTGCTGTATTCAAGCATCATGCTGACCCTATGGGGTTTGCGACACTCCTGAAGGGTTGTCATGATGCACCAATGCTGGATTGGTGCATCATGACAACAAATATCATCTTCAAGCATCAACCTGGCAATTGAAGGTTGATACAAGCCAAAAAGGTTGATATATATCATGAATGCAGCCTCAGAGAGTGCACTTGCCATGGCTGCATTCATGGATCATGACAAGGAGGGCATGAAAGCACTATGTGGCCCTCAAGGATTAAGTGCTGTGAACCCAGCTGCAATTATGACAGGGTTTTGTGCGCTCTCTGCAAATTGCTCTCTTAATCCTTTAAGGGCAGCATAGTGCTTCAATGCGCTGTGCTTCAAGTCGTCTTGATCTACTTGGGCTGCTTAGGTGCTTAACTTACAGTGTTGCATGCATGCATCATGCTAACACTTAAAGGTTAACTGATACACTCCCAGTTAGTTGATATGATGCACTACAGCAGCAGCAGGTTACTACTTGCGGGCTGGTAACATGAGTACACATTTAGATGGGGAGATGAAATATCATGCTGTCCTTAAAGGGTTTACTAAATGCCCGTGCCTGTCTTCATCCAATAAGAACCAGTCATCAATCGTGGCACATCAGAGAGTTTTCAGTAGGATAATTGATTGGATGTGGGCTTGGAAAGGTGTTTACTTTGGACAGATGATAAAGCATTTCTCTCAATAGAGAATTTTAAATCCCCTACCATTTTATTTAAGCCCCAAGTGCCGGTCTTTGCTCAGCTCTGAATGTTACTGCAGGGGCAGCGAGCATTTTGCCTTTAATTACCAGAGGAGGAATTTGGTTTAATCCTAAAAACATTTAATTCAGTATATATTTCACTACCACTATCTGCTGGTATTTTCTTTAACTACAGCCTATCCCTGTCCAAACAGTGACAACTAAATAGCCCTTTTGATTCTTATCCTTCTTGCATTATTCTTAACATCATCATTGAATAAAAAAATGTGTGATGCATAAGGTTGACATGTATTAAATAATGTATTGATTTCTGTAGCACTCTTAGGCTCTATTATCCTATATCTCTACCTTATCTCATCATAGGGTTTAGCTTACTTATTATGACTAATAATTTTACAATCAAACTGTAGCCTGAGGCAATAAATTTGGCTGCTTAATCAGACTTCATAGTTACTAAAAGCAATTTCAACTCATCATTAAACCTAATCTACTAGATAGTTTCCTCTTACACCCATTAGGCTGTTGCTGTTTAGTGATATAAGCACCTGTACCAATGATTTAAACACTTTAGATTTTATTGATGATATTAATTTATGTTATCCCCACTATTATTGATAACATCAGTCTCTATACAAACACCAAATCATTTATCATTTTGGAATTGGCGCCAACCAAGGGGGAAGATAACTTTTTTTATTGATATCTCATATATCTCACTCAAGTAGCTGTGTCTTGTGTTAAGTGCAGTTATTTATCTGAGAACTATTCTTCCCCCTACAACCCCGCTAAAAGATGACATTTGTCAGCATGATGCACCAATGCAACCCCAATGAATAACTCACACTGGTGAGTTACTAGCCAGGGTTGCATTTATGCATCATGCCGACCAATGGCATGATGCATTAAGGTATCATGCTGCTCTTAAATGGTTGATATCTATTTCTATCATACCACTCTGCCGCAAAGTAGTTATGCAATAAAATAGCTCCGGTTTAATGACTCACTTAAACAAGTAATCTTTGCATCATTGTGTCATTAACTGTTTCTGTTGCAAAACATTCAACAATACGCTGGGTAATTACTTAGATATGCCAAAAGGTGTCATAAAATTAAATAGTAAAAACGCTGGAATGAACACAGTAATATATAAGTCTCTAAAACAAACAGGCACACTACCTTATTTGTAGAGTTAACCCTTGTTCCTGTATTCTCAACTGTTTCCAGTATTCTATGGGAAAAATCCAGCCTAAAAGTATTGGGATGACATATAGAGCCAGCGGCCAATGGCACATGGCCTTGAGCTGCTGGGCAGTCAAGTGAGAACATTGGGACAGAAGGTTGATCTATGCCCTCAGGCCCACATGCTCACTGACTGAGGAAGGCACTGAAGCAGTCAATCCACCCATCCAACTGCTTGCTGCGTCAACCCTACAATCCAAACACTTTTATTTGGCACCCACAGACCTAGTTCCATACCAGTTGCATCTATCAACTTTTGACTGACTCAATGGTTTAGTATTTTTATGATAAATGCAGCACAGCCAAAATGTCACCACTGTTCGCTTCATTCATTATGGACCTTGTTGTGTCAGCGCACTTGCAATTGGAGAGTGGACATTGTTTAACAACTCTGGTGGTGGGGTGTGTGTTTGGTAGACTTGGGGGAGGGGACCAAAAACCAATGCAGCCTGAAGAGCTAAACTATACCAACACCTACCCAGTAATGGTACAATCTACCAAACTGTTTGACCATTCTCTTACCTTTCCAAAACATACAATTGGACTAACAAAACAACCCTAGCGAACTCATGTTTTGTCATTGATTTTTAGGAAATCAATGTATTGACTGATACTTGTCCAACTTTGTTGATGGGTACCTAGGACCTATTATCAGCTGTATAATGGCAAGCCTGCCATAGGTAAGCTGCCTGCCCATCATACTACAGGAGGCTGTGTCATATAATCAGGATGTCAGCAGGGAATTATTGGTTTAATTTATATTCAATCTATATATCCCAAAATGAACACAATTATTCCACTGAAGTGGTAAATATATGTATAACTAGGACTCCTGGAGGCTGTGGTGGTGGTAAGATTTTAACGCCAGCCTGGTGATTGTAACCGCGGAGAGGCTAACCAAACTGGAAGGATCTTTTCGGGGCGTTTGCTCCAGGTCCAGGAGAACTAGGAGGCAAATTTTAAAAAAAATTCCAATCAAGTATTAAATACATTATCAACAATTTTGACATTGTTTCAGAGTACTAAAGGAAGACATATTAATGACTATCTCTGTGCTGAAAAGCCAGATATGTATCAATGGATGTTTTTCCTCACTAGTATTGATCACATTGCCATTACTTTACAATAACCACCAGTAAAAAAGATCTAAATAAAGTTTCTATCAAGGACTTTCTTATGTCAATGTAAAACAGCCATCAACACCACAGGATGCCTATTTATGTCTGCAGGATACCATTGCACCTTTATAAAGAAGCCACAATGAGCACAGACCAAAAAGTCCCCGATAAAAAGTGAGCACATTTATGTCACACAGAATTGTACAGAGGCAGCAGTGATATCTTACTGCCACCTCCTACAGTAATCAATGGTTTAACTATACCACCGCTTGTAAGCATTGTGAGTGTGATGGTAATATCTTTATGCGCCATCACTCTTCAATAAATCACACTTTGTCCTGTCATTTTTATGATGACATTTTCCCTACTAACTAAAAAATCAGAACATAAATGGTGTACAGTGGTAACAGTGATATCTAAGGGTCACCTCCTACAGTAATCAATTGTTTATATTAACTATTCCGCCTGTGGAAGGTAGTGGAAGTCTAGATGGTTTCCCTTATGGTGCCAACAGCAAATTTATCATCACTTTTCTCAAAATTACACTTCCATGTGGTTGTTTTTTCTTACTTCCGAGGAAATCTCTGTGATGAAATAAATACAGCCATACTTAACCCTAATCAGTCCTTGGTTAGCAGGTGGTTAAAATATGGCATGAAGTCCTGAGAACAGAACCACAGCTGCAGGTCCACCCTCCACAAAGGCATGGCTAGATAATGTCAGAGATGACCAATAGCTGCCACAAGATGATTGGGGGTTGGTGGGCGGTGACCTGAGAGAATTGACACAGATCAGTGATCTAGGTTGATTGACACTCTGCAGACTGAATAAAGTAATTTAACACCTTCAAGTTATGCCTCCCACTCTCTTCCAATAATTATCATGCTTCAGCAGTGACATGTATTATGGCCAAGCCATAGTTTTGCTCATTTGTGGATGTAAGTCATATTTTGAAACCAATGTGTGCTGTATCCATGCATCATGCCAATCCTATAGGAATGTTACTCTCCCTATGTACTGCCAATATGCACGCACAAATGTTAGCAAATGAGATAAAGCATTCTCATAAAATCGATGTAAACCTGATCACCCACAGGCATGGAGATTCCCTAGGAGAGTAAAGTATAACAATGAACAACAAGAGACCTCCAAACAGGGGTTAAGGCTGTGTCTCACGACCTTGGGACAATGTTTTTGTCTCTGATCGGGTGCCGTCTCTGACCGGCTGCCGTCTCTGACCGGCTGCCGTCTCTGACCAGGTGTCAAAAAAAGGTGTTTTAAAAGGAATTATACTCATATATATAAGGATTTGGAAAAACGTTATGGCGGTTGTTATATAATCATAGTTATAATTATAATTAGCCTCCTGCTGCTAGTATTTTGACCTTATCAAGCCAAGCCGGTCAGAGACGGCACCCGGTCAGAGACGGCACCTGGTCAGAGACGGCACCCGGTCAGAGACAAAAACATTGTCCCAAGGTCGTGAGACACAGCCTTAACATCCTTTACACACTGACCCGGTAACATAGATCAATTTCTGTTGGCTGGAGTAGGACTTTAGTGAAGTGGTTAGCTATGGTGAGTAGCTTGCCAATGCTGCATTCATGGATCATGACAACCCTGGTATGAAAGCACTATGTGGCCCTCAAGGATTAAGTGTCAGAACCCAGCTGCAATAATCACAGAGTTTTGTGTACTCCATTCAAATTGCTTTCTTAAGCCTTGAAGGGCAGCAAAGTGCTCAAATGCACTATGTCTCAGGTTGTAGTGATGTGTTTGTACTACATGGGTACTTAAATTACAGTGCTGCATCATGCATCATGCTAACACTTGATACCACTTGCTTAGTATAACACACTTCCACCACAGCCAAGGCAAGTTACTACTTACTGCTGTGATGGCTACAAATTGAAATGGAGCACTGAGGTATCATGCTGTCCTTAAAGGATTTACTCAAAGCCCGGGTCTGTCTTCATTCAATAAGAACTAGGCATCAATCGTGGCACATCAGAGGGTTTTCAGAGGAGAATTGATTGGGTGTGGGCCAGGAAAGGTATTTACTTTGAACAGATGATAAAGCATTTCTCCTAACATGAAACTAATAGGGGATTTTGAACCCCCAACCGCTCTTTCAAACTCAGAGAGCTCAGCTCTGACTGTTACTGCAGGGGCAGCAAGGGTTTTGCCTTGAGCTGCCAGAGGAGGAATCTGCTTTAACCTTTAGGGGTTTCAGTTCGGTAATTTCAATACTACTTACTGCCAGTATTACTTTTTTTAACCACAGCCTACCCCTGTCTGCGGTCCATATTTCTCCAAACAGTGACAACTGAATAGCCCTTCCACTTTTTATCCTTCTTTGACATCATCATTGATTAAAAGAATGTTTAATACATAATGCTTAAATGTCTAAAATAATGCACAGATTAATTTCTGTAGCACTCCTAGGCTTTATTATCCCATATCTCTACATCATTTCATGATGGGGTTTGAACTGGCTTCTTATGGCTAATGATTTTAGAACTAAACAATATCCCGAGGCAATAAATTTGACTGCTGAATCAGACTTTATAGTAACTAAAGGTAATTCCCAATGATCATAAAACCTAATATAATTGATAGTCTCCTCTTGAAATGACTAGGCTGTTGCTGTTTAGTGACATAAGCACCTGTCACAATGACTTTAGATTGTATTGATGATATTCATTCATGTTATCCCCGCTGTTATCAGTAACATCAACCTCTATAAAAACACCATCAATTCATCATTTTGCAATTGGCGCCGACCAGGGGAGAAAATGTTTGATTGATATCTCATATATCTCACTCAAGTACCTGTGTCTTGTGTTAAGCGCAGTTATTCATCTGAGAACTCTACCTCCCCCTACAATGCTACTTCCTGCACTTTAAAATGAGACCAGTGCTTAATAAATACGTACACAGATTGCTTAACCCTTGAAGGAAGGTTTTCCCTAAACAATGACATTTGTAGGCATGATGCACCAATGCAGCCCTCGTGAGATACTTGCACTGGTAAACTACTCACCAGGGTTGCATTCATGCATCATGACGACCATGGGCACGATGCATTAAGGTATCATGCCACCCTTTACGGGTTGATATCTGATAACTGTTTCTGTTGCAAAAAAATCAGCAATAGGTTGGGGAATTACTTATTTATGCAGAAAGGTGTCATTAAATTAAATGGTAAAAAAAAGTTGGAATGAACACAGTAATGTAAGTCTCTAAAACAAACAGGCACAGTACCTTATTTGTAGAGTTAACCCTTGTTCCTGTATTCTCAACTGTTTCCAGTATTCTATGGGAAAAATACAGCCTAAAAGTATCGGGATGACATATAGAGCGTGCAGCCAATGGCACATGGCTTTGGGCTGCTGGGCAGTCAAGTGAGAACATTGGGACAGAAGGTTGATCTATGCCCTCAGGCCCACATGTCCACTGACTGAGGAAGGCAGCGGAGCAGTCAATCCACCCATCCAACCGCTTGCTGCGTCAACCCTACAACCCACACACCTTTATTTGGCACCCACAGACCTAGTTCCATACCAGTTGCATCTATCAACTTTTGACTGACTTAATGGTCTAGTATTTTTATGATAAATGCAGCACCGCCAAAATGTCACCACTGTTCGCTTCATTCATTATGGACCTTGTTGTGTCAGCACACTTGCAATTGGGGAGTGGACATTGTTTAACAACACCGGTGGTGGGGGGTGTGTTTGGTAGACTTGGGGGAGGGGTGTGGGGCCTTTATCCCACAAAATGTCCTTTATGCCACAAAAGAGTATAGTTTTGTTATATAAAGGCTAACCACGGGCCATTATCCCACAAAATTGGTGTTAAAGCACAAAAGCCTTTATCCCACATAAAAAAAATGCCTTTATCCCACAAAAGCCTCTATATCACAAAATCTATGTAATAATCATCTCAACAGGCCTCTATATCACAAAACCTATGTAATGATCAAATTAACCGGCCTTTATCTCACAAAACCTATGTAATATTCATATCAACTGGCCTTTATATAACAAAACCTAAATAGTGGTCTGATATACCGAAATTTATTCAATTAATAATTATTCCCTTCACATACCCACTTGCCTTTATATCACAAAACCTATATATACTTCTCTGACATGTCAATTGTAGTATCAACTGGCCTTTATCTCACAAAAGCTATGTAATAAATATATCAACTTGCCTCTATATCAGTTGGCACTTATGCAGCCTAAAGAGCTAAATTCTACCAACACCTACCCAGCAATGGTACAATCTACCAAACTGTTCGACCATTCTCTTACCTTTCCAAAACATACAATTGGACCGACAAAACAACCCTTGCCAACTCATGTTTTGTCATTGATTTTTAGGAAATCAATGTATTGACTGGTACTTGTCCAACTTTGTAGATGGGTACCTAGGACCTATTATCAGCTGTATAATGGCAAGCCTGCCAAAGGTCGGCTGCCTGCCCATCATACTACAGGAGGCTGTGTCATATAATAAGGATGTTAGGAGGGAATTATTAGTTTAATTTATATTCAATCTATATATCCCAAAATGAACACAATTATTCCACTGTAGTGGTAAATATGTGTATAACTAGGACTCCTGGAGGCTGTGGTGGGGGTAAGATTTTAACGCCAGCCTGGTGATTGTAACCGCGGAGCGGCTAACCAGACTGGAAGGACCTTCTCGGGGCGTTTGCTCCAGGTCCAGGAGAATCTGAAGGCAAGGTTTTAAAAAATTTCAATCAAGTATTAAATACATTATCAACAATGTTGACATTGTTTCAGAGTACTAAAGGAAGACATATCAATGACTCTCTCTGTGCTGAAAAGTCAGATATGTATCGATTGATGTTTTTGCTCACTAGTATTGATCACATTGCAATTACTTTACAATAACCACCAGTAAAAAAGATGTAAAACACCCATCAACACCACAGGATGATTGCCTATTTATGTTGGCAGGATAACATTACACGTCTATAAAGTGGCCACAATGAGCACAGACTAAAAAAGTCCCCGATAAAAAGTGAGCACATTTATGTCATACAGAATCGTACAGAGGCACCAGTGATATCTTACTGGTTATCAATAGTTATCAATAGTTTTACTATACCGCCTCTTGTAAGCAATGGGAGTGTGATGGCGATGTCTTTACGTGCCATCACTCTTCTTTAAATCACACTTTGTGATGTCTCTTTTTTTTTTATGATATTTTCCCTACTAACTAAAAAGTAAGAACATAAATGTTCTACAGAGGCAGCAGTGATATATCTTACTGCCGCCCCCTACAGTAATCAATGGTTTAAATACAGCACCTCTCAAAGGTAATGAGAAGCTGGATGGTTTCCTTTCTAGTGAGATCAGCAAATTTATCATCACTTTTCTTTAAGCCACACTTGTAGTCATTTTTTTCTACTACTGCAGAAATCCCTGGGATGAAATAAATACAGCCGTTCTCAACCCTAATCAGTCCTTGGATAGCTAGATGGTAATTCAAATATGGCATAGACTCATGTAGCTTTAAGCAGGTTCCCAGACCCGAAAACTGAACCACAGCTGTAGATCCTTCCTAAGCCAAGGCTCGGCTACATAATGTCAGGGATGACCAATAGCTGCCAGAAGGTGGTCGGGGCTGGTGGGCGGTGGACTGAAAGCATTGACATGGATGGGTGATCTGGGTTGATCTATACCCTGCACACTGACTGGGGATATGCACTTGAGCAGTAACTAGAGCAATTCAACACCTCCTAGTTATGCCTTCCATGCTCTTCCAATAGTTATCCAACAGGGACATCTACTATAGCCAAATCATAGTTTTGCCCATTTGTGGTCATAGAGCATGACTGCAGTGCTGCATTTATGTGTCATGCTAATACTAAGGGATTAGTACAAGGATTGTTATTATGCACCAACCAGTTATCAGAGTATCCGAGAGAATGTGAGAAAGCCTTCTTATACAATCAATGCAAACCTGCTCACCCATACACATAGCCATTCCCTAGGAGTATAACAATGACCAACATCAGGGCCCCACAATGGGACGGTGTCCTTTACACAAGACCTGCTCCGCTCCCAGCCGATTAACGTCCCATTCACATGAGCTGTTCCTCTCCCAGTTCCAGTCTCTGGTCAGTGTCAGGTCAGCGGACACCAGTGTAACAGAGCCGGGGGAGCAGGTCAGAGGCCACATATCTGTTCTATAGACCTGTGCAGCAAGAAAGGGTGCCTTTTCAGAAAGGTTTTTGAACACTTCTGAAGTGTCACCAACAAATACATTAATATAATAGCAAAATCCCACATTCTAAAACAACACAATAAAAGTCACCATTTCTTGATGAATGGGTCTACAGAGCATATCTAGATAGGACAGGGGCAGGCTCTTACCATAGTCACTGATCCCCTCCTGTACCGATCCAGTAATGTAGAAGGCAGTTAGTTGGTGGGAGCAGGACTGTAGGAATGTAGTGGTTAGTACTCCTGACTTTGGATAGGGTAGTCTAGTTTCAATTTCCAGCAGTTCTATGAAATGATTTTTACCTGAACTTTTACTATAATATTAATTAAATACTGGAATTAGGCAATTAATCATTAATTCATTAATAATGAACTATATGAAACTTATTAACTTAATCATAGATCCTCATACTTCTCTATACCAAAACATCAGTAAATTATATATAAGAAGGCAAATAAGAAGAAAACATATTTGAAGGTAATAATCAAACACCTAACAAACTGTCTTGAACTGACCCGGTTTAGTCCTTCATCCGTTTACAAATATATATAACAGTCAGACACTATCGCAGCTATTTATCTTTGTCTGACGCAGGATGTTGGTCACGTCTTCCCTACATGGTCACCTCCTCAGCACAAGCTTTATTACACTACACATTCACTGTTTATGGGTAAGGTCACTGTGGTCATCTACTGCATTGGCCTGGGAATTGCTACTCTGGCTCATGTGTAGCTTGGCCTTTGGCCTAACTGATTAATCCTATATGAAGGGGTTGCACCACAAGTTATGTTCCTAAGCCTGACCCTGACACATTGGGGTTACACCAAGCCTATACCATAGTTATTTAAATTTGACTATTGCAATACTCGCTTGAGATGAAGCTGAACAAACACAATATGTATATATTCTTACACCAGAGCTAGCTGAGAGAACAAAAGAACTGGCCTGACTGTTTTTTACATACATGGCTGTATGTGGATGTGGTCTAAAGGGCACACTTTCCTACTGTGGGTGTAAGTCAGATATAGTGACTAGCTGCATGAGTGTTATAAGCCTCGGACAATGGTAATTATCTGCAGCTGACGCCTTGGACAGTTACCCTGTCCTTAGCTTATATCACTCATAACAAGTCATGTGTATCATATCTACTACATACATTTCATAATGGACTACGCTGAACCAGATCATCTGTACAGTGCCTCATATATTCACATCCCTTTACTATAACAGTTTCTCATAGATAACTCATAACATGATGACATAGACCTTCTGCCCTTTCTGTTTCTGTACAGCACTGTGCTACACTGCAGGATAGGTTTACTTAATAAGGCAGGCAATCTGCTCATGGGCTACAGTGACTTACTCCTGTTACACTAATATGTTGCACCGTAGTAATGTTATACTATTGCATCGCTGTATTAGTCAGTATTTGTGAACATATCTCAAATAGCCTGTGCAGTCCCTCTCCCTTTAGTGCCTAGAGCTTTATAACGCAGCCACTAGTATGTATAAATGACCAGTATCTGCTCTTATACCAATGTCTTCACATGATAAGGATATCAAATATAGACAAACAGGTCTCTGATTGTTAGTATCATACTAATATCTCTCTCCTATTGAGTATTAGTAGAAGCCAGTTTCTGTTTGACTCCCTGTTATTATCTAATTAATGCAGTAGGAATGTGTTCAGCTATAGGGGGCCTAAGCGGAAACAGATCTAGTATTAAAAGTAGGCTACATGCAGATGCATTTGGGGACCATGTCAGAAGTTCACAATACTGGAGACTTAAACTACAGCCCAAATGGTCAAAATGATGCATGAATACAGCCATACCGGGTAGGCTTGCCATGGATGCGTTGATGGATCGTGGCAACCAGGGCATAAAAGTACTATGTGGGCCTTAAGGATTAAGTGTCTTGAACCCAGCTGCAATAATTACAGAGTTTTGTATGCTCTCTGAAAATTGCTTTCTTAAGCCTTTAAGGGCAGTGTAAGGCTTCACTGGCCATGCCTCAGGTTGTAGTGCTTAACTTACTGGTGTTACATGAATGCATCATACCAACCCTAAAAGGTTTACTGATACACTCCCACTTGGTCAATATGACCACAGCAGCAGCAGGTTACTACTTGCTGGATGGTAACATGAGTTCACATTTACATAAGGAGATGAAATAGCATGTTGTCATTCGTCCTTTTAACGTCTGTCTTCACTCAATAAGAACCAGGCATCAATCATGGCACAGGGTATAAATGGTGACCATTGATGTGTGGGCCGGTAAAGGTGTTTACTTCGCACAGATGATAAAGCATTTCTCCCACAGTAAAACTGCCAAAGATAATAAAGTATTTTAACTGCCAGCGGAGGAATTTGGTTTAATCCCTAAAACTTTCAGTTCGGTAATTTACTTGTACTTACTGCCAGTATAATTTTCTTACCCAAGTCCATATTTCTCCAAACAGTGACAACTGAACAGCTATTACACTTTTTATCCTTGTTGTACTTTATTTGACATCATAATTGATTTGAATAATGTTCAATACATAATGCTGACATGTCTAAAGTAGTGTACAGATAAATTTCTGTGGCACTCCTAGGCTTTATCATCCCATATCTCTGCTTCATCTCATCCTTAGGTTTAATCAAATTATTATGGCTAATAATTCTAGAATTACACAATAGACTGAAGCAATGAATTTGACTGCTGAATCAGGATTTATGGTTAGGAAAAGCAATTTCAACTTATCATAAAACAAAATCTCCTCTTGCACCAACAAGCCCAGTGCTGTGTGGGGATACGAGCATTAGTCCTGATGATTTAAACACTTTAGATCGTATTGATGATATTCATTCATGTTATCCCGACTATTGTCGATAACATCAACCTCTACAAAAACACCATGCATTAATCATTTCACAATTTGCGCCAACCAAAGAGGAAGATTAATATTCTATTGATATCTCATACATCTCACTCAATTACCTGTGTTTTGTGTTAAGTGTTACATACCTACCCCCTTCACTTTTCTATGAAACTAGCACTTATTCAATAAAAGCATTCAGTGCTTGATATTTATATCCAATATTCCACTCTCCAATAATGTTGTTGCATTTTAGAATGGATCTTATTCTAAGACACTTTACTTAAACAAGTACTTATGATGTTGATGTGTCTTGAATTTGTTCCCTTATAAAACATTCAGCAAAAATTCTGGAGAATTGGCTATTCATGCCTAAGGTTATAATATAATAAGATTTAGAAATGACAGTTTGAACGGTACCATGTGACTAATGCAACATGTGAGTGTCTAGAACGAACAGGCAAGCTGCCTTATTTGTTGATCCGGACGTGCAAGCAGTTTACAGCATTTTATGGAATAAATTCAACCCAAAAATGTTGTGGATAAGATATAGGGCCATCAGCCAACGGCAAATGGCCGAGGGGTGCTGGGCAGTCAAGTGAGAACATCGGGACAGAAGGTTGATCTATGCCCTCGGGCCCACCCGCCCACTGACTGGGGAAGGCAGTGAGGCAGTCTACCCACTCATCCAACTGCTGCTGCCTCAACCCTACAGTCCGTGCTCCTTTATTGGCAACCGCGGACCTAGTTCCATACCAGTTGCATCCATAACTTTTGAGTGACTTAATGGTCTACTTTTTTTGTGATAAATGCAACACCGCCAAAATGTCACTGCTGTTGCTTGATGCATTATGGACACTGCTTAATCAGGGAAGTGGTCATTATTTACCAAGACTAGCTGTGGGGATGGGGGTGGCAGGTGGGGGTGTTCTTAGATTGGGGGGGGGGGGGGTAAATTCATTTGGGTCTGACTGAAAATTTGTTCATCCTTTTTAGTGAAAATGCCGTCCATTTCTATAACTCAACCTAACCCCTTTTCAAGGCCAAACAACTTTCTTGCACTGGACATTTGCATTAGGATGAGAAAGAACACCATGCTTATGCAGCCTAAAAGACTAAATACTAGTGGCACCTAACCAGCAATGATATAAGCTGCTAACCTGTTCAACCATCCTCATGCATGTCCAAAACATACAATTGAACAAAACAAAAAACACATAGATAACTTGTCATTGATTTTTTGGAAATCAATTTATTGACTAGTACTTGTCCAACTTTGTAGCCAGGTACCTGGGACCTATCATTAGCTGTATAATGGCAAGCCTCTCATTGATCGGCCCATCATTCTGCATGTTGTTGCTGGTAAATATCATTTTGGGGAAAAACTTTTATGACATACAAAGATTTTCAGCAAGAAGCCAAGAGCTAACCAGAAAGACAGTTAACCCAGAAAGAGATTTTAGAATTGGTAAATTGTCTGTATCACATAATCTGGATGTCAGCAGCAATTTTTCAATGTAATTCATGTCAATCAATATATTTCAATATTAACACAACGATGTATGGTATACATAAATAGTAGGCAAGTTAATTTTTTTCCATCATGAAAAGTATTAAATACATTATCAAAGATGTTTACATTATTTAAGAGTATCAAAGAAAATAATAAGAGCTGTATTAGGTCTATATGATAAGGGACATAATTATAACAATAACTCCCTCTGTGTAATGTACCAGGAAACTAGCATTGGTTTCATGGATATAATTAGAGACGAAGGAGTGGCGGGAACCACCGGTTAATGTGTTCTTGTACGCATGCGCGGAATCTATTTCCGCCTTGCTCGGGTCGGGATCGGCCATTGTGAAGCAGAAGCTCAAAGTGAACAGTCGCCAGCGTGTAATTGGGAATTTTTTTATTTTTTTATTGTTATGGTTATGTCATTAATAAATAGGCGGGTCAGTTTGGCCTTGCTAAGCCCAAATTGTTGTCCATTATCAATGCTATATTTTGATACTGTTGTTATACAATTGTTAAAGAAGTATTATCATATCTAAACAACTTTACGGTAGTCAAACTTTATTAGTTACCTATATATAAGGCGGCGGGATTATAGGCCTGATATAAGGGAAGCAATATCTCTTATTTAATGCTTATAGATTGTATTCCTGCATGTTTTCCTCACTAGCATTGATCACATTGCAATTACTTCACAATAACCACACCAGTAAGATCTATATAAATCTCCATTGGGAACTTTCTTATATTATTGTAAAACACAACAGGATGATTGCCTATTTATGTTGGCAGGATAACATTACACGTCTATAAAGGAGCCACAATGAGCACAGAGCAAAAAGTCCCGGATAAAAAGCGAGCACATTTATGTCATACAGAATCGTACAGAGGCACCCGTGATATCTTACTGCCACCCCCCTGCAGTAATCAACGGTTTAACTATACCCTCTCTTGTAAGGGATGGGAATGTGATCGCAATGTCCTTACGTGCCATCACTCTTCCTTAAATCACAATATGGTGTACAGCGGCAACAGTGATATCTTAGTGCCATCTTAGTGCTACAGTAATCACTTATTTGTGATAAAGCATTCTCACACAATCAAAGCAAACCATCCCACCCACAGTCATGGTCATTCCCCATGAGAGTAAAGTATAACAATGAACAACAAGAGAGCCCCAAACAGGGGTTAACATCCTTTACACCAGACCTGCTCCCGTCCAAATCTGTTAGTGTCCTGTACACATGAACTGCTCCTGTCCCAATCCAACAGTGCCTGGTCAGTGTCAGGGCATACATGAGCAACTCAGGACAAGGGTTACCAGTGCAACAGAGGCCTGTAAAGCAGATCGGCATCCTCATCTGCTCTACACCATAAACAATATCTACAAATCATACAAGTGCATCCTTGTGAGGCCTCTATCCCTCAAAAGGCCCCTATTCCTCAAAATTGGACCATTTGATATTTAGGGACCAAGTGAAGTGAAGTCCCTAAGTCACAACTATTTTTGACATGTCTGTATCCCTAAAAAAAAACTATCCCTCAAAAGTGTCCCTTTGGTTAAATATGTGCAATATATAGATCATTTATAAGATATTGGATAATATTCCCACTACAGCCACACCCCTAGTTTGACGTCCCCTCCCGCCTCAGGAGGGGTCTGGTATTTTCACTAGACTTGCTCTGTGTATAATAGATTACCACTCCCTGAATAGCAAAGGGAGTTGTCATTTATTAATTACCGGGTATTTGGTTGGTACAGGAGGGCGTGTAAAAAGCCCTATGGCATAGATATATATATAGGATAGGGATTTTTTGACATTTAGGGACTTCAGGTGTGCCCTAAGTCTCAAAAGGCCCCTATCCCACAATTGTTTGAGGGATAGGGGCCTTTTGAGACTTAGGGGCCTCACCACTCTGCCTTACATCAGCAATAATTACACTGTAAGGTTTGAAATGTCTTTATTTGCCAAATCACAAGTTACAAACGTGTGTTATATTTTATAACAAATAAAATGAAGAATCCTTGTCAATTTGTTGAATTACATCATTATAAGCACATAGGATGATATTAAAATGAAATACACAGATGATATAAAGATGGAAATGCAGTGAAAACTTTATGTACAGATAGATACAAAACGGTCTACCATGACTGAATATTATTACCGGACCACTTTAGAAGAATAGAGCACAAATGGATTACAGCTTAGCGTATCTTAATATACATTTATAAATGCATCCTAGGCTATTACCTAGCACAGTCAATAAGTTGAAATAAAGCACTTAGCCTATACATCCTTATTAAGGTACAACTGTTTACGATTCAATTTGTTATAGAGTTACATTTTCTATGATTGTTGCTCATACCGTTACGGTCAGCATGCAGGGTTTGGTCCTTTTGGTAGTCACTGATCCCGGTCCACTCTGACCCAGTAACTTACACAGTTTTCTGTTGGCTAGAGCAGAGTAGCGGGTAGCTTTGCTGAATACAGATAGGGTGGCCTGGGTTAGATTCCCAGAAGTTCTATGACATGCGTTTCTCCAAGCGTCAACTTCTTAACACATATTGATTAATTACAGATCTACATTTTTCTCTATACTCAAACATCAGTAAATAAACTAAGTCTTGTAAAGGTAATAATCAAACCATGGTCAATTGTCTGACTTAGTTAAGTCCTTGATATAACGTTCAAAGAACCTGGTAGCTATTTTCCTTTGGCCGACTCAGGATGTTGGTCATGTCTTCCCTACATGGTCACCTCCTAAGCATGGGGTTTATTACTCAACATGGTCAGTATTTATGGTTAAGGTCACTGTGGTCATCCACTGAATGGGCCAAGTAATTGCTGCTCGGGCGCATGTGTAGCTTGGCCTATGACCTAACTGATCAATCCTATATGAAGGGGTTGCACCATGAGTTATGTTCCTAGGCCCGACTCTGACTCCACCATCATTATTCGTAAATGGCTATTGCAACTTGAGAAATGCTGAACAAATGCATATTTTCATACATTTCATAATGGACAGCAAAGAACCAGATCAACTTTTTGGTGCCTCAAATATTCACATCTATAAATACTCGAATAGCTCCTCATAAAAGGATATAGCATGGACTTTCTTTCCTTTTTGTTAGATATGACTGTACAGCACTGTGTAACACTGCAAGATAGGTTTCCTTAATAAGGCAGACAATCTGCTCATGGGCTACAGTGACTTACTCCTGTTACACTAATATGTTGCACCGTAGTAATGTTATGCTATTGCATGGCTGTAATAGTCAGTTTCTGTACAGATATCTCAGGTAGTCTGTGCAGTTCCTCTCCCTATACTGCCAACAACTTCATAATACAGCCACTATTATTGCTGTTATACTGATGTTATCATATGATGTCTAATTAGCTTCCCCAAGTCTTCTGTTGCTCTCATGCAGAAAAATACACTATATTTGTTCAATTGACATTTGATATAATCTGTGGATTTTTATTTGCTCTTTTGGTAGATTTTCTGAAATTGACAGCATCATGTTAAATATCATTGGCTGCTGAACTTCCCCAGTCCTGAGACATAGTACAAAGGGCATTGTTAGCTGGTGGGTGTGCCTGAACCACTGAGGGACGGTTCTATTGGTTGGTAGGTGGAGCAGTAACAGCCAGGTCATTGATTCACAACATTTGTTGATAACAGAGCAGGACTAGACTGAGGTTGTTTGGTTGTTAAATGATATGTTTTGGAAAGGTTAGGGGACGGTTCAGTGGTTTAGTTGGCTATCTGATGGGTGAGTGAAAGTAGGGAGTGCTTGTATTGAATAAGAATGGATTCGTTCAGATCAGCACTTAGAAGCCAAATACTCATTTCTATATCTGTATGAGTTGAAAACGCAGAACTGACATTCATCCAATGCAGCTAGTGGAACATGATTCCTGGTACTGGAGTGAATGCATGTGGGTGGCAAGGTTAGAGCTGACTATGTTGAATGACTCTACCTCCTGCTCCAGTGCCTGCCCCCAGTCGGTGGGTAGGTGGGTCTTGGGGGCGGAGATCAACCGTCTGTACCGATGTTCCCACATGACCGCCCCCCACCCTCAGACCCTGCAGAGGTTGTTTGTCATCCCTGACATCCTCAGCCTTTGACATTGCTGAGGATAAAGTCAGGTTGTGACTGGAATTCCTGCTCTAAGATTGAGCATAGACTGCTGTATCTAGAATCGCCAGTGGGTAAGCATAGAATATGTGGTAATGTTGCTGTATTATATTCACCATAACTAGCTGTTCACCATTTACTCATTAAATTCCTGGAATATGTCAAACTTTAATTACACCAATAAATTACCTTCCGTTCTTAATGGGACATTATTAAGTGACTCATTCCAGCTGCTCCACAGGACTGGTGATATAATACATACAAACTTCCTTTGAGGTTTAATTGGCAAAGACCAGAAGTAATATTAAATAAAGCCTTTTTAAGTTGGACACGGATAATGATAAAAATATGTCTTCCTGTTTTGTAAGCAGCGATTGAGAAATAATCTGGGGTGCAGAGAAGCAGTTGGTGTGGGAAGGGGTATTGATGGAAACATTTGTTGTTCTCTCTGACAAATTCATAAGTGTAACCTCAAAATCCTGCATTTTAGGATGTAAACATAATTTGAAAGATAATTGTCCCGTGAATCTCCTAATATGAGATGTTTGCAAACATAGCCATTACAAACAATATTATATAGGATTCTGCTAAAACCATTGTAAACACAATTTTATTATGGAAGAGTCACCCTTTCTTGCTACATTGGTCTATAGGTGCATCTGTAATCCTGTTTCCCTGGTCCTGTTGAGAACAGGATATTACACAGATACTGTATTCGATACCAGTATACTCACAGAGTCAGTTTCCCGCTGATGTCTCTGCCTATCAGTTATCATATGGCTTCTCCTACTCAGAGAGTTGTATGACTTCTAAGCCGCTTCTCCCATATCGAGGAACTTTTGCTCCCTTTACACCCGTACTGCATGCTATGTGATGCAATGGTACTTGATACTCATGTTCCTAGTTGACTTATTAGCCAGTATGACTTCGAAGCTCTTCATCTTATAGCGAACAAGAGCGCTCCACTTTTTTAATCTGATTCTTAAATATAATAAGGGTATTCAATAAATTCCAATGTATTAGTTATGTAGCCATGGTGTTATCTGATGTGGACAGTTTTCCTGCACCTATTTGTCTGGCTTCTAGCTCTTCCCCGTCTCCTGTTACAGCAGTGTCCATTACACTGAGCTGCTCCTGTCTGTCTGACACTAATTCAGGTCTTTAGTACCATATGATACTAAGCTAAAACGGCATGGCGGTTGCATACGAGTGGTTTTAGCCAACGAGTGTACGCCACGGTACCCACGAGTCGGCTTCATAAGCCGACGAGTGGGAACCGTGGCGTACACGAGTTGGCTAAAAACACGAGTATGCAGACCGCGTGTCGTTTTAGATTTATTATACCGGCTGTATCTATTAATTTCCCCGTAAATGAACAAAAAACACACTTTACTTAGCTGATGTCAACAAACTGTCGCCATTTTCGCCGGAAGCTCACTCGACAAGGCGGAAACGAAAGATATAGTTCCCGCATTCCTCAAGGGTGGCGTTGATGGTTGTGCGTTTAAAATACACTGGCGCTCTGTGCAAAACTTATGATACCTTTACGTACTGCGTAGAAACCACAAAGCACCAGCCCTTTTACACCCTCAGTACCCATGCGCGGAAGGACTATTTTGTGTCTTTTTTTTTAAAACTTTTTATATTATTTACATATTTTTAGCTTATATTGCCATTTATTACTTCATTTCACTCTAATTAAGAATAGTTATATCAAAAGAGACCATTTTTTCAACTCAAAAAAGCCAAAAAGGCTAATTTTATTTCATATCACTACGCCCGCTCAGTCGCGCGGGAGAATTCGGAGAGTGCGGAGCCTTTATGGCCAACGATGGACATCCATTTGGATTTACGAGTGGAAAATGTCTTAATTCAAGGTAAATTCTTTATAACTATGTCATGAAAATGTGTCCATAACCTAGAACTGAGAATTGTTGATGACGTCCATGTCATTTTTTGTGTTGACAGAGGTGGAACTTCCATAATTGAAGTTAAAAACGATTCCGCCAGAAATGTTGGCGCCGGCCAACATGCCGGACAAGGCTGAGGCAACCCCGGCCCCGGGTTGAGTTGGGGCGGGCACCATGGGTCGCACCATGGCAGGTCTGGGTGATGGGACTTCTAGGGCCTCTTCACAATTTGCAGCCGGGGGAAGGGGAGCTGAGGCGGCCCCAATGGCCACGGCACTGTTTTCCGAATTTTCGCCAGATTTCACCGGTACAGATTCCATATCTGGCGGTGTGAACATGGCAGGGGGGGGGGGGGGGGGCTGACACGGTGCACGAGGCTCCCTCAACTTGAGAAGTAGCTTTACGCTTCTGCCCGGTAGCGATCAGCGCCATGGCCTTCTGCTGATCCCTTGTCGCACTTGAGTAATGTATCAGGCTTTCCACAGATTTATGACCCGTGAGTTGAATAGCAGCCACACTTGGTATGTTAGAAGCCAACAAGTTCTGACATGTGGTCTTCCTGATACTATGGTTGGTGATGTGACCATCGAGGGCAGCGGCCTTAGAGATTGTGGGCATGATGGCTGACAGTTTGTTTATGCCCATCGGCTGCGTTTTATACCACACAGGGTCGGTGGTACCAGCTCCCTGCTTTGGTGTCAGGTAGAATGGAGAATCTGGTCGTCTCATCTCTGCTGGCCGTCTCTCTGTGTACAGCCAGTACAGCTGTACAGGGCAACGTGTATCATCTGGGTCACTGTAGAGGCGCGGGTTGTAGCTCCGGACATGACCCCCTGCTTGGCCATGTCTTGTTTTGGTCATGCGTTCGCATTGTAGCTCCAAAAAATTACACCCCTCCTCATCCCTCCCCACGACAACATCCCCCCATTTCAATTGCCGGGCCTCATGGCACCCCCGGAAACCAAACGCTGACCCCATGTAAAAAAAAAGGGTGTCCTGTAGGGATCTTGGATTTGCCCCACCAAATAGACCTGTGGCCCATAATTTATCTACATGATTTTCTGTGACAGCGTCAGAACGATTTGGCTTATTCCCTTTGCCTTGGCCCTTCAGTTCCTTCCTTCTCCCCTGTAGAACAGCCCGGCTAGAGTGGAACATCTCGTCTGTCAGTATGCAGAAGGTGTAGTTGTGTGCCTTGAGGTCCCTGAAAATATATAAAAAGGGTTGAAAAAAATTAGGCCCATTCTAATCAATTTTAAGTATTAAAATCCAATTTTACATACATTTTAATTTTTTCTGAACATTTTACGCTTCTTTTGACATTTTAATTTTTTTTTTCAAAATTTACGCTTCTTTTAGCATTTTTTATTATGAAAAAAAAAATTACCTGTCCAAGGCCCGGTGAATGCTGGTCAGAGTATCTGGCTCGAAGTCCTTCCCATCTGCCCTCCTTGTTGTCAGTAGGTAGTTCGCTATATAGTTGTTCAGGGTTCCTGGATCTAACGTGTGCATCGGTCTGGCATCCAGGTGGGTAGTAAGCATGTACTGCTTGAACTTCTTTATCACCTGGAAAATTATTGAAATATCATTAAAAAAAATATTCGACATTTTAAATTCAATTTTAATATTTTTGGGACTATTTTTTCTGTAATTTTAGGCCAATATGTACACTTCTTACGCTTCTTTACACATTTTTTAATGTTCATTTTTTTAAATCATGGACTTCTTACCTGCTGGGTTCGCCGGACAGTATTTTCTGACCTCTGATCGTCAACATATTCCTTCAGCTCGGCATCAGACAGAGCCCTGGAGGTAGGGGGAGGGGCTATATCATCAGTCAGTTCCCTCACAGTCCAAGGGTTTGGCTTCTTAAGCTTCAGTTTACTTCTGCAGGAGGCATTGGGCTGCAATTCTGCTCCAACAGCACTAGGCTGCACATCATTTAGAAAATCAACCTCCTCACCGATGTTCACTTCTTCAATTTTTTCCTGGAATTTTTCCCTATTTTCAATGCTAGATATAAGGCCGTCAATATCTGCACATACTACCGTATCGTCCACAATCATGTCCATCTTCTCTTCTTTCTCTGCAATCTGTAGGTCTTCAAACTGAGAGATGTCAAGGGCGATTTCGGCATGAATTGCTTCTGTTACTGCCTCTAAATTGAACTCTGACACGTCCTCCCCTGCTTCTATATGGAGATCGTTCATAATATCAACCACATTCTGCACAACAAAGGCGTCAACCACCTCAGCACCGAGCGAAGCCTCAAGGTACGTCTGTTCCATCTTGAATTTTGGCTCTGATTGATTAATTGTCGGCTGCCCCGCCCACATTTGCCGACAAATTCCGCTAGGGGCGCTTCTATTTGCCGCCCTTTGTTTACATTTGTCGGCTGCGGCCGCTGGTAGCGCCAGAAACCAGCGAAAATAGCTTCTAGTTCCGCTGGAAGCCGACAGGGGACCCTGCGGCGCTCGCTTCTATTAGTTCAACTGTCGGCCACTGGCGGCGCCACCGAGGAACTTTTTTTTTGCCGCTTAGACGTTGTACGCCACGCTCGGACGTTGTACGCCACGCTCAGACGTTGTACGCCACGCTCACGACGTGTACGCCACGCTCACGACGTGTACGCCACGCTCACGACGTGTACGCCACGCTCACAGCCTGAGAGTGGCGTACAGAAGTGTTTATGCCATAAATACGCCGTCGGCAGCTTCTATAGTTAAGAGATAGGGATCCTGTATGCTTTGTTGTCCTAGGTATAATAAAGGCAGTGTAATCCCTATAATACATGTACTATGTGTATGGCTTACAGAAGACTTTGTATGGCTTCTGAGCTACAGCTACAGTCTTCTGTTACACCAGTGGCCGAACTAACCAAGGTGTTTAGATAGGTAAAAGTATTGAATTATCTGATATATGCAGGGTAATCCCTACGTGTACTTTACTGAAGGTAGTTGTATGGCTTTCAGAATAGAAGGCTTTCTGTGGCCTCTGAGCTGCTCCCAGCTTCTTTTTACACCAATCACTGTTGCCCTGTGCTGATCTTGTAACATTTTTTTTTGGATAGAAATGTAGAAGTCTAGTATCATCATATATAGCGGTATAATCTATATTTGTACTATACTGAAAGTATGTGTATGGCTACTGAAGGATCTGTAAGACTTCTGAGCTCTGTGGGACTCGTGTCCAGTATGTTTATAGTGCTCCCCATACTGCAGGATGACTGTGGATAGCAAGCAATATAGGGTAGAAGGTAGAGTGATTCATAAATCGGTCTTGAAGTCTTACTGTTGATTGTCAACTTGTAGGGAAAACATAGACCAGGGACATTTCAACATAGACACTTTTAAGTTATGACATTGTCATCATGAAAAAAAAAGACAAAGAGTGTTGATAAATTTGCTGATGACACTTAAAGAAAATGCCATTTCCCACTTACTACCCCGGGGGGTATAGTTAAACCATTGATGACTGTAGGAGGTGGCAGTAAGATATCACTGCTGCCTCTGTATGATTATGTATGGCATAAATGTGCTTGCTTTTTATCAAAAGTCTGTGCTTATGTTATGTTATCCTGCCAACATAAATAGGCAATCATTCTGTGGTGTTATTTCTTTAAGGAGGGATGTCGCTAAAAGATGACATGATGCACCAATTCAGCCTAGGTGTTGCATTAGTGCATCATGCTGACCCTTTAGGAGTATTGAGACTACCAAGGCATGATGCATTAATGCATCATTCTGTCCTTAAGGGATTAATGGGTGTTATAGAATACCATAGGAAAGGTGCACATTGATGGATAAACAAGTTCTTAATGAGACATTTATGTAGGGTCCTTTTAACTCTTGAAAAATAAACGTTTTTTTTCAGGATGCAAATGTAATCAATGCTAGTGTAGAGTTTAGTATTTTACGGTCGCAGAATAAACAACTCGGAAGGTTCTTTATACGTTCTGGATGCAAAGAGAGAGAGTTTTATTCACACTTCCTACTACAGTAATCTAAGTTCGGTTCTTGGTCGGGACGAGACCTGATGAGGTCTGTCTACCACTGAGCCTTCTGGCCTTATATATCCCACCCTACCCGATCGCAGCGCCCCCTTTATCAACACTCGCGCCCTCTGTATACGGGTCACGAACTAACATCTTATGGTGGTTTACATAACTGCGATCCGAGTGGGATTCGAGTCCCCTACATAACCCCCCCTAGACAAAACATACACATTTTTTTTTTTTTAAACGGATACCTTCTAGGTATACACTAATATATAAAAAAATGACGTTATGTCTATAATACACATAGGGGTATGCAAAGCATACGACTCGAATAACACTATACACACCTTTGTTGTACATTAAACATGGCACAAGTATTATCAATACGAACGGCTTAACACGCTTCATATTAACTTAGTAACACTCGTGCATCCACGTGGGGATATGTACATACATATGACACATACCGAAAATATATACTATCACAGCTCTACTCTTTATCCAGAATAACAGTTTATACAATATATACACTGCTCCCTGATCAATGTGCTAGTATTGATCAGGCACGCTTGTCAAAAAAATTTAGACAGCGGGTCCGTGGCGCTCTCCTCTTCAACAGCTTTCCTGATCGTTGTTGGCTTCGATCAGGCACACCAAGAAGAGCGAATCTTATGGTGGGTGTAAAGGTGCTCTCCACTTCTTTCCCTCGAGTTTTTCCGGGTCCGCATCATATCGATTGTATCATCTCTCATATCCAGTCGTAGCTCCTCGTCCCCTGATCCTTGTTGGAATTGATGGATCAGGCACGCCTTCAGACTTACGTCTGTCAGCGGGTGTAAAGGTGCTCTCCTCTTCTTTTCCTCGTACGTCCCATTCGATTCTACTACCCCTAATATTCCGATTCAGCCCCAATACGGTACATCACACCCTATCCGTCCAAAGCGTCCTTCTCCTCCAGGAGTTTTAGCGCGGCGGATCGGGTCCCATCCCATTCGTCCAGAAACACTCCGAAACACTCAAGGAACTTAACGTTCATTGCCTCATTTTTGGCATCGAGATCAGATAGTTTCCTCCGCAGTAAGGCGGTGCTGGAAGTAACGGTTTTACGATCCTGCTCTAATTTAGCCTTTTCTTCATTCAACATCTTTTCCTTGTCAATGTAGACCTTCTCTAATTCAGCCCGAGCCTCCTCCAATGCCTTGTCATTCTCTTCTTTATAACGGTCCTTATGTGTCTTCTGAATGGCTACAACTGAATCAGCAAACAGGTTAACGACCCCGGCGTTGAAACGGATCGCTAACTCCTTCTGTGCCTCCTGAAATTCATCTACTAATTTCTGAGCACCCTCACATTCAACTTTCTCAGCCGCTGCGAAATAGTGTACTACCGGTTTCGTAGACATCCGGAGCCGGTTATCGGGCACAGTGGTCATCGGAGTTGCTGGTGGTTTCAGCGAACTCTGAGGTAGCTGTAATTCCGGGTAGTCCGTTGTATCATCGGACGGAACCGCCGGCTGTCTCCATACTAACGGATCAGCTGGACTCGGAGTGGGTTTACACGGAGCGGGTTTAGACGGAGCGGGTGGGGTAGGTTTGATCGAGCCACGGTTCAAAGGTGACTGATACGCAGTCGTTGCTGATCGGTTGTGGGGTACCCGGAAGGTTGAAGGTGATTCGTCCCGGCCCCGTTTTGCATCACCCCGTGCCGGACTTCGGCTTGCCTGACGTTTAGTGTCAGTTCGATTCCTAGGTGGATCCCCTCGGAACTCCGCTACCTGGTTCCACATTTCTTGGGGCATATCAAACTTCCCCCGATCCAGTAACAAGGCGGTTCGAGCACTCAGTTTACCATTACGGGCGTCGGCTACCTCACAGTAGGATTCCGTCATGGTCGATATCCCCTGAAAATCTTCCCTGCCCATTCGGTCGTATTTCTCTCTCCATAATCGGTGCAAATTATTGATTCGAGCCACAGTAGCACTCATACCCGGAGTGTGACAGTTCTTATAATGGCGAACCATGTTCGCCCTCCGAGTCGTTACACAGCCATCACATTTCTGATTTTCTCAGGGCGCCTCCGTCTTCTGACATTCGTACACCAACGAGTGATGCATATGTCGTTCGGTTAGGTGCCGGAGGAATCTACGGGCCGTTGTGTAATGTTTCGGTCTCGGATTGCACAAGGCAAACGGACAAATGGTTTCCCCCTTCACCAAATACCACTCTTTGTAGGCCCATCGGATTTTCCAACGATGATCCCTACTGTAGTATGCATCCGAATGATGCCGGATCTGGTTGAACCACCATTCGTAATGGTCAGACGGTAGCGGGTCTTTGATAGTCGGTCGGAGCCAATCTTCATCATCCGATTCGTTTTCCATGTTATATTCCGTGGGGCAGCCATATTTGGTCGGTCCTTTGGCGCATTCCTCGAACGAGGCGGGTAAGAACAGACGGAACTCGGTGTTTGAATTTTTGTACACCTCCTGCAACCGCTCAAATTCCTCCTCTGTCATTTTCGGTTTCGGAACTTTCTCCGTCGGCTCATCCCCCTCCTCTTCCTGTTCACCTTCCCCCTCACTCATATTCTCATCCTCCCCCGATCCGACGTTATCCTTCAGCTTCCTTTTCTCTATTATGGCCCCTACCCCGGCACTGGCAGCAGCCTGTATTGCCTTCAGCTGTCCGGGCGTCGGTTCCTTCTGTTTCAATCCTTCAGTTACCTTCTCTATTGTCTTCGGGTCAACTGTTAGATCTACTATTGGCGTTTTCGGGTTCTTACACTTCCCCCCTTTCTTAGCAGCTCGTTTCTCTTTCGGACTCAGAACTTTCTCAAAGTCGGACGAATCCGTGTCCGTCAGACTTTCCTCACTCTTGTCCTTCTTTACTTTCGATTTCCGGAGCACTACCTTTCCTTTCTCTACCGCGTCTTTCCTTAACTTTTCTGCTATCCTCTCCTTCTCGTCCTCTTCGGACGGGTCTCTGTTCATTTTCGGATCATATCCCTTGGTTTTCTTTCCTTCTCGGATCAGGGCACTTATGATCTCGTCTCTGCGAGACGGATCATCGTCGCTCTCCTCCAATCGATCATAAAACTCATCAATGTCGATACTGTATAATTTAGTTTTCCTTTTCCGGTTCGCTAGCTTCTCCCAACATTCTACGTTTCGAGGCAAGATCTTCTTTTCCGGTTCTCTAAAATATATATCCGCCTGGATGTCGAGTCCGGTTATTCCTACTCGAGTCGTTCCCGGAACACTGACTGGGATTACCGGCATTCGTTTCTCCCGGTACATCACCTCGCAGTCAAATACCGCCTTGCGAAACCCTTCGTGCACGTTCAATCCCTTCTGCATCTCGGGAAAGAATAGCAGCCAGTTTGACGGTAACGATTCATAAACATCAGCCCCCAATATAGAGATCAAACAGTCCCGCAGTTCATTCGGAAGAGTTCTCGGTACTCCTCCTTCCGGGACTACGGTCAGTTCATCAGCCAGAAATAGCTCCCGGCCATCGTAACGGCTCACGAATCCCTTCTTGTCGGGTTCGGTATGTTCGGTGGTAACAACTTTAAAAACAGACCGGCCATTCTCGTCGTACTGTCCCGTTTCCTCCTCCATACTCACGTTGCCTAATGCAGCGTCTTCGGTTCTAGTGACGGGTGAGAGCGGTTCATCCATGACATCGGTCATATCGATACTGTCATCTACGGGTTGGCAAGAACTCGCCATGTTTCGGTCTCTTTCTCGGGGTACGGTTCAAATAAATTTCAGTTTCCTGGTCCTCACTGGGTGCCTGTGGTCACAAGCAACCCGGGTCTCCCACTAACCTTGATTTACAACTCTAATTCGCTTTGAAAACAACTGCTCCTCGTGCGCTCGCTGTTGACCTTTGGTCCACCAAAAATCAATATGGCGGTTCTTTCACCCGGAACGACCTTCCGCGCATGCGTGTTACCCCATGAGATCTCGCTCGGGGCGTGACCTCATGACCTCGTTCCAGATGTAAACAAAAGGGTTTTCGCGCCATTCATTACGGTACTAATTGCTGTCTGTCGGAGTCTTTCATTGTTCGGAGTGAGCTCGTCAGGAGTATAAGTAGATGTATTTACAGGTGGCATATGCTCAACCCGCCGGATTATCCGTCCACCACCCTCAGGAACACTCTAATCCGGTTAATTAATCCCCTCTTCCAGTGCCTGGGTATCGTTCCAACACATAGGACAGATATACCCGGTCTGCCCACCGGATAATCATATGACATAACATAAAACTGGATTACATTCGTTGTGATTCAGGCTAGGTGATTGCAGTCCCTGGGTTCAATCTAGGACTGCGTCTCACCCCTTCTGGGTGAGTTTTTAGGTACCTGGTGACGACAGGGGCCTTTTCGGACGGTGAGCGGGCCACACTCAACGTCTTCCCCCTGCGCTTCCCTTCGCCTGCCGAGACTTTGGATTTCTTACCCACCGATCGTGTTGGCGAGTTTTCGTCCTGCACCTTCCGTTTCTTCGGGCGTCCCACCCCACGTTTTACAGCCATATTCTTTATTTCTTTCTTCATCTGATTTAATTCATCCGTTCCCATCTTGAACATTTCCGCGGAGTACTCCCTTCCTTTCCACGGTTTCAGCCGATCAACGTTGGATTTCTGATTCCTACCATGCGTATCCCTCATTAGCACAGTATTGTCACTGATCCGCTGTGTGATCCGCCAAGGTCCATCCCAATTATCACTTAATTTAATCCCTACTAACGGTTCATGGTACCTGCCTACCAATTCTCCCACTTCGTATCTTCTAGTCTTAAGATTCGTGTCATAACCGACCTTCTGCCATTTAGCATTCTTCTGTAACTCTTGTCTAACCAATTCGTATGCATTTTTAAACTGTTCTTTCAGAGCCTCCACAAACATTATCTGACATGGTACCTCCGGGTTCATTCCTACTACCCCAAAAACCAGGTCCGCGGGCATGATCAGATCCTCCCCGAACACTAGTAAGTTAGGGGAACAGTTAGTGCTAGCATGTACGGTGCTGTTATAGGCATGACATACAAAGTCACATTGTTCATCCCAGTCATCCATTCTCTGATTTACTAGTCCCTTTAATACTTGTATCAGGGTTCGATTAAACCTTTCTACCTGTCCATCACTCTGCGGCCGGTATGGATTAGTACGAGTCTTACAAATCGCTAACTGATGGCACATCTCCTGCCACAAATTTGATTCGAATTCCCGTCCCTGATCGCTGTGTAACATTAGTGGTACACCCAGATACAGGATCCAACCTTTCACCAGCGCTCGAGCACATGTTGCAGCCTTATGGTCCTTCATCGGAAACACTCGTGTATACTTAGTGTAATAATCCGTCACCACCATCATACAAGTATTACCTTCGGGAGTCGTTACGAATCCGGTTATAATGTCTACAGCCACTCTCGCGAATCTCACCCCGAATAGTTCCTGGGTTAAAGGCATCTTACCCATTCCGCTTCCCGTCTTACTAGTGCAACACCTGGGGCAGGTCTCTATCCATCTCAATAGATCCGTACTCATTCCTGGCCAGTAATATTTCCTTCCTAATCGTTCTAAAGATCTCTTTTTCCCGAAATGTCCACTGGTCTGGTGTCCATGGCAGAAGAACATTATATCCCTCCGCATGGCTGTTGGTATCACAATCTGTCGGATCCGATTTCCTAAGGCATTTACCTTCCAACGGTACAGTGTATTCTGTACAATTTCAAGTTCCTCCCATTGTGCAATTAGTCTACGGATTTCCCTGTTCTCTAATGAAATTGCGGGTCTTGCCGGTCTTCCTCCTGCCTCTAACAATTCCTTCATCCGCTTACAATTCGGATCCTTCTCTTGAAATGCTCTAATCGATTCATCTCCCCATTCTAATACACTTGGTTCCATATTCCTATACGGATGCCTCACCCCAGCTAAAACAGCATTGTGTGCCCCACAATCGGTACAACCAGTGTTCTGACATTTCCTAATAGGTATTCGTGATAAAGCATCCGCATTGACATGTTTCGCACCCTTCCTATGTTGTATCTGACTATGATCCAATCCAAATTCTGACAAATGAGCGAGCCATCGTCCGATCATTCCTTCTGCATCCTTGAAGTTCAACAGCCACCTCAATGATGAATGATCCGTTCTCAATGTAAAGTCCGATCCCCACAAAAAGTGTTTGAACTTTTTAGTGTATACAACCACCGCTAGTAATTCTCTCTTGGTCGTACAATAGTTCCGTTGCCCCTTATTCATCGTGTTACTTGCAAATGCTATGGGTACCTCTTCCCCATCCTGTACCTGAGAAAGGGCTGCCCCGATACATTCGTTACTGGCATCCGTGTCTAAAATGAAATGGCCATCCCGAGTCGGATATCTGAGTACCGGGGTTTCCTTGAAAAGGTTCTTTATCTTTCGGAAAGACTCCTCCTGCTCTAAACCCCACGGAAACACTTCCTTCCTTCTCCCCGGCGTCCAGTGTGACAGACTTTGAATCGGATAACTCAGTTTCGAATAACCGGGCAAGAAATCCCGATAGTATGAACAAAAACCCAAGAACGAGCGCACCTCCTTTGGACTTCTAGGTGCCGACCATTCCATTACCGTTCGAATCTTCTCCGGATCTGCCTTCACTCCATCCGTTGATATGATTCGTCCCAGATAGTTGATACTCTTATGAAACAAACCACATTTCTTCGGTTTTAGTTTCAACCCATTCGATATAATCCGCTTCAATACAACCCTCAAGTTTTCTAGACAATCTTCGAATGATTTCCCGAATATTATGACATCATCCAAATATACTAAACATTTCTTCCATAAGATGTCGCTCAATAAAGTCTCCATCATTGCCTCGAATGTGGCCGGGGCATTACATAACCCAAAAGGCATCACATTATATTGGTATAAACCAATATGGCTCGAAAACGCGGTCTTCTCCATATCATCCTCTTTCATTCCCACCTGCCAGTATCCGGATTGTAGATCAATCGTACAAAACCATTTATTTCCGCCCAGGGAATCAATAGTCTCATCTATCCGAGGGAGAGGATAGGAGTTCTTCTTGGTCAATCCATTCAACTTACGATAATCGATACAGAATCTGATGCTTCCATCTTTCTTGGTTACCATACATACCGGGCTACTCCAAGGGCTCGTACTCGGGACAATCACCCCTTCTTTCAACATCTTTCCGATTTCTTCCTCAGCCACCACTTTCTTGGCTAGAGGCAGTCGGCGGTATGGTATTTTGAAAGGTTCCGCATCCCCAGTCTTTATACAATGCAATACTTTATCAGTCCTCCCCAATGGTTCTCCTGGTTTTGCGAATGCCGTCGCACATTCCTCCAGTACGTTCCTTAATAAACCTTTCTGCTCGTCACTCTCCAACGCGGAATCCTTCAACAATTGATTCACTCCCTCTTCCAGTTCAGGTTTTTCACTTATACTGCATATGTCCATTCGACTACCGGTGACCGCCTCCGCGAGTACAACCTTGCCTATTATAGTGCCTTTATTTAGATATACAGTCTTCAAACCCGGATTGGTCACAGGAGTTACTGCCCATGAGGCATTTCCAACCAAAGTGTCTGCTGACTCCAATCCCTTCTCCTTCAACATTTCCATGTCCGGTTCGAATACTCCCGCTTGACCCCTAAAACATCGGATGGATGACATCAAGACATCACAGGCCGTTCCGGGCGGTATTTTTACGGTTTGTGCTACACATGCCATTCCACTAACATTCTTGGCTATACATTGGATTCGGTCTCTATACGGATGGTTCAACTTCAATTTGCCCGTAACCGGGTCCAATATAGCGCCATATAATGACGCGAAGTCCATTCCTAAGATTCCAACATCCTCTATCTCCGCCACCGTCGGTGAAAATACGTATTCCCTTCCTCCCAATACTACTATCATACAAGTCCTACCAAATGTCGGTATTTTGCTTCCGTCGGCCCCACATGCATTTACCCTCGTTGTGAGGTCCTCATCCATGTCGGACACCAAATCGAAGAACTTCTTGGAGATAACGGAGTGGCTAGCCCCACTATCTATCAAAAAATCTCCCAACCTGCCATTCACAGATACCGACACATACCATCTCTTCCCGTCCAACACAGACGGATTACTAGCGAATCTCTTGATATCAGTTTCCAACCCAAGATCGAATCCATGGTTCTTCAAATAATTCAGACACGGATGACCTCGGGGAAGGCGGATGCCACTTACTCTGGTCAACTCCTCTATCCACCCGTCCTCTGTACTAGTGTCCGGTTTCCCGGTTCTGCTCCCCATGGCAATTTCTTCACTAGTCCCCCCAGCCCCACACGATTCTGGCCCTTCTTCTTGACCCGTGCTGCTGGGCGATTGGTCGGTACCTGATTCAAATACATTCGCGTCGAAGGCCTTTTGGCAACTTTCTACAGGGGTTATCCGTTTGCCGTTACTAATAACCCCCTCTAATTTCCCGATTCCTCCTCCTTACGTTCTCTCCATACGGGTTTCTCTGCAGTACAAGACGAGGCGAAATGCCCCATTTCTTGACATCTGAAACATTTAATAGTTGATCGGTCCGTTCTCGGTTTTCGTTTAACCTCCATCATATCTTTCATCTGTTTCATCATGGCCTCCATGATCTTACCCATACTCGTTTCTTCCGGAGCATTACTGCTGGTGGATTCAACTTTGTTTTCTATGGGTTTCTCAACGGATCTGACGTGAGTATCTGTTGGAGTAGACCTTTTCTTCCATCGATTTTTGTTTTTCCCGTCCACTTTGACCCCAGCAATATGTTCGTCTTCCGAATCACCGGAGGAATCATCCCTGTCCTCCTCATGTACTGCATGTACCCGACTCTGCGGTACGAACCCTGCTAACAGGCGACGTTTCTTTTCAAACTGGTCCAATGAAACAAACAGATCAACCATGGATGTGCCTCGAACCCATTCCTTTTCTTTTTCGGAGATTCCTTCGGTTTCTGGGTACGAGATTGAAACTCCTGCCATGGGTCAGTTGCCACTAGGGTGCCGAATAGATAAGTCGCCGAATTGACCAGTTGGTCGTATGTACCAGTGTCTCCATATATCAACCGCCACTCATCAACAGCAATCCGACCCGGGCCCCCGTTCAGCCATTTTATCAATGGTCCCAGTGAAGCATTCTTATCCCATCCGTGATATTTGTTATCATCACAAAAGTCCTGATAACTCTCCTTCCAGTCCAGCCCATTAAATCTCTTCGTTTCTCGGATCGGTTTCCTCGCAGCATTGGCACTCCAAACCAGGCGATCCGACTGCCTCTGACTCCAGTCCATTATTTCCGCTGCCTCATCCCCCTTTCGGCTACAACAATCTACGCCCAAGTTTTGGATACAAGGATCCGCGTCATAAATCGCTGCTGTGGCGGGGGACATCGAAGCCCGTCTCTTAAGTCTTCGTTTCTCAGCAACCGATCCAGTATTTGCGCCACCACCCGTCGTGCCTGTTGTACCCTGATTGGTACCATTACCGGTGGTGCCCGTATTGTTCCTTCCAGGATGCTGAGTCTGACTAGGGTTTGTGGTATGGCCGGAGTTAAAACTGTGCGGGTCTATCGGTGTTGCACCTGGCATAGCGTACTGGTACGTGACGTTATATATCGGGGCTCCACTTGGCGGTTGCGGACCACTTATTGTGTCATCCGCAAACGGGTTCAACGATCCGTAGCTGTGATTCACCCGGTCTTTCGGAACTTCCCGCGGCGTAATGTCCCTCGTGTCGGTATGACCAATGGTCACTCGTCTATTTGAGTCCTGGTCGGTCTGATATTGGCCTTCCGTTACATTTGACATGCCTTTCTCACTAGTAAAAGGGTTGAAACCTTTCAGAATAGGCTTCGGAGTGGATTGGGCATCAACCTCCTGCTCCTTTCGTTCCTCTTCCAATGCCATCTGGTAGGCCAGAAAAGAATCGGTAACCTCCTCTTTCCTTTTTCTCAACTCCTCCAACTCCTCTTTCGCTAACCTTCGTTCCTCCGCAATTCTCTCTTTTTCTACTTCATAATCTTTAAAAAATTGCAGCGCGTCCGCCTCTTTTTCCTTACGTTCCTTTATAATGGAATTCATTTTCACGGACTGTCGATTCACCTCAATTTCATACTGGTCTCTCAGACTTCTTGACTTCTTTGCCTCTTCTCTATCCTTCTCTAAAATCATCCGCTCCTGCTCCATTCGTTTTCGAACGGAGTTCTCCTCCCCCTTCTGTATTGCTAGAAGTCTCTGTTGCTCAGCCAGTTGACTAGCGATGTAATTTTTGTCACGGGATAACTGTTCCGTTCCTTCTTTTAACCCCATCGTGATCCTTCTGTTCGATTCAATCTGATCATCCCTATCTTTCATCAATTGTACCAACTCGTCATTCATGGCACTATACTGTTGCTGCATGATGCGTTGATCGGCCCGTACTTTCTCCTGGTATATCCGGTCCTCCTCTAATCGTCTCTTCCGATCTCTATCTTCTGTCTTCTGACCTATTTCGAATATGCCAGGCGTAATCAAGCCTAACGAGTCCATTAATTCCCGTCTCGCGGTTCGTTTTTCAGTTGGGGTTTGCATTTTCGATGCACTGGCCCATACTCGATCTATATTCCTCAGACTGCAATCTAGTTCCCCATCCTCTAACGATTCCTCAATTCTCGATTCCCCCTCCCCCTCTTTTGGTCGGGCCTCCGCCACGATGACCTGCTATCTCGACTGGTCATGGCACCAATGTAGAGTTTAGTATTTTACGGTCGCAGAATAAACAACTCGGAAGGTTCTTTATACGTTCTGGATGCAAAGAGAGAGAGTTTTATTCACACTTCCTACTACAGTAATCTAAGTTCGGTTCTTGGTCGGGACGAGACCTGATGAGGTCTGTCTACCACTGAGCCTTCTGGCCTTATATATCCCACCCTACCCGATCGCAGCGCCCCCTTTATCAACACTCGCGCCCTCTGTATACGGGTCACGAACTAACATCTTATGGTGGTTTACATAACTGCGATCCGAGTGGGATTCGAGTCCCCTACACTAGTTAGGAAAACATGGATGAAAAATGTATCGATACAATCTATAGCTTTTGAATAATAGAAACCGGTTCCCCCATAGCTACACAGCAGCTGCCTGTTTAGTACAGATGGATCCATTATCCCTTGGGGTATACCATGTAGATCTAATACTACTTGTTTGTCACAGTTTTGTTTTTCTGTAGTCAGTAGTATTGATCGGTTGAAATAATTTCCCTCTATTATCAAGTTACAATGATTGATTAAATGATACCCTGTGGACATCCATATTATATGATGTTGTTTTGTGCGTGGGCAGCCTACCATTTAGACACAGACTATTGGGCATTACACACTCATATATATATATATATATATTCCTTTCTCATTCCAGCTAATTTACTACCTTGTTTTTTGAGGGCCTAATAGCAGTATGTCTTTTAAAAAATTTATTAGAGAGGCTATGGAAATAGATATTATGCAGTTACTGTTGGCATTGGATAAGCCAGGACTCATATGAAAGTGGGGGGGCAGAGGTTGGGGTACAGAACAGAATAATATCCGCACGAATAACTGAGTAAGATGTATAAGACACCTATGAAACATTTATCTTCCTGTTTGTTTGGCGCCAATTGCAAAATGATATATGAGTGGCGCCTTTGTAGAGGCTGATGTTATTGATAATAGTGGGGATAACATGAATAGCATCAATAGCATCTAAAGCGCTTAAATCATCGGAAATGGCGGATGCATCATCATGCAGCACTTGGCTAGCCGTTGTAGGAAAAAAATAACCATAAAATGGTATTTATGATGCAGTTAGAATTCCTATTTGTCACAATGCATTTGGTTTTATTAGCTACATTTATCCCCTGTGGCTGTAGTTTGGTTCAAAACTTATTGGCCATAATATGTCGATTAAATCTTGTGCACAATAGGATGACATTTAGATAAAGGAGAATATAGTGTATACTTGCCACAGAACTGTTTCTGTCTAATAATGAACATTAGCCAGCATGATGTATTGAAAATATTCCCAAGGGATGACAATATCTGGAACAATAAGAGAAGGAAATTAGCTGAGAAAGCTATTCAGTTGTCGCTGCTTGGAGAAATATGGACAGGGGTAGGTTTTGGGTGAATGAAATAATACTGGCTGTTAGTACCAGTGGAATTACTGAACTGACAGTTATAAGGATTAAACCAAATTCCTCCTCTGGCAGTTAGAATACTTTTTTATCTTTGGCAGTTTTAATGTGGGAGAAAAGCTTTATCATCTGTCCAAAGTAAACACCTTTCCTGGCCCACGCCAAATCGATTCTCCCATGAAAACCCTCTGATGTGCCACGATTGATGCCTAGTTTTTATTGAATGAAGACAGACCCAGGCTTGGAGTAAACTCTTTAAGGACAACATGATACCTTGATAGTTTACTAAAGGAATCTTCTGCCTGGATTCAAAAATGTGTAATTTATTAGCAAGGCATCGGCAGGTCATACTGATCCTGCAAAAAGAGTCAGCATGAAATGTATGAATGCACCCCCAATGAGGCATAGTGCATTATAGCACTATGCTGCTCTTAAAGGCTTAATGAAGCAAGTTGCACAGATTGCACAAATAAAGGTGCATTTATTACAGCTGGGTTTTGGATGTTTAATCCTTGAGGATCACATAGTGCTTTAAAGTGCTGAAAGAGCCGCAAGACTACCAAGATGACTCAGCTAGATGTAATGGGCTGGAATAACGCATTATGCCTATTCCCTAGAGCGTATCAACCTCATACGATTGGCATGGTTCTAAAAATAGGGACTTTCTCACTATAGCTGGATTCATGCATCAAGAAGTTAAATGACATAACTATAATACAATAGAGCACTACCCAGTCTATGAAGGGTTAATCCTTGCAGAAGGCGCTGCCCAAAACCAGTGTGAAATCCAATTACAGAACTCAGGAAAAAGGCAGCAGGAAGTGTGATAGCAGCAGAAACAAATGGAGGTTTCATTATGAAACCTAGGTTACTCGCTGACTAATGACGTAACTCTCACTTGCAACAAATTCAAAACCTTTTCATCCTACTTTAAAAGAGGTGATTTCAAGCAATCCTTTGTTTCACTCCATTTGGGCAGGTTCCTTGAAAGAGTATAGTTCTGATGCTTCACGAAGACAATGTTAAAGAACCTTCACAACTAAACATGACTGTTCCCTTGTAGAGAAGTACACTATGTAAATGGCCCGACATGTGTAAATACCAAACAGTTTCAATTAAGGTGCTGATATCCTTCTGAAGATGTAGCTTTGTAATCAGACTTTTAGCTCATTACATTTTATACTAGTTTAGTTGTTCTACTAAACCTAAAATAGATGGTTATTAGGAATATTGCTGTTACTATTTGATAGGAATGTGTGAAGAGGCTACAAATGGTCAAAATCCAAGATGGCGGCTGATTAATTAGAATTCTGCTCTGCAAGGTGTAAAATAATTCTAGAATAATTCTGATGACACCTACCCCTAGTAAATCCATCCCAAGGGATACAATGGAGCAACCAGTTTTATCCTAGAACCAGTGGTTGCCTAGCAACAGTAGGTTTACATAGCAACTAATCCAAAAAGCATAATTGTGGACAGCTATTACCCTTCTGCCTCTGCCCAATAGTTACCAACCCCAGATGCGATTGCGCTGATGGTGGCTGGTGGCCTGACTAGACTCAAAGACTCCCAAGACTACCATCTCTCTATCTTAGCCCTCTTATAGGTCAGCTGGCAGGGACCAAGATATCCCAACTTAACAACATCACTCACCATTGCCTGCCATTGGTAGTTTCAAGGAGTTGCCGACGCCTGCTACCTGCAGGGATTAACCAAACCCAGCATAATCCAGGTTCAAGGTCATGGTGATTGTTAGGATCTTGGAAAAAGAGTAGTTCGGAAGGAGTGTAAGTGGTGCAGAGTCAATGGTGCCCCTCTGTTGCCCTGGTGGTGGTGGTGGCCGTAGTGAAGGTACACATGATGACCGCGGCCAATGACCCCAGCTTTCATAACCCTTCCCAGAGTTATTCCTGGCCTTAGCTTAGACCTGTATAGGTTCAAATCAGTGAACAGGATTCAGAATGTATGATGATAGTTCTCCCATCATACCTTCTGGTTCCAGTCTCAGTTTTTTTTCGGTTGTTTCGAGCTGACCACAGGGACTGCCTCAACCCAGTAAGAACCCAAGTTCAATGTTATAGTAATGTTTCCAAGTGCCATTCTGTACCAGAATGGCACGTGGGATTTGTCTACTTTTACACCTGCAGACGACTTTCCAAGAGGGGGCTACCGACACCAGAAAGGCAAGGTGCCTTAGCCAGGTTTGGTGCTTAGACTATTTAGACTCAAACAACAAGAAATAGCCCCTCAAAGAATGGTGGTTATGTGCTTTGGGCTGCCCAAGAGGCATGTCTACAAATTGTATGTGCGGCCACCTACTGCTTAACCTCCTGAGGTTTTGCCTTTTATCAACCTGACTGCAGCCCTGGCAAGTAACTCACCAAAGCTGCATTGATGCATCATTCTAACCCTGTAAGAACTTATCAAACTTTGCAGGCCAGGTGAGTTACATCATGTACCATACTGATAAAGGGCATATTGCATTAATGTACTATGCAGTCCTTAAAGGCTTAGGTGTGCCAGCCAGACTACAGAAGATGGTGCCTACAGGGAGGAAGCCTAGTTAATTAGCTTCCCTCTGAATTCAGACAGCAGGTTATCCTTGCTTACCACCACTCTAAGGGCACCAGCAATTATAATGGGTAGAGCAATGTGGAGCCCATGTGGGGAGGTGGTACTCGTGTGTTGCTCGAGGCCAGTGGTGGTGGGTGTGGCAGGTCTGCTAACCACTATATACAGGGCACCATCCCTGTGGCAGGGTGTAGTGGTGGCCATACCCATCCTCTCCAAAACCAACTGTAATCATGCACACCTTACCTGTCACAGCCTTGTATGACTGCTCTGCACTTTCTGGTCAATACCTCTTCTCCTCCCAGCCTCTGTGCCTATCTCAGACAGTTAGTCCTATGCCATTCCCGTGGAGTAGGTGGTGCTAATCACAGTTCAAGAAGTTACTCTATTAGTACTCAGCCAACTCTGATTACATCATACCCAGCCCTGGTCAAAGTTAAAAGTACAGGCAGGTCTCCAGTCTCAGTGTATACAGGCTTGTCTGCAGACTAATTAACCTCCAAGGAGTGCTGTATAAAATATTCTTACAGAAGCAAGGCTTACAGATGATAACAGGCCTTAACCTATAACTCTTGTAACCTAGTGATGCATTTATACAGTTTTGACTGCCTACCTGTGTGCTATGCTCAACTTGGGCCTGACTCATCCTCCCAAGCTTGGAGAGACAATTCATTCCCAGGCTTAATGATTCTTCCATCGAATATCTCAACCACCTGTATATTTGAAAGCTAGTTCCCCTGCATGCACTGGGAAGATTCTGAATAGTGGCTTGTCAAAGAAGGTGTAGGCACACAAGGCCACATTGCAGTTTATAGGTTTGGTCAAACCTTGATACATTATTACGACACCTACTATTCTGATATATAACAGCCTGACGGTTGGTACTTACCGTAAAACCTTGTGTATAAGCCTAACTCGTGAATAAGCCGCACCCCGACTTTAGGAAGATGCTATAAGCTGCAGAGGGCCTCTGAATGAGTACTGGGGAAAACTTGTGTATTAGCCGCACCCCTAACTTTGGCCTAACTGAGCTGGTGTTAGGGTCCTCCTGACGGCCCATGGATCCTCCTTGTGTCCACTACCATCTCCTGTTTGGTCAGCTTTATCAAGGAGGGTCAGTTAGCGCTATGTCATACATATAACAATAGGATGCCTGACAAGGTGGGGGGGGGGGGGGGGAGGAGTGCTGTACTCATGAAGCAAAGTGAAGGGAAGGGGTTGGGCCAGGTGAGTAGGCAGTGTCAATGCCTCATATTAGCATCTCAGCACTGACAAGGGAGGGGTGATTAGTGGTGTACTCCAAGGTGTACTGTTCTTACACTCCACCCCCAAACTCCCTGTAGCTCCTGGGTATGGTTAAGGGCCTTTTATGTTGCCCTTTACCATCATAATTTGGGGAAACTTGTGTTTAAACCCCCCGCCTACCCATGCGACTTTGGGCCGATCCTATAAGCCACACTTGCCGCAGCTTCTACGGGATGTTTAACGGTAGCAATACTGATACACCAACCTGGCTTCCCATTCAAACTGATACCCAGATTGTGTAGCTTCAAGATGATTGGACATCCATCCCATGGCCTCAAAGGTAGCTGCATAGAAACCATTTTCTTCTATCACATTAGTGTAGTACGAATGTAGTCTAGAACGGTCTGTTATTTGGTCTTATGGCCAAACATTTGCATTAGTTACTAGTGTCACTAGTCAGGGCTATACCTCCACTAAACTAAATTATATCCTTGGTTGCTATAGAAATCTACTGTTGCTATGCAACCATTTGTTCTGATTGGTATATTACCTGCACCTAGTGCAGCTTATAGTATGATATATACAGTTGGTATATGCAAGTGCACTCATCTAGATGTAGATGCTGATGGCATATTGCTGATAATGTTGTGCAGGCATTATTTTGCCTTGGTTGCTATGAAAACAACCAGTTGCTATACAAAGCACCAGTTGCTAGCCAACCACTTGTTCCAATGGATGTACTCTGTATGCTCTATGTCACTCATGGTATGATATAAGTTTGTGTATGCAGGTACATTCAACCATACTTGGATTTTGATGAAATACTATGGCAATAGCTGTCTACAAGGATGCTTTTTAGATTGGTTGCTATGTAAACCTACTGTTGTTAGGCAACCACTGGTTCTAGGATAAAACTGGTTGCTCCATTGTATCCCTTGGGATGGATTTACTAGGGGTAGGTGTCATCAGAATTATTCTAGACTCCTTATTTACATCTTGCAGAGCAGAATTCTAATCAATCAGTCGCCATCTTGGATTTTGACCATTTGCAGCCTCTTCACACATTCCTATCAAATAGTAACAGCAATATTCTTAATTTAACAGATTACAATAATAACCTTCCTCGAAGTTGACTTTTTTACAGGCGAGTCAGCGAGTTCACTGACTCGTCTCGCTTGAAGTCCATTTTCCACGACTTATCATTGTTTCTCCTGCCTTAAAAGCTGACAACGTAAAGAAAACATATTATTCTTTGATAATCCGCAATAATTTACTACTTACATGGCCAAATTAAGGAGGATTGATTGATTTTCGGCCAAGTTAAGTCGCCGAAACTTGACTCGTCGTATTCTTGAAATTTGTCCATTTTTTTACGACATAAAAAAAGACATCCGGTTTACTCGGGGGTCGGCACGAACATCTTTATCTTCCGAAATAGAGCATATTGCGGACATTCAAGGTAATATTATTACTCCTACAGGTAATATCTAGGCAGTTGCGGACATATCGGACACTATAACCGTCTTTATAAAAAAATAATTTGTTTATCGAGTGCTTCGGCAATCTCCGGTATCAAAATCCAACATGGCGGACAGTGGGACGCCGAGGGACGATGACTCGGTACCGATTTGGTTAATTTCATGGATTACAGCTAAAATATGAAAGGTAAGTCCGCAATTTTTGTTGATATGGATAGATTAGGCTCCCTCCATTTGGGGGGTGAAATTGCGGACAGCTCAGTAGCCGGGTTATTCCGCAAAATGAGGAAGACCGGGCGCTAAACTTAAAACAGAGCCAATGATCAAATGATAGATCTTCAGCACAGTGACAGTGGCCCGATCCAAACTAAAATTATGCTCTAAAATTGTACACAAGGGGGGGGGGGTAGCCCCAAAATAAGTTTTTCTGAAATCCCCATTTTTAGGCCTTTCTAATGATACGATTCATTAAGAAATCCAAAATGTAGAAGTTACTAAACCAATGTGCGTCAACGATCAGCTGATCCAAGCGCCAAGCAGTTTCAAGATACCCCCCCCCCCCCCCCGATATCCCTTTATCATTGTGTGGTTGGGGGTGACTTGAAACCGACGCAGACCGGACTGTCATTTCTCAACTTGAATCACATTTCTTGAAAATGGCTCATATCAAAGGTAATTCTCAACCAATATTCACCTTATTAGGCTCGTTAGATGCAGAAATGTCATGTTTATTATGCCCTAGTGTGTCAGCCCTCCATCCCCCCTACTTTTTGTGAAATTTGACATTGTTTGGGAATTTTGGCGAGTAGAACGCTTCGACTTAGAGTCTTCGGGGTAGCGCCAAACGAAGCGTCTTGGCGAGAGGATTTCAGAAATGTAAAATTTGTCTCTCTATCATGTTTAGTTCCATAGCTAGAGGTATTTGGGGCAGGGCACCCCCTTGAAGAAAAAAAATTGACCCCCCCCCCCCCCCGTGTCAGGTTTCAGGGTTGACTTTGTCACGTGAGACGCTACCCGGTAGTGCTTTAACATAGCGATGTAAACATGAAAACTGCTCTAAAATATTGTACAAGGGGGGGGGGGGGCAAAATATTTTTTTCTGAACTCTCCTGTATTAGGCCTTTCTAATGTTACGATTCATTAAGAAATCCAACAAGTAGAAGTGACTAAACCAATAGCGGCAGGACCCTCAAACATGAATACTACTAGAATAACTTGAAAAATTGCTCAACGACAAGCCCTTTTTTGGGGGGGTTGGAGCAATTTTTGGGATCTGCCCTTAATATGTGGCAAAGAACACATGTTGAATATCCAAGTTTCCGCTATCCCATTGAAAGAAAAATTCTTTATGACCCCCCAAGCCCCCCCTGAGTTTTGGTCAATTCACCATCCCAACCCTGTTGAAATCCTATACACGGTCTCGTGGCTGATCAACTTGAGTTTGCTTTTTTGGATTTATGGATATTTCGGGGCCCCAAACATTTCTGAGCCTCAGATAATAGTAAAGAAGACATGCTGAAGTACCACCTATTTTTTTCCTGACCCAAAAAGACCCACTTTTGACCCAAATAGAGCAGGCGAGACTCTACCCGGTAGTGCTTTAACACAGCGAGTCTATCCGCGCCGACTGACAGTGGCCAGACTTAAACTGAAAATATGCTCTAAAATTGAACACAAGGGGGGGGGGAGCCCCAAATTTTTTTTTTCTGAACTCTCCTGTATTAGGCCTTTCTAATGATACGATTCATTAAGAAATCCAACAAATAGAAGTGACTAAACCAATAGCGGCAGGATCCTCAAACATGAAAACTACTAGAATAACTTGAAAAATTGCTCAATGACAAGCCCTTTTTTGGGGGGGTTAGAGCAATTTTTGGGATCTGCCCTTAATATGTGGCAAAGAAGACATGTTGAATATCCAAGTTTCCGCTATCCCATTGAAAGAAAAATTCTTTATGACCCCCCAAGCCCCCCCTGAGTTTGGGTCAATTCACCATCCCAACCCTGTTGAAATCCTATATACGGTCTCGTGGCTGATCAACTTGAGTTTGCTTTTTTGGATTTATGGATATTTTGGGGCCCCAAACATTTCTGAGCCTCAGATAATAGTAAAGTAGACATGTTGAAGTACCACCTATTTTTTTCCTGACCCAAAAAGACCCATTTTTGACCCAAATAGAGCAGGCAAGACTCTACCCGGTAGTGTATTTAACACTCAGAAAGGTTAATAGAGCTGTCTGTGGTTTAATACATGTAAATACCCAGTAGTGACTTTAAATAAGAGGCCATGGCCAGAAGTGAAAGTTCTTTTTCTGCCATTTTATATGTAAATTCTTATATTTTTGCAGTGAACGTGAGCGGTACGAGCAGGAGTCGCACAGATTGGAGCCATGGGAGCGGGAGTCGCCGGAGTTGCAGGAGCGGGAGCCTTGGCCACGTGGACACAGCACTCAGAACCTTGATTAGGGGCTCTTCAACACGTCTAGGGGCTCCAACCACTCCTCCTCGGGTCAGCATTTACCCAATTTTTGACTTCAGGGGGGGTCTCTGAAATTTGGTCTTCAGAGCAAATCTTAAACTCCACAGTACTGACTGAGCGCCCAATGTGACCAATTTTCATGGGATACTTTCAGGGGGTTAGGCCTAATTCTCAATACTGCCACTAACGCACTGCTAAGTATAGACCTTGAATTTATATAAAAAACAATTCCCAGGTCATTTACCCAATTTTTGACTTCAGGGGGGGTCTCGGCAATTTTTCTTCAGAGCCAATTATAGTGCCAAACGAAGCGTCTTGGCGAGAGGGGTTCAGAAATGTTCAATTTATCTCTCTATCATGTTTAGTTCCAGAGCTAGGTGCATATTAGTGACCTTTCGTCCCCCCCCCTGGTTTGATACATGTCTGACCTTAAACTCCACAGTACTGCCTCAAAAAGGTTATTAGAGTTGCCTGTGCTTTAAAAGATGTAAATACCCGGTATTTAACACTCAGAAAGGTTAATAGAGCTGTCTGTGCTTTAATACATGTAAATACCCGGTAGTAAAGGCCATGGTTCTTCAGAAATTAAAGTTCTTTTTCTGCCATTTTATATGTAAATTCTTATATTTTCCAGTGAACGTGAGCGGTACGAGCAGGAGTCGCACAAACGGGAGCCACGGGAGCGGGAGTCGCCGGAGTTGCAGGAGCGGGAGCCTTGGCCACGTGGACACAGCACTCAGAACCTTGATCAGGGGCTCTTCAACACGTCTAGGGGCTCCAACCACTCCTCCTCGGGTCAGCATTTACCCAATTTTTGACTTCAGGGGGGATCTCTGAAATTTGGTCTTCAGAGCAAATCTTAAACTCCACAGTACTGACTGAGCGCCCAATGTGACCAATTTTCATGGGATACTTTCAGGGGTTAGGCCTAATTCTCAGTACTGCCACTAACGCACTGCTAAATATAGACCTTGAATTTATATAAAAAACAATTCCCAGGTCATTTACCCAATTTTTGACTTCAGGGGGGGTCTCTGAAATTTTTCTTCAGAGCCAATTATAGTGCCAAACGAAGCGTCTTGGCGAGAGGAGTTCAGAAATGTTCAATTTATCTCTCTATCATGTTTAGTTCCAGAGCTAGGTGCATATTAGTGACCTTTTGTCCCCCCCCCCCTGGTTTGATACATGTCCGACCTTAAACTCCACAGTACTGCCTCAGAAAGGTTGTTAGAGTTGCCTGTGCTTTAAAAGATGTAAATACCCGGTATTTAACACTCAGAAAGGTTAATAGAGCTGTCTGTGGGTTAATACATGTAAATACCCGGTAGTGACTTTAAATAAAAGGCCATGGTTCTTCAGAAGTTTAAAGTTCTTTTTCTGCCATTTTATATGTAAATTTTTATATTTTCCAGTGAACGTGAGCGGTATGAGCAGGAGTCGCACAGATTGGAGCCATGGGAGCGGGAGTCGCCGGAGTCGCAGGAGCGGGAGCCTTGGCCATGTGGACGCAGCACTCAGAACCTTGATCAGGGGCCCCACAACACGTCAGGGAATTCCATGATGTGACAAACGTTGTCACGTATGTCCTGAGGGAGGGGCCGCAGGTCCCTCCTGAGGGACAGGCGTGACAACGTCTGTCACATCATGGAATTCCCTTCTTATTCCATGTTTAAATAAAAGTTTGAACATAACTACTTACAATTACTTACTACATGATCAGCTTTATTTTGCTATGATACGAGCACTTTTTGGTGCGATACAGGCCGTGACCTACTTAAAATAACGTGACCTACTTTGACTAAATTGACCTACTTCAAAATGTGACAGATGTGGGAAGTTATTACCCACTAACACATTCTAGTACTTAGTCAATGTACGGACTTTGCAAACATGGAATAAAGGGCTGTCTCAACTGGAAATAAAGATGGCCTGTCTCAAACATTGGAATAACCTAACTACTTTCAATCTTTCAATGTGACCATATTAAAGACAAAATGTGGCTTAATTGGTAGGACTAGCTAATCCAATACTAAGAACAACAGATGCTGGTGCTTGTGGTCAAGCCAACAGGCCATTTGCAATGAAAGAGACATAGGAATCTCCAAGTTCCAAGATCCACCAGTTTATAGGTCTATCTTAAATTTCTTACATAGTTCTCAATATGATTATCTTAGCACTTTAGAATCCTGTAAGTCTTTAATTTGCAATGCCCTTTGCGTCATTCAAGCATCATGCCTAATGCAACAATTTGGAATGATGCATAAATGCAGCCCCGACGCACAGACTTGCTAGGACAGATAAGCAATTAAATTATTATGCAACATTGAAACGTTCAGCTGAAACATAAAATGACAAGATGTTCAGATGCGCATTGATTAATTCAGGCCACTTCATCAGCAGTTGGAGAATCCCTAAAACACCACTAATGAAGCCTGCCCTTATCCCTCTACAAGAATATCAACTTAGGCATCTTTATGGTTTTCAAATTCCCTTCACACTTTTCATGGTTTCCATGGTAACTGTTAAAGTTATCATGGTAACTTCATTTGCCTTATTTGGAGCCAATTTGATGACGTAAACAGCTTGGTTAGAATGCATTTAGAGACTGAAACCTCTGCTACATATTAAACTTTTATATATATTTAAGGATATTAAAGGTACTACGGGCCATAACTTCCTACTGGGCTTTATACATCAGGTTACAGTCTGGGGTTGAACCCAAAGTCAAGAATTGTCCTCGATGTCTGATGATGTCATTTTCTTCATGGCACCCTAATTTTGAAGAAGTCGTCAGGAGTGCTAATAATTCTTTTTTAGCTGTCAGTTGGCGCAGTCAATTCCAAGTCTCATCACTGCTGCGCCTGATCAAGACCTTGCCAGTTTTTCAGTGAAGCTTTGATTTCTTGTAACATGACAATGTCCACCCCTAGACTGAGCCATTGCTTGTAATCAATAAATCTTTATTTCTTTTTTAGACATATTAATCTTCCTGAAGTTCATTAACTGGACAGTATGTCCTACTGATTCCTCTTAAAGAGGCAAGCTGATAATGACCCGTTAACATGTGCAAACAAAAGAGTAAATCACCAAAGCTGCTCACTGCTTATTAGTTCTAAAGCAGCTCACAGTTCTACTTTTTATTACTTTGTATCTTTTTTCAATGCAATAGTTCAGGCTCTCCCTGTCTCTTTGTCAATAAAACAGGCCCATAGCAACTTTGGTGTGATTAAGCAGGTTCCCTCAATTCTATGTTAAACATTGGTCAAATGCAGTTGTCTGGGAAGCCTAATGATTTAGTAGGAGTTAGTTGGATGAGTTGTAGGGAGTAAGTAGGGGTAGTAAAGTTAAGTAGCAGAGTCTGCAAGGTAAGGTATTGCACCAGTCAGGGTGATCTTGATTTATGCACACAAGATTCCCATGAAGGGTCTCATAAAGCAGAATTAGGTTCTTGCATGACACAAGAGGAGCGTGGGTGGTTTGGTTTGTGAGGAATGGTTGCTTTGGTCTAGCTGTGGCACTATGGAATAATCCAGTCAGTGGAAATTCTGCATCTAAAGTGTGAAGACCAACTTTCTGGATTAACATCCTCTCTTTACTGTCCACCATCTCACAGCACCTACAGGTACTTATAACAACAAATATTGGTCAGTCAGGGAATAATAAGGCTTTTTATTCCATGTGGAGAAACAAAGTTACTATGCTTAAGTACTGGAACAGCTGTTCTCCACACCCCCGTGGAGAAACTGATGCTCATTCTCCACAGCTCCATTCTCAACAGCATAGTTGTGAAACCAATCTTTAAATATCGTTTTAAAATGGAATTGATCAACATTCACATGAAATAAACACAGAGATCCACTCAAATCAGTCTGACTTCCTTGTTTCTCCACTCCTGAGACCTTGGGTTGCATTACACTCGGCTGCGCCTTGTGTGATAGGACCCAAGGTCCCACTCGTGGAGAAACCTGGCGTTCAGACAGGTTATCATGGACCTTTGTCTATGACTTCTTGTGTACCAGACGGGCGACTGTTTTAGGAACAGAAAAGCCTTTTTTAGAGAATTCGATGAATGAACACATATATATGTATGTAGTATGTGAAGTAGAGAGAGAGTATAAATTACTGTGGTAAACAGCTAACTAAAGGAGAAGTCATCATCATTGAACCAGGTTTCGTAATTAAGATTCCTTTGACCAACTAAGTGAGTGGTACTTCATTTGTACTATGTTGGAGTTTGTTTTGTAGATTTGGGGATGAGGAATCTTAAGAGGCTACCTAAAGAATGCCACCCCCTTTTAGCGAAAAGTACATTACGTCACTCTGCCTGGATATGGTTGACAACAATGACATTAAATTTTGCTCAGGGGGAAGAGAAAAGTGAATAGCATCCCTGCCAATGTTGATCCCTAGAGATAAGTCAATGCACTTACTCTGCTGTTAATTGACTATCACTTTGATAGATACAGAGATGTAATCAAAATAAGAGTGATGGTACTAGTGCTGTGAGTACTGAGAGGACAACCCTTTAGTCTCATCAAATACTAGTGATGGTGTAATTAAACTTTCATTAGCTTAGAATGACTATATGATATAGGGCTTCACCACATAAGGAGGCACGCTCCGCTGCTGTTGATAGATGAACATCTATAATAGCATGACGTGATGAGGCCTCTCCTCTTGTTTAAGTTGGATATAGGAGTTGTTGATGGCACATATATCTTCTTCATGTGTTTGTACCGATTGTAAAATAATGCATGGAGTTCTTTGTAGATAGTTATGAGATCAATAGTAGCGAAGAAGAAGTGGATTTATAGGCCTGATGCAATCTATGCTGTATAAATCATTAGAAGTACTGCCTTCATTACAGAGCCATATCCAGCTATCTGGTTGAATGCATTACATGGTGGCTTACAAGGGTCACCCCCAAATTTCTTTTTTTACTTAACTTCTCTAAAGTGACATCGAAAATAGTTGCTGTCAACTGTCAACTATTTAGGCGGGTGACCATTGTCGGCCACCATCGTAATGATATATATCATGCAATACAATCTTATGTCATATTTCCGGAAGTAATCATATCCACATTCATGTTCTAAAGCAATCTAACCTACTCTCATAATATTGTCCTATACTAAGACAGTGTATTCTATCGAGATACAGTTATTCTATTTAAGAACAATTCATATCCCTTGCCAGTTTTCGTTTCAACCATAATTGTTGATGGATTAGAAACAAGAAAATAGCCTACTGATCTTGTAAATCAGATTAAACATTCTAACAGCAAGATACGTGCAAATTAATCTAAAGTGTGTAAGCTGTCGGCATGTAATCTGTTTATTGCAAAAACTATGCAAATATCACAAGCAATACACAATGCTTGTAATGTTATGAAAAAAGTCAGAAATAGGGAGGGCATTAGATGTCAAATCATATATTATGGTTTTCAATACTATTTTGCTGACAGGGTTGTTGGCAGGTCTGATAAAGACATAACAGGTAATGTGTAATATCTTGAAGCCATCTTCGTTGGCCAGTTATCATTGTTAGCCAGTTTCTGTATGAAAGCCATACTGTTTACAGCCCTTTTATGTGCCAGTTCTACCATACAGACCCCTAAGAGGAATGTTGTATGGCTCCTACAAAAAACAACTATAGAATTTACATGTGGTACCTTGTCAATGACTAGCACTAACCATGTCCATTTACATTTGCAGGTGAGTTGACGATCAGACTTGGAATAATGACATTGCAAGGCTCAGTAAGTAAAAAGGCAGCAAATGTTGTATTTCTACAGGTTATTATGTGGCTTGCAGCAGTTGCTTAGGTCTGTTAATTGATGACCCTGTATGGTAAAGCTTTTAGACAAAACCCTTTATAACAGTAATAGTATCAGATAATTCACACATAGTTGTAGTTAACATTGTGTGGCATCTGGGCTGCTCAAGCTGAAGCACATTCCATTATCTTGCACTAGTCCTGTACACTTGACACTCACCGGTATTGAGTTCAATTTGCCTAAACGCCTAAATTTGTATCAGAACACATGCACAGGGTGCACACTCGTATTAGAACAGCATGCACAGGGTGCACACTCGTATTAGAACAGCATGCCCAGGGTGCACATTTGTAATGGAATAGCATGCAGAGGTGCAAATTTATAATGGAACCTGATGTGCACAGGCGTGTGCAAACTTTTAGGCAAATTGAAGGCAGGACACCAGACAGTGATGGAGAGGAGGCTGAGCGGCTCACAGTGCTCACAGTGTAAAGGGCATCCCCCTAGTGTGACACTAACAAGCTGGGAGGGAGCGGGTGGCTTGTAAGGGACACTGCGCCCTGCCGGTGGACTCTGGTTAATCCTATAAAGGACAGCATCATGCCCTAATGCATCATACCCTTGGTCTTCATGATGCAGCCTTGGCAAATGACTCACCAGGGCTGCATTTATGCATCATGCCAGCCCTATGGGTTGAGACACTACCAAAGGGTCGGCATGATGATCAAATGTAGCACTGGCCAGTTACTTGCCGGGGCTGCATTGGTGCACCGTGACGGCAAATGTCATCTTTTAGCAACATGTCGTCCTTAAAGGATTAAGGGAGTTCCTATTCCACCAACTGAACACAAGAGGATGTGTGTGAAGGACGCTGCCTTCCTCCTGCATCAGTTCTCTCCTACACAGGCAGCCATTGCCTGCAGCACAACATACCTGATGCTGTCTGCTTGCACACACACCACACACTCACAGACAAGCTGTAAGGGACACTATCTGAAGCACTGGTGTTGGGTTATCCCACACCGGCTCAGATTGTCAGGGAGAGTCCACCATCTTCAGTGCTGTCTGCCCTGTCACTAACCTGATACTGAAGACAGCAGAAAGGGGCAGTCAATGTAAGATGGGACTGACACACATTGGAAGAGGAGCAGACCGTGAGAGCAGGACAACCATCTGAAGCAGGTTGACTCTGGTGTTGGGTCACTCCGTACTGCCTTAGATTGTCCGGGAGACTGTCCGCTATCCTCAGTTCCTCCTGTTTACACTGACACTAACCAGACACTGACAGAGCAAGGAGGGGGGCATCAGGTGAGAGGGGACATCATCTGGAGCAGGTCGACTCTGGAGTTTGGTTACTCTGCACAGGCTTAGTTTGTCAGATTGACTTCCACCACTGAGATGTCAGGTTGGTTAGTGGAGATTTGATGGTGGTGAGAGGAAATGGATGAATCAGTGGGCAGTTGTGTTGGGTTAAAGGATTATGTTTTTCTTTTTGATTTTCAGTTGAATGACTGTTTACGCTGGATTGGTTGTTACAAAAGCTTCAACGGTACATTGCATGGGACAGGCAAGCCTACATTGCTATACAAACCTTCCTCTCCACTAGCAAACAGACTTAGTTTGTCCTTTGCACACTTTGATTAAGATATCTCTCATCTATGAAGCAATTCTAATATGGAGAATAGAAATATGGTGAATAGAAATAGATGGACAGAAAAACAGTCAAGTTGTACTATTTTGCCCCGTTTTTTCTAAGCCAGAGAAAAGGTACAATCCCTGGAGCATTATTTGTGTCCAATAGCTATGGAGGCTGCCTTAACTAGTAATGACTGACTATAGAACTTTTTGAACAATCCATTCAGAAATAAATAACAGTGGACGGAATATTGGCAGGCTCGCACCATTTAGACCTCTATGTCACCTTTTCTTTTTACAGTGCAAAATGGTACACATGACCCCCCCCCCCCACCCAATGCTGCACTCATTCATTGGTAGAACTATAAAATCATAGTGAAATTTTATGAAGTTTCGAGACTGCCCTGTAGGTTATCAGAACACAGTACGGGACAACTATCAATTGCACACATAATTCTCTTGAAGAGGGTCGTAAACCAGGATCAGGTTCTTGCATGACACTCAAAGGGTGTGGGTGGCAAGGTTGGTGAGGGAATTGAATCGGTATTACTTCTACTTCAGTAAGTACTGCATATTCTATGCAGTGCCTAGGTCTTGGGCAGTAGATCAACCTTTAGTATCAATGTTATCACTTGACTGCCTACAACCCCAAGAGCACCTTGCATAAGTAAATTTTCATCACTGACAGCTCTAAGCTTTGCATGGGCTAGCAGTAGTTATGAAAGCTTTCTCAGGATCAAGCAGCCCTTCCAAGAAAAAGATGGATGAGGGTATTTCCTACTCAGGGCAAATTGATTTCACTGGCAGAAGATTGACTGATATTGATGCATTCATATCCAGCTAGGCAAAATGCAGGAGGTGTACATGTCGGTCTATGAAGAGAAGAGGGGAATTGTTGTATATACAAAGTTCACTATAAAAAAGATTGATGGTCTGATATTATTGACACAGCCTGTTTCATCGGATAGTGTATACGTATACCCTTCATTAAGCTGAAGACTATAATAAAGTAAGATATCTGTTTTATTGTGATATGTTAGTGTCTCTTGGCTGCTGTTTTATTTTTTTTTCTATATTGCCCTCATTCCCGGCACCTCTCTGTCACTGTTAATTAAGGAATGTCTAAAGCAGCTTTACCCTCAAAAAGTATGCGCCCCTATGATCAAGGATTCATGCACACTGTACTTTGCCTTTGCTTTTGTTACTTCTATTTTAACATGCCGAGACCCCTTCACCAAGCTAAATAATACAATGTTTGCCTCTCAGATGTAATCAACTGATCCCCAAAACCAAGGAATAAGGTCATCAATCTACAGGTCCATTACCTAGTAAAGTAAAGTATCTATAACACCAGTATAGGCTTTCTGTAAAACATCACATTACCAAATGGCAATCAGATTGATGAATTGAACAAACATTTCCACACAAATCTCTCTGCATTCTACTCAATACTGCTTAGTATACAAAGCCATCATGTATACAATGCTATAAAACAACCTGACACTGGGTCCCACAGCGGAGTGCAGTGTCCTTTATACCTGACCTGCTTCCCCATCCACCAAATTTGTCAGGGTCTGGTTTTTGTCACATCTGCCTGTAACAGTACAGGACAATAGACATGGGTGTAACAGGAGTAGCTCAGAAGCCATACAAGCTTAGAAATTATATAAGTGCCTGATTAATCAACTAGGAACATAATTACATTACAGAGCATTCAGTTATGGCAGTATAAGCGGAGTAAAACCTCTTTTATATGAGACCAACAGCTTACAAGTCATATGACAGGCTGACTAGGAGGAGCCATATAATAACTAATGGGTAAAAAAACATAGGCAGATAACAGACTCTAAGACTCTCCTGTTATCAAATACAACATTTCTGTAATATCCTCTTCTCTACAAGATTTAATAAACAGGATTACAGGTGCGCCTGTTGCATTGAAGTGCAGTGTATATACATGAAGAACCTTTTCTTTTGTTTTAAATATCGTTATTTGCATTTAAGTATTATACAGTATACATTTACAGCCTGTTTATGTGTCATCTTTAGAAAAGGGGGATCTCTCCTGTTCTCTATGAGTTGTAGAGCTTAGGGAGTGTTCATTTATAAGTTACAGGGGTTTGGGGGGGGCGTAAACATTTCCAACCCCTCCTGAGGGGGGGGTAACAAACTCTAACCTCTCTTGTGGGGGGCCTGTAAAATATTTAGCCCCTTTTTAGAAAAAAAAGCCCGCACGTTACTATAGTTCAAAGGGGAGCGCGCTAAAATGTTTCCGACCCGTCGGCGAGGGGGGTCACGACACTGCTCTTGAAGGGGGGCGTAAAAAGATTTCGCCCCTCCCTGCAAAATCTCACACCCCCTCTGTAATTGATAGATGGACACTCCCTTAGTAGTCATACAACAATCAGCCAGCTAGGATTGTGAGATGTATGATGTACTACTATTGCATTACATAGCATGCACGACTATCACTTTAAGCCTTATGATAACCAATAGGAGGAGACATAAGCAGCTTACAGACTCGGTGTGAGTCTATTGGTATCAGATACAACATCTCAGTAATATCCTCTTCTTGACAGAATTCAATCAACAAGATTCCAACTGTTGCATTGGAGCACAGTGCAACTAAATATATCATATCCTAGAAACCATATACAATTCAGAATGTATCCCTTTTTTTCATCCTTTATTTATGAAAAGTCATCGTCTGTTCTTATACAACTTAAGCATCAGAAATCCTTATGAGTTCGAAAAAAAGAGTAATTTGTGCAGCATCATTCCTGGTGTAATATCCCTGGGATTAGGATGCATATTGGGATCTCAAGCCAGGGCCGGTACGTCACTGACGTTCACTGCCCCGAGCATTAATCATCAGGTTGTAACCTTTAGCAAGAAAAAGCTGGAAGATGCTTTCTTGGTGTAATTTTAGCTTTAACTAGATATACCTCTTGAATGTGATGAATAGCTGGTGAACAACTGATTAAAACAGCATTCAAGAAAAAAGTCAATATTCTATTTACAATATATATGATGAATATAATAATTAGCTATTCTACCAGGTCTGGGAAATGAAGGGAAATCCTCCCCAGGAGGGTGTTTTTCCCCATTGGTTTTTGTGTCCGTATGTGTCATACGGGGGTCCCGGCAACCCATACGGGCAAAAAGTGTTTTTCCTCATCGGATACGGACAAATTTTACCAAAAAGCAGAATCCCGTATCCTAGACGGGATCCGTATGTGCATACGGAAAAAAAGTGTTTTTCCTCATCGGATACGGGAATTATTTTCCGCATAGTGTCCGTATGAGTCACCTCAATTCCTGAGCTATGGGAGCAGCATAAATTCAAAAAAAGTGCCCCGTATGCAGCATACGGACATTTTAACACCCGCATACGGACATTCTAACTCCCGCATAGGTAACAAAGTACCCCAGATCCACATTGAATGTAGCGACCTTGACCTTGGCATGACTTAGCCTCTAGCAGCACTGGCGCTCAGCCAGCTCTGTACTGTGATGGCTATTGTCTACCAGCGTTTATACACAAGGAGTCTATACGTAGAGTTTCAGCTCCATAGGGCCATTATTTACCGAGTTACAGAAGAAAAGACATTTTTTTGTATAACTTCTTTGAAACTCAATTTTTTATTTATTTATTTCTTTTATTATAAAGGTAGAAGTTGGACTTTACTTATCTATTCATTAAAACAATCCTAGAGCCATTTATTTTTACATATATATGTGCACTTTAAAAAGGGAGAAGGGAGGTGGGTGACTGTACTAGCTTACAGAATAATGGTTTAGGTCCCCATGACCTCCCGCAATTGGCTTGTGATCTCCATTCCCTCATATACATATGAGAGGAGTTGAGGCCAGCTTGACTTAGCCTCTAGGTGGCAGCACCAACACAGCCCGGAATTTACACTCAGGCTTGCTGTACATGATAGGCAACACACGCTCTGTACTCTGATAGCTATTGTCTACCACCTCCACAACGACAGTAAAACATGGATCCACCCAGGGGAGAAACCTCTCTTGTGTTGCCTACCATGTCTGTAAACTCCCCCTTTTTAAAGTGCTATATTATATGTAATAAAATGGCCCTAGAATTATTTTAAGGAGTAAATAAGTAAGGTCCAACTTCTACCTTCATGATAAAAAAAAAGAAAATTATATGGATTTTCGGAGAAATTACATGAAAAAGAGTCTTTTCTTCCATAACTTGGTAAATAATGGCCCTACAGAGCTGAAAATCCTTGTGTATAAACAGTGGTAGACAATACCTATCAGAGTACAGAGCTGGCTGGGGCCAGAGGTGAAGAAAACACTCCAAATCCAGTGCCTTTCCCGACCTTTCATATCTCTTCCCCGACCTCCCTTCTCCATTCCCCGACCTCCCTTCTCCATTCCCTGACCTCCCTTCTCCATTCCCCGACCTCCCTTCTCCATTCCCCACCCTCCCCTCTCCATTTCCTGACCTCCCTTCTCCATTCCCCGACCTCCCCTCTCCATTTCCTAGCATCCAAAACAGAATGCGGACCCTTTCCAGCCTACCTCTGTATGTGTCTCTATATTATGACGTCACAGGGGGAATTCCCTAGGGGTTTACTGGAATGTAGACTGGTTTTTGTACATTTTTACAATTAGGGCAGGTGAGTCCTGCATTGGTAACCCATATGCAGCAGAATTTATGCCAATCCCGTATGCACATACGGTCCTGATACGGAGGGGGGAAAAACACTGTTTTTGGGCTTCACAATACGGGTCCCGTATACGGTCCGTATTTTGTGTCCATATTGGTCCCGTATTGGACCAATGGGGAAAAACGCCCTCCTGAGCCCCTATTCACACCAGCGTTAATTTTCACAACGCATGAGAGGGGCTCTTATCTTAGTCACCATGGTGACACTGATTAGGGCTTACTGCCTACTGGGTGAGGTGGAGGAATACAGAGGGAAAGTCTATAGATTTAGAATATTCATATGGTATTTCATGGCAATCCCAAGTATGATTCACTATTCCCCATGTATGATTCAAAAGCATACACGAATCTATCTCATGGGATAAATTCATTTAACAGCAAATTGTTTGCACACCTACCTGCATTGTGAAAATTAACACTGGTGTTAATAATGACTCTGGGGAGGATTTCCCTTCATTTCCCGAATCTGCTGTCTACCACAGAAGTCAGTGCTCAGTCTCAGAGCAGGAATTCCAGTCACAACCTGACTCTACCCTCAGCAATGTCCAGGGCTCAGGATGACAAACAACCTCTGCAGGGTCTGAGGGTGGTGGGCGGTCATGTGGGAACATTGGTACAGACGGTTGATCTCCGCCCCCAAGACCCACCTACCCACCGACTGGGGGAAGGCACTGCAGCAGCAGGTAGAACCATCTAACATAGTCAGCTCTAAACTTGCCACCCACATGCTTGCACTCTAGAATCAGGAATCATGTTCCTCTAGTTGCATCTACATAAATGTTAATTTATATGCCAGCAGTGTCTTTTGATTCCATATGGAACACAAATTTGGTACCTAGACATATTGTTATAGTTTGTTCAAGATTGTTCTGAACCAAATCAATTTTCACACCCTACTTTAAACCATTCACCCATACATTAGATAACAGACTAAATTTTTGATTTCTAACGGTTTTCTAACATTTCCACAACATATCATTTAACAACCCGAACCACCTCCTCCTAATCCTGCTATGTTATTGATAGATGTTGTGAATCAATGCCTTTATCCTCCATCTGCCAACCAACAGAACCGTCACTCAGTGGTTCAGGATAGTCCACCACCTAACAATGCCCTTTGTAGTGTGTCCTAGGACTGGGGTTATTCAGCACCCAGTGACATTTACCATGCTGCTGTGGACTGAGAATGAAGGAGAATTTCCCAAAAAGAGCAAATACAAGGCAATGACATAGCATTCTTTAGAAATGTCATTTGAAATAACTTTCTTCCGACACTGGTCATGAACAAAGATGAGCAAAATAGTTGCATAGCCGGATATGCTTTAATTCATGAACGACTGTAGTAAAACACTGTGCTGGCCAAGCTAGAGTAGTATTTCCTAGCCCCATGCAGCGGGTGACCACACTGACCTGAATCATAAAGGGTGAACGTCTAGAGTAATCACATTTGTGGCAATGAGGTGACGAGGTAGGAAAGATGTGAGCGACATCCTAAGTTTAAGGGGGAAAAATACCGTAAAACTTCTCCTTTAAGATGACCCCGCTTTTAAGACGACTTTGTAAAATCTTGTACAAATTACCTTTGAAATCCCTTTTTACTTTAATCTAATGTATAGAACCCCCCTTAAAGGCTGGGTTTTACAGTAGTCACCATATATTCTAACCACTGTTATTTGGTGCAATCATGAAAAGTCAAATCTATCAACAATGTGAGCAACTATATAAACAGTTTATCAGTATTGTTGATGGCAATCAGATGAGAATGATGGCCAAGGGAGAACATCCCTGGGTCATAGAGTACGGTGGTCCCTTGTGTAAAGGCGCATATCTCGGTTCCCCTCCAGCGGCAGTCATAGTGGAGCTTGGACAGTTACTCAGCCCTATATATAGGGGCGCTTGGGCTTTAAGCAAATTAGATACTATGAATCTAGTAATTTACTTTGGATTTAAATACCACTATACCGCTGCACTTATATCTAACAGGCACTTATTCCACATTTTAGTGCTTTATTCTTATTTTATTACCCCTGTATACCAGAACTTATTAAAGGATGGCTGCGGTATAGTGGGGGGGGGGGGATAAGAGCAGCAGTTTATAAAAGTGGCTGACCTCACAGCAGGGTCAATAATAACTCAAGTCGTTATGTGGAAACCATGGTGAGGACGATGTGACAGGCATTATAAGATGGCAAGAGGAAGACAGATTGGTGGTTTCTGCATCACCTGCTATATCATGTGGATAAACAGAACCATAAGCTCAACTATCTAAACAGCAATATAAGACATTTTATGTACTTTCATTAAGATGGTAGATTCATATGGTAAATAACTGTCAACACAATATAAATCTGCCAAAGATTTGATAATCGAATTTAAATACCGTTTTCTTAGGGAAGATGTTGAACAAACGATAGTAAGGTTTGGATTAGATGTATGTAGATTCCCTTGGGGAATAGATGGATGAGTGTATGGGTGAGGGGTCTAGGAGCAAAGAAGGGCAACTAGCAGTGCAGGGTGAGGAATGAGCCAGTGGGAAGGCACAGGCAATATGTATGAGTATTGACTGGAGTGGTAATACCAGCCGGGTTGCTATTGGTGTTTCACACCCTTGTTAACAACTGAGGTCACCTTACCTTACTATAGGTGATTAAATCAATGATGTACGTATAGATACATTCAGCCCCCCTATACACTCAGCAAAGCCAGAGCTCAGATTTTTGACAAAGATTGATATGTATTATTTGGATGAATGTAAATATGCGTCCCCAAATGGTATGAGAGAGATCAATGTGAAAACTTGATTCCAGAAAGGACTGTAAGTCTAAAAGTTGAACTGTTTTCCTACATTGACATTTCCAGCTACAGAAGGCCTCTGCATCAAGCAGTCAAAAAGTTACCATACAGCAGGGTAGGCCTATGATGTTTGTTCTCCCCAATATTTGAAAAGACATGTTAACAGACATACTTAACAGTCAAAGACCTTTAAAATGCCAATACACAAATAGCTTTTGCTGTTAACTATCGTTTATTGCACACATGATTCAATCCTTGTGTTTTATCTATGAAGATCTTGTTTTTACTTTGAATATTACAAGCTAGCTATCGCCTAGACCCCATTTCCTCCCTCAATAAACTTTTGAATGTTGAAAGGTGCAGTGATGACTTTTAGAATGCACAGATAGCTTTTACCGTTAAATATCATTTATAACAAACATCATTCAATGTTATCTATGTTTTTACCCTATGTAAAATCTTGTTTCTCCCTGATATTTTAAGAGCCAGCCATCGCCTCCAACAACCCCTCCTCCGTCACTAAATTTCTGCATGTTAAAAGGTGCAGTGTTCACATCAACTATTTGGGTGTCATGTAAACAAGACCAATGGCCACCCACAGTTAGGGAGAGGCACGCGTGATGATGCCTGGGTAAACTACACAGGTGCAGTGCTGCATACAAACAGTAGACTACACACAGACTGGTGTGGCTGCTGACATGCCTCAGTGTTTGCGGAGATGGGAAAGAGCAATGTTCTAATCTGAAATTTAAAATGTTGGGCTGATGTCAGTCAGATGTCCCACCTACCTAACATGTCCATTGCTGCCTCTGTTGAACAACAGACTTATATGGTAACACCAGAGAAAGTATCCACAACTGTTAATGGTTCTATCATAGACCAGCTATTCTACTAGCAGACATGTGCAATGTTGTCACTAACCCAACAATACTGATGGATATGAAACAACTTGGATTGTTTTTTCACACTCCTTTTTGAAAACAGACAAATAAGCAAATATGCCATAAAAGCTTTGCTCTAAATGCCAACATTGATGATTTTCCTTCTAAAGCCGGCTTAAAAACATGTAATGGGCGTGTCCAATTAGGGTGTTGACTGGCAGCCATTAGGGACAAGTGTGGTTTAAGATTTCTCCCTGAAACCCACAGGAGTTTTTTTCTGGGCTCCTTCTCACTTAATGACCTTGCAGGCGCTAGAAAAAATGGGGAAAGATGGGTTTGTTCTAGAACCTGGTCTTAACTTTGCCCTTGTTGCACAACAGGGACTGGTGGTTATTAATTGTCAAAGCATAACTTCAAGAGTGATTAAATACAATTTTATAATGATTGAATACCATAGTCTAGTCATTTTAATTGATCGATAAAAAATAGTTCAGTCAATCTATAGTGGGGCCTTTTATGGGTCACTATTAACATGGTGGAGCTTTTTAGTTTGATACAGTAGAACTCATCTTTGCTCAACGAGCGCTTTTTTGCACCAAATTGCTATAACTGTTAACAATATTTCAGGGATCCCTCCCTGGGGTGTTCTTGGTCCGAATGAGACCACTACTTGCATATTTAAGGGTCGTATAGTGCTTTAATTTGCCATGCCGCTGGTCATCCTGATACATTTGATCAGCCTTAGTTAGCCCCGGCAATTAACCTGCTAGTGTAGGAATCATGTATTGCCTATGGGATTGGTACACGCCTGAATGGTGGGTAATATGAATGCACCGCCAACAAGTAGTTTTGCCAACGCATGAGTAGTATGATGATAACACATAACATGAAATCATAATCTGGAACTCCAAAAAACTGAATGGGCAAATTGTGAGATGTTTAGATGAGCAATGACTGAATGATCCTACTCCATCAACAGTCATAGAAACACTAAAGCATAAAGCACTAATGAAGGCAGCTCAAAGCCTTCTGCTAGAATATTCAGGTGGGAACCTTCATGGATTCCAATGGCCCTTCTTCACATTTCACAGTTTCCTTGGTAACAGTTCAATTTGCTGATGCCCCTTCGCCTCATCTGGAGCTAATTTGCACATCCACTGAGCTGCTCTAGTTAGACCTGTGTCCATTACACTGAGCTGCTCCTGTCTGCCTGACACTAATCAGAGACTAACTGGCTGCGAGAGGGGGCAGCTCATGTGTAAAGGTCACCATACTCTGCTCGGGACCCAGGAGGGAAGCAACTTGTAAAGGACTCTGCACCATGCTATGTGACTGCATTTAGGGGAGTTTATATTCCACCACCTGAGCCTCAGAGGATGGGTGTGTTGGACACCAGCGTCCTCCTACATTAGTTCGCAGCTATAAGGCTGACTCCATCGGATTGGACGAGATCTGTCCATAGGTTTAACATCGTGAACCTTCTTCCCTTCCCATTTTTTGTCTGTGGATTCAGCCCTCATACAAGTATACATTACATTTAGCAGCACCCAGCTGAATAAAACACTGACAGATGTGCTGTAAGGGACACCGTGTACAGCAGCCGGAGCCTGGTGCTGGTTACTCCACACAGGCTCATATTGTCAGGGGGAGGTCTACCATTGTCAGTACCTCCTGTCTGCCCTGACACTAACCAGACACTGACAGACAGCAGATGGGGAGCAAACTGTCCATGTGAGAGCATCATGACATCATGTGAAGCAGGATGCCTCCGGTTTACTTCATACAGGCTTAGATTGTAAGGGATAGCACCCGGAGCAGTGGGAAGCTGGGGTTGGGTTACCCCACACAGGCTCAAATTGTCAGGGAGACTGTCCAACACAGTCAGTTTCTCCTGTCTGCCCTGCCACTAATCTGACACTGAGAGACAGCAGAAGGGGAGCATACTGAGGGAGAGAATGCCATCTGAAGCAGGTTGAATCAGGCATTGGCTTACCCCACACAGGCTTCGATGGTTAGGGAGAATGTCCACCATCCTCAGCTGCTCCTGTCTGCCCTGACACTAACCTGACACTGACAGGCAGCAGAATAGAAATAGATCATGTGAGAGGGGATGCCATTTGAATCAGGATGATTCTGGCATTGGGTTACTTCATACAGGCTTAGATTGTCAGATTGAATTCTAGCACAGACATTTAGAATGTTTAATGGGAATTATAACATTCTATTATAATGTTAATGTACCCTAGAAATGGCATTGTATGCCTGCCCAATGCTGCCTGATGGGTTTTTTAATTAATTATCACTAAGGATTGGAGAGCTGGTGTAGGGGAATTTTTTCCTGACCTGACTTGTTTGCAAGAACCCTGTCTAACTTAGGGGATAGACTCTTTAGAAATATAATTTTTGTTCAAAAATTAATTTTTCATTCTTCTCTCCCCTTGTCACAACGACTGGGCTGGCGTGGGAAAAAAGCTGGATAGCTGGTGGAGAAAAGGGAAGAATTCAGTTGGCACAGATTTATTCAGTTGGGTTAGGAAATTAGACAGTTCAGATTTTTGGTGGACTGGCTAGTACAATCCAAGGGTAATGGAGGCACCCTGAAACTAGTCAGGACTAAATATGATACTTATTAAACAATCGTTCAAGAATGAACAACAGTGGAGAGATTACTGGCACCCTTGTACCAGTCAGACCGTTTATGCAGGTCAGGTCACACTAGAAGGGCACAGTTAGCAATGTTAGTGAGAGAGTTAATGAAAAGGTATTGCTATCTCTGCCATAAATATTGCTTATACCACATTTGGGCTAAGGAATGGCTGTGTATAAAATGAGTACAAAGCAATCAAGGAGATTAATAGAGGCAAAAGTCGGATATAGATCATGTTAATGAGCCACGGCTGGCGCCTTGGACAATTAGTATGTCCCTGACTTATATCACTTATATAGCAAGTTACTCTTACCATATCTAGTAGATATTCTATACAGTGTGTAGGTCTTAGGGCTGTAGATTAGCCTTTAGTACCATCACTTGGCTGCTCTCCACCTATAGTGCTCCCTGTGTAAGTAATTTGTCATAGCTGACACTTTTAAGCTTCACCAGTGCTGCTGATACATACGGATGGGGTGCTGTCTGAGGACCTAGCAGGCCCTCCCGATAAAACAATGTATGAGGGAGTTTCCTATAATGGGCAAACTGATATCACTAGCTGAACATTGACTGATATTGATGGTTTCACATCAAGCCAGGCAAAATGCATAGGGTATAAATGATAGTCTATACAGAGAAGGGAGGAAAAGCATGTTTGAAGTGAATGATAAGACTAATGGTCTGATATTATTGGCACAGCCTCTTTCATCAGATAATGTATATGTATACCTTTCATTACCCTGAAGACTATAATTAACTCTAAAGACTGAAGACTATGATTAAGTAAGATATCTTATCTGTTTTCATTTGTTGCTTATAACTGCCCTTCCTCTCATATATCAATTTGATATTTTTGTGTTTCTTGACTGGTATTTTATATGTGGTCTTTATATGGTGCTCATTTTTGACGGATGGAATGTTTCACTTTGCTGTGTAAGTATATACTTCTATGCTAGTATTTTTGAATATACATATAAAGCATCTTTTCTGGTGAAGGTATTTTGCCCTGATGATCAAGGGTTCATCCACATTGCTTCTGCTGTTTCTTTGGTTACGTTTCTGTCCACACCCATTCACCAAGCTGAATAAACAAAAGAAAATGCAAGCATTTCACATGTAATCAACCCATCACCAGAAAAAACTCTGCTCACCCACTGACTTTCCCTATGCTTTCATTAAAGGGTTAACCTAACAAATAACAATCAACAAAATACTTTAACAATCATTTCCAAGGTAACAAATTACTCTACCCAATATTGCTATCCACAGCCATCCTGCAGTAGTCTGTAAACCAATCTGACACCGAGTCCCACAGTAGGAGGGGGTGTCCTTTATACACGACCTGCTCTACCCTCCCCCCAGTTTGTCAGTGTCTGGTTTATGTCAAACCTGCCCACAGCAGTGACAATGAACACTGGTGTACCAGGAGACCAGGGCACAGCTCAGTAGCGCTACAAAGCCTTCTGTAAGCCATACACATAACGTGAGAACAATACATGCTGAGATTACACTGCCGATGTGGGATAATACCATACTGCTACATATCTATCTGAAATCCCTGCAGTGTCAGGCAGACAGGAGCAGCTCAGGGCCATGGACACCAGGGTAACAGGGGACGGGGAGCAGCTCAGAAGTAATACAAGAATATATGAATAACGCTGTCCATATCAGCTAACATCACTGCTAAATAGGGAGTTATCTTACACCCCTAGGATACAATGCTATAAGGTAAAGTGGTAAAAGGGGAGCAAGTTTTCCCCTTCATGACAGCAGCCTGTTAGAAGTCATACAAATGGCTGACTTCACTAGGAGTTGCCTTATGATAATAAGTAGGGGGGAACATAGTTAAGTAACAAACTATACGACTTTACTGGTATCAAATACAGCACCTCTGTGATATTCTTTTATCCGAGGGTCATGGCAAACAGGATTATAGATGCATCCTCCCAGTGGGCACAAAATTCAGTCCAATGTTGAATCAACATAGCATCAACATTGAATCAACATTGACAACCCTTAAACAATGTTGGTTCAATGTTCTGTGCCCACTGGGCTGAGGATTGAATGGCAGTTCAGCTAAGTGTATGCTAGAAACCATCATTCAGAGTAACAAATGCACCTCCGTAATATTTCTCTTGCAACACCTTGTCTCATAATATGTGTTTAGGATGTGTGAGGTGTTACTGGTTAGATGAAAACACATCACATATATATACTATGTCTAGCCACTGGCAGAACTATAGTATGGAAGTCTACTGCAATATCAGCACAGAAATTCCAGTCACAGCCTGACCTTACCCTCAGCGATGTCAAGGGCTCAGGATGTCAGGGATGACAAACAGGGTCTGAGGGTGGGGGGGCGGTCATGTGGGAACATTGGTACAGACGGTTGATCTCCGCCCCCAAGACCCACCTTCCAACTGACTGGGGGAAAGCACTGGAGCAGGAGGTAGTGCCATTTAACATAGTCAGTGCTAACCTTGCCACCCACATGTATTCACTACAGAAGCATAAATGTAGTTGCCTACTAGTTGCATCTATACAAATGTAAATGGTGTGCTTTGAACCCATATAGAACACAAATTTAGTACCTAGACTAGTTTTTACAGTTTGTTTAGTGCTGAGCTGAACGAGTCTATTGTCCTTCCATCAAAGCACTCCCTACTGTCACTACCGACCCACCCATCAGATAGCCAACTAAACCACTGAACCGTTCTCTAACCTTTCCACAACATCTAATCTTGCTCTGTTATTGATGTGTCACAAATCAGTGCTGTGACTGTTACTGCTCCGCCTACCAGCCTACCAACCAACAGAACCACCCATATAATCCACCTAACAATACTCTTTCTGTCAAGTCTCAGGACTGGGGAAGTTCAGCAGCCAATGACATTTAACATGCCACTTAGGACTGAGAGCGAGGAAGAATTTCCTCATAAGAGCAAATACAAGCCAACCATATTACATTCTATCAAATGTCATTTGAAATGTCACCAAATAACTTTATATCTGCACTAAGATCCTAACAACAGATTTGAAGAGCAAGATAGCATGTCCTTTACATTGTGAGCAATTACACTTCTCCTTTCTTAACATTACCACAGAAAACATTCACCAATCTAAGGTTACCAACGGACACTTTACCCAAAACCATAGCATTTTTGAGGGTGTGCACCACTTTCGCTTTGCCTTTAAATGGCAGACTCCATCTGTGTGGATCCTTGCCCCATTCTGAGCTACTTTCCCACTGCAGGGGTGGTTAGTAGCAGTCCTTACTTAACCAGCTTTGTCAGTCAGCCCATTTTTATTCTATTGGATTAGCTTGTTGGACTTTCAGTGACCCTTAGCTGGTGGCTGAGATAAGCTATTGTATTAGCTATTGGAGAAGAAGCTAGCATCTTCTTTCCACTGGGTTCGGCCATTTAGATCACTTGCTTCAGTTTTTGTATGCAGGTTGAAAAGAGTGTTTGTAAGGATGATGTTGCTCTGTTCAATCCCGTTGACTAAATTAAACATAGAGCTAAAAGTAAGATAAGTCAAGATGAGATGCTGAAAAGAACAATTAAGATCATCTTCTCTATCATTAACAATCAAAGGATGCTTAAAATGTCTCTCTGTATGAACCTTCATTGCTAGCTTGCTTATATTTTTCTCTTTTCATAATTTACAAAGCAGCTGATTAATTTACAAGTATTCCTTTGCCTCATTTGCAGCTAATTTCCTCACTAATAAGTATTCTCTTAGTACCTAATATGTGTATAAATAGTTGCTGTGGGCTTTAGAGTATATTAGACAAATATAAACGAGTTACTATAGTTACTACCGGTAACTAACAAACTGTCATACATGTACGTTAACTTTGAAGAATATATTAATCAGCCTGTAAAGGATTCTTGTTTTTACCCAAGCGGAGGTATATAGTTTACAACAATATATTAATCTGTTGATTATTATATGGACAATATATTATTATATTAATATAATATTCTGAGTATATAATTACTATGAGTATATACATGTGAACAAATTGAGAAGTCAGTGAGTTTGGTGTCAAGTATCAGATATTACCAGGCCAATATAGACTATTTTATTACGCAATAACGATACCATTGGGTAAAAAATTCCCACAAAAACCTATTTTTATATAATAATAGCGTTTTACAACAGCACCTGTATTCTAATCTTAAGATTAAAAATAAAATTTAAAATTAGTGAACAGGTGTGAACGATCTGGAGATTCAAAGGCCACTGGCCATGAAACCATGAAACTGCCCATTTATAGCATGGGCCCAACAAGAAGAAGTAACCATGGTCCCCGAGCTGCAGCCAATCAGACGCATTGTTATTGAGCCACTCACAGCCAATCAATGAGCTGCTCACAAATCAGGTCAGTCTGGGGCGCCCTCTGGTGAGCTGCTCAGGAACCACGGCCACGCCCACTCGCTTATTTATACTTAGATTCAATCACGTTGATCCGTCCTCTAAATACACAATATATATTTTAGTATTATCTGGGTCCTATTCTAGTTCAGCTTGTGAGGCATCTAACAGTTGCAATGTTTCCCTAAAGCTAATTGTAGATTCTTAATTGCTCATTAGTTGTAACATTGTTCCTCTGTTGTATACATTTTTGACAACTTACTCCTTAACAAGCAGCAATAGTTGACGCAGCTCATTAATTGCAGAAGTCTTACGCACACCTCTTACTTCACAAAGGCAAAATTTATGAGTTCAGCACATGTATTGCATTTATGAACAATGAGCATACAAACCAGCATGCATAAAGCAAAGATGCAGTGACAGCTAAATACATCCTACATCCATCACTAGTAGGCTCCAGATCTACTGCTTACATACATACTCCTCTGCAAATGCTGTCATGTCTCCTCACTGGTTCTCTCCCTCCAATCTCTCTCCCTCTCTCTCTCTATCAACTATCCTCTCTGGTTCGTAATTGTTTTCCTCCACATATCTCTAAACAACTCCTCTCCCATTTCAGGCTTACTCAATGTAAGATCGTGTTATTACTGTAATGATATATCACTCCGTATGGACATCATGTTGGACAATGGGAAGCAAAAAGCATCATAAAACATCTGTATGCGTCGCTCCTTGACTGCCAGGAAACCCGTGCACAGAGAAAGTATGGCCTGTCTTTATAAATCTTCCCCAACCACAAGGGATGGCAGTGGAAATCATACGCAGGGCAGCAGAAGAGGGATATAAGCCCCTTGCCCTTTTCTGTAGAGACAAACAGCAACTTCTCTAGTGAGAGGTGGCTGAGTGTCTCTACTGTCTTTCTTCAGGTCCGTTTAAGGACCCATTAGGTTAAGTAGTTTAAGTAATATATACATAGGTCTAAGTACCAATGAGTCCCTCACTGGTTTCTTTCAGAGTTAGTAAGGTCATCTCATACTTTTTATAACTTTTTTTTCCATCCTTAAAGGGCTTAGGCCTTCACCCCCACACTTTGTGGGCTTCTTGTTCTTTGTGTTTTGTCCTGTCATGTCTTTGGCCTTGTTATGTGTCACTCAATCCATTGTCTCACCCTAAAAACGGGACCTTTATATTTTAATGGGGCTTTCCCCCCCTGCCATCCGGAGTCCCCCAGTTTCTTAGGCAGGTTTTCCTTATTTTGGCACAGCCTATAGAAGGCGTTGTGTGCCTGTCCCCTAATCAGGGGGCTTTAAAACGAATCATCATCATCACCACAAGAGTGGAGGTTACACCCAGTGAACCCTTTAGCTGGGAATGGCGCTCCCAACCCACAATAACTGTCAACACAGCTTTCATATTGAAGACCAAAATTGCAATTTCCGAAAAGCATTCTTTGAATATTGACTGTGGCAAATGCAGTTTGACTGTTGCCATTGCCCTTCATAAATGGACAGCAATGTTTCCCCCAGCATAGGCAATTGTCCAGCATGTATTTGTTATACCTCAATACCACCTCTGCTCCTAGTTAACACCCTCAATGTTGAGAGTCATGTGTTGCCATCCTTAAAGGTTTAAGGAGGTGCCAAGTCAGCGGTCTCGGCGCCACAACAGGAAATATGTTTTTCTGAGTTCTCCGGTCAGCCTGCAGCCTGCAGATAATAGCTTGTAGACACTGTGGCCTGAGAATACCACGGTACCCAAGGGAGCCATTTTGGTGCTGCTGGGAGAAGAACCTCTGGGTCGTCCAGATGCAATTTAGCCTGGGAATCTTTTTTTTAGGCAATCTCCCCTCTGGGAAATAAACATGGCCCTGGATATCATCTCATAATATGAAATCTTTCACAGCCTTCCAATAATAGAAACCTGATTGAGACCTGAGTGATTTAACTGGGCAGTTTATACGATACTTTCATTTTTAAATTCTTAACCAGGGATGTCTTTAAAACAGTTTTGCAGAAGTGTTTGATAGGACTTACATAGGTGCTTACATTACACACTAGTCTACCATAATTATAGCTTCTGCTCACCTTTAGGTGCGGCATAGTGCTTTACTGTTCTAGGCATTTTCATCTGCCGGGTCCCAGTGTGTGTTTACATACTCCTGCAAAATGCTGTAATGTGGCTTCAGCATCAATCCATTAAAAATGGCATTCCTCTACAGCACAAGTTAGTACCCCAAAGCATGTTATTCATTTCTGAGTTACTCACCCCTAGCTGCATTCACCCGTAGCACATACAAAAGGATAAAGTAAAGAAGTATGTAGCATATATCATGCACACATACAAGATAAAGATCACATTAGTGTCAAGTGTCAATATTGAAAAGACAAGTATAAAGTATGATTAGATAAGTCAAAGGCCTTCTTGCAACCTCTTATAATCTGTACGGGATTCGTATGAGCTAGGTAATCAGAGACAACCAATACACAACCAATCAAAACATCTATAACCTGCTGCCATAAAGACCAATATAAAATGTGAAAACTACAAGGCATCTGGACGGGACCATGTTTTTCATCAGCCCTCGCCACCTGGGGTTTCCTATGATCAGCTCCATCAATCTGTGTGACAAAAACCGCTTACAGGGTATCACCAGACACAGATACCATCCATTAACCAGGTTTTATGCTGCAAGTTCTTATCAAGATGGTGGGCTCAGTAAAACTGTGCTTCAATCAAGCCTGGAAGATTACTCAGGGAGATTAAAGAATGTTGCACAGTAACATGAGATGGGTCCAAAGAATTATCACTTATTTAAGGCTGTGGGTCTGAAAGGTTCATCCTGTGGGGTTGGTCATATTTTTCTTCAAGCTTTGTCATAATTATTTTTCCACAATTTGTCTATGTCAGAAAGCTCAACAAAAAATGATACTCTCTGTCACAAAAATACTATGATTGACCTAAGGGTGTCTTTACAAAAAACTGTTATTTACCTTAATTTGAGGATGAATTTATTTCATTTTGCATCCAAACTCCTCAAATATAACTCAATTGCTACCTTATTTTTACTGTTACAATCTTACCCAGGACTAATAACACAACATTGCACCCTACTCCATCGGATGATATGGTTGTTTGCCAACATGATCCAAAGGATTGTAAAACCGTTTGATAAAAACAACTGGTATGGCTTTCCCTGATGTTACTTTTTAAACTCGGATTAAGAAGATTAAGTACACAAACACCACTCAGATGAGTGCCCCTGATGTCTTTTTAAAAAAGAAGTTTAATTGGAGTCCTCCAATTATGGTGTTGACCGGCCACCATTAACGTAAAGTGGGCGGTAAGCTGCCTCCCTGAGAGGTAAGTGGACTAATGGGGGGGGGGGGGGGGAGGCTTCCACTGCTTTTCTAGCTAGGTTTGGAATGATTATACACATCAGTTGGGGTTCCCATCCTATCGAGCCAGTTAAAATTACAATTTTAGTTAAAACACCTAAAATTTAAGTTATAGAATGATGGTACTGGTGCTTTTTTCAATCATTTTTCTAGTGTTTAACATCATTCCTTCTTGTGATTTAAGGGTAGGAAGAGACTGTGAATGCTGTGGTTGTGTACAGGGTATCATATGTGACCGTCTGAGGGAATACCAGCCTTATGCAAGGCGTGTATGAGGCTGGTTTTCTGTCACATAATGTGATTGCAGGGAGAGCATGGTAAATCCAATGATGTTAAAATGTGCCCCCAACAGGTTTAGATTTCTTTGCACCGACAGTGATTCAAGAGCTGACATAGTGGCTGACATAGTAGCTTTCAGTGCACTTTAACATAAACAAAACGTTGAAATATCAGTTTGCGCCCCTCAACACTCTTCTGTCCATAACTAAAGTGATGCTACATTAAAAGGGAAGCTTCTCCACCCTAGGCCATCCCCAGGGTCTCTGCAGGACTATTGGAGACCACTGCCATTACTAGGGGTGGTCAGCAGTATCCACAGCTGGGCATCCTTACTTAATGAGCTGTTTCACTGAGACAGTTGCTCTTGTTTTTTATTGGATTAGGGTTTGAGACTTTTTGTGGCCCTAAGCCAGTGCTATTTAGCTTATATTCATTATGTGGTCATTATGCTCCAAATAGGGCTCAAATAAGTTTTACTCTTCTGAACTCCACATGTCTCTCTTACCACTCCCTGAGGATAAATTAGAACCTACACTACATGTATTCAAGCTGGGACTAGATGTTTTTTTGTCAAAGAGAGCCCAGAGTTTCAATTTGCAATTCAATGCCAATTAGTGATAATCACACAAAACTTTCAAATAGCTAATACCATCCAGCTGCTATTAATTGTTTTATTCATAATCCCTTAAGCTTCAGAAGCCTCACAAATTGCTAGCTGAGGAGTTCAATTGGATAGAGATCAGATCATGATCATTAAATTCCAGCATATAGGTGCTTTGTTGCTACAATGTTCATGAATAAGCTCCCTTGTTTCTACACAATAGGTTTCACTAATGAGAAGCCACATTTGGCACAAATCTTCATGTTCAATTTTAATAACACACACCAAACTCAGAGTCTTTGATCAGTGTGATTTACACTCATTCATCCTGTCATCTAGTCCCAATTCTAAGGCTTCCTAATCAGGTTGCAGACTACACTGTGTTTAACCACATGGTGTATAAACACCCTGGCCTGTTTAAACACCACGGTTTTAGTCAGATAACACTGCCTGTAGTGTAATAGGGTCATGGGTTCAGTGTGAAATTTATATACACTCATTTGCGTTTTTCCTGTCAAATTTGCTAAAAGTAGATGCATATTGAGCATATAGATCGAAATCTCCTTTATCAGCCTATGGTTGCAACATAAATATACTGCATTGCATTCTTGAGTTATTCAAAGTTCAGATTATATTTCATGAGGCTTATCACTGCAACAATGGTGGGAGAGTGGTCTTGGCTTGTTTAAACACCACAGGGTGTTTACCACGGGCGGGGTCTTATAACAGGACGACCTGTTGGACCACACCGTATGAACAATAGAGTCTGCTAAACAACACTGTGGGGATGTGAGAGGCCGTCCTGTTTAAACACCACAGAGTTTTAATACAGGCTGTAGTGGTAATAGCACCTCAGACGCAACCTGCTAATTGGTCCATAACTGTAACTGTCAGTAGGAGTGGTGACTTTATGATCATGTGACAGGGATGGACAATGCAGTAGATGCTTCTTGATGTGAGATCAGATTCTGATATTGACACCTGTCACAGTGTAGTGCCCTGAGGTAGGATGATTGAGCATGTCATGCTATGTCGTGTCAGGCTGCTCTGTCTGTCTGTTTGTCTGAGCTACTCATGCTGCACACTTTGAGCTGCTCTGGCAATCTGCCGCAGTAATATCTGCACTCCTTAAATCTCTGACGTAGCCTTCACTCTCCAGCAGATGTTTGGTATTGCCTAGATGGAAGTTACAGCAATTATCCAATGGTGGATATTGGAGACGGAGGGAGAGCAGAAGTGCTCAAAGATACAATTCAACCCCACGGGTGGAGACATCTATAGATAGTCTCTACTTCCCTGCCTGCCCCTCTCACTACTTCTATCCGCACACTGCTCAATGTCTTCATTTACATCTCAAACCTTAGCAGAAATGCCTTGCCTTTTCCCATTCTATAATGTAGGTCCTACTTAATGGTAAGGGTGGTGTTACAGGTATAATGTATCACTTTGTATGGACGTCATGTGAGCCAATGTGAGGCAAAAAACATCATAAAACACCAATAAAAGTCTCAGAAACCTGATGCGGAAATACCCCCTACCTTCGTAAAGCTATCCCCAAACACTATGTAGGACATAACTACATCAAAATGTGGCCAGTAAAGGCCTCCCTGAGTTGAATTAAGTCCTGACACACTTTTCATATTGCCAATAGCAATCCTTGTTATTTTCAAAAATATTTCTAAGGGATACACTTATTTTCCTTAGTGCGATTAATATCCATGATAAACCTCTGTTTTCAGGCAACATGGACACACATGCATCCCTCAGGGTGGTCCATTGTCTGGCCTTAATGCCCCATCTCTTGTTCCCTGCTGACCTCATGAATGCGGTTCCCATGTAGATGATATTTTAAGCAGGCCCTGGACCACTCACCCAGCCACCACTCTGCATAAAGCAGCAGTCTGTCCATATTCTAGGGTTATTGTGGTGCATGGGCTGCACCAATACAGCCAGGTCATTCAGAGCAGGTTCTGAAATCGTAAATCTTCTTTGTTGACAATTTCTGAATGACCACAAGGAAGCATCTGAGATTCATAGACAAATGATTTTTGTATTTTTCTTTTTTTTTTAGTGTACCCTGTCAATGCACAAAAAGAAATATTGCTTTGAGACAGTCTGGACCTTAACCAGTAAATATAACACAACTATTTCAGTCACACTTGCTGGTCTTCTTTTCCTGAAATCTTTAATTGCATTTCACACAAACTAGGAGGCTGTCCCACCCTTCCTCACCTACCATCCTGGCCATGAATATTACATTTCCAGATCCAGGCTTAACTATTTGCACAATTTTATACCCTCAGGGCAAATTATCTCTCAAGGTCCTCTGCTGAAGGAGAAAACATTATGTTTTAATTGAAAGGAAATAAGCATCTTGAGGACATCAAGGAGACGATTAATTGCCTGTGTCCTGTGAAAGTGGTAAATTTTCACGAATGATAAAACATTTCTTTGAAAGTTTAATTGTCTGATGAAGAATAAGCTGAAATAAATTATGCATTTGCATAAGCACAAGAGTCATTCCACCATTGTTCTAGGGTCTTCAGCATTGATGCAGTATTGTAATGAGTTCAGTAAATGTTAAAATAAAATATCAAAGTTTACCCAATATGACAAGAAATTAAATTAAACTGACCATGAAGGGTTTAACCTTTTACTCGAGCTGTATTCCTGCAGCCAGTGCCAACACCCAAACTATCACATCCCCATAAGGAGCTGTGTTTACTTACAAAATTATTCCCATTATTTAAGAAGGTTCCATATATCATCTTGGGATGTGCCAGCGGTATGACTTTAATATTTCTCTCCTCTTGTCCCATATGTCTCTCCTTATGCCTCCAGAGAATCCCTTGGTAGTTAACTTTAGGTTTCTACATTTTTGGCACAGCCTAAGAATGGGATTGGTGTCTGTCCCTGTTGCATTGTGGTGTGGCACATTGAAATGCACCAACTGCATGGTGCCTGTGTGCAGGCTAGGTCTGTGAACGAGACAAGTAGCCAGCAAATATCTTATTTGTTTCAGGAATGGTATGCCTTTCAGTTGGACATTGGGCTCTAGCTAAGGGAGTGGTCATTTCCTACCAACAGAGGCGGGGGAGGGAGGTTGGATTTCGCATGAGTGTGTAGAAATTTCCAGCCCCCCCTAGCGCAAGGGGTAGACATTTTTTTATGTCCCCCCCCCCCCTGCACAGGTTGAAATTGACATGCCGACGAGCTATAGTAACACGCTGGCCTTTTCGCTAAAAAGGGGTGCCCCAAATCCACCAATCCCTCCGCCCTCCCCCGATGTTAAAAAAAGGGACCACTCCCTAATACCGCTCCACTACCCAGGCCAGGATGTTAGGGAGAGACATGTCTGAATGATGATTTGGTACACCTTACGGGTAGCCTGCAACACCAAGCCAGTGTACCAACACCCTCCTGTGGCTTCTGACATGCTTCAATGTTTGCTGAGACTGCACAGAGCCATGCAGAGTGTTTAAGGAAAATAAAAAAAATAATAGGAGACTGAATCTGTAAATCTTATAAAGCATGACGCACCTCTGGTTGGTACGGGATGTATATGACCTCATGGTACAATACTGGCTATACATTTCCTAGAGGAATTGCTTTAATACCTAGATAGTATGCTAAAATCTCTTAGTTATGAAAGGGGTGTCACTATTCTACTCTTCTACAAGCACATCAAGGGTCATTGACCAGAGCCTATAGCCAAGCTGTAATCTGCAGTCAACAAGAAAATTCTTGTTTGACAAAGCATCTGTAATCCATCATTCTAATTGGCCATATTTTCCATTCAAGGAGCCTAGATTTCACATTTCAAAAAAAGTCAAAACCCCATTGGCTTCACAAACTCCTCCTGTTGTGTTTTTCCCAAAATCTGTAATTGGATTTCACACCAGTTTTGGTGTCACCCCAAGCTACCTGCTACTGCCTAATGCCTCCTGCCCGAGGCCTAACCCCCTTAAAGGGGTGCACAGTACTTAAATGCAACATGCACTTTCATCATGAATGTAGCTCTTGTGAAACACCTGTCATGATTTGTGGGTGCAGCATTGGGGAGTTTCTGTGTGAAATACAAAATATAATGGATTGTTGTAGGATGCTGTCCTTAAAATTAATGGTCTGAGTGTCCAAATCACACAATTTCTAATTAGGCAGGCATTAATCATGGTGTGAAAATTGTATCTTTTAAGGTCTCAGGCTAAGAAAACATTCGTCTTGATTTGACACCTAATAAGGATCGATCACGGCACATCAATCACCTGAATTGATTGTGTCTGGGTCAAAAATGGTGCTAATGCATTTCTCGGGAATCGAGATACTGCAAATTTCCCAGATGGTGAACTTGGTCATCACGCCAGTCGTTGCCCGTTTTTTCCTGTCTTCTCATCACTTCCTACCTTGATGGTAGAGAGACCATTGACATCTCATAGCTAGATAGCATTAGGTATCATGTCTCTTTGAAGGTAGAGAGTATGATAATACATCTTCTTTAGGTTTCACAATCTTAGTTAGAACTTGGCTGGAGCTTTAACTCTATCCTCCCATGCTACTCTATGACTACTGACAAATTTGTGGAAGTTGCCATAATAAACATTGAACTCATGGGTGACTTCTTTTTAAAGATTTCCAAATATCTTCATGTCCCAAAATTAAGCCTCCCAATTGCCTCAGGGTGCAGTCTTGCGATGAACCCTTATTAGATGTCATTTAATTCATAAAATGTCACGTTTATCACGGCAGACTAATTAAGAGAAAATCCTCAGAAGTGCTACTAATTGTCCAATTTGTAAGGTTGTAAGTTTTTCCCACTGAGCCGGCTGAGTTATTTCCCCTGCTCCTCTGCTATGGATTCAGAACTTACCAGTTTTTTAAATCAACATTTGGTTTCTTGTTACTTGCCAATGCCCCCAGAGACTAAAGCTTTGTCCAAGGGTAGTAATCAGAGCTTTGATTGTGTATTAGCTTTGGGATTTAGCCATTAGATTACTCCTTTGTTTGTATCATTTTATTGGTGATAAAGAACTCTGGCCATTCAGAATAATTATGTACACACAGATTAATCTTTAGCTCTTTATAAATCAATATTGCAGAATAGGTCCCACTGATTACCCTGGTAGAGGCAAGTCACTAATGACTCATTAACACAGTGGGAATAAAACATGGTAGTAAGAACTAATCACCAAAGCTGCGAACTACTGATTAGCCAATCACAGTTTTACTCCACATGAATACTTACATCAGGTTTTTGTAATGAAATAATTAACGCTTCCCTTATGTCTCTGTCTGACGAACCTACCCCATTGCAGCTTTTGTGTTACTGGACAGGCTCCTTTAAACTTGGGCCCCTCAAGTGGAGCAAATGTTGAGCATATAGAGTCATGTACAGGTGGCATTTAATTTGGTTTAGAGTTGATAGTAAGTAGGAGGTAGTTAAGTTCAGTAGTCTAGTATGTAAGGAGGAGCATTGTGCTAGTCATGGTTAGTTTGATATACACATTCACCAACAACATTGCAACAACAGGTCAGTGTTCGGCATTTGGGACAGGGCTTACATGATCCTCTTGAAGTGTCCCATAAAGCAGAATTAGGCGATTGCATGACACTAGGAGGTGTGGATGGCATGGAAGATAAGAGAGTTCTTGCTTAGGTCTGGCTGCTGCTCTATGGATCTCCCAGACAATGGAAGTCTGTGTCCTTGGGGCATACATCAACCTTCTGTATTAATATTATTTCATCACCACACACCATCTCATGGTATCAACTCATGTTTTCTACAGCTATCGATAATTCTGGGACCTATAGAACTTTACATTGCTCATGGAGCATGAGCAGAAAATAACTGATGGAGGAGCAGGTGGCATTATACAATCAGTAGAACTCTCCAACTGAGGGGGGAGGTCATTTGTCAATGATGGTAGAGTTGGGTATGGTAGACTCGGGGATGAGAAACAAAATATCCATTTGCTGCAAGGGGGTCTGTTGTGCCGCGTTTTGACCGTGCAATGCTTAATGACCGCGCCACGTTATGACCAAGACCAACTGCCGCATTATGTATGTGCATTGGTTATGACCGTGACCAACTGCCGCGTTATGTCCATGCACCGCGTTATGACCACGACCAACTGCCGCGTTATGACCGCGCACCACATAATTACCACAACCAACTGTCAAGTAATTACTATGACCAATTGCTGCGTTATAACCGGATTATGTGTATAAAACATACCGTAGTGGCCCGTTTAAGCCCCCCTGCGCTTATATCAATTTCTACTCATTGTTACCCCCTGCGCTTATACAGGAACCTGTGCTTATATGAGTCCCTTTAAAGAGAGATTTGGGGTTTCAGAAGGGTCCTAGACCTGCGCTCAAACAAGACCTGCGCTTATTTTAGACCCCTGCACTTAAACAGGCCATTACGGTACCTTAAAATAACATAAAATGAAAATCTCTCGCTGTCTGTCTATGTCGACCTGTCTCCATCTCTGCTGTTCTCTCTCAAATGTTCTCTTTCACAATCAATATACAGGCTCAGCAAACTGATGGATACAGGATTTGAACCCACACTGTAACGATTACTGAACGTAATTAAACATTGTAATAACGTTTAATTATCCTGGAAATAACGTTAAGATAACGTGTTGCGCGGTCATAACGCGGCGCAACAGGGGTCAGTTGCTGTACTTTCAACCATGCTGAATGGCAGGGGCAAAAAGACACAAGTCTATCCAGAAACAAATGCTCATAGTAAAATACAGTAGCAATGAGTGATTACTTGGAAGCCAACCTTTTTAATCTCATGGATACCTTGATGTGTTATTTAAACTCCTCATTAGCTTAAAAGCAACCAGCAAGAAAATCTTCTCTTTTAATTGTACGCTTTCAACTGCTCTTTTTCTTTTACTTAATGGTCCCTCCTTTATACCAACCTGCGGTTTTTATTCTCTGCCTGCTATTTTATATGTAACATTTTTATGCCTTGCCCCTCTGAAAGCAATGTGATATAGTGCTTTGCTACATAAGTAGGCAGGCCTCAGGCAGGGCATCCTTGATAACATGAAGTGATGAGGCCTCACCCTATTATTAAGTGGGATATAAGAGATGTCGATGGGACATACACTGTAAAAATATTCCGTTGAATATACGGAGAATCAGTGTAAAATTTTACGGTGATTCATCATAACATATGATTACGGTGAGGCAATGTAAAATCAATCAGTTTTACTTTGAATATCCGTAATCCAGTACAGTGAAACACCGTTTATTTTTACAGTGAAACACAGTTTATTTTACGGTGAAGCTACGTTTAATTGATTTCAGTTTTATCACACCAGGTGGCAGTTTGGTTCATGAAGAGATTTTTCTAGATGCTAGGAACACCATTTTTGTGGTGATAAGAAAAATATATACAGATACAGCTGTAAGGTTTGCTCTGTAGCCATCCTAGAGTGACTTCTGCTCATGGACTGGTATTACAAAGTGTCATGAAGCATTCTATAAGGCTTTCATAGACTAATTCCTAATGATTAGGTCTGAAGTCTTGACACTAAGATGATATTGCTGATTGGTACCAAATTGGATTTGGAACCATATTGAGCATGGAGTTAGGTATAAGGGGATAAATGAACTGAATAACACTGGGACAAATCAGTTAAATTACACAAAATACCATTACAATTATTGTTAAGGCACTGAATCAGAATACAGTGATGTTTTGTATTCTGTTAAAATAACGGTGATTCACAGTTCCGTAGAAATGACGGTGACTTTGGGAAAAACGGTGACCGTGAAAATAACGGTGAAAATCCGGCACCCAGTGGTGCCAGTGAATCACCGTTTTTTTAACGGTACTGAGAATCACTGTTAAAAAATTTTATAACGGAGATTTCTTGTTTAAAAATAACGGTGACAGTTCCGTAAAAATAACGGTGACTTAGGAAAAAACGGTGACCGTAAAAATAACGGTGAAAGTCCGGCACCCACTGGTGCCAGTGAATCTCCGTTATTTTAACGGAAATTTTTTTACAGTGTATATATCGTCATCATTTGTTCGGGCTGAATGTAAAATGATACAAGGAGTGGTGTTTTTGTAGATGCTTATGAGATCAATAGTAGTGACAAAGACATGGAGTTATAGCCCTGATACCATCTATGCGATATAAATCATAAGAAGTGCTGTCTCCAATACTTATCTGTAGCGAGCAAGGGACATCAGGAAGGATATGCTGTCTCCTTTTTGTGTTGCCTTTCAGACCTGTGAGTAGAGTATTGTGTGGCTTCTACAAACTATAAACATTAGGCAGACAGCAAATGGAAATGATGCTATCCTTTAATGGTTTAACTATGTAATGGAACAATAGCACTAACCATGTTTGTTTACAATTACAGGTGAGTTGATGATCTGTGTTCGGTCGACCACATCCAAAGTGCAGTAAGTAATATGGCAGTATGCCCTAACAGTCAGCATATACAAAAAACAAGTTCAAGGTACCTATGTGGCTTGCAGCATTCCTGCAGAGGTTTTGAGCTCCTTAACCATGCCTCCTCCATAAATCGAGGAACCTGCATGGTAAGGCTTTTATATGACCCACTAGTTACAGTCACATTATATGATATGGGAAGTACAACTGTCTAGAGCTACATAAGTACACATTGTCTTCAGGAACACTGAGTTGCTGCTGTCTGGTAACACAACATTCAGACACTGATAGCCATAGTATAAGGAGCACCATGTGGAGCAGCGGGACCCTGAGGTTGCATTACTCCACAAAGTATCAGATTATCAGGGAGACTGTCCTCCATCCTCAGCTGGTGCTTTCTGCCCTGACACTAACCAGACACTGACAGGCAGTAGAAGGGCAGAACATGTGGGAGGAGGCACAATCTGAGTGACTCTGATATCGCACATGGGCTTAGGTTGTCAGGGGAGTTGTCTACCATTCACAGCTACCTTAAAACCTCGCTTATAAGTCGACCCCATCTATAAGTCGAATTGGACTTTTGAAAAACTTCACTTATAAGTCTAATGAGGGTCTGAGATTTGTTGCATCAAACCCTGACCCAGACCTTACTAGAATCACCATTTTCCAGGAACAAAGTGCATAGTATGTATGCTATTCTGTATTAAAGAAAACATAATATGTTATAAGGGAACAGTAAATCCCCCAAAAAGTCTTATTTTACAGAATTAAAGGTTACACTTTTTGGGGCCCTAAATACTTCACCTTTTTTTCAAAACCTCACCAATATGTTGAATCTGACTTTTAAGGGAAAAGAATCAATAAAAATAAATTATCATATGATGATAGGGTACTGATGTTTGCCCTGACAGTAGAACGGGAGCAGACCATCATCTAGCTATAGGGCGCTATACAGAGCAAATAGACCCTGCTGTAAGGTAACTCCACATAGAGTCGAATCATGGTTGAGAGAAATTAATGAATCAGTCCACATTTGTGTTGAGCTAAGGTATGAAGGGCATCCGATAAACATCAAACTCTAAGTACTCTCTAATAACATCTATTAGAGCACTAATAGGACATTAAGTAGAACAGTAAAGTTTCTGCATAGTGACTACAAAACGCTGACGGTTTCCATGGAAATAAATGAATATGCTGATCTCCTGCTGTGCCTGATTTGCATAATCCCTGAATATTCTGCATATTGTCGGTTTCGCAGTGTAATGTGTCTCCATAATGCTAGACACCCAAATGATTTTAACATGCAAACCTTTTTTTGGGTGAAGTATTTTGCAATTCAAAAATTCTGCTTCTGCACAACTGTTGCCTATTTAATCAATATATAGCTTCTCCATAATCAAAACCTGAGAGTATATGGATAAAATACAAACGGTATTACTTCTAGGTCTATGGGTTCTGTGTCGTTAAAGGGAAAGACCCAGTTAAGTATTATCAAACCCCCAGGGAGCCTGATTAGTCCTATTGCAGCCTGGCACCAGGGGCTGGGTTGTCTTATCTTGTCTACAGACAGCCTTAAGGAGAAGGAGGCGGCTGTGATGATCTGGGCTAGAGGGCATGTAGAGGAAAAGGGCTAATCACTCCCCATAGGCTACAGCCAAGGCGCCAGTCATGATATACATTCCTGCTGTAGGATGGCAAATGTTTTAGGGTTGTAATATCAGCACTGGTTGTGAAAATGCCTGCATGTTGCCGACCAGTCCACCTTTCTTCATTTATTGTCTATCCTGCTGACCTGCATCCCCTTATCAACACTGTGAAAAAAAATTCCGTCAAAATAACAGAGATTCACTGGCACCACTGGGTGCTGGACTTTCACCGTAAGAATAATGTTGTTTCAAGTTCACCGTAATTTTAACAGTGAACGTGCCGTGACGCCAAAGTACAATTCAAGGCAGCTATGGCTGAAAAGAACCCCTCTGTGCTCCAGATCCAATTTAACATGCTCCACTCAATAAAACATTCACCTTCTATTCACTGCCAATGAATAAAGCGAAAGAAATATGAAAAAAATATATGGGGATCTGGGATGAACTCCTGAGAGCTTGCCCAAAGGGGTTCTGTTTTCATTGTAGGAAGGTTTGTGATGGAAATATTCCTTTTTTCAGATGTAAACAATTTCTATGTACACAGAGCTTACATCAGGGTTATTAGATTATTGCATTAGGGCTTTGTTGCAACAAGGTTCATAATTATGCTCCTCTGTTCTACTGAATAGGTTTCAATAATGAGAAGCCACATTTGATGCCAATTATCTTGTCCAAACGTAGAGGCTTTAATCAGTGTGTTTTACACTCATTCATTCTGTCATTCAATCCTCTTTCTAAGACTTTCTCAATGGTCAATAACTGTTACTCCTGACATCATGATCATGTGACAGGGAGGGACAGTGCAGTGGATGTTTCTTGATGTGAGATCAGATTATGATATTGACACCTGTCACAGTGGTGTTTACTGAGGTAGGATGATTGAGCATGTCATGCCATGTCATGTCTAGCTGTCTCTCTGTCTGAGCCAGCATGCTGCACACTATGAGCTACTCCGGTTACCAACTCTTAACCAGGGTAGAGACATTGAACCCTGCACATTTCAATCCCTAAGGGCTGTATGATAAATCAAGGTCTGATACGCATTTGTTGTCATGATGTAGTGCAGTGCTGGGAAATAACTCACAAAATACATCCAACTGCATTGCTTTCAAGCATTGTGTAGATCCTACTTGGTTCATACATTCCCAATGTATTTTTATGATACATTATTGCAGCCCAGGCAAGTTACTTGCATTCATATGAGCATTATGATAACTCAACTTAGCACTTTGCAACCTTTAAAGGGTTAAACTCTCAAGGTCCCACATTGAAGTCTGATACAGGGCTGCAGTGTCTGTGGATATTTACAGACGGCCCATGGCATGGGAGATGGCTGTGATAATCAGATAAGGGCTCCGCCTCGTGTGATACGATCAAATGCACCACTCGTGGAGAAACCTGTCGTTCAGACAGATTATCGTAGACAGATTATCGTAGACCTCTGTCTACGTGGACTAATCACTCCCATAGGCTACAGTCCATGTCTCAGCCACTATGACCCTATTCTGCTCCCCACCTTGTGGGTGGAGGTTTTTTTATGTGGTACCATGGCCCTTGATGATAACATAGCAGTATACTATCCGTATACATACAAAGGGGGAACTTCTACCGCCCTCTCCCTGCCCATTCCTACATTTTACATCTTTTTCTGCCTGCCTTCAGTTCTTCTTTGGGACTAAGTCAACTTGCAACTGGGATAGGCCTCTCTGAGTTTAAATAATAACATCTTTGATATTGACAGCAGAAAACCCTATAATTATCATGGGGAAACACTAATGTACTTTAGTACTATCCACAACAAACTTATGGTTTCAGATTATACGGTTGGAAACATGTCCCTTAAGGTGGGCCATAGTCTAGCCTACAATTTCTCATCCCTCCCTCCCCAACTGTGCTCCTCAGTGACCTCATGAAGGCAGTTTTCATGTAGATGGTAGTCAATGCAGACCCAGGACCACTCACCCAGTCGCCACTCTGCATAACGCAGCAGTCTGTCCATATTCTACTGCCCTCGTAGTGAATGGGCTGCACCAATACAGAATCATCTGATAGTGACAGAAATTTTGTATCATATCTTCATTTATTTATTACGTATGTGCTTCCAGATTGCTGTCTTTTGACAATCTGGAAGTCATCTGCCTCAGCACTTTTAGGATGGCATCATGCCTCAATGCGTCATACCCTTGATTATTATGATGCATGAATGCAGCATGATGCATAAATTCAGCCCTGGTGAGTAACTCTCCGGTGTTGCATTCATGCATCATGCTGACCCTATGGGCTCGAGACACTCTTGCGAGATCCGCATGATGCACCTACAAATGCAGGCCCGGCAAGTAACTCGTCAGTGCAACATTTATGCATCATGACGACAAATGTCATCTTTTAGCAACATCCTCCCTTAAAGGGTTAATGAGGAGAAAAGACGGGATGCACATTATTGCTAGTAATATATGCGTGTAAGCTTTATAACCCTGTCTCGATATAATACAAGATAAAAACACAGTGGATCAAGGGAAATACAGCCAGCCAGAGGTCAGCAAGCATTGGCAGTTTTTTTTTGGTTCTTTTTCTCTCACACCTCCCTCACACTTCCCACACACCTCCCTCACACCTCCCCTACACCTCCCTCACACCTCCCTCACACCTCTTCACACCTCCCCCACACCTCCCCCACACCTCCCCCACACCTCCCCCACATCTCCCTCACACCTCCCCCACACCTCCCCCACACCTCCCCCACACCTCCCCCACACCTCCCCTACACCTCCCTCACACCTCCCTCACACCTCCCTCACACCTCTTCACACCTCCCCCACACCTCCCTCACACCTCCCCCACATCTCCCTCACACATCCCTCACACTTCTCCCACACCTCCCCCACACCTCCCCCACACCTCCCCCACACCTCCCCCACATCTCCCCCACATCTCCCCCACACCTCCCCCACACCTCCCTCACACCTCCCCCACACCTCCCCCACACCTCCCCAACACCTCCCCCACACCTCCCCCACACCTCCCCCACATCTCCCCCACATCTCCCCCACACCTCCCTCACACCTCCCTCACACCTCCCTCACACCTCCCCCACACCTACCCCACACCTCCCCCCACACCTCACCCACACCTCCCCCACATCTCCCCGACACCTCTCCCACACCTCCCCCACACCTCCCCCAAATCTCCCTCACACCTCCCCCACACCTCCCCCACACCTCTCCCACACCTCCCCCACACCTCTCCCACACCTCCCCCACACCTCCCCCACACCTCTCCCTCACAGCCACACACCTCCCTCACAACTCCCCCACACCTCCCCCACACCTCCCTCACACCTCCCCCACACCTCCCTCACACCTCACCCACACCTCCCCCACACCTCTCCCACACCTCCCCCACACCCCCACACCTCCCTCACACCTCCCCCACATCTCCCTCACACCTCCCTCACACTTCTCCCACACCTCCCCCACACCTCCCCCACACCTCCCCCATACCTCCCCCACACCTCACCAACACCTCCCCCACACCTCCCAACACCTCCCCCACACTTCCCTCACACCTCCCCAACACCTCCCCCACACCTCCCCAACACCTCCCCAACACCTCCCCCACACCTCCCCACACCTCCCCCACACCTCCCCCACATCTCCCCCACATCTCCCCCACACCTCCCCCACACCTCCCTCACACCTCCCCCACACCTCCTTCACACCTCCCCCACATCTCCCCCACATCTCCCCCACACCTCCCCCACACCTCCCCACACCTCCCCCACACCTCCCCCACACCTCCCCCACATCTCCCTCACACCTCCCTCACACTTCTCCCACACCTCCCCCACACCTCCCCCACACCTCCCCCATACCTCCCCCACACCTCCCCAACACCTCCCCCACACCTCCCCCACACCTCCCCCACACCTCCCCCACACCTCCCCCACACCTCCCCCACACCTCCCCCACACCTCCCCCACACCTCCCCCACACCTCCCCCCACACCTCCCCCACACCTCCTCCATAACTCCCCCACACCTCCCCAACACCTGCCCCACACCTACCCACACCTACCCACACCTCCCCCATAACTCCCCCACACCTCCCCAACACCTGCCCCACACCTACCCACACCTACCCACACCTACCCAACACCTCCCCCACACCTCCCAACACCTCCCCCACACCTCTCCCATACCTCCCTCACACCTCCCCCACACCTCCCCAACACCTCCCCTACACCTCCCCCACACCTTCCCAACACCTACCACATACCTCCCCACACCTCCCTCACACCTCCCCCACACCTCCCCCAACACCTCACCCACACCTCCCTCACAGCCACACACCTCCCTCACAACTCCCCCACACCTCCCCCACATCTCCCCCACACCTCCCCCACACCTCCCTCACACCTCCCCCACACCTCCCCCACACCTCTCCCACACCTCCCCCACACCCCCACACCTCCCTCACACCTCCCCCACACCTCCCCACACCTACCACATACCTCACAAATGTCATCTTTTAGCAACATCCTACCGTAAAGGGTTAATGAGGAGAAAAGACGGGATGCACATTATTGCTAGTAATATATGCGTGTAAGCTTTATAAACCTGTCTCGATATAATACAAGATAAAAACACAGTGGATCAAGGGAAATACAGCCAGCCAGAGGTCAGCAAGCATTGGCAGTTTTTTTTTGGTTCTTTTTCTCTCACACCTCCCTCACACTTCCCACACACCTCCCTCAAACCTCCCCTACACCTCCCTCACACCTCCCTCACACCTCTTCACACCTCCCCAACATATCCCCCACACCTCCCCCACACCTCCCCCACATCTCCCTCACACCTCCCTCACACTTCTCCCACACCTCCCCCACACCTCCCCCACACCTCCCCCACACCTCCCCCACATCTCCCCCACATCTCCCCCACACCTCCCCCACACCTCCCTCACACCTCCCCCACACCTCCCCACACCTCCCCAACACCTCCCCCACACCTCCCCCACACCTCCCCCACATCTCCCCCACATCTCCCCCACACCTCCCTCACACCTCCCTCACACCTCCCTCACACCTCCCAACACCTCCCCCACACCTCCCCCACACCTCCCCCACACCTCCCCCACACCTCCCCCACACCTCCCCCACACCTCCCCCACACCTCCCCCCACACCTCCCTCACACCTCCCCCACACCTCCCCCATAACTCCCCCACACCTCCCCAACACCTGCCCCATACCTACCCACACCTACCCACACCTACCCAACACCTCCCCCACACCTCCCAACACCTCCCCCACACCTCTCCCATACCTCCCCTACACCTCCCCCACACCTCCCCAACACCTACCACATACCTCCCCACACCTCCCCCACACCTCCCCCACACCTCCCCGACACCTCACCCACACCTCCCACACACCTCGCCCACACCTCCCAACATCTCCCCCACACCTCTCCCACACCTCCCCTACACCTCCCCCACACCTCCCCAACACCTACCACATACCTCCCCACACCTCCCCCACACCTCCCCCACACCTCCCCGACACCTCACCCACACCTCCCACACACCTCCCCCACACCTCCCCCACACCTCCCCAACACCTCCCCCACACCTCCCCACACCTCCCCCACACCTCCCCTACACCTCCCCCACACCTCCCTCACACCTCCCCCACACCTCCCCAACACCTCCCCCACACCTCCCCACACCTCCCTCACACCTCCCCCGTACCTCCCCCCACACCTAACCCACACCTCCCTCACACTTCCCTCACACCTCCCCAACACCTCCCCACACCTCCCCCACACTTCCCTCACACCTCCCCAACACCTCCCCACACCTCCCCCACACCTCCCCCTCACCTCCCCCACACCTCCCCCCACACCTAACCCACACCTCCCTCACACCTCCCTCACAGCTCCCTCACACCTCCCCCACACCTACCTCACACCTACCCCACAAATACCCCACACCTCCCTCACACCTTCCTCACACCTCCCCCACACCTCCCTCACACCTCCCCCACACCTCCTCCCCACATCCCTCACACCTCCCTCACTCCTCTTTCACCCCTCTCCTACACCTCCCCCACACCTCCCCACACCTCCCCACACCTCCCCCACCCCTATCTCACACCTCCCTCACAACTCTCTTACACCTCTTGCAGACCTCCCAGAGGGTGCTGGTTTATCTGTCACTCTTTCCTGACGCTACATGCAATACCTGTCTACAGAGCTGACCTGCGATCTACATATTTTATGTCTATAACATGTATGCCTGAGCGCAAATCTGAGGTTTTATATTTCTTAACCTGAATCATCAAAGCTTTATTTCTAAAACGTATGATTCTATCCCTACAGTATACCATTTATTCTCCAACAGTTCTGTGCTCCCTTTCATTATATTTATGTAGCACCAAAATAACAAAGGATTGCTTTCTTTTATCATCAAAAACTCTGAATAGATCTACTTTAAAGTCTGAACCATTAAGGGCAATGTAATGTTTGTATCCCATTTGTAATATTGGTTTTAAAAGTAGATTTAGATGCCATAGTAAGAGGTCATAATAGACTTTGGACCTTTTAAAATCTCAATGGCAAACTAATTTCGGCAAATTGATAAGTACAAATTAAAATCATGATCAATGTGAATTTTACAGCCTGTCCATGCACAAAAAAACAAAACATGTTATGATGAGGCAAAGTGTGGACCTTAACCGGTAATGGAAGCTCTATCAATTCAGTCACACTCACTGGTTTTCTTTTCATGAAATCTGTAATTGGATTTCACACAAATGTGGATGCTGTCCCACCTTCTCCTACCCAATCTCTTGGTTGTAAGGATTACATTGCCAAATCCAAGCTTTAGCATTGGCACAAACTAGGGCAAACTATTTAATAAAGTCTCAGCCGGAGGAACCATTCTCCCCTCATTTAAAAGTGAGATGAGCATCCTCAGGACATCAGGGAGAAGATTAATTGCCTGTGTCTCCAGTAAAACCATTTATTTTGGATGAATGATAAAACACTCCTTTAACAGTTTTATTGCCTGATGAAGAATTTCCCATATTTAATGCGGAATTTCCCAATTACCATATTTGAAGTTCCATCACTGCTGGCTACCACTCCTTGCCCTCTACATCAAGAGGGTAAGGGCCTTGTAGAGTCATCGTTGTGTTGAATACAGGCTCAGTCTCATGACTTTGTAACGATTGTATCGGTCGATGTCTTTGACCAGGAAGCGTTATAATAGCATGAATTCGACCTATAGAGTAAGAAATGGGAGGAAAAGGTCAAAGGATATTTTAGCACTGTATGAAAGTAAATTCATTTAAAGTTTGTTATATGTATATGTAGGCCCTATTACATGCTTTATAGCATCATGCTATATTTTTTCCTCTGTCTGGTCAAATATGTCACTTTCTATATCACGTGGACTTGAAGAGCTGCACTGTCCACAAATTATGAAATAACCGTCAGCATAAACCTTTTCCAACAGTAGAGGTATGGAAAAAAATTCAAGAAATTGCCTTTTCTAGCCTCCTGGTCAAAGACGTCAACCGGTCAAAGACAATCAAATTGTTACAAAGCCGTCGGACTGAGCCTACAGTATCAGTATCTGATCATGATCAGTGTCAGGCAGACAGTAGCAGCTCAGAGTAGTGGACACTGGTGTAACAGGAGACTAGGAGGAGCTCAGAAAACAGTCAAAGCCTTCTGCAACCCATACAACTAACTGCCGGCCGATACATAGCACTATCATGCTGCCTACATCAGATTACATTGTTCTGTGTTCCCTTTTATTATATTTATGTAGCAAAGCAAAAGATAACAAAGGATTGCTTTCTTTTATCATCAAAAACTCTTAATATATCTACTGTAAAGTCTGAACCATTACGGGCATTTTTTTAAAGGTAGATTTAGATGCCATAGTAAGAGGTCATAATAGACTTTGGACCTTTTAAAATCTCAATGGCAAACTAATTTCGGCAAATTGATAAATACAAACTTAAATCATGATCAATGTGAATTTTACAGCCTGTCAATGCACAAAAAAACAAAACATGTTATGATGAGGCAAAGTATGGACCTTAACGGGTAATGGAATCTCTATCAATTCAGTCACACTCACTGGTTTTCTTTTCATGAAATCTGTAATTGGATTTCACACAAATTTGGATGCTGTCCCACCTTCTCCAACCCACTCTCTCAGTCATAAGGATTACATTGCCAAATCCAAGCTTTAGTATTGGCACAAACTAGGGAAAACTATTTAATAAAGTCTCAGCCGGAGAAACCATTCTCCCCTCATTTAAAAGTGAAATGAGCATCCTCAGTACATCAGGGAAAAGATTAATTGCCTGTGTTTCCAGAAAACCATTTATTTTGGACGAATAATAAACACTCCTTTAACAGTTTTATTGCCTGATGAAGAATTTCCGATATTTAATGCGGAATTTCCCAATTACCATATTTGAAGTTCCATCACTGCTGGCTACCACTCCTAGCCCTCTACATCAAGAGGGTAAGGGCCTTGTAGCGTCATCATGGTGTTGAATACAGGCTCAGTCTCACGACTTTGTAACGATTGGATCGTCTTTGAGCGGATGATGTCTTTGACCGGGTGATGTCTTTGACCAGGAAGCATTATCATAGCATGAATTCGACCTATAGAGTAAGAAATGTGTGGAAAAGGTCAAAGGTTATTTTAAAACTGTATAAAAGTAAATTTATTTAAAGTGTGTTATATGTATATGTAGGCCCTATTACATGCTTTATAGCATTATGCCTTAATTTTTCCTCTGTCTGGTCTAATATGTCACTTTCTATATCACGTGGACTTGAAAAGCTGCACTTTCCAAAAATTATGAAATAACCATCAGCATAAACCTTTTCCAACAGTAGAGGTATGGAAAAAAAATTAAGAAATTGCCTTTTCTAGCCTCCCGGTCAAAGACGTCAACTGGTCAAAGACGATCAAATTGTTACAAAGTCGTCGGACCTACAGTCTCAGTATCTGGTCATGATCAGTGTCAGGCAGACAGGAGCAGCTCAGAGTAGTGGACACTGGTGTCACAGGAGACTAGGAGCTCAGAAGACAGTCAAAGCCTTCTGCAACCCATACAACTAACTGCTGGCTAATACATAGCAATATTATACTGCCTACGTCAGATTACATAACTGTTGCATGGGGGTCCTTCTAAAACCTTACTTTACAAGTTCATCATGAATTTAAACAGGATACAGGAGCAGCTTAGAACCCATACAAATACTTCTTAAGCCAATGTAGCTGCCAACAGGAATATATGTAAAGGGACCGTACGGCGGACATATGATAATACTTTTGATACATATTGATATATGAAGGCAGCCTTTTCTCTAATAGATAAGCAGCTTAAAAGTGCCGCATGCACACTGGAAGCCATACAACACATGCATGAACATTAATATAGGAAGGATACAGATATATTAAAGCTCTAGTAGCATTCTGGCCAGTAATAAATTCTTATAGCCTTTGCCTAATGTTTTCTTAATAAACTTTCAGTCAAATAGCATTGAAGGCAGCTGCCTACAGGATTTGAAATCTGATGCCCTTCTTTTTTTCTGATTATGCCTTGAACGCTATAGGTGTTGAGTATTACATGTCAAAGTTGCATGGTGTTCCCAATTGAGAAGATGACATTTAGATGTTACATTACTTTTTCTTGCAACGAGTACAACACTTACACTTGCTTGATTGATGAGGAGAGAGTAGTTGCTTTCATAACAGTTAGGTTTTACTTCCTATGCAAGACTTTCTGCCTACAAACTTTCTTGGATCAGTAAAGTTTTGAGCTCATAGTAAAAATATGAGTACTTATGTACCTGCTAGAACAGGATTTCTTAATGTAGCTCTGTTTAATCTGACCTTCTTAAAGTTTGACATTATCTCTTGTTTTATTCTATCGACAATCATTGTTGCCTCTTCAATGAGTAGGGTTTAGCGATTTAACATATAACATTTTGTAAAAGAAACTATCTATTATCAGGTGCTTTCCAGCTAATTTCAATGCTAGATTATGAGGGCTGCGACCATCCTTATAACATTTTATTAAGAGAGACCTAACAGCATAAATGGTGTATGAAGGGAATAGCTCCTTTGTCTCAGGGAAACAATCAGAGCTTTGATTGTGTATTATCTTTAGAGATTACTACTTTGGGAATTACTACCATCATTTTATTGGGGAATAAAAAACTCTGGATATTCAGGGTAATTATGTACTGATTCCTGAAGTTATATATAAATGAACACCGTGCAATAGGTGCCACTGATTACCCTGGTAGAGGCAAGTCACTAAAGACTCATTAACACAGTGGGAATAAAACATGGTAGTAGGAACTAATCACCAAAGCTGCGAACTACTGATTAGCCAATCTTAGCTTAATTCATCTGTACACTTTTATTAGTTTTTGTAATGAAATAATTAAAGCTCTCTATCTGGGGAGCATACCCCATTGCAATTGTGGTGCAAATGGGAAGCCTCCCAAGAGGTTGGGACTTGGTTCTATGTCCCTTGAATGGAGGAACGGTTGAACCAATAGTTCAACTGCAGCTGGTCAGTAAGCCTATGGTTTGGTTGGAGGTAGTTGGATGCACTGTGGATAGTAAGTAGGAGTAGTAAAGTTCAGCAGTTGAGGCTGAAAGTATTGGGCAAGTCAGGGTAAGTTTGATGTATGTATTCACTAACACCATTCCATCAACAGGCCGGCCTTTAGTGTTTGAGCCAGGGCACACATGGTACTATGGAAGGGTCCTATATAAAGACAAGATTAGGTTCTTGCATGACATGACAGGAGTGTAGGTGGTGTTGTGCCTGAAGGAATTTTTGCTTTGGTCTAGCTCCTGGCCTATGGATCCCCCTGGCAATGGAAGTTTCGACTTCCTGTCTCAATGTACTTTTGGCACCGCCTACTAAATTCAAGCATTGACCAGTGCTCGTCGAACCTAAATGGTCAATAGCTTAAAAGCAACTGGTAAAAAAATATTTGCTGTTTCATTTGCAGTCTAATTACTACCTTTTCCATTGTATATTATTTAGTGTTCCTTCTCCCTTGATACAGGCCCACTATTTTTATTATCTGACTGCTAGACCCTGCACCTCTATTCCAGCTCCTCTCAGAATAATGTGATACAGTGCTCCACTACACAAGTAGGCATGCCTCCAGCAGTCTTGATGTATGGATATCCAGGACAGCATGAAGTGATGAGCCATCATCCTATATTCAATTGGGAGATAAGAGATGTCGATAGTACATATATCTGCATCATTTATTGCAGGCCGGTTGTAAAATGATACATAGAGTGGTGTTTTTCTAGGTGCTAATGAGATCAATAGTAGTGACAAAGACACAGATTTATAGACCTGATACCATCTATTCCATTTAAATCATAAGCATTTATTACCTAGCGCTAGCTTGCGAGGAACACCAGAAAAAGAGTGTTACTATCGGGAACAATGTGCATAAATAACATGCAATACTCATCCATCCCTATATTAAGAAAAGTGATATAGTAAAGAGTAGGGAGAATATCAGATGACAAATAATGTACCACATCCTCGATGTAATTTTGCTGACAGGTTTATTAGCAGGTGTGTTAAAACAGTATTAGGTAATGCACCCTCTTCTTTATTTCTAAACATCTGTTATTGGCCTGTACTTCTATCTACTGAAGATGGTATCTGCTGAAGATTTCCCGGCTGTCTCATTTTTATACCCGTTGTATGAAATATATACTGGCTTTGCCATTTACAGCTATGAATGAACTGTGGTGTTGCTCCTAAAATCATTAGTCAGGAAACACAAGTATGTTTTGTGGTCTTTAAATGGTTAAATTATGTAATGAATTATGCACGATTACCACTAACCATGTCTATTTGTATTTCTAGGTGAGTTGGCGATCCATCTTGGAATAGTTACATGGCATAAGTTCAGTAAGTGAAGGGTATAAACATGTTCTACGTACAATACAGAAATAGTGCAGGGGTGGGGGTAGTAAAGTAGCAGGTAAAGGTCCAAGCTAGCTAGGTAGCTAACTTTGAAACAACGTCCAGTTTGATGATACGTGTCAGACAGCATTTGACCTGGGTCATCATGACGTCAGGGGATCGCAAAATTTGACTTCACCATACAAATGCTCTTTAATCCATGATATAATATTGTGCCATTGTCTATTAGCACCCTAATATTCATAAATTTGGAGGGGTAATTACCCTAGTGGTTAAATAAGACAGCCCCTTTTTTCATGATTGGTTATTAGTGCTTCAATTCTCATCCAATCGACCTAAAAAATCAAACATCATATCTGGATGTGGGCTGAGATAAGTTAAACAGAGCGAGGTTTGGAGAAGAAAGCATTATTGATTACCATCATACAGCGCAAAAGCCGGTCAGAAAATATGTCATAACCACATGATCTATGATCGATATAACATCTATTCTAAGCCTGACATCATAAGAAATCAAACATAATGTCCAGACATGGGCTTTGGCTGGTCAAACAGAGCAGTAGGAACAAGAACAAACTGGACCTCTCTGGATAATCAATACAGGATATGCTATCGGCTGTTATTTTAGATATAAGGCATAACATAGGGCAGGGAGCAAACAACTGTCTCAGCAACAGAATCAACTGAAAACAAGCTAATCTGTAAGAATACTATAGAAAGTATATTATTAAACATTAAAGGATAGTATCCAGACTTAGATCTAATTCAGAGAGGAGTTTTGTCTATTTGTTGCTACTCTTTAGGATGCTTGCATTCTAATTAGAACCAGGACTAAACTAACTTAACTCATTGCAAACTTCGATTTGACATGTATGCTCAGTTAAACTAGACCTCACAGAGACATCAAAGTATTATTAGTCAAAATGGTTAAATTCGCCCTTCCTATTACATTAACAAATTTAAAAAAAACACCATCAAACTCTAATGAAAGTGCTCCCTAACAAGATCTAGTAGAACACTAATACAGCATTAAGTCAGACATTAAAAGTTTCTGCATAGTGAATATTCAACTCTAAAGGTTCCCATGGTAATAAATGCTTATGCTGGTCTTCTGCTGTCCCTCATTAGCACAATGCCTGCATATTCTTCATAGTGTCTGCTCTGCTATGCAATGTGTCTTCATAATGCTAGACACCCAAATGAGTTTAGATATGCAGATTTTTCTGATTTGCTGAAGGCTGGTGAATTTCCAGTTCAAAACTTGTCCATGCCTAAACCCATTTTTACAACTCTTGCCTAGTCTATGAACATACCACTTCTCCATCAAAACGTCATATGTATAGATAAAAGACACACAATTCTGTCTCTAGGTCTATGGGTTCTATGCCCTTTAAGAGATACACCCAGCTAAGTACTATTAAGCCCCCAGGGTGCCTACAACAACAGTCTGGTACAAGGGCGGGGATGTCTTATCTCGTCTTGAGACGGCCTTAAGGAGAAGGAGGCGGCTGTGATGATCTGGCCTAGAGGGCATGTGTAGGAAATGGGCTAATCAGTCCCAATAGGGTACTGCTGAGGTCCCAGCCTTTACACAAAAGCCTGGTGTTGTACGATGGTGGATCTATATGGGTTGTTGCATCAGCCCTAGTTGGGGTAATGCCCTATAGGGCACCTGGCCATTGATCGCAGCACCACTTGTGATAAGTTGAGAACCTCCAGTACAGGCCCACCAGGTGGAGCAGCTAACCGGGGGTTGTGACATCACAGGGCAGGCCACTATTGCTTCTGTCTGAAGTGGTTCCCAGGACTTGGCCCTACAATGAGTAAGTCTAGGTACTGAGAACCAATGCTATTCACATGGCTTCAGGGTAACACAGACTGAAGCAATCATTATCCCAACTTAGGCACCATCTAGAGACAACCTAAGGAGGCACTGTGAGTTAGACATGGCCACACCCATGGCTTTACCACTAGGAGCCCTTTATACATACTTGTTGCCTCCTAAAGGTCCTTTAACCTGGTATATTTTCTTCCCTGCCGGCCTGCATCCCTTTATCCGTCTGATTGAATATATCTATATTGTATCACTTTCATCTGAATTCCTTCATTATGCATGAGTCTCCTCTCCTATTTTGTCCCATATATTGCCTACAATGGCAGTATTTTATGATGTATCAACCTGTATGGACACAATTTCAACAGATAAAAGCTGAAACAGCGTCATAAAACATCAGTATCATGAGAACCAGATCAGGGTCTCTAGCACCTTCATAGCATATTCTTGGTCTACTTTAAGGGCATCTGCATATGATTCTACTAATACCCGGGCTTACATTGAATCCTTTGTGGATTTTTTTTACCATTGATCGCACCTAAACTTTAAGACTATTTCCCCTTTTTTACAACCTTGATGATACAGTTATTACAATAGCGTTTCTGGCCCTATCAGAGATTTCACTAGAAATGATATTAAAAAACATAGCAAACTACTAAGAATGTAGTGCGAGTCTAAGTTTGTGAAGGGTCTGCAGTAACAGCCGCCGAACAGGAACCTGAAATGGCTCGGATTAGCGCTACTCACATCAGGCTGCGGCCTGTAGGCAACTACAATATTCTTGTTTTATAATAACCAGACCAGAGGAATCCTACCTTTGATACCCTGCAGGGGAATAACAGGGAGGGCTATTCTACCCTTTATATTGGACCAACTAAAATGTAATATAAGGTTCAATTAAGAAATTATATTTGCTCATATCTATCTGGGGAGATTAGGACTGAGCATCGGCCAGGGGCATGCCTTAAGTGGGTGGGGGTGGGGGGAATCATCCCTTACTGGTCAAAATGCTGGGGGAAGGCTTTTCTCCCTGTGATTGCAAAGGACCAGGATGTACCTGACTTGATAACATGGCAGGGTGGTAACAACACTATGTATAAGGCGGTACACCAGGGGGCAGTACTGGTGCTGCCACCAGGAAAATCTCTAAGTAAGCAGGACACACCCCTCAGTGCCTGGATCCAATTTAAGCTGGGAGTTCTTTTTCAGACAATTTCCAGTCTGGGAAATCCCTTAGGCAGACTGCCAGCAAAGAAAACATTACCATGGGAATAGCTTATTAATTAGTATTAAGATCTCCTTTCTTAAATGTTTAAAATGGGTGGGTGATTAAAAAGATTAATTCAAAGCCATTTTATTGGGAAAATGCAGCATTGTTGAGTGGCCATTGTTGTAGCATATATATACTCACTAGGATCTCAATGATTCTCAATTGAAAATCAGATGAGAAATAAACATGGCACTTTTAAACATTTCACACCATACCATCCTCAATGGTGTAAGTGGCCTGCTCGTTGTTCTCTAGGGTCTATCCTAAACTGACAATACCACCGAGGCCAACTTTGTAACGTTTGCTGACAGAGTTGACATTCAACAGCAATCATTTAGATCTGGTTTTTAATGATTAAGGTGTAATGCTGTATCAGTTTGTTAAATTGTGTGCAATAATGCAAGTATGGTCAAGAATTTAATCATTCTCTCAGTTGTTCAGGTTGAAAAGAATACTTGATTAACCAACTTGTATTGGTTTCCCTGATGTAGGTTTTAAATCTCAGATTAAGGAGATTAACCACATAAACACCATCCTAATGAGTGCCCCTGATGTATTTTTTACATGATAATTTTAATTGACAACATTCAATAATAGTGTTGACCAGTAGACATTAAAGCAAGTGGGACTCATGGGACTAAACGGAAGAACCTGTAATAATAGGCCTCCTTTAGTTCTGCTGGGACTCATTCTACCAATCAGATAGGATCCTGATGGTACAATGTCAATATGTAAAGGTAGAAACATTTGATGTTGCCAGATGCAAATAATGAAAGCAGTGCATTTTGATATATACAATGCTTTTGAATAGAAATAATGACACTTGATGATAGGATAATTCACAGTTTTTCTGGAAGACCCTCCTCGGGTGCCAAGACCCCATTGTACAATTCAGGGCAGTGATGCGTGAAAAAGATTTCTCTGTGTTTCTCTGTGTTTCTGTGCCACTCAAGAAACAACCCCCTTCTTTCTACTACCAACAAATAATTGCAGAGAAATATTAAGTACAAGGATATTGGGATCTGGGATGAACTCCCCAGTGATTACTTGGGGGCGGCCTATTCCCATTGCAGGAACGCTTGAGACGGAACTATTTCCCTGACTTCCAGATGATAAAATTTCCATGTGGAGATTGACTGAGGCAGTGTTTTACAAAGAAGCTAGAAAGCTACTCAGAAGGGATGCATTTGTGCATCATGACAACAAATGCATCTTTTAGTGCATGCCATGTTTAAAGGATGCCTACTCATCAACACTATTAGGGAATCTCTAATACATCCACCTGGAATGACATCTGCTCTAGGCCTTCTAGCTAAATATTCAGGTAGCTTATGGTTTCCAAATACAGCTTTCATATTTCAGTTCCCATAGTAACAGCTCAGTTTGCTGGTCTTCGTCTGCCTCATGTGCAGCTGATTTGCACATTTCCTGAATAGTATGCTGCAGTGTCTGTTATGCAAAATCAGAAAACATTCCCTGAGAATGTCTGAATGCCCCATTTGCAGCTTATTTCCCGGAATATTCAGCTGTTATTCTGCTGTGTCTGTTATGTAAAATATGAATGCCCAATTTGCAGCTGATTTGCTTGGCACTGCTTTATGCCTCATAGTGTCTATGATTGGGCATTGGACATTTCATGCAAATCATCCTGTACTAGATATACAGTACCCTCAAAATGCAGCGGCCCACATAGATTTCCTATCAATTCAGAGCTGCCACAAACTCAATGTGAACACAGGTGGTTGAATGAGTTGTGTCTATAAAAGGAAATGCCAGCAAAGCTTCCTCAATCCCTCGATCCCAGATTATGCCTAGCTCTGTTCTCTGGTGTAGAGGCTATCTACTTATTGGATAAGGGGATGAGGAGAGGTCTGGGATAATCTAAGCTTGCTGGCAGGGAGAGGGAAATGGGCTAATCAGTCCCCATAGGCTACTGTGCTTGAGGAACAGCCACTATTAAGGCCCCCCCCCCCCTGCAGGGTGAATCTTCTCCTGCCACTTCCTATGTACATGGTCTACATTGCGGCAGCGGGACATTCGGCAGCTTCTAGCTTCACTGAATCGCTATGGTTCTCATCACTGGATGGATAAAAAAATAGGAAAGACAACTTCAAAATATTAGCCAATAATGCTGTCCCTTCTTTGACTTTGGCTTTTAAAAGCTGTGGGAAGTGAATCCAACGATAAAGTAGATCACACATCTTTTGATTTTACTGAACAGTCATTCATTTCGGCACATAAAATCTTAACTGCAAATTTTTTTCCCTGTTATGTTTAGGAAGGTCCTTTGCCTTTTGTAGCCATCCCCAAATTGAACCCAAACAGGAGGCAGTAACCAGGTGTGCTGCTGTATAGAAACTTGATGGGATTTGGTGCAGACTGGAAGAGGTCAATGTTGTGGTGCCATTAAACACTTAAAGGATGGCATGCTGCTTCAATGCTTCATGTTTATACAAATCAATTTAACTTACTGCGAACTTTAATTAATCAGATATGCTCACTACAACATTCAAACTTTACAGCCTTTGTAAATAAGTTTGAATTTATCAAAGCGTTTGAAACCTTATATATGCCTGTCTACTGTATCAGTAATTAGAGACTATGCAAACATCACACACTAATAACGTTGCCTTCCAAGTCCTTCTAGCAGAATGCTATTTAGGCCAAAAAAGGTTTAAATAAATAATATTGAATTACAAATGAAGTCCCTGATCTTCTTTTGTGCCACATTTGCACAGTCCCAGAATATTGATATTATTCAAATATTATGCAGTTAGATTTCTGTCCATGATACCAATCCCCTTGTCACTCAGTCTTGATGCTACAGCTTTAGTAGAGGACTGACATGCACTCTATGCATCACATCTACATATGTCCTCTCTATGAAGTATCCTACCTGCATGCAAAAGAGGAAATCTGAGAACTATAAACTATGTATTGATGTATGAGTGCTAAACATGGATAAGGCACAGAAATACCCAAAATGAGGAAATGCAGATGTTAAATAGAATTAAAACAGTAATAAGATGCATCTCCTGATCATTATTTTTCTCTGTTACCACACACTCAAATTGTCAATTGACCTTTGCTGTTTCTCCAAACAGACAGTAATTCTTATGTCATTATATTGTGAAAAGCTTTTAGGGTTGCTACAACGAAAAGGTATTGGGAAAGCTGTCTGCTCCTATCAATTGACAGTAACTGTTATTCATTGCTAGTTTTGTACTATCAAAACTAATCATCAAGAAACTCAATACAGACAACAGCCAGAATGGACCATAATGAAAACAGTAAATTGCTCATATGCATATTGCTTTCATTTGAACACCTGCCACAACTATCATGTATCAAATGTTTTGCATGACACTGCCCCTTTCCCTTAAACCTTTCCTTTCACCTCCCACACACTCCAACTTCCTGGATAGAGGTGGCGCTGTATACAAGTTACCCAGAGAGAGATGAGCTCAGCAACTTCTGATTTCCTGTGGCACATGAGACCAGCATATCAACAAGCTGCTCTGGCTTCTGAGAAAAACAGAGGTATAGCCAGACAATGTGTCTACCATGCAAGTACATGCCTTATAACTGATTGTCTAGATTTTAACTCCCATTTGATACAGAAATAACTGCATTTGCATTTTAGTCCCAAAAGATTCACTTTGATAAAAGTAGCTTGGTCTATTCTAATTCTAGTAATAACTAACTGAGAAAAGCATATGAGTGTTTAAAGAGTTGTAAGGTTAGCTGCAATGGCTGCATGACGGAACGTGAAAATGGACATGTTCGTTTGCTCTAACAACACAACCTTATACCAGGGGGAAGTATCAATGCTGCCAGGAAGAGACCCTCTGAGAGAGCAGAACATATCCCTCAGAGCCCTGGATCCAATTTAACCTGGGAATCATTTTTCAGACAATCTCCACTCTGGGAAATAGGAAATCCCCAGATGGCATCAGTCAATCAGATGCCTTACTCAGGCTTCCAGCAATGAAAACATAGCAATGGGTGATCGCTGGTCAGTTCTTCTAAGATCTGCTTTCCCTAGTTCTCAACTGTGGGTGTGCCATTTTATCCAAGTAATGCAGCACTGGTGAGTGAGTCATCTGAGTAATGTCCATATTCTTTTAGGGTTTGCTTAATGTGTCAATTCAGTACTACTTAGAAATGACTCCTTAAGGTTCCGTGCACTCACCTGACCATCCCTAATGGTGCAGGTGGTCTGCTCTATGTTCTCTAGGATCAATCTCCACAGGTAGCAGGTAAATGAATTCTGTCATCAGCTGCCTAGATTTTTACGACTAGGGTAAAATTCACCAATTTTGGTGAAAGAAATATATTATTACTGTGTGGTGGCTATATTGCTTTGTAAGACCATAATCGCAAGACCTTATGTGGGATCAGTTGAGAACTCAGAAATGTTAGATATAGAGATAGTCAATCTGTGTAAAATCAGCTATCATCAGGACCATTGCCAAAGTTTTTGGAGCAGTTAGAAGTCCTCCTCCCACCGGCCGTCACCACCAGGGGGGTTTCAATCATCACCTCCATTAATCTGAGGGACAAAAACTGACAAGTTTACTGGGTATCACCATTCAGAGATACCATAAATTAATCTGTTTTTCAGCGGAAGTTCTTTTCCACGCAGTACACTCCGTAAGAAACCCAAACCTCAATCATGTCTGAGTGGCTACTCAGGCACTGTGAGGGATGTAGGGCAGTCACTAGAGATTCTGAGCGATTTACACCGCGAAAGGAGCAAATATAGAACACAGGATTAATATTAGTGTGGACGGAAGAAGACCTGTATAGTGGAATATTTCATTGTGAGTCAAGCCTTTAATGCTAGCATAGTGCTTCAATGTTCTCTATCAGTTATTGGCATGATCCATGAAATGCAGCCTTAGTAATAACTACCTAGCGCTGCATTCATTCTACCCTACATGGTTGATACTCCAGAAGGATCGTCAGAATATATGTATGCATTCATACATCATATCAGCAAGTAGGAGATAAAAGCGCCGTTGCCCAATAGAAGAGTTAAGCCTGCTTAAGGAGCCTTGGAGTGTCAGCAGTATGTCCAAAGCAAAAGGGATCACATATACCCTAGGAGGTGGCCTTAAGGTACCAAACTATCTATACTGCTCCAGACATGAATTATTGGCCTATGGTATAGAGCAGGCCTAATATAACATGGGGTTAAAGTAATGAGCCACAACCTTAAAGCACCTTATGGCAACCATAAACTACCGGTTTACAGTGTGACTGTCAGTAACAGGAGCTTACAAAGCAGTTCAGGTATGAGCGACTGAGGAAATGAGAAGGAGTGAAAAGAGGTGGTTGGTGATGGGAACAGTGGACTGGAAAAAAGGCCACTCAAAAAGAAAAGGCGTTTATCATCTGTAGGTAGTAGAAATATCAAAAGTAAATCATACTAAGCATTTGTTGTTTTAAACTTTGGGGCTACCATATGATGATTCGTTTTAAAGCCCCCTGATTAGGGGACAGGGACACAACGCCTTCTATAGGCTGTGCTAAAATAAGGAAAACGTGCCTAAGAAACTGGGGGACTCCGGATGGAACTGGAGTGATGTAAGGGACTAGAGAGGGAGTAAGGGAGGCTACCATGTATATTGAAATGGAAATTGTTTAAACTAAGTTGCTATTTCTTTGTAATTCAGAGTTTTTGATATTCTAAAGTTGTTGGTATATAAGTTATTCCCAGCTGACTGCCTTACCTATTGCATACATTTTAATTTGAAACCAACTTTCGTGAATATAGATTTCATCAGCATAGGCAATGGGACACCCATTTCGTATTAGTGGCCTAAGCAGAAAATAGGGGAGAAGAAGGGAGGACAAAGACAAGTAAGTTAAGGAAAGCAAAGGTACGAAAGCCAGGGGCCAGGATGGGGCCGGGGGTAGGATACTCAGTAGTTTATGGGTCATGACGGTTGCTGACAGGGGGTGACAGATGAGTGACCTTTACCACACGGGGTGAAAGTGTAAAGTCATAAAGCATGAGGTTATGTGGTCCCAATGGTGAGGCACCACGTGACAAGCATCCTAAGGTGGCAAGTGCAAGAAAAATAGCTACAATATATTCCGACTAGTTACTGTAGGCAAGTTTATTAGCGCTAAACTAGAACATTCTATAAACTATAGGAACAGTAATATAATCAGAGATTTTTGTAATTACTGGTATGGCTAGAAAAATGGAGTGTGGAACGGGGAAAGAGTGGAAGCAGGCAGAAGAAGAGGCAGAAGTACATGGGATGTACTTTAGAGGTCATGGCATGGTCAATGTGTAAAGTAATAAAGCATCTGGCTATGTGCTGGCTAATGTAGGGATCACGTGACCGGCATCATAAAGTGACCAGAAGAAGATAAATAGATGCACTAAGCTCTGTCTACTAATTCCTTCAAATCCCTCTAAATGCTAAAGTATGAGATCAATGCCATTCCATAACTGTACAAGATAATTGTGCTATACACAGCTAGTGACCCCAGAGATTTAGTATCACTAAGAGGGTCTTGGATATTTAAATGGACACTTTGGATTAGGTTTGAATCGATTGGTGGCAGATGTTGGACACGGTATAATGTGGATAGGACTAGCTGTCTACATGATATCAAATATCACCTGATAGCAACATGCTGTCCTTAAAGGGTTGAGGATGTAATTCTGAATTGACCTATGAAGTGGCCAATATCATAAGGCAATGATACTGATCAGCCCCCCTCCTTCCTGCATCATTAAGGGCCATTCCTACTCATTGCACTAATCTTGATGAATATATCAGATACCTGGTCACTCAGCCCTATAATTACCATGATTACTCTCTAATAACAGCAATTGAGAGGACTATTTCATAACCTACCGAGATAGCCTTCTCATTGGTAGTTTAGTAGTGTGTCAGCTATTCACAAGGGTTTGGTTGTATGGCAAGCAATAGGTTTAGACTGTATCGCCACCATCTTGATTTCACTATTCACTTGTACTTTGAGGATGCTAAAGTGCTCTTTGTTTCTGTGGCCGTTATGATGAATAAATAAAGCCCTCATGGTATATTATTTATAGCTCTGCAAGCATCAGTACAACTGTAAATAAGCCCAATACCCATCTTGTATAGGAACACTGTACCCAATCAGGACCCTTACCTAGGTGTAGCTGGGACAAGCATGTTGTTAGTGGCAGGATGGATTAGCTTTTGGAGTGTGGGTAACATGATTTACTGTGTCAGGCACGTAATCCTCCCCTCATACACTGATACAATTAGCTGTATGGTCAATTGCCTGCCACATGATCTTTAAATAATGGGTCTACTCAGGTAAAGCCATACTCCTAAAGAATGCAACATTTATACCATTACAATGGGTTCAGCAAAACTCCCATACCATGGTACACTATGCACAATATACTTAATGTACAGATATATTGGATTGATTGCAGTAAAGTATTTGTCTACACATGACTGTTGCAAGAAAATGTCAAATTTCAGGACAGCTCTGGATACATGATACATTGTTTATCTACAATCATTTCGAGATGATTGTTTTTGTATCCAGCATGAGTAACCAGATCAGAAACCTCTCAGCTTTCTAGAAGAGTCATTTATTTCTGCACATAAACTCCTAACTTAAAGACTTTCCCCATTATGTTAAACAGGGTCAAGTGTCTTCTGTGTGGCATTCATAGCTCATAAACTACACATTGCTCAATACAAGCATCCCTGCAGTACTAACTGGGTGCTGTGGTGTGTAGAAACTTAATGGGATCTGGTGCGGACTGGAAGAGGTCAACCTCAGTGTCAATGTTATGGTGCCATTAAACCCTTTAAGGACGGCATTTTGCCTCAAGTCTTGATGTTTATGTGTCATCACCAGACGCTAATGCAATCGGGATGAGGAATTCACAAGCAGTGCATTGATGTATTATTCTAACTCTTTTTGGAACGGACAAATACGGTAGCATCAGCATGTTGCAGCTCGGGATACATCCATGCAAATTAACAAAAGGGTATTGTGGATTAAAGCACTATGTCTCCTGGAAGGGTTAAGGGGAATCCAGGGGCAGTATAGGAGGCTGTTAAGTGGCACTAGGAGGGAATGAGTCCCACAGGTTTAAGGCTTCTGTGGATTATTACCCATTTGATGCTCTCAGGGTTATTGGAGTTATATAGGTTGATGTTGGCAGTGCAGAAGGAGGGATAGGACAAGAGACAGATAGGGATTGAGAAGAGACAGAGGGAGAGGGAGAGAGGAATAGTGTTCTAACTACAGTCCTGACTACAGTGATTGGTACCTCGCGATTGGTACCCTAGCTAATATTGGAGCATATTTCAACATCCAAACAAAAAAATTACAATTTCTTGTCATCAGGACTGCTAGTAGGACTAGTAGTGTCCGCATCACAGGGTCTTGACAGGACTATTTTCCATCAGCCATCACCTCCTATGGAGTCCCCATCATCACCTACATCAATCTATGTGACAAAAACTGACAGGCCTACCAGCCAGAGATACCATCCATTAACAATGTTTAGGCTGCAGGTTTTTTATCAACATGTTGGGCTCAGTAAGGAAGGTGTACCTCAATCATGCCTGCGAGATTAAAGAATGCCCCACAGTAACCCAAGATGGGTTGAGGTTTTAATCACTTATTTCAGGTTGCAGATCTGACGGGTTCATCTTGTGGGGTTAATCACATTTTTCTTTAAGCTTTAAATCCAGGCATCTCATATCATTCCCCATATAACAAATGTACTTCAATTCCTACCTGAGCTATACTGTTTATCCTAGAGGCAATCTCACTATAGTCTAACCTGATGGTATGGTTGTTGCAGAGCCTGCATATTGTCTCTGTAAGGTCCTAAGGATCGAGAATCTTTTTGATAAAAAGACCTAGTTTCCCTGATGTTCTTTTTTAAGCTCAGATTAAGGGGATTAACCACACAAACAGCACTCTGCTGGGTGTCCCTTATGTCTTTTTGACAAGGAAGTTTAATTGGGGACACCTAACTACGTTGTTGACCGGTCACCATTAGTGGAAAGTGGGCAGTGAGCAGCTTCGAGCTCTCCAGGCCCATTGCAGCCGTCAGGCTGTAATGGGCCTGGACAAATTTGTATCTAATAAGTGCAACCTACTTAGAAAATGATCCAGGATCCTGGATCACTTCTTAATGAGATAGCTCAACCACTGATCGGTTAGCCATGGTCACATGACCATGAATGAGGGTGTGTATGGCCTCATGGGTTCGAATCCCACCTTTTTGAAGCATAAATACCCCAATTGGCCATTGTACAAATATCAAAATTACTACCCATTGTGCCAAGGTGGGACTCGAACCCATGATGTCTACATTGATGATATCCAATTTAACCCAATACATAAGCATTCTCCCAGACTGTATACACACAGCCGGGGTCTGAGACTGGGCAGTGAGCGGCCTCTCTGAGAACTAGTTAGGGAAGGAGGGGAAGGAAGGTTTGAGGCCTTTTTTAGTCAAGTTCAGAATGATTATACAAATCAGCTGGGGTCCATATCCTGCCAAGCTAGTTAAGATTGTAGTATAATTAGATGATAAAATAAGAATGACACTGTCCCTCAGTTCCTAACTAAACCAATGCTACAGTACAGCCTGGCCATTTAAATGGTAGCTATTCCCTCTAGGCCTTCTCCAGGGTCCCTTCCCCATTACTGGCTACTCTACCATTACCTTGGGTGGTCAGCAGACTCGAGAACTGCCCATCCTTACTTAATGAGCCATTTTATTGAGGCAGTTACTCTTCTTCCTCTATTGGATTAGCTTGTGAGACCTTCAGTGGCCCTTAGACAGTGCTTGAGGAGGTTTATTGTATCCGTTTTGGAGAGGGGGTGGATTTCTTAAAGCCTGGATGTTCCATTCATTGTTAGTATAACTTGCTACTACACTTGAAGTATATCCAGGAATGTAAAACATCGATTTTATTTTGTTTAAACCAAGGTTATTCATGCAGTGCCTCATATAGCTTTCAAACAAAGATCAGAGTATTAATACTTTAAGCATAATCAGGGCGAGTAAATGCAAGTTTAAGCCACTTAAATGTGGATATGATTTCTTTCAGTGATTTCAATGCTACTTCCACTGGAATCAAAAATTGACTTTAAGCATTGAGATCTCAATTATGCTTACCCCGTTGACCTCTTCTCAGCTCCTCTGTTCTCCTCAATTTGTGCAAATTATTGTCTTCTATTTTTATTACATAGCTTTTAGCAGTGTAGGGGCACGATGTCCGGGTGTGTCTCCCCGCAGGGGGTGCCATAACCGGAAGTCATTGTGCATCGTGCCCTATATGTCCAAGGGACTTGTCATTGCAATCCAGTAAAGTAGGGAGCGGAGAGTAGTCAGACACGGGTTGGTAGTGTAACGGTTAGCACGCTTGTCACCGGTGCGAGAGGTCTGTGGTTTGATTCCCGGCCGATCCAATGACTAAGTTTTCCGCAACCTCTACAGCAGTATGATTTACAATGATTCATTCTGCCATTTAATCCATTTCCTAAGGCTCTCTGATTGGACCGTAACTGCAATTGCCAGTATAAGTGGTGCCATCATGATCGTGTGACAGGAGAGACAGTGTATACGATGTTTCTTGATGTGAGATCAGATTTTGATATTGACACCTGTCACACTGTGTGCACTGAGGAAGGATGATTGAACATGTCATGCCATGTTGTGTTAGCTTTCGATCAGGGTTATCAGATTCTTGAATAGATATTCTTCTCTTTTCTACTAAATGGGTTTCATTAATCGGAAGCCACATTTGGCACCAAGTATCTTGTTCAGACTTAGACGCCTTAATCAGTGTGTTTTTCAGTTATTTATTCTGTCATTCAATCATCTTTCTAAGTCTTTCTGAACAGTCAATAACTGTTACTCCTTACGTCATGATCATGTGACAGGAAGGGACACTGCAGTAGATGTGAGATCTAACTCTGATATTGACACCTGTCACAGTAATGTGCAGTGAGGTAGGAAGATTGAAGATGTCATGTGTCATGTCTAGCTGTTCTGTCTCTTTGTCTGAGCTACTCATGATGCTCACTATGAGCTGCTCCGCTTACAAACCGTTACCCAAAACAGTGAATTTGAGTGCTGCACGTTTCAATTCTTCAAGGGTGCCTGATAACTAAAGGCCTGATACTCATTTGCTGTATTGAGGTAGTGTAGTACTGCAAAGTTATAAACACTGTGCACCAAAATAGTGATAGTACATCAATCACTAGTGCTGCATCAGGGTGTCATTAAAGATGTACATTTAGCGTTTAAGAACCAAGTCATTCTCAGTGGTTACTTGCCTTTAGTCATTGAGGCTGCATTCTTTCACGAAGCTATGCATTTTCTCTTCTTCGGTGTCCCTCTCACTCCTTCTATACATATATATATACACACTGTGTGCTCTATTAAAAAAACACATCAAACACTAGTTCTCCTTTATATAATGTCATCTATAACAAACATATGTTTCAGAATACAGAAATGTGTCCCTCAGGGTTGGTCATAGTCTTGCCTATATTGTCTCACCCCTGCTTCTCATGAATGCAGTTTTCATGTAGATGGTAGTCAGTGCAGGCCCAGGACCACTCACCCAGTCACCACTCTGCATAAATCTGTAGTCTGTCCATATTCTACTCATCTTGTGGTGCTTCTGCTGCACCAATACAGAAGCATCTGATACTGGCAGACATTGCTAAGGCCAAAAAGAAATAAAGGTTTGTTTTAGGTCATCTAACTGATCCTTTCAAGACAGGGCCGACCCTATGTTTTTGATGCAACGTTAAAGAAATTTCCATATTTTTATCCATTTTTGATCAAATTTATGGTCTTCAGAGAGGCTTGCCCTTACTTTCATATTTAAAAAAATGGGAACAAACAACAAATTTGACCTACAGACCCTACATTTTCTCCCCATGTAACGTGACAGATGTTTGTTTTTGTCCTAATCAATTTTTTTTTCGATGTATCATATAAAGGAGTGGTAAAAGTCCCAAAGCAGGGGTGGGTGGGTAGATTTAAAGGGGTGGACCAGATTTGGACCTCTTGCGGGCAAAGGAGTAGCTAGTAGTACTCGTAGGATTATGTTCACCATATATTGAAGCGTTGTTCTAGGGTCTCAGCAAAGATTAGAAAGGCCTATACTGTGGACTGTGGACCTCATTGACAATGTAATAGGTGAAATTAAGCTGAATTAATTTACAGCTGTTAGCTTTAACAGAACACCAATCTGTGTTCAATAAACTTGAAATTCTAGTGTATAGCACTAGCACTACTAATTGATACTAATTAAGAAACCCACAAAGTGCTATTTGATATTTCAAACAAATGTTATTAGGAAATGTTTCATATTTGCAGAGTACTTTAGAACTAATTTCATTTGAGTATTGCTGATGTTATTAAAATCAGGAATAGTGTTACTAAGTGTAATGTGAGCAAGAATATAACTAATTAAATGAGAAGTGGTGCGCAACCTTCCCTCCTAGCAACAGTAAACAGACATTGTCTCAGAATGATAAATACAAGCAGGAGATATTAGCTCTCCAGGACCGTATTAGGCCTTGATTCTTATATGCTGTAATTCTGCACCCACTCAGCAATAGCAAATAAATTGCTTACTCTGCATCAGCCCAATTCATCAACAATATATCAGCATCATAAGGATCACCACGATGCCCAAATGCAGCCCTGGCATCATAATGATGCCATGGGCAGAGAGGTAGAGCATAATTAAACATTATTCCACCTTTAAAGGATGATGTACAGACTACAGCTGAGTGTTTAATAGAGTACTTGTCTTGATGTAGCCGGGTAAGATTTATCTGTGCTTGTATTGTCAACCTAAAGCATTGATGATGTGCATCAGCAGTGATGAAATCAGCATCTATGGAAACAGCACCCATTTTTTGTTCTAATAATTCACAGTTGTTCACCCAACAACACCTGCACAGGCATGCTCATTTTTTAACAACATGTGGGGGGGTGGTGGATTTTGGGGGGGGGGTAAAAAATTTGGACCCCTTGACAGGGGTGGTATAAAAAATTTAGAGCCCTCTTGGGGGGGGGGCAAAAAAATTCAACCTGTTTTGAGGGAAAAGGCCTGCGCATTACTATGCTACAAAGGGGTGCAAACGCGCGCGATTTTCGGCTGGCAGGGGGGGGGTAAAAAATTTGACCCCCCCTGTTGTTTAAAAAATGTGCACTCCCTTACTTACTTACTCCCCTAGTGATGTGTACCTCCCTCATAGATGACCAGAAATTAGCACAGTATAAAGAGATCTTAAATCTCAAATAGCAGTTACACAGCAGGAACATATAGTTGGTATGGAAGGGAGAGAGGGAGTCATCAAGAACGGATAGAATATCTGGTTTAATCAAAGATCCTAGGTTACTACTGAAGGACATAAGTGTCTCCTATCTGTTATTTTGATGAAACAGTCAGTGTCAATAAGGCCAAAAAATAAAAAAGGTGTGTTTCAGGCAACCCGACCCTAGATTCAAAAATGGGCCGACCCTAGCTTGTTTTTTCCCAACTTTTTTTTTGATTTTTATTGTTTGTTTTTCTCAATATTTACAAATTCTTTCAAGAAAAACAAGCTCCCAGTGACCTCAGAGGCCTGAATAATTGATTAACTTCAGAAAATGGCTTTTTAAGAGGAATATGCAATAACTTCTTAATATTCCTAGTCAATAGAGGAATTATTGAATCATTCTGGTGAGTCGCAAGTCGATTTGTCGATTGGCGACTCATTCCTGGTTCTCTCTATGTTAAAAAAATAAATAAAATAAATAAATCCGACCTACCTGCCCTAGAAATTTTGACCATGTTGCCTGAAACACACCTTTTTCTTTTTTTGGCCTAACAACAATAACAACAGGACCATCAATCTTTTGTATAATGCACCTCATATATACCATGATTCCTTTCTTCTCTGGATAGACAATTTACCCAGCTCAATATGAATCTATCAATATCAGTCCTACCAGTGATATTAATTTGCCTCAAATAGGAAATACCCTCATCCATCTTTTTCTTACCCGCAGAAAGGGCACCTTCTATACCACTACCACTGGCAGAGCTTAAACCTGTCAGTGATGACAAATTACTGCTTGGGTGGCGTGCAGTCAAGTGATAACATTGGTACTAAAGGTTGATCTACTGCCCTAAGACCTATACACTGTATAGAATATGAAATATTTACTTCAGGAGAAGTAATACCTATTCACTACATCCCTCACTAACAATGCAGGCTATTAGCACATGATCTCCTTTAATAAGAAGTAATTTTGAGGTAAAAAATCCTTGTTTTAGAAGGCCAGAGACATGTCTTTGGTCTCCAGAGACACTAGCCTCCTCTTTTAAGAAGGCATCATAAAAATAAAAAAACACGATTGTTTTTCAGAATTTGGAGAGAGACAAACCCTAACCCTATCCCTAACCCTAACCCCAACCCTAAGTGTAGTCTCTTAGAAGAAGGTGTGGCTGAGTCTTTATTGTAATTTGTGGTCAAAGATAGTGGTCATATGACAGGATTTGTTTGTCTCCAGGTTCTGACTACAACTCCAGAGGTGATAAATCCTTGTTATAAGAGGAATGAATATGTCTCTGGAAAAAAAGACATGTCTCTGGGCTTTTAATAGAAGGTGTTTTCAGCTGAAAATTTGCTCTTGGAAAAGGAGATCATGTGCTAATGGGATGCGCTGACACCAATGTCCTTCTAGTGTGATGCAGGGGCCTGATCCTGCTTGATGGGGCTCGGTAAAAGAATCCTGTCCTACCAAATGAACAAGACAAGTTGTCAAATAGGTTTGAATTGTGCTCCAAGAGACAAATAGAAAGCTGTCTACCGCAAATAACCTGTAACACACAAGTACTTCAATCAGTCCCTACTAGTTCACAGAATAGTTCAACAATAACATCCCACTCCACCAAACATTGCAATCTTTTAATCATCCATAACCTCACAAAAGTGGCAACAGATTCCTTTCTTTTTTTATTGCCATTGCATCTCTGCAAGCTTTCTAACATTTCAGTGACAGAATACTCCTTGGCAATCTGAGACCATTGAGGCTAACTCTACCCACTGAGAGATCTGCTGTAAAAGACACCATATGAGGCCAGGGCAGCCTGGGGTAGAGTTACCCTCAATGGTCTCACATTGCCCTGGCCTCTTGTGGTGTATTTTACAGCATATTTGTCAGTGGTTGGTTGGTGTTAGAGCCGACGGCAGTAACCATAGGGGATGCATACTGAAGACAATGCATACTTGGGTATTTGTAAACTGTGTAGGAGTATTTCATTACAAGTGTTCTCCTTACACGGTATTTCCTTATAACACATGAGAAAGCCGTATACGAATTTCTATTATACTCATTGCTTCTGATCTGGAAACATGATCTATTTTCTTCCTCTGTGATTAAAGGTCTGTTGTATTCTCACACTTGGACACTGCTGTTTTTTCGTTATGTTTGAAACAAGAGGAACTGTGAACCACCATAACTGTAAGAGGAACCAGAGTCCTATACACACTGCCTCTGGTGTTCAACTGGTGCAATACAAACTGGCCTTAACCAGAGTGCCACAGCAGGGTGCAGTGTACCTAACATACATTGACAGAGGTCCACGATAATCTGTCTGAATGACAGGTTTCTTCATGAGTGGTGCATTGGATCTTATCACACAAGGCGGAGCCAAGTGTGATGCGATCCAATGCACCACGAGTGGAGAAACCAGGAGTTCAGACTGATTAGAGTGGATCTCTGTATTTATTTTATGTAATTCTTGATTAATTTGATTAAAATAAACATTTAAGATCGGTTATATAGCTAATATCGTGGAGAAACAGGCCATGGAGAATGAGCATCAGTTTCTCCAAGGGGGTGTGGAGAACGGCAATTTTAGTACTTAAGCACATTTCTCCACATAAAATAAAAGCTGCTACCTCCCAGTGTGTCAGTGTGTGGGTAGTGTCAGGCAGACAGGAGCAGCTCAGTGTACTGGACACCAGGGTAACAGCAGCTCAGAAGCCATATAAAACCCTCTTCAAGCCATCCAACTACCTGAAGTATAGTACATTATAGGGATTACACCATGTATACATATCGGTTAAGACCATACTGCTTTACATCAACCTAGAAAGCTTAGTCAGTGTCAGGCAGACAGGAGTAGCTCAGTGTAATGGACACCAAGGTAACAGGAGCAGCTGGGGAGCAGCTCAGAAACCTTATAAAGCCTGCTGCAACCGATGCAACTACTGGCAGCGTAGCACACCATACTGTTACACATCTACCTAGAAAGCTCAGTTATTGTCACAGGAGCAGCTCAGTGTAATGGTCACCAGGGTGAAGCCTTCTGCAAGCCATACTATCTGGAAGATTATACAAAAAGGGATTATGCTACCATCAGGCCAAAAGAAAGAGGTATGTTTCAGGTCACCCGACCGACCCTACCAAAACAGGGCTGACCCTACGCTTTTTGTGCAATTTTGAAGAAATTTCCATATTTTTACCATTTTTTGGTCAAATTTTGTGTCTTCGGAGAGGTTGGCTAGTACTTTCATGTTAAAAAAAAAAGTGAAAAAAAAAATCCAACCTACCGACCCTACATTTTCTGACCATGTTACCTGAAACAAACCTTTTTATTGTTGGCCTTTCTGTCACATGGGGATTTGGCTATAAACCTTACCATGCAAATCAGCTCAGAACCCATACAACGCCTTTTGTAACCCATGCAGCTACCTAAGAAAATACGTAAATGGAATATACCACCTACATATGATAATTAGCAATATAGGGATCAATGTAGTTGTATTAACAGATGAACCCTTCTTTTCTTGATGGATAAGCAGCTTAAAAGTGTTGCATACCCACTGAAAGTATGGATGAAAATATACAAAAAAAAGTCGAAAGTGGAGATTTGTGCTAAGTATGAGCTGCAGCTTATAAGTCATATGTGTGGCCAATGGAGAGAAGCTATCTGGGCACAGTTCTAGGCAAATCATTGCCTGGACATGTAAACATCCATATCACTTTTCCAATCATGCAGTTTTGTTTGCTTGGTATGGGCGCCTCTGTACATTTAGTCCAAGACAAAATATGTAATGTGTAGCTTAGACAAAGACAACACTAATACATGTGCTACAAGGGAAAAGAGTGATACAGCTTCATAGAAATACTAGTAGCTTTCATGAAAGAACAGGCCAATGATAAATGCTTGGAGACTAATATCGACATAGTGCCCATCTCATAAAACTTCTTGATAAACCTGTCAGTGAAATAATATCTAATGCCCTACCTATAACTCATAAGGCCAAATAAAAAAAAAGTTGGGATGAAATCGGTCGGATTTTTTTTTTTTTACATAACCCTAAAATTGACCCAAAAAAGTATGAAAATGGGAAGATTTTTTTCAAAACTTTTGAAAACCTTAAATTTATCCCCAAAAAGTGTAAAAATATAAAAATGTCTTCAAAATTGCATTAAATAACGTAGGGTCGGCCCTGTTTACATAGGGTCTGTCGGGTGACCTGAAACAAACCTTTTTTTTCTTTCTGCCTAAGGCCTTATATTCGGTCTCCAATACTACAGGGGTTTAGTATTACACGTCAAATTTGCATGCTGTCCCAAACATAATTGAAAAGATGACATTGAGATCTTTTTTTTTTACTCCTTCTCTCTATAAGCACAATAATTTCACTTGCTCCCCAGATTAAGATGGAGGAGGGAGTAGTTGCTTTCACATCAGTTCTACTTTATATGCGAAACCTTCTTGCTACAAACTTTCTGTAAATAGTGAAGTTTTGAGCTAATAGGCATAAGATGTCAACTTATATACCTTAGAGAACAAGATTTGTTAATGAAGTTATATTCAATCTCACCAATGTAAGGGTTATTAATGTGTCTTTTTATGCGTTATCCATAAAAATACTGTTGGTGCTTGGAATAAATAGGATTAAAAAAAGCTATCAAACAAATAATAACTGATAAGATAAAGCTCTAACAGTAAGAGTTGGGACAGGATATGACTATGGGGTGTACGCCTAGAGAATATAAAACAGTACATTACTTCAGAAGAAATAAGAGAGATCCCATCACTGTGGTATTGATCATATTAGCATCTTTAAAAACATTTCCCCATATATCATTTTACAAGCAGCCTGGACAAAAGAAGAAGATATATAGCAGATCAATATCTCTTATATCCTACTTAAACAAGAGATGAAGCCTTATTGCCACATCTTATCATATAAAGTCATCTATCCATACCACTAAAGACGTTGTTAATTATATGTAAAAAATGTTATATTAAAGCACCATATCACATTGCTAAAGAAGCGGCTGGTGTTATTACAGTACATATCGCATATGGAAGATGAGAAGTTAGTACAAAGGGCTGAATGAACAGTAAATGGTAGCGGACTAGAAAGCAGAAGTTCGGTATGAAAGCAGAAATGTCTGAAGGATTACCTTTCCACATCCAAGGTTTGGTATTTGCACAATTTTATACCTTTAGTGCATATTATCTCTTAAAGGCTCAGTGGGGGAAAACATTCTCCCCTCATTTAAATGGAAATAACCATCCGGAGAAAAGAGTGATTGCCTGTGTCCCGGCAAAATTGTAAAATTTTCATGACTGATAAAACATTTCTCTAACAGTTTTATTGTCTGATGAAGAATAAATCAAATTTAATGATGTATTTGCCTATCCACATGGGTAATTCCACCATTGTTTATTTCCAGTCGTAACTCTCAAGGGTCATCAGCATTGACGCAGTGCTGTCATTAATTTATCGAATCTGCATTCATACTTTCCCAATTCCACCCAAAATGGCAATAAATGAACATAGACTGGCCATGAAATATTTTTTTACTCAAACTGTATTCTTGCAATTAACCCCTTCACCTACTTCATTATTTCCCTATGTAATTCATTTTCATCTTACATTGTTCAATAAATTATTTTTATTAATTGATGCTGCATAAGCCGATGAGGATGACTCAAAACCTTCATTTCCCATTATGAAATAGCACTACAATGCCGACTGGTAACTCACCAGCAATGTGAGCCTTTAGTAGTGACCTTTAGCACCATGCTGTCCTTAACGGGTTTAGGCTGCCTACTTTGGAGTGAGATCATCTATCATCAGTGGGCTTGCCTTGTTGAATGAGCAATAAAAGAGCAATCTGAAAGATGTAAAATTGAAAGATTGAAATTGTAATAAGAAAGTTATCATTTTTTCACAACTTTGTTGGAAGCTCTCTACAGTACTGATTTATACTCACACTTGCATATCCTGGTAACACAAACTGAGTCCCACAGAGATGGCATCATCCTTGACACATCACTGCACCTATCTCGTTACCTTCCCACGTCTGGTTAGGGGGTGGTCATTTTTTAACAACAGGGGGGGTTGGTGTATTTGGGGGGGACCAAAATTTTTTTGACCCCTTGAAGGGGGGGGACCAAAAAAATTACACCCCTTTTTAGGGAAAAATCCCGCGCGTTAGTAGTATAGTATGTATCGGAACGGGACTATAGTTAACTACTGTTTATTACTCAATCGACCTGCAGCCAATCAGAAGCCTCCATTTGACCGGAAGTGACGTCACATGCCCATATAAGGGCATACCGGAAGTGACGTCACGTGACCTTGACCTAGTTAGAGGTCAAGGTCATGACGCAGCCAATCAGAGGCTTCCATTTGACCGGAAGTGACGTCACACGTCCATATAAGGGCATACCGGAAGACGTGACCTACTTAGGCTCAGCCAATCAGAAGCCGGCATTCTGGTAACTAGGGTAACGTGACCTACTTAGGGTTTGTTTGTAAACAACACCACGTGGCTCTCTTGTTTGTAAACAACACCACGTGACACGTGACTGTTTGTACACAAACAATTCGACTTAGTCTGACATTTTCAGCTGTCGCATGCTGACCTGCTGCTATCATAAGAGAAACAAAAGCCCTAATCACGCTTTTCAGCTGGATCCTTCCACCCACCAGACATGGATCCAGATGGGAGGGTGGTTTAAAATTAATCCGTGTACCGACTGTCATACAATAGTGTAATTAGTTGAACACGTGTTACCTGTATAAAGGATTAGCAGGTCATGGGCTTAGAGTGTGTATAGAAAAACAACTACAGGTAGCGTGAACAAAGCGACCCCCTCCCTTTCTGTCACTCTGTCTGTGACTAGAGGGCGCGCGTGTGGTAAGCGGCTTAAATCTAAAGAAAAAAAATCACCCTCTCCTGTCGTCAGCAGTCAGCTGGCCGGCGGCTGGAAAATGCGATTAGAGGGATGATGAGCGCGGTTTTTTATATTCAATATATTAGAAGTGTGCTTTGTTGCTTATATAGTTCATTATGCGTTTAAAATGTTCGCGAGTATCGTAGAAATGTACAAAAATCCTATTGTGGCGCCATCTGACGAAAAGAGCGGAGAACTATACTAGGGTATGGCGAGCTAGACTAGAGCATGTAATCACCAGGCGGCAGAGTGGTCAAAAGACAATCTCGTAGTAGTAGGTCTACTTGGATCTTGAGTAGCCACCCTTGTGGTTGCAATTACCTAGACTAGTTGACCCTGCCAGCCTGGTCAAGTGAAATTAGTAAGGAGACCGCACATTAACGCGCTCCACAGTCTTTAGACAGTTAAGACTATAGTACCGTAGATTCTACTGTGTACTCACACTAACTATTTACAGTGCTACATATTCATACCCGTGTTCTAAGTGTTTTTTTAGAAAAAAGCGATCTACTCACCCATTTTTTTTAGACAAACTCCTATTAGCAGGTAACCCCTGTATAAACCATACTGCAAAGATCTGCTACTTCGAGCGTCTGCCTCGTGACTGATAGTGTACAACAAGACGAAGTGGGCAGAGGTGAAGTACTGTTCCAAGAAAAATTGAGGCTCTTTATATAGCTGAGAGAGCGGCTAATCCGGATGTTCTAAGCTTGTTTTCACCTAGAGCCCCACCCTCTTCCAGAGAGGAATCAAATTGCTTTTCACCTGGACCCTTCCACCCCTCATCCATCAGCATGAAAAGAGGGATAACAAGTGTAACGTGCGCTACATGTATATGGGATTATAGCTGGTGAAGAGATAAAGCCAGGTCAACTGTGTATACAAAGACTACAGGAGGTGATTAACGACAGGTGTGACGTGCCAGCCCGTGGACGGATTATCTTCTAAGCTGAAGCTTATTCAACTAGCCAGCTGCCGTCCGCTCCACTCACCACGGCAAGAGGAGGTGCTTTTGTTTTACACTTAAGTCGCTTACCACATGTACTCGTCTCTACCTCACAGACAGACACCCTCTCGCTTGCTTCACGACCCCTGTAGCTTTTTTTGTATACACACTCTAATCTCATAACCCCCTGATCCGTTATACAGGTAACGGGTATTCTCTTTTAAATAGCTGCCAGTCAGCCTACGGCAGCTGAAAACGACGGTAAGTAGCTTAGCTCTAGAAGCAAGAAGGCGTATATAAGGAGGCTGACACGTGTATAGGCGCCTTATAAGTCGGCAGGGGGTAAATACTAGTGAAAAAGGAAGGCAGGTGTGCAGGTAGCTTTCTAACAGACACGTGTGTGCACTAAGCTGCTTAAGTCTAAACCCACCTGCAGTAGTCAGGTAGCATGTGAAAACTTACTTAACAGATCTCTTAATTGAGTAGAGACTCTGTACTGAGAGAGTCTTTTCAGCCGTTTAAGAGGATTATCTAGGACAGGGTACATAAGGAGTGAAACGACGCTCTCACCCATCACACTTTCTCGACCCGCCCTTCATCATCGTAGCATCGTCCACTCTACGCTCGCTCAGAATGTTATGATGGTTAGTTCTGCTATTTTCAGCTACTTTTCTTATCGAAGTGTTGACGCTACAGAGCATCGAAACTCTCTCCAAATGAGTCCAAGAAAGAAAAAGCAACTTCCACTTGAAGCAGGAAGAGAAACAGTGCCCTATGATGCATGTGAGGTAAAGAAACATTGGAAGGACGTCACCAAGGAGCAATGGATAGAAGCATGCTTCAACTTCATCGGAACGGAAGTAGTTTCATTTGGACAGAGGGAGAAGATTTTGTTGGAGCTATTTTTCTTAGCTCCGTATACTTGGCCTGACTGTGGTGAAATTCCTTCAGGTATTTGTTCAGTCTTCGCCATAGAAGTTATCAGGTCTTTGAAGGAGCTTCGATATATGCAAGGCACTCACGAGGAGATTGTTCAGAAAATGACGGAATTCGAAACAGGAGAAGACACAATATGGTGCGAGGACACGACATATACGGACGATGATCTGGAGTACATCATTTGTAGCCCGTTGGAACATTATGTTAAAGACTTTGAGGACATGCTAGACAGCACTGAGATGAACCCGAAAGAGAGATCCCTTACTGCACAGAAAGAGGCCAAAGCTGTGTTGGAAAAGCTCAAGTTTGGTCAAGGATTCACTCTTCAAAGCAGCTGTGTGAGTGTGATAAAAGGCCTTGTGTTGAAACATCCAGACATGAAGTTTTCGCGTGCTGTCGACACACTTCCTTTGCCTGAACTGATGATGAACATGATCGATCCCATCGTACCAACATGTTTCGACTCTGCCAATTGTCCCATGTATAAAATGGTTTCAAGTTTTGCCCGTGGCCGATGGCTAAACGATCCACTGAAGTCAGAAAACCTCCTTGATTTAATCAACTGACTAAATGTATTTTCTCATACTAGTATTAGTAGCATTAGTAATAGCAGCTACTCAGTCTCGTGCAGCACAAGCAGCAGCATCTGTCAGCAGCATCCGTGACATCGTCAGCAGCAGCAGCAGCTGCACGAGCAGCACAAGCAGCAGCATCTGTCAACAGCATCCGTGACATCGTCAGCAACTGCAGCAGCTGCACGAGCAGCACAAGCAGCAGCAGCTGTCAGCAGCTGCAGCAGCTGCACGAGCAGCACAAGCAGCAGCACCAACAGCAGCAGCAACAGCAAATCAGCAGCAGCAGCAGCAGCAGCAGCAGCAGCAGCGGCGGTGTGGACCACTAAATTCGAGATGGCGACATGTCTGTTTCTTAGAATCGACATTCGACATGAGGCCTAGTGACATTTGACATGAAGCTTGAAAAACATAGTGACAGGTGACATGAGCAATTCTTAAAATCGACATGAGATATGAGCATAATTAAGCGACATCGACATGTGCCATGGCTATTTTTTTTTAAGACAAACGCCATAGACTCCTCATTCAAACCCCCACTAGTAGTGCTCTATAAGCGCAAGCTTTGCCTTAAGAGAGCTGTGGCTGTGAACCCTCTCCTCCCCCCGTACACACAGGTAAATATCAGAGTCAGCCAATGTCGCCAATACTACTCTCATACAAGGGTCAGGCACTGCTGGACTATAATAGATGGGTCAAGGACCATTCTACTGAGGGTCAGGCTAGGCTGGACATTCAATAACAGGCTGGACTTTGGCAAACTTGCTTGAAAGTCTGGCCAGCAAGAGTCCGTTGAAGGACTATACGGTAAAAAGGCTGCTGTTACAGTCAAGATACTCATATTTCAAGCCCAGAAAACTGTAATTAGCTTTCCAAGTTGTTTATTTAACAATATCCTGGCCTAGCAAGAAGCTGTCAGATGACATCTAAGAAAAATGGGGCTGTTAATTGATCAAGAGAGCTACATTGTTACAGAGTCCTATTCCTCTTTTGAGGTGGGACCAAATTTGAAAAAAGAATAAACTCAAAAAAAAAGCCTTAAGATTGAAACAGTTGTAGATGACAAATTTAATGAGGAAGTCGTATTAATTAGTTTACAAATAGCCGCTGCACGAGCAGCACAAGCAGCAGCTGACACTAGTGTCAGCTGCAGCAGCTGCACGAGCTGCTTGTGCTGCTCGTGCAGCGGCTATTTGTAAACTAATTAATACGACTTCCTCATTAAATTTGTCATCTACAACTGTTTCAATCTTAAGGCTTTTTTTTTGAGTTTATTCTTTTTTCAAATTTGGTCCCACCTCAAAAGAGGAATAGGACTCTGTAACAATGTAGCTCTCTTGATCAATTAACAGCCCCATTTTTCTTAGATGTCATCTGACAGCTTCTTGCTAGGCCAGGATATTGTTAAATAAACAACTTGGAAAGCTAATTACAGTTTTCTGGGCTTGAAATATGAGTATCTTGACTGTAACAGCAGCCTTTTTACCGTATAGTCCTTCAACGGACTCTTGCTGGCCAGACTTTCAAGCAAGTTTGCCAAAGTCCAGCCTGTTATTGAATGTCCAGCCTAGCCTGACCCTCAGTAGAATGGTCCTTGACCCATCTATTATAGTCCAGCAGTGCCTGACCCTTGTATGAGAGTAGTATTGGCGACATTGGCTGACTCTGATATTTACCTGTGTGTACGGGGGGAGGAGAGGGTTCACAGCCACAGCTCTCTTAAGGCAAAGCTTGCGCTTATAGAGCACTACTAGTGGGGGTTTGAATGAGGAGTCTATGGCGTTTGTCTTAAAAAAAAATAGCCATGGCACATGTCGATGTCGCTTAATTATGCTCATATCTCATGTCGATTTTAAGAATTGCTCATGTCACCTGTCACTATGTTTTTCAAGCTTCATGTCAAATGTCACTAGGCCTCATGTCGAATGTCGATTCTAAGAAACAGACATGTCGCCATCTCGAATTTAGTGGTCCACACCGCCGCTGCTGCTGCTGCTGCTGCTGCTGCTGCTGCTGATTTGCTGTTGCTGCTGCTGTTGGTGCTGCTGCTTGTGCTGCTCGTGCAGCTGCTGCAGCTGCTGACAGCTGCTGCTGCTTGTGCTGCTCGTGCAGCTGCTGCAGTTGCTGACGATGTCACGGATGCTGTTGACAGATGCTGCTGCTTGTGCTGCTCGTGCAGCTGCTGCTGCTGCTGACGATGTCACGGATGCTGCTGACAGATGCTGCTGCTTGTGCTGCACGAGACTGAGTAGCTGCTATTACTAATGCTACTAATACTAGTATGAGAAAATACATTTAGTCAGTTGATTAAATCAAGGAGGTTTTCTGACTTCAGTGGATCGTTTAGCCATCGGCCACGGGCAAAACTTGAAACCATTTTATACATGGGACAATTGGCAGAGTCGAAACATGTTGGTACGATGGGATCGATCATGTTCATCATCAGTTCAGGCAAAGGAAGTGTGTCGACAGCACGCGAAAACTTCATGTCTGGATGTTTCAACACAAGGCCTTTTATCACACTCACACAGCTGCTTTGAAGAGTGAATCCTTGACCAAACTTGAGCTTTTCCAACACAGCTTTGGCCTCTTTCTGTGCAGTAAGGGATCTCTCTTTCGGGTTCATCTCAGTGCTGTCTAGCATGTCCTCAAAGTCTTTAACATAATGTTCCAACGGGCTACAAATGATGTACTCCAGATCATCGTCCGTATATGTCGTGTCCTCGCACCATATTGTGTCTTCTCCTGTTTCGAATTCCGTCATTTTCTGAACAATCTCCTCGTGAGTGCCTTGCATATATCGAAGCTCCTTCAAAGACCTGATAACTTCTATGGCGAAGACTGAACAAATACCTGAAGGAATTTCACCACAGTCAGGCCAAGTATACGGAGCTAAGAAAAATAGCTCCAACAAAATCTTCTCCCTCTGTCCAAATGAAACTACTTCCGTTCCGATGAAGTTGAAGCATGCTTCTATCCATTGCTCCTTGGTGACGTCCTTCCAATGTTTCTTTACCTCACATGCATCATAGGGCACTGTTTCTCTTCCTGCTTCAAGTGGAAGTTGCTTTTTCTTTCTTGGACTCATTTGGAGAGAGTTTCGATGCTCTGTAGCGTCAACACTTCGATAAGAAAAGTAGCTGAAAATAGCAGAACTAACCATCATAACATTCTGAGCAAGCGTAGAGTGGACGATGCTACGATGATGAAGGGCGGGTCGAGAAAGTGTGATGGGTGAGAGCGTCGTTTCACTCCTTATGTACCCTGTCCTAGATAATCCTCTTAAACGGCTGAAAAGACTCTCTCAGTACAGAGTCTCTACTCAATTAAGAGATCTGTTAAGTAAGTTTTCACATGCTACCTGACTACTGCAGGTGGGTTTAGACTTAAGCAGCTTAGTGCACACACGTGTCTGTTAGAAAGCTACCTGCACACCTGCCTTCCTTTTTCACTAGTATTTACCCCCTGCCGACTTATAAGGCGCCTATACACGTGTCAGCCTCCTTATATACGCCTTCTTGCTTCTAGAGCTAAGCTACTTACCGTCGTTTTCAGCTGCCGCAGGCTGACTGGCAGCTATTTAAAAGAGAATACCCGTTACCTGTATAACGGATCAGGGGGTTATGAGATTAGAGTGTGTATACAAAAAAAGCTACAGGGGTCGTGAAGCAAGCGAGAGGGTGTCTGTCTGTGAGGTAGAGACGAGTACATGTGGTAAGCGACTTAAGTGTAAAACAAAAGCACCTCCTCTTGCCGTGGTGAGTGGAGCGGCCGGCAGCTGGCTAGTTGAATAAGCGTCAGCTTAGAAGATAATCCGTCCACGGGCTGGCGCGTCACACCTGTCGTTAATCACCTCCTGTAGTCTTTGTATACACAGTTGACCTGGCTTTATCTCTTCACCAGCTATAATCCCATATACATGTAGCGCACGTTACACTTGTTATCCCTCTTTTCATGCTGATGGATGAGGGGTGGAAGGGTCCAGGTGAAAAGCAATTTGATTCCTCTCTGGAAGAGGGTGGGGCTCTAGGTGAAAACAAGCTTAGAACATCCGGATTAGCCGCTCTCTCAGCTATATAAAGAGCCTCAATTTTTCTTGGAACAGTACTTCACCTCTGCCCACTTCGTCTTGTTGTACACTATCAGTCACGAGGCAGACGCTCGAAGTAGCAGATCTTTGCAGTATGGTTTATACAGGGGTTACCTGCTAATAGGAGTTTGTCTAAAAAAAATGGGTGAGTAGATCGCTTTTTTCTAAAAAAACACTTAGAACACGGGTATGAATATGTAGCACTGTAAATAGTTAGTGTGAGTACACAGTAGAATCTACGGTACTATAGTCTTAACTGTCTAAAGACTGTGGAGCGCGTTAATGTGCGGTCTCCTTACTAATTTCACTTGACCAGGCTGGCAGGGTCAACTAGTCTAGGTAATTGCAACCACAAGGGTGGCTACTCAAGATCCAAGTAGACCTACTACTACGAGATTGTCTTTTGACCACTCTGCCGCCTGGTGATTACATGCTCTAGTCTAGCTCGCCATACCCTAGTATAGTTCTCCGCTCTTTTCGTCAGATGGCGCCACAATAGGATTTTTGTACATTTCTACGATACTCGCGAACATTTTAAACGCATAATGAACTATATAAGCAACAAAGCACACTTCTAATATATTGAATATAAAAAACCGCGCTCATCATCCCTCTAATCGCATTTTCCAGCCGCCGGCCAGCTGACTGCTGACGACAGGAGAGGGTGATTTTTTTTCTTTAGATTTAAGCCGCTTACCACACGCGCGCCCTCTAGTCACAGACAGAGTGACAGAAAGGGAGGGGGTCGCTTTGTTCACGCTACCTGTAGTTGTTTTTCTATACACACTCTAAGCCCATGACCTGCTAATCCTTTATACAGGTAACACGTGTTCAACTAATTACACTATTGTATGACAGTCGGTACACGGATTAATTTTAAACCACCCTCCCATCTGGATCCATGTCTGGTGGGTGGAAGGATCCAGCTGAAAAGCGTGATTAGGGCTTTTGTTTCTCTTATGATAGCAGCAGGTCAGCATGCGACAGCTGAAAATGTCAGACTAAGTCGAATTGTTTGTGTACAAACAGTCACGTGTCACGTGGTGTTGTTTACAAACAAGAGAGCCACGTGGTGTTGTTTACAAACAAACCCTAAGTAGGTCACGTTACCCTAGTTACCAGAATGCCGGCTTCTGATTGGCTGAGCCTAAGTAGGTCACGTCTTCCGGTATGCCCTTATATGGACGTGTGACGTCACTTCCGGTCAAATGGAAGCCTCTGATTGGCTGCGTCATGACCTTGACCTCTAACTAGGTCAAGGTCACGTGACGTCACTTCCGGTATGCCCTTATATGGGCATGTGACGTCACTTCCGGTCAAATGGAGGCTTCTGATTGGCTGCAGGTCGATTGAGTAATAAACAGTAGTTAACTATAGTCCCGTTCCGATACATACTATACTACTCGCGTTACTATAGCTCAAAGGGGTCGGCCGCGCTCATTTTCAACCTGCCTAGGGGGGGGACCAAAAAAATTTCAACCCGCTCGCGCAACCCCTCGCTGTTGTTAAAAAATGACCACTCCCTTAGTGTCAGGCAGACAGGAGCAGTTCAGTGCAATGGACACTGAGGTAGCAGGAGACTAGACCGGAGACTACGGATAACCTCAATAGTCATATTCCTTCATTTTGTACCAAGAAATCATCCGAGTACATTAGCGAAAGCAGGAAATAAATACCATGTTGGCCCTTTTAAGCACCCCTTATGAATTCCAAGTCCCTATTACCCCCTGCGCTTATACATGGACTGGTGCTTTCATGAGTCACTTTAAAGAGAGAGTTTGGGATTCAGAGGGGCTCTAGACATGCGCCCAAACGAGGCCTGCTCTTATTTGAAACCCCTATGCCTAAATGAGCCATCACAGTATATAGGGATTGCACTGTCTATATCAGCTAATGCTGCTGCTACATACCGTAGTGGCTTGAATAAGCGCACCTGCGCTTATTAATTTCAATGGTACCATTTACCCTGCGCTTAAACAAGACCTGCGCTTATTGAAGATACAAAAATGGCCTAAATTTTCATTTCAATACCCTCCTTAACCCTGCGCTTATTCAAGACCTGCGCTTATTTGAGACCCCTGCGCTTATTCAAGCCACTATGGTAGGGCTTTATTTGATTAGCATTTCATAATATAGGATCACCTGTTCTATATGAGCAGCCGTTTTCCAAGTGGAAATTAAATATTTTATTATAACATTATGTTATTTTATTTGACCTTTGTTTTATATGATGCAGCTAATATGTTGATAAGGGGCTACTTGTTCTGTATAAAAGCAGCAGCTTGGAAGTCATACAACTGACTGTAAAGGAGAAGCCATATCATATGATCATGAGGCAATATTAGGTTGAGAACTTTGGACTTGATTGGATCTCCATGCGATCGTATTCTCAGCATGATTACTAGTGCAGTAGTCTATGGCATGAGTGGGATTCTCATATTGACTTTTGAAATAAACAAAACTTTTGAAATAAACGAAAAAAAAATCATCTCATAAGAGAATAAAGGCTACTGATTTTTTGTTACTGATATCAAGAGTTACATTTGGGCAACTCCATTCTAAGGGAGGATGTTGAACATATTATGATGAGAGAGGACTGGATGCTAGAGATTGCGCCTGGGAATATAAAGTATGGGTGTAGGGGTGAGAGGTTGGGAAGAGAAGGAGGTCACTGCAGAGGGGTAGGATAGGGAGTGAGCCATCGGAGAGGATAAGGAAATATATATGAGTATTGACTAGAGTGGTAATACCAGCCAGGTTGCCCTTGGTGTTTTGCTCCTTTGTTAACGACTGAGGTCATTCTACTGTACTCATAGAGATTGAATCAATGGTATAGATATAAATATCTGCACATCTCACAGCATTGACATACATCGAGAGGGGTACTAATTATCTCTTTTTGCCAACCTCACTAGACAGCAGTCCATAGTCAGGAGGCGTGCTTAACTTGAAACGCAAGTTTTTACATGTCATGTTTTCAAGGCAAATAAAGCAACCAAATGTCTTATCTACTTGCAACATGATTTGCCTTGCTGTCAGACACCTGTCTATGGCTAACACTGCTCGACCACTCAGGCCAGGGTGTTATGGTGAGGCATGTGTGGTGATGCCTGGGTAAACTACCCTACTGGTACTGAGACGTGTGTACCAACACACTCCTGTGGCTTCACACATGCCTTGGTGTTTGCTGAGATGCCACAGAGCAATATTCACGCTGAGCCTTGCACTACATTTATGATCTGCTTAAATTGTAAAGAATATAAAGAAATGATAGAATACTGATTCTGTTTGAAAACCTTGAATTTTCTGCTGATGAAGCTAATTTAATAATTGCTCCAAAACCTCTACTTAATTTGTGTGCATCTTCTAAGGCAACCACACAGACGTTAGGCCTCCAATCAATATGGCCCTAATCTTCCATAAAATGTTGCTGTCAGGTGAGGTGCAGACAAAATGTTTGCTGGGAGACACCGATATTTGTCCTTGGACTGGCCTCATTTGGCATTACTCAGCTCAGGCAGGAGTGAGAAGATAACAGCCATATTCACATTGTATACAGTATTCCGCACAATAAGCGCACACCACCTAACAAGCCAGGTATGCCATTCCTAGTAATAACCAAAGATATTTTTAATTTTTGACCCAAATTAAACTCTTAACTACTAAAAGGTGTCCTTAATCTTTTTTAAGCTCACTGTGCACTTATAAAATTGTATACCGGACCCTCACGTAATACTATGTAGTACATTAGGGTTATAGTGTCAATGGAAACAGTATGCCTCATTTGGCGTCACTCATCTCAGGCTGCAGCCTATAGATGACTAACATATTCATATTCACCTTACAACAGACAAAGGGGGTCAGATTACACCATTATATACCAGGATGCAGTTTTGTGGTATTCTGTAAGAAAGCTGGACAGATTCCTTTGTGATCAGGATCCAATCTAACATTGAAAAATACTGAAGGAAACTTGCCGCTACTCCCTAGTGCCAATGAATAAAGAGAATCAGAAGGTAAAAGTGCATAGAGATCCTTGGTGACTTTCCCAGTGATCACTGGATTCATTGCAGGAAAGCTCTGCAGGGTTCGCGATGGAAGAAGTTACCAATAGAAACATGCTGAGACAAGCCAAAAAACTGTTTCACAGAAAGAAATGCTCTACTAGACTCAAATAGTAATTTGTTGACTGTGAATTAGGATGCTCCTAGTTCCCATGTTGGTCTAATGCAACTCATTTTCATCTTCGCAGCTTGAGGTTAAAAAGTAGCCTTAAAAAACACTTGGTGTGTAAATGCAACTGCACCTATTTGTTGGATTATGCCTCGTGCAGTTTGCATGTTGTTTAAAAGTAACACTCGTAACTTACTCATCCGGGCTTCATTCCTAAATCATGACATGAAAGGACAAGGCATATTAAAGATATTTGTGACCCTTAAAGGGTTAAGAAACTCATTACAAAACCATTACTTTTTTAGTCAGCTTTTACCACCAGGGGCATTTCAATCATTGCCTCAATTAATCTACTGGACAAAAAGTGACAGGCCTACGACGTTTTACCAGACCGGAATACCATTTATTAAACTTGGTTTAATTTTTTGCCAAATTTTCTAATGGAGCTGTCTGGCTCATTATACAACACGTGTCTGAGTATAGCATGCGGGGCCTCTAATGTAGATAAACTCTTTATTGGCCACATAATGCTCTCTCCAGCCTCTTTAGTATCTATGAATAGTAAATACAACTGCAAATTAGTCTTATTATACACAAGCATATCACTTGTGAATGTGTTTAATGTTGTCACCCAACACTACTGATGAATAAGAAGAAGTGGGTTGTTTCTTCCCACTCTTTCTTGAAAACACACAGATTAAGCAACTTAACCATAGAAACTGGGCTCTAATGGAATCTGCCGCTTATTTCAGTTCTAAAACCTGCTGCAAGAAGTGTAATTGGGGACATTAAATGAGGGTTTTGAGCGGCAGCCATTAGGGATGAGTGGGGGTCCAGATGACTCTTTGGAACACACAGGAGGAGCCTGGATCTGGGCCTTATTCAATCCAACTTCTTAATACCATGAAGTACCTCAGGTTTCCTGCAATTTGTCTAATGGTTTTCAAAGTTTGGGTTGGTGTATGGTCATATAATTCCAAATCTATACAAGAACACCTATATTTGCTTGTCCTAACTTTCACCAAATGGTTGAATCCTGTGCTGCGTAGGCGTGGTACTTAAAGGACATACAAACAGAATTGGTGTATAACTCCATTCAGTCATGAATTGTAGCTCATTATACAGTCATTACTGAAACCCAGTATCTGTCATGTAAGAGCTAGTTACCAGAGATTTAATCACAGTCTAACCCAAGGTCAGCGTCATTCAACCATAAGCATTTTTTATATCTTTGAATTAATGGGATTGGGAATAGTTCCATGAAGTATTGATATTACATATTCTCAATATGGGTATTACGCAAACGCATGCCAACTGAAGAGATTGGGATATGTTTAGATTAGCACTGACTGAATCATCCTACTTTATTGACAGTCAGATAAACACCAAAACATGAAGCACTAATGACGGCATCTCTCATCCTCCTACTAGAATACTCAGGTGGGAACATTTATGATTTCTGAATGCCCTTTTTGGACATTTCAGTTTCCATGGTAACAGTTCAGTTTGCTGGTCTTCCTTTGCCTCATTTGCAGCTGATTTGCAAATGCTCTCAATGTTCTGTTGCAGTGTTTGTTTTCTAGAATCAGAATACCTCCACAAGTATTTTATTATCATTGGGCACCTGATGTTTTCACATTTCAAGTCTTACAATCTCTCAGTAAATTTCATAAGCACAGATTCTATTCATTATTAGACCACCCTTAAAGCAGCATAGATTCTCCATAGATTTGTTGTTCTCAACTTCATTCATGCTGATTCATGGATAATTACTATTGTCAATGTGAATCAGTGATGCTATCATGTGACAGTAGTGAAGCGACAAAAATAGACACTGGTTGATGTTGATTCTGATACTCAAATAATGAATCACTGTTATAGTGATGTGCATTGAGGTGGGATGATTACCCCTACTTTCCATAAGCTGCACCTATTGAAAAGGCTAAAAATACCCGCAAATAACGCCAACATGTACTGACTAGACTGCTGCAGGGGATATTTCAGTATTCAAAGCTCCTCTCTCGTTGCTATGTATCTACTATCAGTTACTCCTCCCGTCTCAATCCTCTTTTTTTCACCTACATCTAAATCACCTCATGTTACACCCTTTTAACCAGGCACTTCCTGTTTCCTCTCGCTCCCAGGCTGTCTCTAAGGGTTTTGATGTATCTCCCTGTTTTGACCTCATGTGAAACCAGGAGAGGTGAAAGCATCATAAACCATCAGGATGCTCCACTACTGCTAAAGGTCCTCATAGGAAACGTCTCCTGCCTGATATACTACATAGTAGGATTTTACATCCAGTCTATTGGTATCTGAAAGTAATTTTTGTAAGCAATCCTTGTAGAGAAAAACTATTAAAGGAAGTACTTTATGGTTATATCTAATATGAATCAGATCTGTGACAAATTGTGAGGTTGGGCCAAAAAAAAAAAGAGGTTTGTTTCAGGTCACCCGACCGACCCTATCAAAACAGAGCCGACCCTACTTTTTTTTATGCAATTTTGAAGAAATTTTGCAATTTTGACACTTTTTTGGGTCAATTTTAGGTTTACAAAAATTTTGAATTTTTTTTCCACATTTTTCCACTTTTTTGGTATCACAGTGGGGCTGTAAAAAAAAAAAAAAAGTAAAAAAAAAAAAAGATCCGACCTACCGACCCGAGATTTTCATCCCATGTTACCTGAAACAAAACTTTTTTTTTATTTGGCCTTGTGATGATTATTCTCTATCCATAAATTGACTGTTTCTACAATTTCCATTGAGTTAAAATCATCTTCCATTCATTGTATAATAAATACACTTGACCGATGTGGTAAGATTTGATGACTAGATTTGTCTGCTATCGCCTCCTTAAAGTAAAGTGATAAAGGTACCATGCCGACGATTTAAACACCTAGATTGTAGTGATGATAGTCAGGCATGTTATCCCCACCATTATCAATCCCATTAGCATAATCAAAACCACCACACATATATCATTTCATGATTACCTGCAACAAAAGATGAAGATAAATGTTTATTACTGTAATTTACATTGCACTTAAGCTGCTGTTGATGTCTTATTACTCCATGTCCATTAATCATTTTACCGCATGCTCGGGTCTGAGGGAGATATTATATGTCATCAATTAGAAAGGGGATGCAGAAGAAGCAGATAAAAAATGAGGTAATAATTTGCCAATCGAGGAAGATGATAACATCTAAGGTGATAGATTTATACTGTTGAGGGCAGCATAGTGTTTTAATGTGCTCTGCCTATTTATTAGCATGAACAATAAAATGGGCATAGTGCCTGATATTATGCATTCAAGCATCATGCTGACCCTGCATCATAACACAACAACTGAGCATCTACAAAAATACCCCTCAATGTATGATTCTACACTAGGGTTGATAACAGATATAATGGAGGATGGATGACCCACTTGACAATGTCTGGTGTCTTGTTACTATATTTCATCATAGACCTTTATGTTTCAAAACAGTTTAGGCTGTTTACTCGTACGGCTGAGGGCCCCGAAAACGGCTGTTTTCCTACTCCACTTTATTTTTTCCCCCTTTTTTTGTAAGAAATAAATGGAATATCAGAAGCATGACCAACAAATACAAGAATTTAAAACAAAATCATTCTGTGAATCTCCTGATATGTGGCAACCATAGCCATTACAAGCAATGTTATGAGGATTCTGCTGAAACCAATGTAAACACATCTTTATGATGAAAACGTCACATTTTCTTGCTGCATTGGTTTATAGTATCACTTGCCCACTCGTACTGTTCAAATGTAATGAGAGGTGGTTGTTTTGCTGAAGCTCTTCAGCTCTGGATTTCACTGATACAGGCCATAATAGTGACAAACAAATATATGCCAGTAAAAATTACAAAGGAGGAATCTCAGAGAAACTAGAACTCAGTATTACACAGATACATCCCCATTGTTCTAAACAAATGTCAAGCCTCTGTTAGGCGTCATACTAATTGGCCATATTCTCCTTAAGAGGAACCTAAATTTCACATTTCAAAAGAGGGAAAATCCCCATTGGTTTCCCTAACACCTCCTGGCACACATTTCTTAAAATCAGTAATTGGATTTTACACTGCTTTGGATCATGCCTAAAGCCACTGTCTCCAGCCTGATACTTTATGGGCCACAAAGCTATTTTTTGGCGGTTGCACTTTGTCACAAATGTAGACTTGACACGTAGCCCAATGTGGCAACTAAGCATCATGCTCAACACTTAGGAGTGTATCAGACCCTTGGGCTCATATTATTAATGGATGCAGCACGGCAATCATCTTTGGCGGATCTGTCAATTGTAATTCATTTATGTACTATGCTATCCTTAAATGTCTCGGTATTGACATCAAAGAATTTCTGATCACACAGACATTATTCATGGTGTGCAAATTATATCCTTTAAGGTCTCAAGCTGAGAAAACAGTCCATCTTCATTTAACACTAAAGTGGATTGATCACAGCACATCAGCCAGTGTGATTGATTGTGGCCGGGTCTAAAACAGTGTTTGCTTTGGGTGGATGCTAATGTGTTTCTGGGGGGTGAGAATTAACTCCTTATCTCCCAGAGGGAAAACTTGGTAATCAGACCAATTTTCTCTCCTCTCTGCTCTGGCTGTCAATCTTAGATTGTTAGAATGATGATATCAGTGTAACTAGATCTTCATGTCTAACTCTATATCAATATGGCAATGTATGGGAAAGTGTATATGTGATGTGTTTTCACCTAACCAGTCACATGTCGAAAAAATGAATTTCAAGATTATTCTGCATCACAGAAAGCACATCAATGGCTTCATTTTTCGTTTTTATTCATCAAAATATCTGTATTTTCATTTTTTTTGTGAAGTTTCAAAGTTTAAAATTCCCTGCCAGTGATTATTTGTAATAATATTATAGCACTAAACTAAATATGCCTCTTTGTATTTCTGGTCAGTTTGGGTGTTCAAGCACAAATATGTTGAGCCTGGTACCAATGTAAGAGAAAATGTGTGTCTTTTTTTTAAATACCAAATCATCATACAAATCATCATGTGAGCTTTAGATAATAAATATGGAAAAATCATATCCTTGAAGTAGCTTCCTTGGATTTTCTATGTACATCTATATCTCATACAGCCAACCACCATGCTGACCCCTATCATTACCTATATCATTAACCTGCCATACTGCAATCTGCTACTAGAACATTTCTATATATAGGCCCAGACGGCAGAACAACCATGATTCCTTAAATGTATTCGTACTATTCAAATCATTGCCAAAAATACAGAAAATTTTTAGGAGAGATTGTTAAATGAAGCACTTTTATCCTGAGCTTTTATATCTTTCCCTTATAGAGTGATCAATCTTTAGTCTATTCTTCTTTCGTGCTCTTGTCGCTTCATCCTCAGGAGTCTGATTGTCTAACGTGTGTAATTTTAACCCTTTGAGGAAGGAATCACATTTCAACATTTATTTTATTTTGTCTGAATGATGGACCAAGTCAAATACAAATGATTGACATGATGCAAGAATGCAGAACTTGTGGTTGACTCACCCTGCATCCATGTATATGGTATGGCAACCTAAGTACCTGAGACATTAAAATACTCTGCTGTCCTTACAGGGTAAAGTAATGTGACAACATCATGCAATCTCCCACTCAGAGGTGATGAGGCAAGCTAATTAGGGGATGACTAATTAGGTATTGGATTATGAGACAACATCATAGTTCCATAAACATTGGGAGAACCTGCAGTCTAATACAGTAGCATGTTCATACAATCTCCACAGGCATCACTCATGCAGTGAAGGGTGACCAGCTTGTGTTAGGGTTCCCAATATAGCAGAAGACACTGTTTGGAGACACTGGGTGATAGGGCTGTCCAAAATAGTCTCTGTCTGTTCAGCCACGACTTTAGCCAACAGCTAATACTGTATCTAGGTGAGCTCAAATGTCTGGTTTAACACATTGCCCGTAGAGCAAAACCTCTACTCTATGCTTGGATAGCTACCATTCAAGGAAACTTTTCATTGCTATAAGTCATTTTTTAAGCGCCTTAAATGCTCAGGGTATCAATCCAAGCTTTGATTTGGAATTGCTTTCAGGATTGTCCTTATATGTTTACATCATGTCATTAGATAAAACAGAACATTAAAGGGATGATATAATTATGTATAGATACATAGTCTATACATATGTAAAGAGGAATTTATTATTCTGAAGTTTCATATCAAGAGATGTAACAATTCATGCGCAATACGTCCTAATGAATACTCTGATAGAGGCAAGTCAGTAATAACTCATTAATAGGGTCTAAACAATACATATAGTAGAGGCGTATCACCAACGCTGATCAACTAATGACAGTTTTCTTGTGCTATGCTTTCTTCATAAATTTCTAATGTTCCTACAGCACTCGGAACAAAGTTTATATCATTTATAAATGGCTGATTCCCTACTTACCCTGGTGATACATGCAGCTGTAACAGATGACACATCACAAGGACTTGGTCAGATTTAGTGTGTAGGTTACTACATGGTAGAATTATGACTTATCGTTCAAGTGAACTTGGTTGGAGATACTTTTGAATTGGCAAGGGTTGGTTGAGGTGGTAGGGAGTAAGTATGTGTAGAAAACTAGTTCAGCCTGTTTTGATGAATGTACTACATCGTTCTAAAAACAGCCTGGTGATCATAGTTTGGGACGGCACACTTGATTCACTTGAAGGCTCTCGTAAAGCAGAATCAGTTTCTTGCATGACACTAAAAGTGTGTGGGTGGCATGGCTGTGGAGGGAGTAAGTGAATAGTTCTAGAAGCTAATTCTCAATGGATGGCCTGCACTGTAAGAAGTAAGCACTGTACACCTACAGCAAAAGTTGCTGGCAACTTTTGTTCCAGTAGATTTTGCTGAAGGTGTACAGCAACTGACTTGCTGTAGATGTACAGCAACTTCTACTGTAAATTTACAGCAACTTCTACTGTAAATTTACAGCAACTTCTACCGTACATCTACAGCAAAAGTTGCTGGCAACTTTTGTTCCAGTAGATTTTGCTGTACATGTACAGAAACTGGGTACTGTAAAGTTCATATTATTGCTATCATCAATTCATATCAATTAATATGCATGCATGGAGAGTACTCTCCTGCATTATAGTTCAATATCAGCTAGGATAATACACACTACACAATGTAATAGTTTAATCCTGCATTGATACAGCTGAACTGTATGTGATACCAGCTTTTTCCCAGTCCAGCCACTTAAGCATTTAACTTCTCCTTCCAATGTGGTGTCTATTCTATACTTCTGCTGTTTTTTTGTATTATTCAACCCAATTATGCAAAAATCAATACACTTTATGATAACTGCATTCAGTCTCTCTCATCCATTCTTATTCTACAATGATTTGAGAGTTTGTGAGGCTTTATTCGACTCGGGAAAGGGTTGGGTAGAATAATTAGTACAAAAAAGGTATACTGCTGCCACCTAGCGGCAGAAATCTACAGCACAATGTACTGTAAGTGTTCTCGAGACCCAATTTACAGTACATAATGCTGTAATCATACAGTCAATAGTGATGTAATACCAACTACAGTAAAAATTGCTGTAAATGTACAGCACATTGTGCTGTTTAGATACAGTAACTTTTTACAGTGTGAACTTAGAAACATAGATCAACCTTCTGTATCAATTCTTAACACCATATGCATGCTAAACGCAGCTATTGGTCCTCCTTTACAAGTATTAGCCTTGTTATCTCTTGGTTCAGATAAATTGCATGTATAGCGAAGGATCGTCTTTCTGGAAAGCAATGAAATATTTAAATTAGATAGAACAATCTGTCGTTATCAACAGTTGACTGAGGGGAAAGTCCTTTGAACCAGGTTACATCATCCAGACCAGTAATTGCCCTCAACTAAGAGAGGAGATCGATATAGTATTGCTTTTAGTACTTGAAAGAGTCTTTAAGACAACATGTACCTATCTTTAAAGGCTACTGATGGTTTACTTAAACCCTTCATTAGCTTGAAAGCATGTGGTAAGAAATCATTTCTGTTTACATTAGACCCAACAACATTTTGTCTAATGCCTTTTACTTAGTGTTCATTCTGCCTTCTGTACCAGCTCGACTTTTTCATCCTCCATATGTGATATCATTTACACCATGCTCTTACCCGCCACGTTATTGGTAATATGATATAGTGCTCTGTCATGCCTCTTAGGGTGTTGATGTATGGACATCCATGATTACATGAAGGAATGAGGCATCCTCCTTGTTTAAGTGGGATATAAGAGATATTGATCGGGCAGATAAATCTGTTTCATGTGTTTAGGGTGATTGTGAAATGATGCATGGAGTGGTGTTTTTATACATGTATGCTTATTAGATCAATACTAGTGACAAAGACATGGCCTTACAGTTGGCTCTAGACAACAATATCTACAGGACAAATCGGTAATTGCATATCATTATTAACGCAATCTACTGTTATATTATCAGAAGCAATGCAATCTCCCATTTGATTTTCTGCTGGATTACATGACATACAGTTATATTTCGCCATATTATTAATGTTGCTGTCATGGTTTTATTTAATTTTTAATAATTTTCTAACAGCTTTCCCCTACTCTTCTCATTTCAAAAGGCAACAGTTAATAAGGATCTAATAAAAAAAAAGAAATGACAAACCTTACATTGCATTAAATTGGACAGAGATACATTAAGAAATTAGCTTCTTGTATCATACAAGTACACATGTTTTTACTTTGAGCTCAAAACTTAACTATACCCAGAAAGTTTGTAGCAAGAAAGTCTCACATAGAAAGCAGAGCCTAGCCGTTATGATAGAAACTACTTCCATCTCCATCTTAATATGGGGAGCAAGTTAAAGTATTGTGTTGTTGGAGAAATAAAAGTAATATGTGAAATCTAAATGTCACCTTTTCAATTATGTTGGGAACACTATGTAAGTTTGACATGTAATACTATAACCTGTATTGTTAAAGAAATAATATGAGGCACAATCAGGAATAGGAAGAGCATCAGATGATAATTGCATCTGGATTGGTCAAAGATGTCACTCAGTCAAAGACGTCACATGGTCAAAGACGTCACCCGGTCAAAGACTATCCAATTGTTATGATCTTTGAGAGGCTCGTAAAACAGGATCAGGTTATTGCATCAGGCTAAAGCTGTGTTGCTGGCATGGTTGAGGATGCAGTCAGGCAATGTGTAGTGCTTCTCCTGAAGTGAATATTACATATTCGATGTGTGTCTATAGGTCTTAGGGCAGTAGATCAACCTTTAGTATCAATGTTATCACTTGACCGCATGCCACCCCGACAGTAATTTGTCATTCCTGACACTTTTAAGCTCTGCCAGTGGTAGTGGTATAGAAGGGGTGCTTTCTGAGGATGAGAAAAAGATGGATGAGGGTATTTCCTACTTGAGGCAAATTGATATCACTGGTAATTGACCAATATTCTTCTCAACCAAGGTTCCTTGCAGGGTGTAAACGTTGGTCTATAGAGGGAAGAGAGGACTGATTGGATGTATGAAGTGTGCTATGGATAAGATTGATGGTTCTTATATCATTGACAATCTTTTTAATCAAAATACTAAATGGAATTTACTTGCACACCTAAGTAACCTGGGAGTTATAATTAAGTAAGATATCCTATCAATTCTCATCTGGTACTAATGGCTGCCTCTCTTTTTTCTATCCCAACTTGGTATTTTTATGCTTTGTAACTGTTATTGTATATGCGGTCTTTTTATATGGTGCTTATTCCAAGCCCTCTATGAAGGATTTTAAAATATTACAGTCACAGTAGTTACACTTAGGATGGATAAATGTGTGTGATAAGACGAAGTGATGAGATAAAATTATTACATATGACTTGATAACACTGATAATTGACTCTTATTTATTCAGACCAAATGTAAGGAAAGATGCCATCAATGCTAAGGCACATCATCAATGTGTAACTTGGACAAGCACTGTTAAAGTGTATAAATATACACCAAGACATGTTTTGTCTTCACTACCTAGCTGTAAGCTCTGTATTGTCCCTTAAAGGTTGCATCGCATTCTACTGTATGATGCCCTTCAATCATCATGGTACCTGGGCCACATCCATGCATCATGCTGATCTTATTGGGCTAATTTAATGCTCAAGGGTAGGTCTGATACACCAATGCAGAGTCAGCAATTTATTCACTAGGGCTGAAATGAACCTCGTAACTAAGGCATGATATGGCCCTGGAAGTGTTGATATCTCGTGTGTGTATTTATCATTCTGAGGCCATGTCTGTTTACTGCAGCCGGGAGGGAAGATTCTGCACTACCTCATGTTAGATGAATTTATATTTTTCGTTCACATTGCACTTACTGACACTTTTGCGATTATGATAACATTAGGAATACTCAACTTTAATTAGTTCTGAAGTGTTTTGCAAATGGGCAGTAAAATGTCCTAATTAACGGTTGCTTGAAATGTCAACCGGGACTTTGAACTTTCCCATGTAGGAAAAAAAGGATAATTCACAGAGAGATTTATTCAGAGGAAGTATTAGTGCATTTGATGAGGATTTTAAGTTAAAAGGACACAGATGAGATTGCGGATTTGAATTGGTGTATTATTAAGGCTTAATGAAAATTAGTTTAGGTATGTGTCTATTAATCTGCCACGAGAAAATCCACAGTAAACAGCTTGCTTATCTTTTGTTTCATGAATTTGCACGCAAAATTCTAGCAATCTTCCTTGATGGATATGAAATTCACATTGAATGAATAAAAGTGTCTATTTCAGGTTATTACTCCTCACAAACCTGCCCAATTAGTGCAGCCTGAAACCCAACACTTAATCCCTTTGAGAGCTGCATGTTGATTTAATGCAATATGCCTTTGGTTGTCATGATTTAAAAATGCAGGTTTGCAGAGACTACTCCCGAGATCATACAAGAATGTATAAATACATAGTGAGCATAATCCTTTGAACTAGTACCGATGATTACTTTCCCAGTGCTGCATTCTCAAATCATCACGATAAAGGGCATTGAATCAGTACCCTGCCTCTATAGGGTTAATTATTTCAGGCAGGAACAGCAGAGCAGATGGTGATTGTAGGCGGTTCAGCTACAAAACAGGTGTGAAATCTAATTACAGAGTTCAAGAAAAGAAAGCCTGGAAGTGTGAGCAAGGGAAAAAAATACTTTTTTTCCCTTCGGAATAATTTATTATCTTTAAACTGTGTACTACACAGATTGCTTGATTGCAAAATAAACAAATTCCTAAGAGCAAAAAAAAACCTTTACAAGAAGGAAATGGTATAAAACATTTCCTCATTTCAGTAAACATGAAATGACAAGCATGTGTGTTTCACAATTCTTGTCAATAGTTTTAGATGTTTACAGAATTTGCATTTGATTGTTACTTCCATTAGCATCTATATCCTTCATTAGGTAATAAAGCTGTTAAAGGAAAGTTTTATCATTTGTCCTAAATAAGCAGATTTCTGGGGGCAAAGGCAATTAAACTTCACCCTGATGTGCTCGGAACATTTATTCCCTTTTATATGAAAGCAGAATGGTTTCTTTGACTGAGACTATAAAAGGTAATTTCCACTAAGGGTATTAATTTGGCAAGTAATAAAGCTTGAATTTAGAAACTTAATCCTTATGGCCAAGATGGTAGGTTGGGGAGGGTGGGACAGCTTCCAAACCTGTGTGAAATCCAATAACAGATTTCAGGAAAAGAAAATCAGTGTCATTGAAACAGTAAAACTTTCTTCACCCATTAGTTTTTTGTGTAAAGACAGGGTACAATTTACATTAACTGTTATTAAGTTTGTAAATGTCAAATAGCAAGCATGATTTGCCTTCAATTTTTGTTGAGCATTATACAAAACAAACAATTCAATTTTCAACTTTCAGATTAGATAAACTGCCTGGGCAACAAATAAAGTACATAAAACGGCCTAAATGGTTTATAGGTTTGTAACATCATTGTTGATCAAAGAAAGAACTCCTTTGTTCCTTCACCTTTTTTCAGAGAATATATGGCATATCCTTCAGACAGTATCATTAGCTTTAGAAATAAGCCACTGAAGCATTTTGTGAGTACAGAAGGAGAACAATTCAGCAATAAAATATTATGCCTCAGATTCCCACTTATGGAAATAGCACTTTAGAGACATCGTATATGTAGATGTGGTGCCCAGTTTGCGGGTCAGGCTTAAAGCCATACAGACAATACTTGCATGCATCATCAGGGCTGAATGACAGATAAACCACCGCACCCCTCAACCCTATTCATACAGTATCATGGTTTGTGTTCTGGCTGTCTTAGAAAAGTGTCATGGAGGGTAGAGAGTTGTCACAAATGGATTTGAGGGAGTGATGGTTTGTAAAAGCCAACCTCCCAAAATAAACAGTTTGCCAATGGTTTTTGACCTTTGGCTGGCTGTATTTCCCTTAAGGTGTTTTCATTTCCATACAATATCAAAATAAAATATCCGTACTAGCATGTATGTGCAACCACTATGCCCTTCTTGTCTACAGATTGCCGCACAACATCAATCTAAAAGTGCTTATGTAATAAACCCATTAAGATATGATAACAGATGTTTCTGTATTGGTGCAACAGAAGCACCACAAGGAGACTAGAATATGGACAGACTGGCACTCTATGCAGAGTGGTGACTGGATGAGTGGTGCTGGGCCTGCACTGACTACCATCTACATGAAAACTGCATTCATGAGGTCACCCAGGAGCACAGAGGGTGATAGGAAGGGATGTATAGGAAAATATATAGGCTAGATAATGGCCTATCCTTTGGGATGCATTTCTGACCATGTAGTCTGAATACATGAGTTAATAGATGACAATAGCACTAAGGAGAATAAGTGTTTCCCTTGATAATATCTTTGAAGAACATTTGTAACTAGCAATATAAGCTGTTTCAGGAATTATATAAATTTAGGAAGACCTTTACCAGCTGCAGTTAGACATAGAATTATGTCCTACCCTGTGATAACATATGAAGGCAGGGGGTGTTTCCTATATTGGTTTTAGGGACTTATTCTGTTGTTTTATGACACGTTTTGCCTCTCATCAGCTCACATGATGTCCATAGTGGGTGATACATCATAGCTATAAAACCGACCTTACAAACAAACAACTGCATCTGAGGGTGGGAGCCAGAAAGATCTAGGAAGAGTGTAGTATGTTCTTCGAGGAAGGAGTGAGAGGGACTTGCAGGGAAGGAGACGCATAGACTCAAGGAAAAAGACAGAATCTTTGACAGATTTGAAAGGTGCAGCACAGCAATGGTTTTTAGACAGAGCAGGTCATTGCATGCTGGCTGAGAACTTCAGACAAACAGACAGACAGAGCAGCCTGACACGACATAGCATGACATGCTCAATCATCCTACCTCAGTGCACACCACTGTGACAGGTGTCAATAACAGAATCTGATCTCACATCAAGAAACATCTACTGCATTGTCCATCCCTGTCACATGACCATAACGTCACAACTCCTACTGACAGTTACAGTCATGGACTGATCAGGAAGCCTTATCATGAAGATTAGATGACAGAATGAATGAGTGTAAAGCACACTGATCAAAGACTCTGAGTTTGGTGTGTGCTATTAAATTCAAACAGTGTGGCTTCTAATTAACAAATAGAACAGAGGAAGCATAGTAACAAAAGTTAATACTCTCCAGTCAGAAATCAAAAACTGTAAGGTGACCCATATTAATAGAAATTGGAGAAGAATTATATAGGGTAAGGAATATATTGCATATTAGGGCAACAAGTCAGGCGCTCTCCATCGGAAAGTTAGGCAAATGAAGAATAGTAACTCAATAAGCTAATGTGCAAACATGAAGTAGAGAAAAAACTATATTTAATATACATGAAGGGCCCTTTATTAATATATCATTCTACAGACTGAGAGCGACTTCAAGATGGCGGGCTAACCACACGCGAGGAGAAACCGACAGCAATATATCCGGAATTTCTTATGAAATATTAAGACGACACCTACCAAATTAGGAGAACTCTTAGATAACTACCCCGGCAACAGGTTAGAACCATTTGGGAATTATGTCTCAATCACAGAGAGAAAGAGATACCCGCGCGTCTAGCCGAAGAGATGCCCTAGATAAATCTCGGGAGTCTACGTCAGCAACAGGCTATGGCAAGCCGTCCGGCGGCAGTACCAAAAAGGATCAGTGTAAACACAACCTGTCGGTGATACAAAATAATATTGCCACCCTATTCAAGCAGGTGAAAGCAACAGAGGATTACAACTCTACCCTTGATGACAAAGTAAGAGAAGTAAAACAAAAGATTCGTGGTCTTACGCAGGGACACCGCCTTTTACAGCTACATCAGAATAAAACCGATGCCATTGTAGCAAGACAAAACAGGCATATCTTGGCGCTAGAAGAACGAGTAGCCGAGCTGGAGAGGGAGAAGAGACGACACAACATGGTCGTGACAGGCTTACCTGAACCAGATGACAACAATACATTTCGTCAGGTTGACAACTTGTTCTCAGATCTTCAAACAGGTTTTACCACAGGGGACATTAAACAAGTGTACCGTATAGGACCTCAGGGGCCTGTTTCTTAACAAGTGTTTCTTAGACCGTTATATTCATGTCTTAATAGATCAGAGATAATATAACAAGAGGTAACGAAAAGTAGCCTGTTGCAAAAGGCGAAAAATTAATATTTCTATTTTAGATATATTAACAAAAATATTAGTATAACGACTTATGAAACAGAATTGCCAATTTTTCGGCTGTTGGTTACCTTTAAAGTAGTTATTTTAGGACATTTCTAGATATATTACCATTCAATATATTAAGCTATATTAGTGCTACCGATATACTAAGAAAGATTAGAGACAGAGTATAGTGTGGAATCCCCGTTAGACTGAGGGGGTTCCCCAGTGCAGGAATAGCTGCAGGCGCAGAACGGTGCTGCCATCTAGGTATATAGCAGCAGAAATTCTCCCTGATGTTGGTGGCGCCATCTCTCCTGCATAGTACTAACTCACAGATCAGTCAGTAAGGCCCCACCAGCAATGATAAATACCACATACAACAACAATAATAATAATATAACGCGAAAAATTAACAGGGCGATCAGGATCTTAATAGAACGATGAAAACTGTGTTTCTCGCCCCACCAGCAATGATAAATACCACATACAACAAGAATAATAATTAATATAACGAAATGCCCTCTCCCCATACTTTCTCAGTGGATGAACGCGGGCTTGCTGGTTGCATATTGGTCTCCGGCTTAGCACAACAATAATAATTAATATTACTGGAATCCTTAATATACCAATGAAGATTTAGATAGATCGCTAAAATGTCTAAGTCCAAATTGCGTCTTATCAGCTATATAAGTACTGCAATATAAATAATTTTTGTCCAATTTTTTTTTTCACATATCCTGTATACATGTACAAGAGGTCTGTGGAATAATTTTTTTTATTAACCAATTCTATATAGTTTATGCCCACACCTCGACATGGTCCTAAACAGCTATACTAAAACAGGCTAAACGATATATTAACAGCCTTAATATAACGCTAGTGTAACGCCAAAAAGAGGTTAAGAAACATGTTACGAAATCATTGTATTAGTGAAACTGAGTTCTATTAGTAGAACGAACACTAATAGAGCACTAGTGTAGCATAATTACTAATATATCACCTTTAGAAACACCAAAAAATATCGTTCTATCAAATATGGGTTAAGAAACAGGCCCCTGAAGCCTAACGACAGGGGACCAAGACCTGTAATGCTTAAGTTTCACAAAATGAAACAAAAGATCCAAATATTCACTGGATTGAAGCACCTTAGAGGGAATGGTACTTGGAACAAAGTTCACTTGAACGATGACCTCACCATTGATGACCAACGTAAACAAAGGGAACTGAGGAACCTTGCTCAGTTTCTACGAGATGAAGGCCACAATGCTCAACAACCGTCCATGCACATACTTGTAGGAGGAATAAAATACGCCTACAATGAGGTGGAGACACTGCCAGAGGGAATGAGACTTTCTGACGCAAAAACACCAAAATGCCTTGACGGAGTTGGTTTTCAAGGTCCGAGTAGCTTCCTCTCTAATTTCCACCCGTGTGACATCTACTACAAAGACATCCTCTATGCCAATGCAGAGAGTCTGTTCCAATCCCAGAAAGCATTAGTCTGTCGCCAACAAGATCTAGCTGAAGAAATAGCTGATACCATCTGCCCATATGAAGCTAAACGGTTGGGAAATAGAATCGTCGAAAACCAGGATTGGGTACAACAACGGCTCCCCATAATGAGAAAGGTCCAGTGCATGAAATACCCACCCCGGTCTGAAATGCTCCGCCGAGTGAGAGAAACCGACGGACATATATATGAGCTTACCAAACAGGCCTTCTGGGGATCAGGGCTAGTCTGGAAGGACTATAAAACATGTAATGCAACCACCATTATTGGCGAAAATCAAATGGGAAGATTGCTTGAACGTTTGAGAGACGGTGAGTTGACAGAGGATTCAGACTCAGACAGTGGCAGTGACAGTGGCACTGACGGCGCCGAGGAAGGGTTTGACACTCCACATGGTGAAAACAGCTATCACGGGGACGACGAGGGCGAAAATCCCCCAACTGGAGCTGCTTTACAACCCACAGCAGTAGATACGACACGAGACGCCTAAAAGGGACACTGGTATTATTTATTATTTAAAGAGACACTGATACGTTTCTTCTACGACGAGTGTTAATGCTGTCTTTTTGGAAAACACAGCTTGAAATATGTCCCACACGGTAGCCATATATGGGGATAGTAGACCAGGCCCAAAAGGGTCAAAATTCCTCCAGACTGAGGTGGATCGATTAAATACCACAGGCTGGCCGGTATATGTTAATCCTATGAGCGGAGCGAAATTTCATACTGTTTGCAATGCGGCGAGCAACTTCATGAGAACGCACCCTGAGTCAATAACAAATATTTCGGCAGGAATTAATAATATGTCAATACGACACCCTGCTCTACCATGGCAATCCAGAGACTATTATACATTTGACTGGGCAACGTGTGATCAATTTGTGACAGTTATGTCCCATTACATTGAAGACTGGATGGAGTACCTGTACAGTAAACATCCTAGTCAGCGTATTATTCTGTGCCCTTTGATAGGAGCTCAACTGGACAAGACAGTGGTCAATGCAAATGAAAACAGGCAGTTTATAATGAACAGTGGCATACGAGAGATCAACCAGTGTATCTACCAACTCAACAGAAAAGCCAAGACCTCCACGCCCTGGATCTGCAGGCCTGTACATCAGACCCACTCTAAGTCGAAAAACAAGGACTCTTACAAAGAAATGTCTGATGGACTGCACCCCAATGACAGTCTACTCACCAAATGGGCAATCACATTCACAAATCATATTGAATCCATACAAAAAAAGGTTATTGCTAACGGGTATATTCCAAATTAAATCATTTTTCTGTTCATTAAACATATAACATCTTTTAATTAATTGCATTAAAACACAATATCCCCTCCTATATATATTAATGACCAGGTTCCTGCTAAAGCATTTCTTGTTTTGTACGAAAGTTTGCTACGGCAGGAAACCAGGATGATGGTAGACTCCAACTAAGGTGAAAAAATGTAAAACTACCTGATCTCCAAAGTCACAATAACCCGAGCAAAGGTGATCGTTATCTATTAAAATGTTAAGCTGTCCCGGCTCCCGCTAAGGTGGCCTAGTTCATGAGAGAAATGAACAACATCTTGTATTTTTTAATTTTTTTCCTTAGATTAAGTACTAACATAATTAAGCAAACGTGTATGAAAAGGGGGGGTGGGGGGACGGGGAGGGCCTGGGAGGGATCAAATTTTAATTTCTAGTAAAAGGGTGTCTGACTTTATTAGGGAAAATTCACTTAATGTCACACATATTAATATTAGAAGTGTTAGAAATAAGCAAACAGATTTTTCTATACTATATGATGATTGCAATATAGATTTTTTAACCTGCTCTGAGTCTTGGTTAACTGCAAATGACTTAAGTAATAACTATAAATTGTCTGGATATAATATGTACCGTAATGACAGATCATGGTTAGAAAATGGTAAAATTAAAAAGGCAGGGGGGTTAATAACATACGTTAAGAACGAGTTTACTGTAATTAGTGATTATGATCATTTAAATATTTCTAGTAAAGATGTTGAAATGCTGTGTACAACGATCAACAGAGACAACAAAAGGAATATTCTTTTATTAAATGTATACAGGCCTCCCAATGGTAATTTTACTACATTCTGGGATACTTTAAAAGATACTTTAAGTAAAATTGATAACCGTGAAAATAAGGATATATTTGTACTTGGAGTTATGAACGTAGATTTTTTAGAATATGAGCATCCAAATACTATTACATTAAAAGAAGGTATGGCTGGTTATGGCTTATTGAGTTATATAGATGTTCCTACACGTTATGCTGAAAGAATTTCTTGTCTCGATTTAATTTTTTCAAACTGCTTAACTGTAGATGAAGCAGGCTGTGTTATATGTAATTTGAGTGATCATGAAATGGTCTTTGTCACGTGTAAAGAAAAAAGAGTTCCCTTTACAGGTAAAGTTGAAGTAAAGGGTCGTAAAATGAAAAACTATAACAAACAAATGTTTGTAAGGTGTCTACTTGGTTTTAATTGGAGAGAGTTTTATATTGAAAAATATGTTGAAAAACTCTGGTCAATCATCATCAAAAGAATTAATCATGTTTTAGACATAATGTGTCCGTACACCACCTACAAAGCATATAAAGATAGTAAACCTTGGCTCACTCCTGAACTTATAGGTGAAATGCACCACAAAGACAATGAGATGCAAAGGGCAAAATGGATTGGTGATAACCAAAGGGTCAAAAAGGCTCGAAGGGAAAGAAATTTAATTTCAAAAAAGGCACATAAGGCCAAGAAAACCTTTATTTTGGATAAAGCTGAACAGAATAAAAATAACCAGCGAAATTTCTGCAGAGAATTAAATAAGATAATTCCTCAGAAAAAAGGGGAAAATTGTCTCATAAAATTAATTGACACCGTATCTCAAGAGTTCATGCCTGAGGCAAATGTTGCTAATTTCATAAATGATTTTTTCACCAATATTGGGCCTAATCTCAGCAAAGATAATACAACCAATTGGGTTTTTGAAGACAACGTCTATGACGAAGGTATCATCAACTGGAGTGTTACCCCTGTGGAAGTGATTTAATTTATAAGAGAAATCCCTCTGCATAAGACCACAGCGATTGAGGGTTTAAAGGCAAATGTTTTAAAGGATGCCTTTGTGGACCTTTTGCCCCAGGTTACTTATATGTTTAATCAATCTCTGGAGTCTGGAAAAATTCCTAGGTCATGGAAATCTGCTTGTTTTTTTTTTTTAAAGTGTTTTATTGGGTAAAAGAGACAAATACAAAAGTAGATGTTTCATCCTAGCGTAGGCGCATTGCCTTTCTTCCGCTAGGTCCCCTATCATGTAAAAATGGTATCACAGATTCAAGCATTAATGGTTATGGCGTTACATCAATCACATACATTATTTCATACGTACAGACTTAGAAGTGTTTCATTATACAAATGGCAATATTAAGATCAGTGGTCAATGAGATGAGATGAGATGAGGTGGGGTTGGTTGGTGTACAGAGAAGGGGGCATTTCACAATTATAATGGTAAAACATTTTCTACAAGAAACAGTGATCGTAGTCTTTTTTTATCATTATCTTAAAATCAGCCAGGCTGTCTATAAGGGTGTAAAAGGGTTTTAGCATGTTCCAACGCTTTATGGCTCGATAAAAACAGCTCCTCAGTACAATTGGTTTTAATGACCTGGGAACTTTAAACCTAATACCTTGATTGCGTCTCGTCGGTAAATTTCTCTGATCAATTAATAGAGGCTGACTTTTCAAGGTAAAAGCATAAAATAAAAGATGAATGTCTCGTCTTACTGAGAGGTACATACATTTGCTGTTATCATGGAGTTGAATGGTGTTATACAAAGGGTTAGCTTCCAGTTTGACTCTATACACAGTCCTTAGAGCCTTATTTTGTAAAAATTGTAATTCGTTAGATTCTCCTACATTGCCCCTATCCCATACATAATCAACATAATCAAAAGAAGGTAGAGTCATGGTTTTGTACATAATGAGAGCAGTCAGGGTATCAACATATGTTCTGGCTCTAGCTGATTGTATTATCTTATTTCTAATACCATTAATAGTGTTTATTCTATGTTGTATAAATTTGAGCTCTGGGTCTAGAGTGAGCCCTAGATAAGTGAAATTGTATACTCTCTCCAGTATGGTACCATTTAACGTAAAAACAGGATTTTTTCTTTGAAAGTTGTTAAAATACATCCATTTGGTTTTCTTTTCATTGATAGTAAGACAATTTTCAGAGCACCATTTTGCAATTAAATTGATTGCAGTTTGCATTTTTTGTGGGCAACTCAGCGAGACAACAGCATCATCAGCATATAATGTAATATTAAAATTGTAGATTTTTGGCAAAGAATTTATATAAATTGAGAAGAGCACTGGACCCAAGACGGAACCCTGAGGAACACCATACTTAATTGTTTTTTCAGTTGATAGGACATTATTAGCCACAGTTTTTTGAGTTCTGAGGTGGAGGTAGCTTTTGAACCAATTTACGGTATTTTCACTCAATCTGAACAGGGATAATTTTTCAATCAATTTAGAATGTGAGACTGTATCAAAAGCCTTTTTATAATCGAGATATAAAGAGATAGTAGGCTTGTTGTTAATAATATTTTCTATTATATTTTGTAAGTGTTCCTGAATTGCCGTTTGAGTCGAGTGCCCTGCTCTGTATCCATGCTGTCTTGGCGATAAAAGATTACATTCATTCATGTAGCATTGCAACCTCGTACATATTATTTTTTCAAGTATTTTCCCTGGTAAGGGCAATAGACTGATAGGTCTGAGGTCACCAACTTCCATGGAATTTGCCTTTTTTGGAAGTGGAACCACTGTTCCAGCCTTCCATTTGGACGGAAAGACACTCGTCGTCAGACACTTATTATATAGGCATAAAATGACATCAGGAATACACATAAAGGCATCCTTTAATACAGTAGTTTTTATGTGTTTAATAGACGATGATTTTTTCACATTAATCTTTTTTATATGTTTTATCATTTCCATATAAGACATTGGCTTGAGGAGATCCTTCCCTTCAATCGGAGTACCGTATGGATTGACATTGTTCATCTGCCCCTCACCAGGTGGCAGTGCTTTAGCTAGAGTCTCTCCAATTGAAGAGAAGTATGTATTGATGTAATCCGCACATTTTTCTGTAGGTACAATAAGACCTGTATTATTATTTCTTAATTTAATTAGAGTAGAGGCCGTTTTGATAGGTAATAATTTCCGTATAGCTTGCCAAAATTTTGCAGGATCATCTTTCCTATGTGCAAGTAGCATATCAATTTTGTCTTTTCTACTCCTAAAAATCATACCTTCTACTCGATTTTTGTGAAAATCTGCAATGTGCCAATCGTCATTATCCATACTTCTCCTGGCAATATTATAAATTCTGTCCCTTTCCCTCATAGCATCAATAATGGGTGGGGTTAGCCATTCAGGGGTGAATTCTGGAACTATGATTTTTCTGATAGGACACATTTCATCAAGGATGGTTCTTATAATATCAATGAGTCTATCCCACATAGTGTAAGCATTATTAGATGTGACTACTGGTGTCCAGTCTATGCTACTAAGGGTATTTTTAAATTTCAAGAAGTCGTATTTCTTATAAGATCTAGCCATGACAGACTTCCTCTTTACTTTAGTTCGCTGGCATTTCAATACCATATAGATAGGCACATGGTCAGATATTCTAAAGCCAATCGTGCCAGACTTATACACATTATGCACGTTAGTATAAAAATGATCTAACAGAGTTCCTGACTGTGGTCTGGTTATATCATTTATTAATTGAGATACATCGTTATCCGTACAGAAGTTATCAACCTTAGAATTAGTAATATCTTCCTGAGAAAAAAGGTCTACGTTAAAATCACCCATTATTATAATTTTTCTATTCTTAGTGACAGGCCTTTTGAGCTCCTTAAGTTTCTTATAGATAGCATATTATCCCAATTCCAAAAGATGGAAATCCAAATTATGTTGAGAATTATAGACCTATTTCACTCCTATGTACACCCTCCAAAATTTTAGAAAAAATAGTTTTTTCGAAATTGACAAAATATTTAGACGACAGAGATATTTTAACAGATAGACAGGGAGGATATCGTAAGGGGTTTTCAACAGTAGGGGAATTAACAAATGATATATAAGGGATAGGAATGTAGGTATAGAAAAAATAGCAATATATATTGATCTTAAAAAGGCATTCGATACCGTAGACCACTCTATTTTGTTGAAGAAATGTAAATCATATGGTATACCGGTAAAACCCATGATTTGGCTCGAAAACTATTTAAGTAACAGACAACAGTGTACCCTAGCTAATAATATTAAGTCAAGTTTTCTGGATATGGTTTGTGGTGTACTACAAGGGTCTACCCTAGGACCCCTTCTTTTTCTCATTTATGTAAATGATGTAGTTAATGTAATTAAAAATGGCAAAATTTTACTCTACGCCGATGATACTGTAATTTATATGTCTGGTCAAGATAAACACACTGTTAACTGGTTATTACAAGAGGATCTTAATACATATTATTCCTGGTGTCAAGGTTATAGACTGACTGTAAACTGTAAAAAAAACTAATTCATGTGTTTTGGTTTGAGCTTCCGATGGAAAAACTGTAAATTTAAGATAAGTGTAGATAATATATATGGAGAATCAAGTTACAAATACTTGGGAGTTATTTTAGATCAAGCAATTAATTATGAAAAATTCCTGAATAATCAGCTGAGGACTGTAAGTTTCAGAACCTACCAACTTACCAGAATGAATGAATATTTAAGTATATCTACAGGTATACTGATTTATAAGAGTTTTATCCTACCTATATTGGAATATGGTGACATTTTAAAAGTGGAGTCAAACAAAGACCTGCTCAAAAGAAGACAACGCGCCCAAAATAGAGCCTTGAAAATAGCATTAAAACAAAATTATAGAGCTCACACAGAAGACATCCATGCCCTTTCCAAGATTAATTTACTAGAAACAAGATTATTAGCCCATCAATATTTAGCAGCTTATTAAAGACAACAAAATCCAAAATTTAGAGACAATAGACATCTCAATACTAGAGCCTGGGATGGACCAATTCTTAAGTGTCATACCCCTCATGCAAAATCATAAACAAGAAGTTTAGAATGGACACTGGCCTTTGCCTGGAATAATTTAGAACCTGAAGATAGAAATATTCAAACCTTTATATTATTCAAAAAAGACGTAAAAAAATTCTTATTCAATAATGTCCCTGATAAGGTCACAAATTAGTTACATAGTAATTCATCCTCTCTTAGAGCTCCTTCCCTTCTTCCCCCCCCCCCTTTTTCTCAACAATGTCTTCTTTTGGTAAGGGTTCTCTGATGACCCTACTAACTTAAGCTTTAAGTTTCTAGAGGTCTGCGTTTTGCACGATGCAGCCTCAGAATTTGGTCATATTTATCCCATATTGATGTAACTATTATCAAGTTTGATTTATTGTGAATCAATAGCTGATTTGACACTGTTTTTTAGCAATATTGTTTTTCAAGTATCTAAACGATTATTTTCTAAAATGTTTTTTGGCTCGCCTACCCTACCTACCACTACTAGGATGTCACATGTAACGGTCGCTGACCTAAATATTAGCCTTTAATTAGGCTAAGATGCGACCCGTCTTTTGTCAAGCCATAAGATAAATTGTAAACTGTAATTGAAATGTATGCTCAGCAATAAAGACAAATTTAAACTCACAATGGCTTTAAGACATACTTAAAGGTGGATGCTTAGGAATTATCTGATTGCTAATGAAGAAACAATGGACTAATCATTGTTAGTCACTGTATTTCTTCATTCAACTCCTCAGTCAGGGAGGCTTCCAAAGCTTTAGTCAGGATAAATTAAACAATGAGTAGTGCCTTTATAGTATTAGCTATTGGAAGTTCTACCTGATTGGTACTAATTGCCATCAAAAATGCAAAGAATCTGGGCTTGCATTGAAAACTTAGATTCAGTCCCAACGTCTAAGGGCGAATGAAAGTCTCAGAATCTAATCCAGTAGGAAATGAAGAGCAACTGCCTCAGTGAAACTGCCCATTGAGCAAGTATTGTCAGCTCTGGTGCCAGCTGGTCATAACCTGTAATGGTAGAGGTAGCTGGTAATGGGGCAGCGAACCAGGAGATGGTCTGGGTGCAGAGGCTGCCATTTAAATGGCCAGGCAGTGCTGTAGCATTGGTTTAGTTATGGACTGAAGGGTTCACCCTCTTTTTGAAAAGTACCTGATAACTAATATCTAAATGGGTTTGTATATATTCAGATGCACTGCAATCTTAATTGACTCAATAGGACGGTATGTATGATCATTCAAAGCTTTACCAGAAAAGATCTGGAACCAGCCCCCCCCCCCTCCCGACCCTCAGTAGTCCAAAAGGTTTCAGAAAGGCAGCTTACCGCCCACTTTCCACCCTGCTGAGTAGTGTTTGTTTGGTTAATCTGAGTTGAAAAAGTACATCAGGGAAACCCATACCAGTTATTTTTATCAAACAGTTTTCCACCCTCAGGATTTTGCAAAAATATTATCATAAATTGTGTTAAATATTTTGCAATTGCCTCTTGCTAAAATAGTATATGACTTCAATGTTTATTATCATTTCTAGGGCAAATTTATGCAGTTTAACATATTTTGAATATATATGCAAAACATTATGATAGAGGCATTGAGGGGGTCATTTTAGATTGTTTTTGTGAGGAAGGGTCTAAAATGAATATACATAAATGTCTATATATTTGTTATATGGTAGAATGATCTAAGATGCCAGGATTTTATATACAGCTGACAAACCTTACAGAAAAATGTGACCGACCACACAAGATGAAGCTTTCAGATCTGCAGCCTTAAATAAAAAATAAAAAAACAGAACCCATCTCGGGTTACTGTGGGACATTCTTTAATCTCCCTGAGTAATCTTCAAGGCTTGATTGAGGCACAGCTTTCTTACTGAACCCACTGTGTTGATAAGAACTTGCAGCATAAAACATGGTTAATGGATGGTATCTGCGTCTGGTGATACCCTGTAAGCATAGATTGATGAAGCTGATGATGGGACCCCCCTGGTGGTGAACGCTGGTGGTAAACATGGTGCTGTCCAGATGCCTTGTTACTTTTGTAAAAACTATCCAACTGTCCTGATGACATAGATTGTTAGTATTTTGTTTGGTTGGGTGTCTCTGATTTTACAGCTAGAACAAGTCCCATATGAGGGGTTGCAAAAAGGTGTTTGCAAGGTTTTATAAGCAGCAGAGTGTGATCTTCCACGTTCTTCGTCTGCCAAAAAGCAGCCACTTGATGACAGTTTTCAGTATGTTCTACCTCTTGAGCTTTAGTCTGAGTTAATACTTGTCTATTCAATATTGACTTATTGTATTTTACCTTGTATTTTACAGGTAAGTTGGTGTGAGAGGAGCTGAGTGCTATAAGGTAGGGTGACATTATATACACATAGGCAGAATGGTAGCAACTGTTCAAGAGGGAGTAGCTGCTATCATGAAAACTAGGTTTCAATTTTATGTGAAAACTGTCTGGCTAAACTCTTGCTTGGTGTAGTCAAGTATTGAGCAAAGATATGTGCTTATACAGGATTATTTACTACATGTATATCTGTTCAATATCAGCTCCATGAGGTTTGTCAACATGCTCCTTATCTTTATCCATACTAATTATTGCCTTTTGAAAAAGCGGATAGCGATTTGCTAAGATAAAAAGGAAATAGATATAGCTATGACAGCAATTGTTGTCATTGGACAAGAAAATTGCAGATCACATTACTCAAGAATGATTGCAATTTCTGAATTACCCGTTGAATCTTGCTGGCCAGGGTAAAGTAATGATTCATAGAGGACAGATTGTATCAGGATTATAAATCAACATCTTTGTCACAAACATATATAAGATAAGACACCAAGCCATGCATCATTTTACAAGTACCCCTTGAACAAATGAAGAAGATATATATGCCCGATCAATATCTCTTATATCTTCTTAAACATGAGGAGATGCCTCATCGCTTCATGTTACCATAGATATCCATACATCAACACCTTTGATGGCGAAGCACTATATCACATGGTGGATATCACATGGAGGATATGAGCATAGTATATATAATATCACATCGAGGGGATGAAAAGAAAAGTCAAGTAAGTTTAAAGAGTAAATTGAACACTAAGTAAAAGGCATTAGAAAAAAAAAGTTGTGTCCAAAAGAAATTATTTCTTACTAGGTGCCTTTGAGCTAATGAAGGGTTTAAGTAAACCATCAGTAGGTTAAGATGAGAGGAAATTGTTGTCTTCCAAATACTAATAGCATTGATACCATATCTATCACTTTAAAATTCAAACCTTTTTTTTAATCTTACTTGATATGATATAGCGCCAAAAATAATGCTATCTGCTTTCATGCAAATAATTCTGGCCTCAAATAACTGTTGTTCACTTTCTGAGAAATACTGCTCCTGCCCTATAAATTGAAGACATCTGTACTAGACAGCACAAGGCTGATAAATATCAGGATTGACCAATAGCTGCTATAACCACTAGTAAGGTGTCCAGCATTGATACAGGTGGTTCACATATCCTTCTAACACCCAGGCCATTAACTGAGAATTCATGGCACGCCCTCTATTCACAAACTCCCTCACCTAGCATGCAAGCCTCACCCCTCTAGTGTCATGCAAGAACCTAATTCTTCTTTATGGCCCCTTAATGTGAATCTTGTGTACCATATCCCTAAGCTTCAATTAGAATACATCCATCAAAATCACTCTGACTAGTAGGACTCAACTACATAGATTTTGTACCCCCACTTATTCCCTACAATGATCAACAATTTATACACTGTTAAAGTGTATAAATATACACCAAGACATGTATTGTCTTCCCTACCTAGCTGTAACCTCTATATTGTTCCTTAAAGGTTGCATTGCATTCTACTGTATGATGCCCTTCAATCATCATGGTACCTGGGCCACATCCATGCATCATGCTGATCTTATTGGGCTAATTTAATGCTCAAGAGTAGGTCTGATACACCAATGCAGAGTCAGCAATTTATTCACTAGGGCTGAAATGGACCTCGTAACTAAGGCATGATATGGCCCTGGAAGTGTTAATATCTCGTGCTTGTATTTATCATTCTGAGGCAATGTCTCTTTACTGCAGCGGAGAGGGAAGGTACTGCACTACGTCATATTAGATGAATTTACATTTTTCGTTGACATTGCACTTACCGACGCTATTGCTGATTATGATAATTTTAGGAATACTCAAATTTAATCAGTTCTGAAGTGCTTTGCAAAATGTCCTTATTAGCAGTTGCTTGAAATGTCAACCAGGACTATGCACTTTTCCATGTAGGAAAAAAATGATAATTCAGTCAGATTTATTCAGCGGTAGTATTAGTGATGAGGATTTTAAGTTAAAACGACACAGATAAGATTGCAGATTTGAATTGGTGCATTGATGAGGCTGAATGTAAATGAATTTAGGTATTCATCTATTAATTTGTCAAAATCCACAGTAAACAGTTTGCTTTTGTGTCATGAATTTGCACTCCAAATTCCACCGATCTTCCTTGATGGATTTTAGATTCACATTGAATGAATAAAAGTGTCTATTTTGAGGTATTACTCCTCACAAACCTGCCCAATTAGTGCAGCCTGAAACCCAACACTTAACCTTTTGAGAGCTCCATGTTGCAGGTTTGCGGAGACTACTACCCGAGACCATACAAGAATGTATAAATACATAGTGAGCATATTTTTTGGGACCAGTCATAGTGATTACTTTTCCAGTGCTGCATTCTCAGATCATCATGATAAAGGGCATTAAATCAGTATGCTGCCTTTATAGGGTTAATTATGTCAGGCAGGAACAGCAGAGCTGATAGTGTTTGTAGGCGGTTCAGCTACAAAACAGGTGTGAAATCCAATTACAGATTTAAGAAAAGAAAGCCTGTGAGCAAGGGAAAAAAGAGTTTTTTTCCCTTCGGAATAATTTATTATCTTTAAACTGTGTAATACACAAATTGGTTGAAAATAAACCATTTCCCAAAAGCAAAAAATGCCTTTACAAGGAGAAATCGGTAGTGTACATTTCCCCATTTCAGTAAAGATGAAATGACAAGCATGTCTGTTTTATAACTCTTGTCAATCCTTTTAGATGTTTGCATAATTTGCATTTGATTATTACATTTATTAGCATCTACATTCTTCATTAGGCAATAACGCTGTTAAAGGAATGTTTTATCATAGATCTTAAGTAAGCAGATTTCTGGGGACAAAGACAATTAATCTTCCTCTTGATATGCTTGGGACAATTATTTCCTTTTAAATGAAAGCAGAATGGTTTCTCTGGCTGAGACTATAAAAGTTAATTTCCACTGAGGGTATAAATTCGACAACTAATAAAGCTTCAAATTGGAAACTTAATCCTTATGGCCAAGGAGGTAGGTGGGGCAAGGTGGGACAGCTTCCAAACCTGCGTGAAATCGAATAACAGATTTCAGGAAAAGAAAACCAGTGTCATTGAAACAGTAAAGCTTCCTTCACCCATTAGTTTGTTGTGTAAAGACAGGGTACAATTCACATTAGCTGTGATTAAGTCTGTACATGTCAAATAGCCAGCATCATTTGCCTTCAATTTTTGTTGAGCATTATACAAAACATACAATTCAATGTTCAACCTTCAGATGAAATAAACTGCCTGGGCAACAAATTAAATAACATAAAACGGCCTAAATGGTTTAAAAGTTTGTAACATCATTGTTGATCAAAGAAAGAACACCTTTGTTCCTTCACCTTGCTGTCTAAAAATACTGAAAGGGAACAAAGAGTTTTCAGAGAATATATATCCTTCAGATAGAATCATTAGCTTTAGAAATAAGCCACTGAAGCATTTTGTGAGCATAGGAGGAGAACAATTCAGCAATAAAATATTATGCTTCAGATTCCCGCTTAGGGAAATAGCACTTTAGAGACATGGAATATGTAGATGTGGTGCTTAGTTTGCGGGTCAGGCCTCTGCTAAAGTCATACAGAAAATACTTGCATGCATCATCAGGGCTGAATGACAGATAAACCACCGCAACCCTCAACCCTATTTATACAGTACCATGGTTTGTGTGCCGGCGGTCTGAGAAAAGTGTCATGGAGTTGAGAAAGTGATGGTTTGTAAAGGCCGACCTTCCAAAATGAACAGTTTGCCAATGGATTTTGACCTTTGGCTGGCTGTATTTCCCTTAAGGTGTTTTCATTTCCATACAATATCAACATAAGTGTGCTAAGCTTACACCAATTGCTTGCTAGCATAAATGTGCAACCATTATGCTTTCCTATGCTGGCTACCATATTACAACACAACAGCAATCTGAAAGTGCCTATGTAATAAGCCCATGATAATATGATAAGTAATGTCTCGCGCATGAGATGCTTCTGTTTTCGTGAAGCAGAAACACCACAAGGGGAGTAGAATATAGACAGACCGCTGCTTTATGCAGAGTGGTGACTGGGTGAGTGGTGCTGGGCCTGCATTGACTTCTATCTACATGAAAACTGCATTCATGTGATCATATAGAAGCAGAGGCGGAGTGACAAGGGAAGGATAAGAAAAGGTATAGGCTAGACAATAGCCAACCTGAGGAATATAATTGTTTCACTTGTTTCACTTGAGAAGCTGTTTCAGAAATTGTATCAACTCCCTGTATCAACTCAGGGAGTTTTACCAGCTGCCAGTTACCGTAAGGTTAAGCCCTACCCTTCACTGGGGATAACTTATGAAGGCAGGGGATGTTTTCTATGTGGGTTCCAGCGACATATTTTGGTGTTTTATGACACTTTTTGCCTCTCATCAGCTCACATGATGTCCGTAGTGGGTGATACATTATAGCTATAACACCACCCTTACAAACAAACAACTACATCTGAGGGTGGGAGCCAGAAAGATTTAGGAAGAGTGTAGTATGTTCTTACAGGAAGAAGGAGTGATAGGGACTTGCAGGGAAGGAGACACATATACTCAAGGAAAAAGACAGCATCTTTGACAGGTTTGATATGTGCAGCACAGCAATTGTTGCTACCATTGGTAAGGGGTTGTAGACAGAGCAGGTCATTGCATGCTGGCTGAGAACTTCAGACAAACAGACAGACAGAGCAGCCTGACACAACATGACATGTCCAATCTTCCTACCTCGGTGCACACCATTGTGACAGTGTCAATATCAGAATCTGATCTCACATCAAGAAACATCTACTCCATCCCTGTCACTAGATTATGACATCACCACTCCTAGTGACAACTACAGTTATGAACCAATTAGGAAGCCTTAGAATGGAGATTAGATGACAGAATGAATGAGTGTAAAGCACACTGATGGAGGCCTCTTGAGTTTGGTGTGTGCCATTTAATTCGAACAAGACGATTTGCATCAAGTGTGACTTCTCATTAATAGGTAGAACAGACAAAGCAAAATAACAACATTCAATACTCTTAAGTCACAAATAAAGAAACTGTAAGGTGCCTCATAGTAATAGAAACTGAATTAGAATCACAGGGGCTAGGCAACCAGATGCAGGGTTTTTCCTGGCCTGGCTATTGAGCCTTCTGTGTGATTAGTAATAATTGGTATTGAATTGCAAATCAAAACTCTTTTTATCAAGTGAGATTCAGTCGAAGGTGGGCTGCTTTGTAATATTCGATCTAACTTGAGATAGTATAGGAAGTGCTTTATACAATGGAGAAACATGTGGAGTTCAGAGGAGTAAAGCCTGCTTGAGCCTATTTCAAGTGATTGAATGACCACTTATCAATAAAATAGCTTGGCGCTATGAAATCCAGCCCTCTCTGCTTCAGCCAATGCAATAATGTTTCCTCAGCCTCTGGCTTAGTGCCACTGGAAGTCATAAAACCTAATCCAATAGGAAAAGAAGAGCAACTGCGTGAAAGAAACAGCCCACCAAGGAAGGATGGGTCAGTCTAGATTCAGCTGACCAGCCCATGCAATGGTAGAGCAGCCAGTAATGGAGCAGGCTGTGTCTCACAAACTTGGGCCAATGTTTTCATCTCTGACCGGGTGCCAGCTCTGACCGGGTCCCAGCTTTGACCGGATGCCAGCGCTGACCGGCCTGATTAAAAACAGGTTATTGAGGGCAGATGTAAATTAAAGATGAAAAGTTTAATGGATGTCATAACTCTTTAAACTAGTCATTAGTTGCCCATTTTTATCATCATCTGCCCTAAATGAACCGGTTTTTATTCAGGCCGGTCAGAGCTGGCATCCGGTCAGAGCTGGCACCTGGTCAGAGCTGGCACCTGGTAAGAGACTATAACATTGGCCCAAGTTCGTGAGACACAGCCAACAGCAGATTGCCCGGGTGACGCTGCCTCCATTTGAATGGCCTGGCACTGCTATAGCATTGGTTTAGTAATGGACTGACGAGTTCACCATCTTGTTGAAGGATACCTACTGTTGTGTCAATGTTTTTTTTAAAAGATTTCATTGCACTGTAACCTAAACTGGCTTTGTAGAAACAGTACCCAGGATACTACTATAATCCTTCCAAGCTTGAATAGAAAAGAATCAGCCTCCCTCCATTAGTCCAATTACTTCTCAGAGAGGCAGATTACCTCCCACTTTTCACTTATGTTGGCCTGTCAACACCGTAACTGGATGACTTCAATTAAACTTCTTTTTTAAAAAGACACCAGGGATACTCATCTGAGTGGTGTTTGTGTGGTTAATCTTCTTAATCTGAGTTTAAAAAGGCTTCAGGAAAAGCCATACCAGTCGTTTTTATCAAACAATTTTCCAGTCTCTGGATCTTCTCACTAAGCACTATAAGTACCAGAAAACCGGTATTTCATATCCCCCATTTAATATAGTGTTTCTTAATCACACAAACTGTTATGTCACCATTTGTTATACTTTCTATGGCCATTTGATCGCAGTTTAACATATTTTGAAAAAAACAAAAACATACACTGAAGGCAAGCGCCAATTACAGAGTCATTTTAGATTGTATTTTTTCTCAGTAAGCAATGGTCCAAAAGTGTGCTTTGCCTATATATCATTATACAGAGGAATGATGTGTGATGCCTTAAAAAAGAACTTAAGGAAAAATATGACCAACCCCACAAGATGAAACTTTAAGATCTGCAGCCTTAAACAAGTGATTAAAACCTTGAACCATCTTGGGTTACTGTCGGACATTCTTTAATCTCCCTGAGTAATCTCGCAGGCCTGATTGAGGCAGGACTTTCTTACTGAGCAGGCCGTGTTGATAAGAACTTGCAGCATAAAACATGGTTAATGGATGGTATCTTTGTCTGTTGATACCCTGTAAGCCTGTCAGTTTTTGTCACATAGATTGATGGAGCTGATGATGGGAACCCCCCTGGTGGTGAAGGCTGGTGGTAAACATGGTGCTGTCCAGATTCCTTGTGACTTTTTTTAAAACTATCTTACTGTCCTGATGACGTAGATTTATAGCATTTTGTTTGGTTGGGTGTCTCTGATTTTCAGCTAGAACAAATCCCATATGAGGGGTTGCAAATAGGTGTTTGCAAGGTTTTATAAGCAGCACAGTGTGATCTTCCACATTCTTCGTCTGCCAAAAAGCAGCCAGTTGATGACAGTTTTAAGTATGTTCTACCTTTTGAGCTTTAGTCTGAGTTAGCACTTGTCTATTCAATATTGACTTATTGTATTTTACCTTGTATTTTGCAGGTAAGTTGGTGTGAGAGGAGCTGAGTGCTATAAGGTAGGGTGACATTATATACACATAGGCAGAATGGTAGCAACTGTTCAAGAGGGAGTAGTTGCTATCATGAAAACTAGGAAAAAGATTTATGTGAAAACTGTCTGGCTTATCTCTTGCTTGGTGTAGGTAAGTATTGAGCAAACTTATAGAAAAAAAGACATGTACTTATGCAAAAGATGTTTGCTACATATATATCTGGTTAATATTAGCTCCATGAGGTTTGTCAACATGCTCCTTATCTCTATCCATAATAATTATTGAATCTTGAAATATGAAAGAGTAGGGGATAGTGATTTAACAACAAAAAAGACATAAATTTGACTAGACATCAACTGTTGTTATTAGACAAGAAAATTGCAGATCACATTACTTAAGAATGATTGCAATTTCTGAACTCCCCGTTAAAGCTTGCTGGCCAGGGGGAAGTAATGATTCATAGAGGACAGATTGTATCAGCATTGTAAATCCTTGTCTTTGTCACAAGCATTTATAAGATAAGACACCAAGCCATGTATGATTTTACAGGCAGCCCCTGAAACAATGAAGAAGATATATATGCCCGATCAATATCTCTTATATCCTACTCAAAACCAAAGGAGATGCCTCATTGATGCCTCATTGCTTCATGTTACCATAGATATCCATACATCAACACCGTTGATGGCGAAGCACTATATCACATTGCTAACTAATTTGGGATATGAGCATAGTATATATAATATCACATCTAGGGCATGAAAAGAAAAGTCAAGTTAGTTTAAAGGGTAAAATGAACACTAAGTAAAAGGCATTAGAAAAAAGTTGTGTCCAAAAGAAATTATTTCTTACTAGGTGCCTTTGAGCTAATGAAGGGTTTAAGTAAACCATCAGTAGGTTTAGAAATTAGGAAATTGTTGTCTTCCAAGTACTAATAGCATTGATACCATATCTATCATTTTAAAATGCAAACATTTTTTTTAATCTAACTTGATATGATTTAGCGCCCAAAATAATGCAATCTGCTTACATGCAAATAATTCTGGCCTCAAATAACTGTCAACTGTTGTTCGCTTTCTGAGAAAAACTGCTCCTGCCCTATAAATGCAAGACATCTGTACTAGACAGCACAAGGCTGATAAATATCAGGATTGACCAATAGCTGCTATAGCCACTAGTAAAGTGTCCAGCATTGATACAGGAGGTTCACCCATCCTTCTAAGACCCAGGCCATTAACTGAGAATTCATGGAACGCCCTCTATTCACAAACTCCCTCACCTAGGATCCAAGCCTCACCCCTCTAGTGTCATGCAAGAACTTAATTCTTTTTTATGGCCCCTTCAACTGAATCTTGTGTACCATATCCCAAAGGCTGAGCACTATGCTTTCATTAGAATGCATCCATCAAAATCACTCCGACTAGTAGGACTCAACCACATAGATTTTGTACCCCCACCTATTCCCTACAATGATCAACAATTTATACACTGAGTTCCATAGAAAAAATGAGAGAACTTTACTACCTCCACTTCTCCCTACAAGGACCAGCCATTTATACACAATGCCACCCTTGTTCTGAGTTCCATAGAAACATGCTAGAATTAATCAAAAGTAATGTAGTGACATGAAGTAAAACTGGGATTAGTGTTGGTGATTAACCCATTCTAATGTTTTTGTTTGCACTCTGTTAATGAGTCATTAATGACTTTCCTTTATCAGACTAATCATTGTGTATGAATGATTACATCTCTTAATGATGAACTTCAGGAAGATTAATTCCTCTGTACATAATTATTGAACACTATTAATGTTTTTTAATTTCTAACGATTTGACAAACAAACAAAGGGTAATCCCCAAAGTAATTTCGTAATCAACGCTTTGATTGCTAGTCTATGACAAATGAACTATTCCCCTTATACAGTATCTGTGTTGTTAGTTCTCCAAGCACAGACAGTAATAATAGATTATAGTTAATTAAGTTTAAACTGGGTTTGATACTCATACATATCCTATTGATTCATGCCTAGAGTAGATAAATCAGCCCCTTAGAACTGTATTAACCTAAAGCTCAGCTAGATACATTATTTGTTGTTGGTTAATGAAGATAAGAAATAAGAATAAGAAAATCATTCCCCAAACTGGTTGCTTGAAACTGCATGGGTGATGCCTGTGGAGATTGTATGAACATCTCCCTGTGTTTATGGACCTGAACTATGATGTTGTTTCATTAGCCAACACCTAATTAGTCATCCTCTAATTAGGCTGCCTCATTACCCCCTCAGTGGGGGATGGCATGATGTTGTTGTATTACTTGATCAGTTAACGACAGCATAGTGCTTCAATGCTCTGTGAACCATTGCTGTCATAATGCATGAATGCAGCCAGCGCAAGTTACCCATCCAGGCAGCATTGATGCATGATGCCTATTGTGTGGGGTTGATACACATCTATATAGAGCCAGTAACTCGCCATCACTACATTGGTGCACCATTACTACAAATTGACATGAACCTTACGGCATCATGCCACTACTGAATTGTTAACGTCACATGTATTGGACAATCAGGAAGCCTCCTGAGGATAAAGTGTGAGACACAGAGAAGGGGCTGTTGGCATTTAGTGTTAGGATTAATCGCTCTATTAGGGCAACATGAATTCAGGTGAAAAGGTACAACATCTAAATTGATAATGTAAAAATGTCTAGGGCAAAACTTTGATATAGAAAACAAACCAACACCTCGGTGAAGATCTGGAAATTTGTTCATCAAAGCTATGTGTGATAAGGAGAGTGTCACATGAGCGGCCAACAAAATATTATCATTTCCAATCGAGTGCCATATTGAGAAAAGTTTAGGCGTTAAGATCTAGCTAGGCCTACATTGGTTTCATCATTCTGAGAATCCAAGATTGACAACAAGTGCAGAGAGAAGAGAAAACTGGTCTGATTACCAAGTTTTCCCTCTTGGAGATAAGCAGTTAATTCTGTCTCACCAGAGACGCATTAACATTAGTCCAGAGCAAACACCACTTTAGTGCTACCAACAATCAATCAAACTGGCTGATGTGCTGTCATGGATCCTGATAAGATTTTAAATGAAGACGGACTGTTTTCTCAGCCAAAGATATTAAAACATTCAATTTTCAAACCATGAATACTGCCTGTGTAATTTGAATTTTTTGATTTGGAAACTCAACCATTTAAGTCAAGCATAGTGTGGGACCCAATGTACCATTACTTGCAGCCCTAGCAAAAATGCCCAAGGGCTATATTTAATAATCATAACAGCACAAGGAGCTGATACACAGCTGAATGCTCAGTATGATGCATAAATGCTCCACTGGGCTCTTTATCAGTACTGCATTCATTCAGATTCATTTTAATGAAAAAGGCCACACTGCAACTCTTCAAGGCTCAAGCCTCTTCAAGCCTCAGGCTTTAGGCAGTATGATGTAGCTTTAGGGAAAATCCGAATCGGTGTGAAATTCAATTACAGAGGTTTCAGGAAACGTGCTGCAGGAGGTGTCAGTTTAGCCAAAGGAGATTTTCTCCTGTTTGAAATGTGAAATCTAAGCTCCTTGAAAGAAGAACATGGGCAATTAGTATGATGGATAATAGATGCTTGACATTCATGTCAAATAATATGGATGTTCTGCTGCATTCCCATCATACAGAGCTCTTTTTCACTCTTTACTATGTAATTGTAACATCATACTGATTATTTTGCTTTCCACTTGTATGGCTTGTATCATTGAAATTAAAATCTTAAGAGCTTCAGTAAAACAGGCTGCTCCAATTGCATGCTGATGGTACATGTGGGCATACAATACAAAGTATTAGTTAATACCACAGCCTTCAGTGATGTACATTAAATAAATATACTTCTCATCTCTTGGTTGATATGAAGTGACTTGTAAAATGAGCTCAAATATTATTATGATGATACTAGTGAGCCCTGCAGGCTGACGTTATGTTCTGTGGTCAATGTTTTAGATGAACCCTGGAGACATTTAACGAACCCGACTGAAGCCTATTTCATCTGATTTTTATTTAGTATTTGTGACTACCTCCTTTTAAGGTTTTTTACTCCTTCATGATGTGACTCGACATTGTTTTATTTCACTTTTCTTATATTGTGCCTATTGTCCATATTTACATGTGGCCTGTATGTGACTTCTTATAAGTAGACACTGCTAGGCATACTTCAATCTTGACAGCTCTCTTTTGTCACACAATGTTTAAGTAGGCCATCTGTTTCTTCTATTACTACTATTGTCCTCTAATGTAAAGTGAAACATTGAGTAGTGTTTTTGTAGATTCTCAATACAGCCTAAGGTGTAAGCTAATCCAGAATGCAAGAATAACCTCAGCACCATAAACACTATGACAAGTACAATAACAAAGCAGATATATATGCTGCCCTTAAGGGGTTAAGTCTGTAGGAGGGAAAAACATGTATCATCTCATACGTTATTAACCTCCCCGGTTTCGATTCGCAAATTATAACCTCTTTCTCATCTCCTTCCCCTGCATCCCTTTCTAATTGATGCTAGTAATATCTCCCTCAGAGCCAAGCACAGTAAAATGGCTTTGATGGATGATAATGGGCAATAAGATATCAACATCAGCTTAAGTGGAATGTAAATTACACCAATAAAACATTCATCTTCATCTTTTATTGGTGCTAAGGGTAAAATGATATATTGGGTGATGTTATTGTAGATACTAATGTGATTGATAATGGTGGGATAACATGAATGAAGACCATCAATACAATCAAAGTGTCTAATTCATCAAGGATTCTTCTTCATTACTTTACTATAGTGAGGCGATAGCAGAACAAATCTAGCCATTAAATCCTATCGCATAATTTTTTTTTGTTTTTACCATCTAGACTTGTTGCAAGTACAGTGACAATTTTGGTTGGATGAAGATTATATCATGATATATTTTACTCCTTATAGCATTCAATGAATGTATGGAAGATAAGTTAATTCAGTTAAAACCAGAATGAATTCTCAAAGGCTACATGTTCATCTTTTCTGCATTGTGCACTGATGCAGTGCTGTCGACGAGTAATTTTATTGCTGTCCAAACTGCATATATAATAACATCACTATGGCCGTGTCTAATGACATTCAAATACTTTCATATTGGCCTGATCTGGTAAGACACAGCCCTATGCTACTGTAGGGTTTGGATACATTATCAATAGTGGCAGTCAGTACTGGTGGGAATACCCAGATGTCAACACAAGAAGTCCTCATCTAAGATCGCAAATTTTTCATCGCAAAATGAAATTGTCTATGACAGGCTTCATCATGTGTCCAAAGTAAGAACCTCTCCAGGCCAGTCAATTCTCCTCTGAGGATTGCTTGTTTATATTGAGTGAGAAAAAGCTACTTTCTGCACATGGGGCTTAAAGAGCACATTGCGCAGAAGGAGTTAAAGTGAATTATTAAAGCTAGCATCTCTACATATCATCCAGTTAGTTTTGAAGCAGTGGGTTTCAGTTGGAATTTGAAGGTATGGGAATACCCTCCGCTTTAGCAGCTGATCTGTTATGAAATCAAAATGTACACCTCTTGGAAAGCACATCAACAATTGCAAAAGATGTCATTTCTTTTTATTGTAGAATCATATTCTTGTACCTTTTAGTAATGGAATGAGACCTTTATGCACGAAGCCAAAACAGGCGAGTTACTTTGCGCATAGGGTGCTGGCTGGTCGTGGTTGATTTTTACTGCTCCCTATAGGAATACATTCAGCTCTGGATCATATATAAGTATTTCAGAACAGAAATGAGAATATAACACCAACCGTGTCTGCAGGGAGCTCTAGCTAATGGATGATAACAAGACTATGGTCAGTGCTACCCAACTGAAAAAGGAAACCATAGATTTATGGACGGAGAATATTCATCACAACCTGTGTTTAACATTTTTATTCGCAAAGATTGCCTGCAAAAATATACGTCCAGCTACCAACAGACTGGGTTTCAAATTCTGCTGTAAAGCAGGCAGGGTGTCTTCCCTCTGAGGACACTGTAACAGTAGGGGTTGTATACTGATGGTTTATGATGCTTTCACCTTTCATGGATTGACATGACGTCCATACAGGGCGATACATCATGACTGTTAAGGAAAGCCTTGGAGGTGAGAGGCAACAGGAAGTGCCTGGTTAGCAAGTGTGTAACATGAGGAGATTCAAATGAAGGCAAAAAAGGGAGGTTTGAGGAGGGAGGAGTTATTGATAATATATACATAATAGCAGGAGATGGGAGCAGAGAAGAAGCTATGACTATTGACAGCAGGGAACTAGTCTAGTCAGTGCATGTCCAAGCTATTTGCATGTAATTTTAGCCTTTGCAATAGGTGCAGCTCATGGTGTGTAGTGGCAATCATCCAGCCTCCATGCATATCGCTGTGACAGTAATTTGTTATTTGAGGAAAATATAAGAATCAGAATCAACATCAACCAATGTCTATTTTGTGGACCCACTTTCATTATATATACCATCAATAATTCCCATTCACTATCAATGCATCAGCATGTAATAATAATGCAACTATGGAGACTCTATGGAAATTTATGCTGATTTGACAGTCGGCTAATGTTAATAGGTTTACGCTTATGAAATCTAGTGAGAGATTACTGCAATTTTCTGGTACCTAATGGTAATACAAGCACAGATGGTTGCATTGGCCTTCACAGTCCCTCACTGAATATCAAAGAGTATAGAAACACAAATGCGCCTAATTCTGACATTTCTAGGGAAAATATTCAGTTTCTCATAGACATTGAGACAGAACCAGCAATATAAACAGTTGCATGGAAGATGTGAGAAAGAGCATTCGGAAACCATAAACATTCCTACCTGAATATTCTAGTAGAAGGCTTAGAGATGTCTTCATTAGAGATGGAGGTTTTAGGGATTCTCTGATTGTTTATTGAGTAGAATTATTCAGTCATTACTCATCTAAACATCTCACAGGCTTGCCATTTTATGTTTTGGCTCAATGCCTGATGCATGATCATATTGAGTGGTCAAATGCCTTAGATCTATGAATGGATCTCTGGTGAATCTCTGGTGACTTGGTAACAATAATGACTATATAATGTATTGAGCTGCCAACTGCAACTGAATAGTTTACAACTATCTATTTCTATGTTATATATCCAGCATATATGTAGCACAGGATGCAATGATATGATGAAAATCAAGACAAGCAAAAATACAGGTTGTTGATACATTTACATGCATATGACAATCCTCCAAACCGATCTTTGAAAATGCTATCACGCATGGCACGAGCCACATCACGGTACTTTAGTCCCTGGAGTAGCCAGGATGGATCCAGCCTGCCTGGATCAAGACTGTTCCTGTTAGCACCTGAGAGGCATCTGGATGCCCACTCATCCCTAATGGCCACCGCTCACACCCTTATTGGACGTCCCCAATTACATGTTTTAAAAATCAAATTAGGAGCAGCGGCCATTGAGAAGGGTTTCCATGGTTAATTTGCTTAATCTGTGTGTTTTGAAGAAAGGCTGAGCAGAAACAATTCAAGTTGTTTTAGTCTGTACTGTTAGGGGACCTGTTGGATGACTTTGAACAGGTCCTTAATAATAATTATTCACAGTTCTGGATACTATTCACTGACCTGAAGAGACACGAGGGTTCTGGGGATTAACTTTCAAGGGGTGCATCACATATATGCAACAGAATGATGAAAGACAAAGAGCTTTGATTAAAGCACTATGTGGCACTTGAGGAGTTCATCTGCAAGACTCAGATGCAACTTTCCTAATGAGCCAGACAGCTTCATAAAAACATTCAGTACAAGTTTAATTGATGGTATCTCTGTCTGGTAAAACGCTGTAGGCATGTCACCTCTTGTCCAGTAGATTAATGGAGGCAATGATAGAAATGCCCCTGGTGGTAAAAGCTGACCAAACAAGTAATGATATTATAATTAGTTTCCTTAATCCTTTAAGGACTACTAAGCTATTTAATCTGCTTTTCCTCCTGGTGTTATAGTGCATATATGTAGCCCTGATGAGTAACTAGCCAGTGCAGAATGCAGCTAGATGATGCAGTTGTATCCTTGAGCTGCACATAGAGAGAGAAATGAGCTGCATTAGACCGGCATGCTACTTTACCGCATCCTGATTTGAAGTTAAGAAATCAGTACTCCTGTCTAGTAAAACACTTTTTTCTGTGAAACTGCTCTTCTGCTTATCCCAGTATGGAAATTGTTCTGGAGCCCTGCACAACTTTTCTTCAATGAATGGGCTATCACTGCTAGTTTATCTAAGATCCAAATGCATCGTTACTTTCTGATTCTTTTACTTTATTCATTGGCTGCAGGTAGTTTCCTTCAGCATCTTAAATTGGATCCTGATAGTAAAGAGATTTGTCCAGCTTTTGTTTTTAGAGATTCTCTTCAGAACAGCAAGGAACAGCCTCCCCATATATAGTGGTGTCATTAGCCCCCCCCCCATGTCTGCTGTGACGCTCTAGAATTATACAATCTTTGTATAGCAGTTATCTACTGCAAATGAGGACCATTCCTATTCCTGCAGTATATCCCGTCTTCAATTGACTGCTCCATTTTCCTGGGCTCAGAAACCCCTGAAGCATTACGTAAGTAGACACTAGGTCTGCAGCTTGGGGAAGAACACTTTTTAGAAGGAAGGAAACAATTACAGTAAACCCCAACTGACAACAATATGTTACAGAGGATTCAAGGCCTAAAGATTGGACGCCAAAGAATTTGCTTGGACAATTATCGAAGACATTTTACAATAAAACACGTTTAGTAGGGGTTTTGGAGCAATTATTGAATTGGCTTCATCAGCAGCAATTTCAAGCTTTTAAAACAGAATTGGTTTTCTTCATTTTCTTTGCAATTTAGGCAGATTTTAAATGCGGGCCATGGCTCAGCCTGAGTATTGCTCGTGGCAGTCTTGGCAAACATTGAGGCATGTCAGAAACCACAGGAGTGTGCTAGTATACCAGTCTCAGTACTGCAGGGTACCAGTGTAGTTCACCCAGGCATCGCTATTCTTGCCTGGTAATGGAGGGGTGTTACCCACTGCATGGTGTCTGACTGACGAGCATCCTATGGGCAAGGTAAAATAAGATATACTTGCCTCTTAGACCTGACATGTAAATACTCAGCTTAGGGGATATTTATACTAACATCATTGATTGAATCACTTTGAGTAGAGTAAGATGGCCTCAGTTGTTAAAAAGTGTGTGAATGGCAACCCGGCTGGTATTACCTTTCAATACAGTCAATACTCATACATATTGCCTGATCCTCTCCACAGGCACGGACCCCACTCTACCCCCTCTCATTGACCTCATTCTCTCTCTAACCTCTCACACCTACATCAATATATTGTATCCCCAGAGGAATAATTATAGTATCTCCAGTATCTGCCCTAAACAGGTGGAGGACTAGTATAGGAGAACAGGACGGCCTGCATTAACAGGCAGCCTGTACTTTCAGGTCGCCCAGCCTGTACTTTCAGGCCGCCCCTATACACTCTCCAATCACAGCAGGCTGATGTACCATGTAGGCAGCCTGGTATAGCAGGCTGCAGCTCAGGCTTTCACACCTTCTCCAACCAGAGACTCTGCTACATGTGTGTCACATTAGATAAAATACTGATTTAAACTCATAATAACTCAGTAATGCAATGGACCATGCACATAATGCATCTAAAAGTTGGTAGCTGTTATAATCATCTATATATATAACCATATTTGCGATTTTTATATGATATTTGCGAAATATTTACACCTATCTAGTATATATACTAGATAGGTGTAAATATTTCGCAAATATCATATAAAAATCGCAAATATGGTTATATAAAAGCTGTAGTAAGATTAGTGTGGTGTACTAGAATGGCCCATAATACAGGACTGAGCGACCTGTAAAACCAGCCTGCTTTATGCATCAAGCCAATGCAGGTTAGTTACTTTGGGTGACTGGTGGTATAGACATAATTGTATTTATTACTTCCTAAATGTGAATATGTTCAGCTCATGATCATTTCTGGTGTTTATTTCTGGATGGGAAAGAGAATGAATATAACATGTAGCATGTCTATAGGACGTTCTCACTAATGATTGATAAACAGGACTATGGTCAGTGCTACCTAATAGAAACAATTAATTTATGGCTGGAGACCATTCATCAGAGTCTCTGTTTAATTTTTATCTACAAAGATTGCTTGCAAAAGATACTTTCAGCTACCAACAGACCGAGTCTACAGTCCTACTATGCAGTGTAACAGGCAGGGGGTGTTCCACATTAGGACTTTTTAGCAGTAGGCGATGCTGATGTTTTATGATGCTTTTACCTTTCATGGGTTCACATAACATCCATATATCATGACCATTAAGACAGCTTTTAAGGGGGAAGGGGAAGGAACAGGAACTATCTAGTTAGCAGGGGTGTAACATGAGGGGATTTGGATGAAGCCAAAGAAAGAGGTTTGAGGAGGGAGTTTTTTGATAGATACATCGAAATGGGAAACCAGCACAGAAAATAAGCTAAGACAATTGATAGATTTCTTGGCATCAGGGAACAAGTCTAGTCAGTTCATGTCCCAGTTATTCGGGGGTATTTTTAGCCTTTGCAATAGGTTTAGCTCATGGTGTGTAGGTGCAATCATTGTACGTCCATGCACATCGCTGTGACAGTACATTGTTATTTGAGGCCAATATTAGGATCAGAGTCAAGATCAACCAATGTCTATTTTGTGGCCCCCACTGTCAGTTGATACCATTAATGATTGCCATTCACTATCAATGGATCAACATATAACTATGGAGACTCTATGGATATCTATGCTGATTTGACAGTGAACTAACGTGAGTAGGGTATTCAACATCTCTGCTTATGAAATCTAGCGAAAGAAAAATTTGAAATTCAAGATAGATGCAATTCCCTTATGGTAATACAAGCATAAACGGTTGCATTTCCCTTCACAGTTCCTTACTGAATATTAAATATTACAGAAACAGAAATACATGTACTTCAAATTCAGACATGTCTAGGGAAAATATTCGGATTGTTATAGACACTGAGACAGAACTCTCAGGAAATATTCAGTGGATGTGCAAATCAGCTGCATGTGCGGCAAAGGAAGACCAGCAAAATAAACAGTTGGCATGGAAACTGTAAAATGTGTAAAAGGGCATTTAGAATCCATAAACATTCCTACCTGAATAGTCTAGTAGAAGGATTAGAGCTGCCTTCATTAGAGGTGGATGTTTTAGGATTCTTTGATTGTTAATGAAGGAGGATTATTCAGTCAGTGCTCATCTAAACATCTCAAAGACTAGCTGTTTTATGTTTTGGCTCAATGATCAGATAGAGAAAGTGTAATATCGATAGTACATGGAACCAATTAATGCTAATCCTATGAACTCAAAGGAAATACTCAAAAAGTAATGGCAATGCGATAGGGCAGCTGGTGGTTGAGTGGTTTAGATCTATGATAACATCTCTGATGACTAGGTCCTTCAAGGCAGATGTATGGTAATCAATGACTTTAATGACCGTCCATGGGAAAACCAGCCTTATGCAAGAGGTGTATAAGGCTGATTTTCCCGTGGATGGTACATGTATTGAGCTGCCAACTGGAACTGAATGGTTTACAACTATTTGTTTGTATGTTACATATCCAGCATACATGTAGCACAGGGTGCAATGATATGATGAAAATCAAGCCAAGCAGATTCGGGCTGCTGATAGATTTGCACTCAAATAATAATCCACCAAACTGATCTTTGAAAATCCTATCACGCATGGCAGGAGACGTGAGATACATCAAGGAACTTTTGGACTAGCCGGGATAGATCCAGCCTGCCTTGATCAAGCCTCCTCCTGTGGGTTCCTGAGAGGCATCTTAATCCCCGCTCATCCCTAATGGCCAGCGGTCAACACCCTAATTGGATGTCCCCAATTACATGTTTTAAAAATGAAATTAGGAGCTGTGGCCATTCAGAAGGGTTTCAGTGGTTATTTGCTTAATCTGTGTGTTTTTGAGGAAAGAGTGACAAGAAACAATACCAGTTGTTTCATTAATTAGGACTGTTAGGGGACCTGTTTGGTGACATTGAACAGGTTTTTAAGAATACTAATTTAAAATTGTGGATACTATTCAAGGACACTGAAGGTACTGGAGAGTTTGGAGGAGAAACTCACAAGGGCTGCATCATGTATGCAACATAACAATAAAAGACTTTGTGCTTTAAAGCACCATGTGGCAGTTGAACAGTTAATCTGCAAGAGAGACTTCTCATGCATGACTCAGATACAATATTTTTTTCACATGCCAGACAGTGTTATCAAAACATTCAGTTAAAAAACTGATTTAATGGATGGTATCTCTGTCTGGTCAATCGCTGAAGGCATGTCACTTTTTGTCAAGTAGATTAATGGAGGCAATGATAGAAACACCCCTGGTGGTGACCGCTGACCAAAAAAGTAATGATTTTATAATGAGTTTCCTTAAGCCTTTAAGGACCACTAAGCTATTTAATCTGCTTTTCCTTTTGGTGTCATGATGCATGAATGTAGCCCTGATAAGTAACTTGCCAGTTCAAAATGCTGCCAGATGGTGCATTTGTGTCTTCGAGTTGCATATATATATGGAGTAAATGAGTTGCACCAGACCGGCATGCTACCTTACTTCCTCCTAATTTGTAGTTGACAAATCAGTACTCCACTCTAGTAAACACTTTTCTCTACAAACTACTCTTCAGCTAATCCCATCATGAACCCTGCATAACCTTTCTGTTATGAAAACAGAACTACCTAGGGAAATCACTGGGGAGGCCATCTAAGATCCAAATCCATCTTTACTTTTTGTTCCTTTAACTTTATTCATTGGCTGCAGGAAATTTCCTTCAGTGTCATCCAATGTTAAATTGGATCATGATAGAGATTTGTCGATTTATATGTTTGGATAAATAATAATTCCTGGCAGTCATCACTGGTGGGAATACCAGATGTCAACACAAGAAGTCCTTATTGAAGATCGCAACATTTTCGTTGTAAAATGAAATTCTCTATGACAGGCTTCATCATCCATCAAAAGTGGACACCTCACCAGGCCAATCAATTCTCCTCTGAAGATTGCTTGTTTAAATTGAATGAGCAAAAATTACTTTCTGCACATGTGGCTTAACAGGTACTTTGCACATGAGGAATAAAAGTGAATTATTGAAGCTGTAAATGCCATTTAGTAAATTTTCAATCACTGGGTCTTAGGTGGAGTTTGAAGGCAGATTTATGGTAATTAATGGACTATCACCGTCCATGGGAAAACCAGCCTTATGCAAAAGGTGTAAAAGGCAGATTTTCCCCGGGATGGTACATGTATTGAGCTGCCAGCTGGAACTCAATGGTTTACAACTATTTGTTTGTATGTCACATATCCAGCATATATATGCACCACAGGATTCAATAATATGATGAAAATTAAGACAAGCAGAGGCAGGCTCATTTGCAATCATATGACAATCCACCAAACTGATCTTTGAAAATCCTATCAAGCATGACAGGAAGGTCAAGGTACTTTATTACTTTGGTACAGGAGTAACCAGGATGGATCTAGCCTGCCGGGATCAAGGATCAAGCCTTTTGGTCCCTGACCGGGATACTAATCCCCAGTCCTCCCTAATGGCCAATGATCAACACCCTAATTGGACCTCGATAATTATGTGTTATAAAAATGAAAGTACGAGCATGGGCCATTGAAAAAGGTGTCAATGGTCAATTTGCTTAATCTGTGTTTTGAAGAAAGCATGACAAGAAACAGTTCAAGTTGTTTAGTCATCAGTACTAATGGGGGACCTGTTGGCTGACATTGAACTGGGCCCCAAGAATAATAATTTGCAGTTCTAGATACTATTCATGCACCTGAGGAGACTGGACAGTTCTGGGGATAAACTTGCCAGGGCTGCATTATATATGCAACATAACAATTAAAGACTTTAAAGCACCATGTGGCACTTGAAGAGCTCATCTCCATAAGAGACCTCTCATGCATGACTCAGATGCAACTTTCCTAATGAGCCAGACAGCTTCATAACAAAACGTTCAATTGAAAAAGAAGTTTAATTGATGGTATTTCTGTCTGGTAAAAGCTTGTGACTTTTTGTCAACTTGATTAATGGAGCCAATGATGGAAACGCCCCTGGTGGTGAGAGCTGACTTAAATAAATAATAATTTTGTAACTGGTTTGTGGAACCCTTTTAGAGCCACAAAGCTCTTAAATATGCTTTGACTTTTGGCGTAATGATGCATAAATGTAGCCCTGATAAGTGAGTTTTTTTTAAAGGTTTTTATTGGGTCTAATGATACTTTCAAAATATGTAGTAAATATGAAATGTATTAATAACCAGTATATTGGCGCATTGCCTTCTCTTCACTGGCACCCCTAATGAGTTCATTATAAACAGTTATTTCATGAAATATACAGTATGACGAGCACTTGGAAATTGAGTCACATCTAGTATCTTTGGTTGTTTCCAATAACTTTCATAGTAAACAGGAGCGTAAAATAAACAATGAGATGAGAGATGAGATAGTATAATAAATTGTTGTTAGTGTAAAATGCAGCCATAAGGTGCAGTTGTATCCTGTCTAGTAAAAAAGTTATTTCTGTGAAACTGCTCTTCAGCGAATCCTAGTTTTCCCTTTTGGGAGCTTCTTATGGCTCAAAGCCTGCCCAATCTTTCTGCATTGAAAACAGAACGAACTTTGGCTATCACAGGTAGTTCATCTAAAATCCAAAGTCCCCCTTAACTTGCTAATTATTTTACTTTATTCATTGGCTGCATGAAGTTACCTTCAGTGTCATCTAATATTAAATTGGATCCTCATAATAAAGAGATTTGTCCAGCTTTTGTTTTTAGAGATTCTCTTCAAAACAGCAAAGAACTGCTTCCTGATATATAGTGGTGTCATTAGCCCCTCCCCCCCCCCCCCGCCACCCCTCTATATCTGCTGTGACGCTCTAGAATTATACAATCTTAGTATAGCAGTTATCTACTATTACTGTAAAACCCATCTGACAATCACATCTAACAGAGGATTAGAGGCTTTAAGATTGGAGGCCCAATAATTGGCTCAGATGATTATAGAAGATGTTTTGCAATATATCACATTAAGTGGGGATTTTGGAGCAATTTTTGAATTGGCTTTATCAGCAGAAAATTCAAGAATTCAGTACAGAATCAGTATTTTACTACTTATTTATTTTATCTGAAATCTAAGGAGATAATAAATGTGGTGGATGGCTCTGCCTGAATACTGCTCTGTACCGTCTCAGCAAACACTGAGACATGTCAGAAGGCACAGGAGGGTGTTGGTACACACCTCTCAGTACCAGCAGGGCACCAGTGTAGTGTACTCAGACATCAACACACATGCCACACCCTTGCTCTGTGGTCTCGGTGGCAGGGCAGTATTAGCAACCAGGCAGTGTGCAACTGGGAGTATGATATGCTGGAAGTAAACAGAACATTTGGTGGCTATCTGCCTTGCTCACAAACTTACACACAGGCACCATGTGGTTGGTATGTTTTAAAGCCCCAAATTGCAAAGCGCTAGGTTACAAGCACACTGCCCCATTTACAGAATTAACTACTGAAAAGAATCAACTACTGTAATAAACACACAGCCTCAACATGGATACGTGTTGTCTGCAAACAATACCAATATCCATGTTTCTCCAGATCCCCCCCCCCCCCCACAGACTATATGTCCCAATAGTCAGAAAGTCTTGTGAACACGCACAATTTCCAAAGACAATATCCCAACTATTGTCTATCATCCTCCTCTTGTCCCTCATGTCTCTCTTATGCTCTCTTTTTCATCCCACAGGACATTCGGTCCTGCAAAGTACCGGCTACATTTTTGGAGGACTCGATAACCACATATCAGATGATTTCTGCATTTTAAGTAAAAAAGAGTTTTTTCCATTAAAAATATAATTCATTTATAATCATTTATGGCTCAATTAGGATAGATAGATATTTTACACAGTATACTGACATACATATTTCAGCTTTAGAAGCCCAACTGAATTCTTCTAATTCAGAACATCCAACCGTACATTCGGTCCTGCTACACTTGTAAATCTGCTGGACTGGTGGCATTTTAGAAGAACATTGCCACTGTCCTGCATGTTTTCACAAAGACTGCTGATGAGCTAATGTCAAAAGCAGATTAAAGGGTCCTCCTGTCATCGACATTGAAAATTGCATAATATAGAGGGTAGGTTCGTTTGAGGTCTGACGTTGCTCAATGTACGTCAAAGGCATTGGTGTAGGGTGAGATGCAGGGTGAGATGCCCTCAGTTGTTACCAAGGGTGTAAAACACCAATGGCAACTCAGCTGGTATTACCACTCCAGTCAATACTCATATATATTGCCTGATCCTTCCCACTGGCTCACTCCCCAACCTACCCCTATCGTTGACCTCCTTCTCACTCAGACCTCTCACCCCTACATCCATACAGTAGGTTCCCAAAGGCAATCTCTAGCATCCGATCCTACCCTAATTATAGTCTGTTTAGCATCAGCCCTAAACAATGAATATTCTGCATCTAGCCCTCCCAAATCATGTAAGGAGAGTCAGATACAAACATTGTGTGTACCTACAATCCTTTTGAAAACTTACTTTTTATTGTTAGTGCACAAAACTAATTTGCCTCTCTCATATATAACCAGTATCACTTAATGCAGTAGATGTGTAATTCTAGGCCTGTCTGTAGAAGATGACTCTTCTGTATGGCATCTAAAGGGGTGAATCCACTGAGGTAAATCCGTCGGATCGGACAAGATTCGTCCATAGGTTTAACATTGTGAGGTCCATCCGATCCGATGGATTTTGCCTCAGTGGATTCACCTTTTAAGCTGCACACCTATTCAAAGGAAGTCTCTTGTTATACTGATTCTTTCATGTGATATGCACATGAGCCTGATTAAGCAGCAGTATTAGGATGTACACAGTATATACTATATATAGTCCCTATTTATAAGGTTCTTCTTTGGCCTGCTGAAGTACCGTATTCGACTTAATAAGCGCCCTCCCCCTAATAAGCGCCCCCCCCCTTTTTGGGGCATTTTTAGACTAGAACAAAGGGTCAATTTTGGCGATTTCGGGGTCATTTAAACTCTTAAGTACTAAAAACGTCATGAAAATAATTTTATAAGCGCCCAGGGCGCTTATTACGTCGAATACGGTATGTGTATGGTTTTTGAGCTGCTCCCTAGTCTCCTGCTATACCGATGTCAAATACACTGAGCTGCTCCTATCTGTCTAACACTAACTATGGTTTTTAGCGAGATATGTAGCAGTATGGTCTTATCTGTCTTATATACATGGTGTAATCCCGACGATGTACTATAGTATAGATAGTTGTATGGCTTGCAGAAGGCTTAATATGACTTCTGAGCTTCTCCCAGTCTCCTGTTAAAATGATCTGTTTACTTGGCAAGGTTTACAGACAAATCCCCATGTGACAGTAATGGTAGCATAATCCCTATTTGTATAATCCTACAGGTAGTCCTATGGCTTAAAGAGGGTTTTATATGGCGTCTAAGCTGTCTCCTGTTACCCTGGTGTCCATTTTGAATTGTAAACGTGTATTTATTTCATAAAATGATCTTCTAAATACAGTCAGCATTCAATGTATATGACGCAGCGATAGTGATACAGGTTATCAGTGTATATAAGTCACATACAGTACCCAAATGGGCAAATTGAATTGTACTGAATACAATTACATTACACAAGTAAATCGAATATGAACAGAACTTATAGTAAGTAGACAGAATCTTGGATTTTCTTAAGATGACCAAAATACTCTCGTAAATTTTTTGACACCGTTGTATTGATAAGTGGACAAATGCATCAAGTTGCAGTAGAGTTAAGTATGCAGGGCTCCAGAGCAGGATGCGCCATTGGTCCTGTCTAACGCCAGGATGGCCACAATAATCTTCACAATACATGCACTTGTAAGTGCATAGTAGCAAACAGACTGCAGACTCCATTACACTGAGCTGCTCCTGTCTGCCTGACACTACCCACACACTGACAGGTAACAGGAATGAAGCAGGTCATGTGTGTAGGATGATTCCCCTATGGTAGGGAGTCCCATTAGAAATTTACTGACTGGGTGGGACTCCCTACCTATGGTAGCTTTCAGTGTCAGGTCACTGTGTCCGAGAGACTACTGGAGTATAGCTGCTGTGTGAGCTGGGTAACAAACAAGATCGGGTATAATGCAGAATGACCTGGATAGTAAATGTCTGTCTGTTGTTGTTTGGTAATTTTAAAGTCTCTTTTCTTTGCATTCATAGGGCAAAAGTACAGAAATCAGAGCCCATCCAACAGCCCTCGTCTGGAAAATAATTACTTCTTCCTTATCAAAATTTGATATAGTATCTTCCAAGTTACTACTCAATCATCACTGCTCTGCAAATTATTACCTCTTTCAAATTGCTCTTTATTGCTCATTTGACCGAGTCACTGTAATTGATCATATAATAGCCTGCTCTAGAAGTAGGCAGTGAGGAGTGATGTTGATGGATGAACATGGAGATATAATAAAAATCAGCCCTGGTAAAATGGTATATATAAGCTATAGCCGAAAGAACATTTATCTTCCTCTTTGGTTCACAGTCAGCTGTGGTTGTAAAATGATCTGTGGACTTCAGTTTTGTGATTAGCTGATGCTAATATGTTTAATGCTAGCAAGTGTTAGGACAGATGCAATCTAAAATATTTGAATCAATGAAGCAACATGTATTAGTATGATCTAGTGGTGGTAGGGGGTAGGGATTTGATGCAAATATTTGTTTCATCGATACACTACCATTTTAATACTCAGCATAGGACAGTAATATAGTGCTGGTCACTTTCATCTTAGCACTGTATTGCTGCATTATATTGATAAATGAAGGCTGTGAGGCAGCAGGTCATCCTTATTGGCTTAGGCAGCACCATTCAATAATAGATAGCTGTTTCCAGCAGCAAAAACAACCAACACATACAAAAATTCGGAAGGTACAAATGCAGATTTGATGAATTAAGACCCTAAAGAGTAACGAGTGCCAGTGAACAATGGTGCACTTACTCTTGTGGTTATGCAAATACTCTATTAAATTTGATTTAATTTTATCTGACAATAAAACAATTAAAGAAATGTTTCATCATTCACGAGGCTTCAACAGTTTTATGAGGACACAGGCAATTAATCTTCTCCCTGATGTCCTCAAGATGCCTATTTCCTTTTAAATGAAGGCAGAATGTTTTCTCTGGCTGAGACTTTAAGAGATAATTTGGACTGAGGGTATAAAACTGTGCAATTACTAAGGCTTGGATTCAGGTGCTTAATCCTGGAAGCCTGGAGGCAGGGGGTTGGAAAGGATGGCACTCACAATTTTTTGAAAATCCAACTACAGATTTCAGGAAAAGAACACCAGCAAGTGTGACTGAAATAATACATTATTTTATTGGCAATTAGCCATCAGCAGCTTGTTTTGAATTACGGAAGTGACATTGCATGTAACATACATTTACAATTCAAAGTCAATCTTTTTATTTATTCACATTGAGGCATTTGAATTAAGAAATTGTGAATCCCAAGTTAGAGATATACAAATGGGCTACAAGTCAAGCGCATTAACTTCCCTTTACAATTAAGTCTTTCACTTACGAGGTTTCTAATAGTGCTTGATGATCAAAAAAGGACATGGTTTTGACATTTACTTTGCTACTTAACTACAATTAAAGAAAACATAGGGTGGAGCTGTCTGCGTGAAAAATATCCTTAGGATAACTACCTGAGGTTCTAAATACTTTTCAACAATAAAAGTACAACATGGTATTTATTTATCTTTTAACACCCATTCTCTATTACATATATAAGTATGTTAGAATCCATTCTTTCCACTTAACCATCACAACTAGACATCTCAGCTAACAGGCGATTCCATCACATGAGCAGTACATCATGATATCTCGCCTTCAGGCAATCAATCCATCTTTCTTACTACATTTGTACCATGCCTGTACATCACTTATGATGGCAAGAACTCACTATCAATGGTTCGGAATTGATAGAAGCAGCAGATGAATCTGACTTTCCTACTGCCTGATCTGCTAGGCCTTTCCGAGAAGACTCAAGTATAAATAGCGTCCATGGTCGATGCATCTTTTTTTTAGAACCTCTGAGTGACAAACCAGCACCCACCCTGACAGTTATTTATTCAGTACATACCACTGTGAGGTGTGAGGGCGCTGTAGGGGATAGCCGAGGGCTGCAGAACAGGCAAGTGGACGTTAGGAATGAATTCCTGAAAAGAAAACATTCCTTACACCTAAATGGATAAAGCAAAATACATTGACCAGTATACTTGAACTGAAGATTGACATTTACAAGAATTAAATGTGCATTCAAGCATTTCTATATTATGTATCTATAGGCTTCATGGTACAGTCTATGTGTCAGAAGGAGATCCCAATATGGAGAAAGTGTACTGCATTATGCAGAATAGTGAGTGGTTGAGTTGTGGCCGGCATGGATTGACTTCATGTACATAAAAACAGCATTGAGCAGGTCGCCCAGCATTGGAGGTGGTGACAGCCATGGGGTAGGTGATTAGGAATATGAGCTAGATTATAGATCTCCCAGTCTGTTCCAGAAAATATTCTGGATAATATTCCGGATGAAGATCCCACTAGTAAAGATAATTTTACTAAACAAAAACAAAAAGGTTGGTAAAATCTCTTTCTTTTAATCATAATAATTTCTCTGCATGTAATCTGAGATCACTATCTTATTCTTTTTTGACCTCATATATATTCCTCATATAAATCATTTTATAAGTTTCTATGATTAGAGTTGATGTAGATATAAATCCATATATGGCCTGAGGTAGGAACTGCATGTTCTATTACTGTCCAGTAGAGCCCCCTAGTGGCAAATATTCTAATCAAGATGATGACTTTTGGTCATCATCATGATGACCTCAACTAATCAACTGGCTATGATTACTGTAACTAATCAATAGTGATTAATTTTAGATATTCCTAAGTTTTCAGTGTAGGTGATAAGCCGAATGTAGTATAATTAAATTTAGTTACAGTAGTGCTTACCCTTTGTATTTAGTTGTCAAGTATTAAACTTACTTCTCCTTTAGATTTGGTAAGAACATACATAAAGGTGGTAAATACTCCAGATCTTTTTTCACAAAACGATCAAATGAACCCATCTCAGTTTTTCTCTTGTATTCTAAACAAGGGTCATATTATCAGTTTTATTTGCAGTATCAGGTTTGTCACCATACCCTAGGGGTGGATCAGTACTAATAGATGGTTCCAATTCAACATGAATCATAATTATACCAGATACATCTTGTTATACATGAATCAAATAATATAATATTATAGTGAATCTTTTAAAGTGAGAAAGAAAAATGTTTATGGCACATTATATCAAGGAAGTGGACAAGATGGGTCTGCAAGGGAATCTTTGAAATAATTTGATAATATTAAAAACGTCAAGCCAGCCCATGTAACTGTTGGACGTCTTCAGCTCCCTCAGGAACTTCTCCCACAAGATTGAGACACACTTTTCTTACCGAGCTGAATGTGTTGATAAGAACTTTCGGCATAAAACATGGTTAATGGATGGTATCTGTGTTTGGTGTTACCATGTAAAGCTGTCAGTTTTTGTCACATAGATCGATGCGGGTGATGATGGGAAACCCTAGGTGGTGAGGACTGATGGAAAAGATGCTCTTGTCCAATATTTATAGCTACCAAAACCTTGCAATGGTCTTGTTGGGATTGCTTAGAGAGTGAATGTATTCTCTTTGATCAACAAGGGTTGATTTCCAATTTAAACACAGCGCTTTATTAATTATTTGGATTAACCCTGTTAGTCCATAATTTACACCTGTCCATTCAATATTGACACTTGATATCAATGTCAATTTTATCTTCTACTAATGTATGGTTTATTTTATATGCCTCTCTGCTTGTCTGACTTATCATAAATGTGTTTTTTACCTTCTACCTTGCAGGTGAGTTGGTCCTGGAGGTGTGAATTGCTGTAAGGTAGGGTTTCACATAAACTCCCCACTTATGTTGTTTTGGCTATTTCTGGCCCTTTTCAGGCTTATACCCCAACAGAATAACCAGTTTTGCACCAATTTATTCAAATTTTTGGTATATGTGAAAAAACATGCTAATAATTCGGGAAATCTCTATTTTTTTGTATATTGGTCCAATATTTTCTATTTTCTGGCCCTCCAAAGGCCCAAAAACCCCTAAAAATGTCAAAAACGCTAAAAATGTCATGTTTTACATGTCTCCCATGTGTACTGAGGCAGTAACAGCTTATTCCTAATATCATTTTCTATTGGGTCTATGGTATAGTCAATTGATTCACGAGGATTTCACTAGTTATGTTCCGTATTTTTTTCTCCACAGTCATTTAAGTGTGTTTTGTCAGCAAAATATTCAAATGTCATTTCAGGTTGATACCTCTATATAGAAAATAAAGAAGATCCACACAGTCTCTATTGTATCCTAGATTGTGAGGTAACTCTTGTGTCTTCTGCTGGAAAAAAGAAATTTTGAAAAATATCCAATAATCTTGCCTGATACCTTTAACATAAATACCGGTGAGTCCTTTGTTACAGACGGGCAGTCATTGAAATGGTTAGCTAACAGAGTTGCAGCGCACAAAGGTGAGCCTATAGCATAAGTAAGGGGTACTAAGTGTATACGCTGACCATATTGGATCGTTTTAGAACTCGAGATCCTAAGTAATACACCCCAAGGTTTGAAAACAAGAGAGCTCCGGCGCAGAAAATGACCTTCCAACTTATGGTTATTAGGAACTAGATTACATTTCCTTAGTAACGAACGGAAGCTTGTGGCTATACATGCCCACATACACCTCTCATTTACACTAAGACAATCTACATGCATGAACATATTCAATAAATTTTCCAGTGTTAAAGTCACACGCGTGGGTACAGGATCCCCCAATAGCCTCCTAAGGCCTTTCAGAGTAGTAGAAAAAATAAAATTCAACCTAATCTCTGAAACGTCATACCCGAAATACTTGTTTAGGCTAATGACCCCTGATACATAGTTATCAATGCTCACATAACACAGTGAATCCGATAAGAAGACAATAAATTTGCACATAACATCTACAGTGGTTGGAACTACTGCCACCATAATAAGAGCACAAAAAGATATGTATTTCTTCCACTGCGAAGCCTTGGTTCGCCATGTAGATTCTGACCAACAATAAGATCTAACTTTTGCTGCTTTTGTCTCCAGCCTCTGACGCAACAGGAGCACATCTGGAACAACACAAACCCGTAGGGATCTTCATGTTATTTTCATACATACGAGACAAGGCGTCAGCAATCACATTTAGCTTTCCTGGTATATGAACACTTACAATATGACAATTAAATAATACACTTAACCAGAAAATTCTACGTAATATAGACATAGCATAATTATTTGAGCTTTTTCCGGTATTTAGGCCTGTGACGACTTGAGTATTATCAGAGAAGCAAATAACACGACAATTTCTCCAAGCTGGACCCCATCTCCATAGAGATTCCACTACCGGGTATAGTTCTTGTACATTTATATTGTCAGGTATCTCTTCCCCAGGGGAGTGTGAGAGGTGGTTGTGGTGATCACTTATAGCGTCCAAGTCCATGTTCCACATACCCGCCAACCAGTCTCCACTCCAATGAGCACCATAACCTGATCCAGAGGCGTCGGTGTAAATGTTCACAGTGTCCTGTACCCTCCTGCCTACCATTTTTGCTTCGCCATTAAACCATGTGGCGAAATTCTTCCACCACTGTATGTCTAAGAAAAAGTTCTTGGTGAGGGTTACTCGTCTCTTACCGGTATTAAAACTCGATAATAAACCAATAATTCTATGAGAAAAAGTTCTTCCACCTCTTACTACCGTAGAACAATGTCCTATAATGCCACATAGCCTCTGGAGTTGCTTGCGTGTCGCCTGACGGCGACCAGCAAAGAACGCGAGCTCTTCCTTTAACCTTAGCATTTTATCTACCGGTAGTAATAACTTCATCTGAACAGTGTCTATAATGATGCCCAGATATCTTTGTATCTGTGAGGGTGATAAGACTTTTTTATATGAAATATTAAACCCTAGCGAGCGCAGGAGAGAATGAAGAGCTAATTGAGCCTCTTTACATGATTCAAAACTGTCTCCTATTAGAAGAAAATCGTCCAAATAACTGTAGCATTTGAAACCATTAGCATTCATATACCTAGTAACAGCGTCAGTTAAATTATTAAATATATATGGGGAGGCTCGAGCCCCAAAAGAGAGAAAATTATCTTCTATGTACACATCTTGACCATCTACACTCCAGGCCAAACCTTGAAATTTTCTGTCACTGGGACGAATCATGCAGGAACGGTAGGCAGCCTCTATATCTGTTACCGCCAAAAAACAATTCGGGGTTAAACTCTCACAGATCTCGTCGATGCTACAGAATTTGAAATTGTTAAAAGTGCTCGACATATGATTATTAATAGATATACCCTCAGGTCTGCTGGCGTCAGTGATAGGGCGATACCCACCAGATGACTTTTCGACAGCCCCCAGGGCATGTACACAATGTGGTTTTCTATCCACAACACTGAGTTTACCGGTATTAATTTCCTTTAATATAATATCATTCATGAAACCATAAGCTTCACCTGTAGCCGAGGTGTAATTAATACATTCATAAGAAGGAATTTTAACCAGAGGATCGATGATTTTGAAGCCATGCATAACCCCGTCCAGTAAAAATAAACTATCTGGATCCCAAGTACCGTATACATCATTATCCCCCCCCGACAACATATTCTTCCAGCCACAAGGTTTAAACTGCGATTGGATATTTGAAACATTATGTACACAATTAATATCCCAAAGTGGCCTGTAATCTATGTAGGCAAACAGTAAGTCACTGATACTATCCATACATATAACCCTGTCCTCTCTGATCAAATCGTAGGTGATCACGTCACAGGTAGGCTCTTCGCTGAAGTCTACCGGTACCCCCCCCCCTGCTGCTGATGGGGGTTTGAAGTGTTGTAACCTTGGTTGGCGCCTTGGTTCTGTGGGTAGAATGAAGACTGGACATTCCTGTTTTGATGCTGCTGACCTTGTACGGTACCACTGTTATAGCTGCAGCCTCCCTTCGCCCTGTGTGAGCCCCTACATACACAACATACGTGTTGTTTATGACAAGGATTGTATTGGCATGATGTGAAGTTCCAACTAGCACAGATATCATCCGGGCACCAAATCCTCGGCGAGGAAGGCTTGCTGGAGCCACCTGGCTTCCCTGACTGAGTAGAACCTTGTAGAAGACGCATGGCTTCCACGTAAGCCTTGGTACATTCGATACCAAAGTGAGTGGCGTTAGCTGTGTGCTCTGCTGCAGTGTATCTGGCTTCTCCCGAAGCCACCTTGGTCGTCACGTCATGTTCATATTTTGCCACTGCCTTGGGCATGTAGGTAGGCCTGATCTCCTTAAGGGTGATGTACTTAAAGTGTTCTAAATAACCCATAACGTCGAACCGAGCGTCGTTTGCTTTTATGATGCACTCCGTCACACACACCATACCGTATACGAGCTCTCTATAGGACATCTCCTCATAACTTTTATCTAAAGGCAGATGAAAATCTGGACGTATCCAATGCCGTGAGCGCTTTCTGCGTGCAGACTCACTTGACCAATGGAGGCCAGACATTCCACCACCCTCACCTTGTAGAGGCAGTCCAGCGTTGTTTACGTCTCCGGTAGCCAACCCTAGAGCCTGAAGGCCTAAACCCACAGACTCTAAGCCAGCTTGAAGAGTTGTAGCCGCTGTAGAATTGCTCTCGGAAGCTGAAGCCAGCGTCCCATCCGCGTAGAAGAGTTGACGCTTGAAGCCATGCTCCTCCTCCAGTGTCGATCCGGTACCTGGAGTCTTAGGTTTGAACCCTGGAGGTGGCTTCTGCGTGGTTGGCTTCTTCCCCGGTCCGCCATCTTGGCTCGAAGCCAATTCCTCCTCCAGTTTGGCGTTCTGTAGGTTGATCGCTGCCAGCCGTTCTTCCAGAGCCTTCATCTCGAGCTTACGCTTTAGTATGGCTTGCTTCTCTTCAGCTAGTTTAAGCTGTAAGGATACGTTCTGATCCCTATCCATTGCTGGCGAACCTGGCTCCTCTGCCTTGCGTAACTCGAATGCTTCGTCCTCCTCCTCGTCTAACCCACCTTTAGTATGTGTGGGTGTAGAACATTGAGGACATGCCGATTTACGGTGATCATACACAAAGGCACAGCTCCTGCAGGGCTGCATGGTGAAAATATAATTAATTAACTAACCACGGTAAATATGACACAAAGCAAGCGAGCTGCGAGCTGTCCCACCTCTCTGGGCGGCGCTCTGGCATAAACAACAGCGGTAACCAATGTACACACTCCGCCTAGATACATAACATAGGGGGCGCTCCTAACCGGGTAACATACGTCCGGCGCGCGCGAATGACCTGACCAATAGCGGGAACAAGGGACTCGTACCCAACCATTAATTATTTGGATTAACCCTGTTAGTCCATAATTTACACCTGTCCATTCAATATTGACACTTGATATCAATGTCAATTTTATCTTCTACTAATGTATGGTTTATTTTATATGCCTCTCTGCTTGTCTGACTTATCATTAATGTGTTTTTTACCTTCTACCTTGCAGGTGAGTTGGTCCTGGAGGTGTGAATTGCTGTAAGGTAGGGTTTCACATAAACTCCCCACTTATGTTGTTTTGGCTATTTCTGGCCCTTTTCAGGCTTATACCCCAACAGAATAACCAGTTTTGCACCAATTTATTCAAATTTTTGGTATATGTGAAAAAACATGCTAATAATTCGGGAAATCTCTATTTTTTTGTATATTGGTCCAATATTTTCTATTTTCTGGCCCTCCAAAGGCCCAAAAACCCCTAAAAATGTCAAAAACGCTAAAAATGTCATGTTTTACATGTCTCCCATGTGTACTGAGGCAGTAACAGCTTATTCCTAATATCATTTTCTATTGGGTCTATGGTATAGTCAATTGATTCACGAGGATTTCACTAGTTATGTTCCGTATTTTTTTCTCCACAGTCATTTAAGTGTGTTTTGTCAGCAAAATATTCAAATGTCATTTCAGGTTGATACCTCTATATAGAAAATAAAGAAGATCCACACAGTCTCTATTGTATCCCAGATTGTGAGGTAACTCTTGTGTCTTCTGCTGGAAAAAAGAAATTTTGAAAAATATCCAATAATCTTGCCTCCAGTAGCATATGTCTATTGGGATACATATTTTCTGTCACGGAGTCACCCGGAATATTGGTCACGGAGTCACCAGCCACCCTGATGAAAATTGAAACCTTCATAGAATTGTTAATACCCAATATATTTAAGTGATCTCTGGTTTTCCTGTGTCCTACCCACTCCCTCTTATGTTCTAATGCAAAAATCCACCATCTTTATGCTCATTTATACAAGAAATTATTTACATCACGGAGTCACCCGGGTGACTCCGCGATGTAAAAAAGGTTAATAGGGGCACTTTAGGCCTATACTGTGCAAATTTGGTCCAGCCAGATTTCATGATGCTTCATATTTCTTAAAGTACACATGATCAGGACACTGTAGAGTGAATCTAACCAATAATGGGACCATTTTGAGGAAACTAGGGTAAAGTTGAGAGTATGTAGTTGATATGTTAATATTTCTGATAAATGTTCAAAATTCATCGGGCTGTATCTCAAAAACTATTACTCAGAGGATTTCCATTCTTGGTATGCTTCAAGATATATGTTGGCCCAGCTGGTAAACAAGATTATTAGTTGCTGTGATGTATTTAAAACATAATGTTCATGATAATGGATTTTTGGTCACGGAGTCACCTGAAAAAAGGACAATAAACTTAATGAGGCGATAAAAACTGAACCGCTAGGGTTAGAAATGTATCAAAAAGTGTTCCAAGGAGCCAAGATATATACCTTTCAATATACTAAACTTGTTTAAACATATTAAGAACTTTCTGATTTGTCCTTCCTCTATCCTAAAACAACATAAGTTTGAGCCTATATATAATATAAAGGAAACAACTGATAACAGAAAAGTGTTTTAGTGTACTATGATGATTTCTCTGCACCATTGTTGTGAGCAGCTCTTGATGAAAGGTTAGCCTAATTATTGTTGTATGAAACACCTCTGCAAAACCCCTCAACCACAGCCCTCTGTACAGACAGTTATTGCATGTAGCGTCAGGACTGAGTGTCAGATAGACCCCCTCTCAAACAGACAGTTATTCATACAGTACCATGATTGATGTGTGGTGTGAGGGCGGCGGATGGTACTGGCTAGAGAGGTTGAGGGCTAGAGAACTAGGAAGGCTTAGGGACATTGACATTGACAGAGAATGTGCCACAGACTAGCGATGCTGACTGACTGTCTCTCCTCAGGGCTGCCATGACCATCATGAACACAGATAATTCTGTAAGAGTTATTGTCACCAAAACAAGCACCTTATGAAGGTCTAGCGCTCCACTTCTGGAGGCCATTACCAGTTCCAGGTTCGAAGAGTGTAACCTCCTACCTTGTGGTTGGGGATGACTCATAAAGACAGGGGTATTTCCTCTGTCTACAGGATGTCTGTTGCTGAGAGCTGCGTTGGGAGTTATCACAGGCTAGCTGCAGGTTCACTCAGTGTAACATCCTACCTTGTGGTTGGGGATAACTCATGAAAGAGGGGATAGTTCCCCTGTGCCTGGGGTTCTTTGCAGCAGGGGAGCGACGCATACAGGTACTTTATGATGCTGTCACCTTTCATCGCCCAACGTGAAACCCATAGAGGGTGATACATCATAAAAGTAATAACATCATCTTACATGGAGTAAGGGGGAGCCTAGATTAGGACAGGTTGAGTATTAGAGTAGGTGTATTAAATGCAAGATATTGAAAGGCAGGTAAAGAGTGTTTTAGAGGAGATTCCAGTAGGTAGGTAGCGAGAGAGAGAGAGAGAAGTTGTAGCATTAACAAAGAAGTATGTAAGCAGTAGATTTGGGCTGTCCGTCTTTGTCACATGATTATGACATCATTTAAAATAACAATTATGGACCAATAAAGCAGGCTAAGATAGGTATTTGAATAGAAGAATGATTGATAATGAATTCTGCACAGAGGGTTGCATTGAACGTTGCTGCTCATTAATGAATAACAAATAGAACAGAGGAATTACAATTTTATGATTGATAAGAGCACTTAAGAATCTACAATTAGGAATAGTGAAACATTGTTATTGTTAGGTGCCTTCCAGAATTGGGCAGTTAAAATGTTAAATCTGTATTGTATAGACCGCTATTAGGTCCTACACCATAGAGACTACACTGAGAGAATAATTGTTAATGAAGAAAAAACTGCAAATGAGGCAAAGTAATAATAGTTTAATAAGCTACTGCGCAAAATGTCTAATTTAACCACTGACAACAATCCGACAGTACAGATGGATTGCAGGTAGGGCATTCCAAGGCAATATGGGCTTTACAAAATTCCCTGGTGGACAAAAGATGTAAAGTAAAGATGATACAAAATTACACTGATAATTACAATAGTGACTCAATCAGTCCTACATATCAAACAATGTACCGTAACACGTCAATCATGCATTTATTTTAGATATTCATAATCTTCCTTTCTCACCAACACTGCATTAGACCATCATGCAGACATTAACGAATGTATGAAAATGACATTAATGACCTGATTATCATGCTGTATCCCTCAAATAAAATGGCTCATAAACTCTCTTGAGGCACACCTGCATTTGAAAACTAGGGAAGACAGATCTTCCCATTGTCATGGAAGACCAGATAGGGTAGCAAATTGAGTGATGACATCTGGGGATTTACTATTTCCCAGAGCAGAGATTGCCTGAAAAAAAGATTTCCTGGTCAAATTGGATCCGGTGCGCAAAGGGATCTGTCCTGCCTTCTCAAAGATTCTCCTCATAGCAACACCAGTACTGCCCCTGGTAGTTGGCAGTGTTGTTGTGGCCCTAGTGTATGGCATGATGTTATACAATATGAATAAGGCTGTTATCTACAGGCTGCAGGCTGACCTGCGAGCCACCAAACAGAATTATATCCTTTCGTTGCTGACCTTACAACTCTTCAAACACTCACTACATCCTGAGCGATCCCTACCCAATATTGGCTGCGCTGAACGTTCAACAAACATTTCTGTTTGAATGAGCAAGAAATATCTATTAAAGTGAAAATTAGAGGAGCTTCAATGTAATTGAAAATGATGTCATAACTAAGAGGATAGAATACTCACAATTTTGAAAAACAGAGTCACTTGAATACTAAAAACACATTGTCCGGCTAAGGTTATAGCGCAGTTCACTGGGTTTCTGCATTGCCCTCTAGCCTCCTCCTAGAAGTCAGCCTGTGTTATTCTCAGAAGCCAGCGCAGCTCGTTGATATGCCAGCCTCATGTGCCACAGGGAATCAGGAGTTACCGCTCTCATCTTTCTCCTACTACCACCGGGCAACTTGTGTACAGTGCCCCCTCTATCCAGGACGCCGGGGTGTGTGGGAGCTGGCTGGGAAGGTTATGGGAAGGAGGCAGTGTTATACAAAACATGGATAACTATGACATATGATAGTCGTAGCAGGTGTTGAAGTGAACCCAATCTCTGTAGGAGCAATTTAATATGTTCTTGATTGTCCTAAATTGCTGTTGTCTGATTATTTTGTCCAGGCAATAGCATACAGCTTAATATCAGTTGTTTGATTTTATCATATATTTTAATCAACTGATAGAGTCTTCATCAGGTGAAAATACTAGGAGAATATTAACAAGTGTCCAAGTTATTATTTTTGTAAGTAATCTGTGTAGTGATCCCAAAGCTCTCTCACAAAATGTCCCTTTGGCTGCTTTCTAATATTAGACAAGTAAAAAGATTCTTATTGAGAGTATTGTCTGCATTGAGTCACAACCAATGCTCAGTAAACCTGTTGACGGTTTAATTGTGTGTAAAAAGCACTAATACTAATACATCATCACATACATGTATTTAGTTTTGCAAGCATCTCTATTTATAGGGGCACATTATTATTTTGAATTAAATTAATTCCATTCATTATTGCAATATCAGTGCGAGTAAGATACTGCCAAAATACAGGGGAATAATACCATCTTTATATTTCAGAAATCATCATGACTCCTGCCACACCCTGGATAGTTCTGAACGCATAATGTGCTTCACTGATAACCTATGAGCGGTTTTAGGACACTTACTGAGTAACCCTTACTCTGTAGACCACCTCCCTATCCCTGGTGATACTTTAACTGTACTGCAGTACATCCCTTTACACAAACATCATCTACTCCATCAGGCAATTTTACTGCCTCATAAATTTTGCCCTTCTCTAAGCTAGTGTACATCAATAACTTTTACGGCCTATAACATTTTATCCCTCAGATTTCCACTGATGCATGCAAGTAGGGCTCTTCATAGAGATGGAATATGTAAAGATGCTTCCTGGATTGTGGGTCAGCTCTCTACTAAAGCCGTACAGACAGTTACTGCATGTAGTGTCAGGACTGAGTGACAGATAAACCATCACCTACCATGACAGTTATTCATACAGTACAATTTCCACTGATGCATGTGGAGAGGGCATGCAGAGAGGGCACTTCATAGAGATGGAATATGGAAAGCTACTGCCTTGATTTTGGGTCAGCTCTCTACTAAAGTCGTATAGACAGTAATAGCATGTAGTGCCAGGACTGAGTGACAGATAGACCACCACCTACCATGACAGTTATTCATACAGTACCACAGGTGGTGTGAGGATAGGGTGAAGAACTCAAGGTGTCGGATTTGGGTCTGACTGAGGATTCATGATGCTTTCCTCGGTCACGATATCCATACAGACTGATACTTCATGACTGTAATACCTTGTTATGAAGAGGTGGGGATAGGATGGTAGGTTAGGGTTTGGCTGTACACTAAATGGATTCATATGGACCTACAAACAGGGGAGTGGGGGATAGGTGAAAATATAAAACAATGTGATGTGTCATTATATAAACTGAAAACATTCATTATTCTTGAGAATCTGAGAACTTTGAGAATGTCAACATTTGGTAATACAACTGACACTTTTCTTGAGAAGTACAAAACTTTCCTGAAAAGTTCCTGTGTCATATTTAAGGAAGGAAAGGGGAGAGAGAAGCAAGATGTACACATAATAGGGCATTACCACACACAGCACTGGTCCAACAGGCCATATAACATCATACAAGTTTTGGATTATAACCTGCCCCTGAAACTATTGGGCCAGGTGGGAAAAGAGGAAAAAAGGCTGTTTAATAGCTGGGAGCTTGGTTGTAGCCTATGGCGAGTAATTAGCCCATTTCCTATACATGCCCTCTAGCCCTGATGATCACGGGGATGCCTGCTCCTCAAGGCATCCCAGCCCTTGTACCAGACCATAGTAGCAGGTACCCTTGGGGTTCAATAGTACTCAGCTGGCTCTATCCCTCTAAAGGATGCAGAACCCAGAATCAGACGGAAGATTAGTGTATGTGTGAGTGTTCTTCGGAATAAAAACATAGAGGTTTTAATTATGGTAGAGCTGTATGTTAATAGCAACGTTAATACAGTTAGATAATTGAACAAAATTATATTGTAAAATGATAAATCAAAACCATGTAGCCATACACAGTATTGAATAGTTACCATGGGAATTATAACAAGTGAACATATTAAAAAGCTGTTTGATGGCCTTATTACTGTCCTCTTAATTTGCTTCTAGAGGAGATTAGAAAATAACTTGAATAGTGTCTGATGTTTGCATAGTCTCTAATTACTGATGCAGAAGGAAAGTATACATAGGATACTGCTTTGATAACTTCAACTTAACTTTTCAAACCACCTAAAATATGATGTCAAATTTGAATGTCACAGTAAACTTAATTACAGTGAGCATATTTGACAAATTAAAAGTTTGTAGTGAGTTAAGTTAATTTAGATATAGTTGCTAATTAGATTGCATCCATCCGAATTAGTAGCAGCAGACCGAGGGAAGGAATTCTCCTTAGAAAAAAAGCTAGTCAAGGTTGAAGCGTATAGGTAACTAACTCTTTTGAGTGCCAAGAAGTGCATTAATACTCAATTATGCTCATTAGTCATAGCTCCAGTGCAGCATTTATAAATTATTAGGTTGAAATATTTCAAAAGGAGTATGCGAGTTATTCACCAGTTATTCACTGCTGCATCAGACTACTGCATCTAGAGCAGCTCATCCTAAGGTAGGTCTAACAAGCTGTTGCCATGGGCAGGTCATCATCCTTTTGGCATTGTGCCAGTCTGCTAACCAAGGGTCATTAACCAGGGCCTCACATCCTCATAGAAAAAGAGGACAATACAATATAAAAGGCTCATTATGGACCTCCCTAGAAAAAGTAGGTGGTCAACCTACCTGGCAATTCTGCCGGGCTTACCTCCACTCTTTATGAAAGCGTTGAGCAATGTTTCATTGTTGACGCTCACTCCCTACCAATGACATTGGTGCCAGTTCAAATGGCATGTTCCCATAGGGTCCTCCCATGTACCCCACTAGTCCAGGAGCCCAGGGCAGCAGGGACCCTGGGGGATGGAACTGCTGGCCTCGTTAGTCCTACTTGTTTCCGAGAGGCCTCTTAACCACCACTTTAACCGTATTAGCTGTTCAACAATATAATTGGACAGCCCAAATTAAATTCTTGTCTGAGATAATTGTCAAATGGTCATGAGCGGCATCGGGAAACAGGTTTCAGAGTTCTTAATTAGGATCAAGAAGATGATTTTCAAAACTCATCCAAATTGGGTTTTAGGTCAGTTTCAGGTAGGCCTCTTAACCCTTTAAGGACGGATGTTGCTAAAAGATGACATTTGTCATCATGATGCTCCAATGCAGCCCTGGGGAGAAACTTGCCGGTGCTGCATTGGTTCATCATGCCCACCCTTCGGGAGTGTCTCAACCCCATAGGGTCGGCATGATGCTTGAATGCAGCACTGGCGAGTTACTCACCAGGGCTGCATTCATGCATCATGATGACCAAGGCATGATGCAGTAAGGCATCCTGCTGTCCTTAAAGAGTTAACGTCCACTTCAGCCAAATTGAGGCCGGTCAGCACCCAATTGGATGTCTCCTATTACACTTCTCAACAGAGATGATTTGAAGGGTCGTAACATTTCCTGAGTTAGTTTTTGTAATCCTTGTTCAAAATCAAAACTTGGGAAACCAATCCAAGTTGGGCTTTAGATCAAAGTTGCTTGAGATCAGGGCAGTAACTCCTCGAAAAAAGGAATAAAACATGAGCTCCTTCTGGGATTATGAGACAGATCCTTCAAGGTCTCCTCCACCTTTTGTCTTCACTCCTTTTCCCTCTCTCTCTATATCTCTCTCTCTCTGTCTCTCTCTCTGTCTCTCTTTCTCTGTCTCTGTCTCTCTCTCTGTCTCACTGCCTAAATCCCCTTTCCCAGCTGCCATTTTCAAGCCCTATGTTATTCCAATAACCTAGAAAGCATAATAACCCACAGAAGCATTTAACCCAAGGGACTCATTCCCTCCTAGTGCCACTTTACAGGCCATTATACTGCTCCTGAATCCCCCTTAACCTTTAAGGAGACATAGTGCTTCAATTGATGATGCCCACTTCTTTATGTATATGGATGCATCCTTGGGAGCTAACTTACCTCTGCTGTATGATGCTGACCCTAGTATTGGTCTATTCCCAAATGGGTTGGCATGATACAATAATATTGTATTGAAGAATACACATAAAGCCTTGAGGCGGTATACCATCCTTAAAGGGTTTAATGGCATCATAACGTTGACACTGAGGTTGACCTCTTCCAGTCCGCACCAGATCCCATTAAGTTTCTACACACCACAGCACCCAGCTAGTACTGCAGGGAGGCTTGTATTGAGCAAGGGGTAGTTTATGAGCTCTGAAAGCCACACAGAAGACACTTGGCCCTGTTTAACATAATGGGGAGAAGTCTTAAAGTTAGGATTTTATGTGCAGAAATAAATGACTGTTCTACAAACCTGAGAGGTTTATGATCTGGTGACTCATGCTGGATACAAATACAATCATCTCAAAATGATTGCAGATAAATAATGTGTCATGTATCAGAAAGCTGTCCCGAACGCTATCCAAAAAGCTGTCCTAAAATTTGGCCTTTGCTTGCAAAGGCCATGTGTAGACTTTACTGCAATCAAACCAATATATCTATACATAAAGTATATTGTGTAAAGTGTGCCGTAGTATCGTAGCTAGAGTTATTATAAACGACTTGTAGTGATATAAATGTTGTATAACTTAGCATTGGCAATGCCTGAGTAGACCCATTATCTATAGATTTCGTGGCAGGCAATTGACCATCCGGCTAATTGTATCAGTGTGTAAGGGGAGTATTACGTGCCTGACACAGTAAATCATGTTACCCACACACCAACAGCTAATCAATCCTGCCACTAATGACATGCTTAGGTCCAGATTCACAGCTACAACTAGGTAAGGGTCCTGATCAGTTACAGTATGCCTACATATGAAGGCTATTTGGGCCACTTGCAGTTTTACTCATGTCCATACAATTTAGAATACAAGGCAACTATATTTGCCTATAATGGTGCTCAATTACAAATTGGCCACTTAAGGAGCTGATAAATCCTGTGAAATGGCCCACAAGGATGATGCATGAATGAAGCTATGGTCAGTAACTCACAAGGGCTTTATTCATGCATCTTAAGGAAAATGGCTAAAGAATGCAATTTGGCATTCTTGAAGGGTTAGAATGATAAGGAATGATGACAATACTGTCTAAACCGGTCATGCAGCATTTGCATGCCATGTGATACGATGTTGGTGAGTGACTCACTGACCACTACACCACCAATAAGAGGGATAACTGGGCATGTTATGAAATAGCCCTCTCAGCTGATCATATTGGTACGTGAGTGTGGGAGGTAACTAAAGGGCAGAGTGACTGGGTAACTGAGATATTTGTAAAGATAAGTGGTGTGACTAGGAATGGCCAATAATCAAGGAGGAAACAGGGAGAGCTTATCACTATCATTGCCTCATGATGTTGCCCACTTTATTATACGTCTGCATAAGTACATCATTTAACCTTTAAGGACAGCAAGCAATATTTGTTATCATGCACCGATGCAACTCTAATTAGTACTTCACTGGTGTATCTTGCGGATGCTTCATGAGTATATCAAACCAATTAAGGTGAGTATTACACTTGAATGCAGCTCTAGCGCATTACCATTTACTAAATTCTGCAACCATGCATCTTTGCAACCTTACAAAACTCAAAATCAATCAAAATGCACCAACCCAGTTATGGCTAGAACCCCACTGCAGCTGCCTTGATTGACCATGAGAACAACAATTGATCAGAAGACCTTAAAAGCGTCCTACCAGGTTTAAGAATAGACTCTGTATTGATTAAAGAGAGTAGCCCGTTTCCTGTTGTTGCAAATTGACCTCAGGTCGAGACGGTCGTTTGCTCCCTGTCCTACGTGAAGCTTTCATGTCTGACATAAAGGCATGTAGAATAGAGTCTATTGATTATCTGGAGAGGTTTACTTTCCTATTGTCACTCTCTTCGACCCTAACAAGAGCCCATGTCTTGACATAATGTTAGATTTTTTTATGTGAGCAAGCTTAGATTAGACCTTAGATCGATCATATAGCGTGCGGCCATGTCAGATGCTGACATCCCCTAATGCCTTGTATTATGGTAGCCAATAATGTTTATTCCCCTACACTGAATTACCTTGCTTAACCTTTACTTGACCTTCCAAGACCCATCATATCATGCACACTTTGTCCCTACCCTGTAAGACTATGTGTGACAACCCCATAACACTGTCACATTTATTCTCATTCTAATATAGTGTAATAATGTATCATATCCTAGGTCGCCACAATGCATGAATGCAGCACTGTTTAACAAATGTTCTAATTAAGTAACATGCAATCCTTAAGGGGATAAAAACAATCAAAGTCAGCTTCCATAGTTCACAAGTACAGGGGCCCATTTCTGAAGTTTAAACAATTCATTGTACTTGATATTGCTTAAGTAAAGCAGTGAACAATTTTCATTGCTGGATGCCCGAGTCAGATACCTGATTGAGGGATGGCATCTGGGATTTTACTATTTCCCTGAGTGGAGATGCCTTAAAAAAAAGTCCCAGGTTAAATTGGATCCAGGCACTGAGGGATAGGTTCTGCTTTCTCAGAGAGTCTCATCTGAACAGCATCCGTACTGCCCCCTGGTGTACGGTTTTTAGGGACTTTAGAGTCACCGAACACGTCCATTTCCATTTTCTGTCATGTTGTTCTTGCAGAATCTCATATGCTTTTCTCAGTTAGGTATTACTACAATGGGATCAGATCAACCTACTCTAAAAGTGTAGTCATTTCGGTATCCAGAGGGAGTTAAAATCTAGACAATCAGTCTAAATGCATGTACTTATATAGTAGACACATTATCTAGCTATAGTTATGGTGGAGTGTGCCTCAGGGAATCAGAGGTTACTGAGCTCATCTTTCTCTTACTACCACCGCGCAACTTGTGTGTACCGCCCCCTCTACATAGGAGGTCGGAGTGTATGGGAGCTGGTTGGGAAGGTTATGGGAAGGAGGCAGTGTTATACAAAACATGGATAACTATGACATATGATAGTCGTAGCAGGTGTTGAAGTGAGCCCAATCTCTGTAGGAGCAATTTAGTATGTTCTTGATTGTCTAATCTAGCTGTTGTGTGATTAATCTTCTCAGGCAATATCATACAGCTTATTGTCAGCTAATTCATAATATGTTTTAATCAAGTTATAGAGTCTTCATCAAGTCACAAATACTAGTAGAATATGAACAAGTGTCCAAGTTATTATCTTTGTAAGTAATCCTTGCAGTGATCTTTAAGCTTTCTCACAAAATGTCCTTTTGGCTGCTTTCCTATATCAGATACAAGTAGAAAGATTGTTATTATGAGTCTGTGTTGAGTTACAGCCAATGCTCAGTAAACCTGTTGACAGTTTAACTGTGTGCAAAAAGCACTAATACTAATACATCATCACATACATGTATTTAGTTTTGCAAGCATCTCTATGTATTAGGGCACACTATCTTTTTTTAACCTATTTCTATTGAAGTAATTTCATCTAATATTGCAATATCAGTGTGAGTAGGATACAGCCAAAATACAGGGGAATAAGAACACATTCATATTTTAGAAACAGTTATGACTCTTGCCACAACTACCCCCTGAAGAAACGGTGAAGATAATGTTTCATTGATAACCTATGAGCGGTTTTAGGACACTTACTGAGTAACCCTTACTCTTTACACCACCTCCCCATCCCTAGTCATCCTTTTACTGTACAGCAGTACATCCCGACACACAAACCTCGTCATCTACACCATCAGGCAATTTTACTGCCTCATAAATTTTGCCCTTCTCTAAGCTAGTGTACATCAATAACTTTTACGGCCTATGACAGTTTATCCCTCAGATTTCCACTGATGCATGCAAGTAGGGCTCTTCATAGAGATGGAATATGTAAAGATGCTGCCTGGATTGTGGGTCAGCTCTCTCCTAAAGCCATACAGACAGTTATAGCATGTAGTGCCAGGACTGAGTGACAGATAAACCACCAACTACCATGACAGTTATTCATACAGTACAATCCCCACTGATGCATGTGGAGAGGGCATGCAGAGAAGGCACTTCATAGAGATGGAATATGGAAAGCTAGTGCCTTGATTTTGGGTCAGCTCTCTACTAAAGCCGTATAGACAGTAATAGCATGTAGCGTCAGGACTGAGTGACAGATAAACCACCATCCAGCCTGACAGTTATTCATACAGTACCACAGGTGGTGTGAGGATAGGGTGAAGAACTCATGGTGTCGGATTTTGGTCTAACTGAGGATTCATGATGCTTTCCACGATATCCATACAGACTGATACTTCATGACTGTAATACCTTGTTATGAACAGGTGGGGATAGGATGGTAGGTTAGGGTTTGGCTGTACACTTACTGGATTCATATGGACCCACAAAAATGAGATAGAGAGTGAGGGATAGGTGAAAGTATAAAACAATGTGATGTGTCATTATAGGAACTGAAAACATTCATCATTCTTGAGAATCTCATTCTTGAAAAGAACAACATTTGGTCATACAACTGACACTTTTCTTGATAAGTACAAAATTGACTTTCCTGTGTAATTCCTGTGTCATATTTAAGGAAGAAAAAGGGGAGAGAGAGGCAACACGTACACATGTTAGGGCATTACCACACCCAACACTGGTACCACAAGCCATAATACTATCATACAAGACCTGCAGTACAACCTGGCTCTTAAATCATTGGGCCAGGTGGGAAAAGAAGAAGAAAGGCTGTATAATAGCTGGTACAATGGCTGTAGCCTATGGGGAGTGATTAGCCCATTTCCTACACATGCCCTCTAGCCCAGATGATCGGAGCAGTCTCCTTATCCTATAGGCGGTCTGTAGACATCCCCACCCCTCTACCAGACCGTAGTAGCAGGTGCCCTGGGGGTATAATAGTACCTAGATGGATCTATCTCCTAAAGGACACAGAACCCAAAGACCCAGAAGGAAGATTAGAGTATGTGTGTGTGTCCATAGGAGCAAAAGGATAGAGGTTTTGATTATAGTATAGCTTAATGTCATTGCATTATTGATACAGTAAGATAAAGGAATGAAATTAAATTGGAAAATGAGATATCTAGATGTAGAAATATTGAAACCATGGAGACATAAGGAGTTATGCATAGTTTGCATATTCAAAGGATTCTGGGATCAAGAGAAACCATACTGCACAGAGAATATAATGCATCATATTCAGACAATATGCAAATGAGGCATAGCCAAAGGCTAGCCAATTTTTATATTACCATGGAAACCATAATTTGTGAATATGAAGTATTCAGAGATAAATCAAGGCAAAATTTGGGATTGTTATAGATGGAAATCTTCTGTCAAGAGAGGATAGAATAGTTTGCATATTTTACTTATTCTGGGTGACTAGTACCATCAAGAGAAATCCTGCTGCATATACAATGATATGAATGTTCAGGGAACGTGCAAATGCTATGTTTGATATATAGATGTGAAGATCAGGGACTTAATTTATTATCATGGGAACTATAACAAGTGAACATATTAAAAAAGTGTTGATTGCCTTATTATTGTCCTCTCAATTCCCTTCTAAAGAAGATGAAAAACTAACTCGAATAGTGTCTGATGTTTGCAGTCTCTAATTGCTGATGCAGTAGGAAAGGATACATAGGATAATGCTTTGATAACTTTAACTTAACTATTCAAACCACCTAAAACATGATGTGAAATTTGAATGTCACAGTAAACTAAATTACAGTGAGCATATTTGACAAATTAAAAGTTTGTAGTGAGTTAAGTTAATTTAGATCTAGTTGCTAATTAGATTACATCCATCCAAATTAGTAGCAGCAGACGGAGAGGACAAATTCTCCTAAAAAAGCTAGTCAAGGTTGAAGCGTATAGGTAACTAACTCTTTGGAGTGCCAAGAAGTGCATTAATACTCAATTATGATCATTAGTCATATCTCCAGTGCAGCATTTATAAATTATTAGGTTGGAATATTTCAAAAGGAGTCTGTGAGTTATTCACCATGCCAGTTATTCACCGCTGCATCAGACTACTGCATCTAAAGCTGCTCATCCTAAGGTAGGTCTAACAAGCTGTTGCCATGGGCAGGTCATCATCCTATTGGCATTGTGACAGTCTGCTAACCAAGGGTCATTAACCAGGGCCTCACATCCTCATAGAAAAAGAGGACAATACAAAATAAAAGGCTCATTCATTATGGACCTCCCTAGAAAAAGTAGGTGGTCAACCTACCTGGCAAATGTGCCAGGCTTACCTCCACTCTTTATGAAAGCGTTGAGCAATGTTTCATTGTTGACACTCACTCCCTACCAATGACATCGGTGCCAGTTCAAATGACATGTTCCCATAGGGTCCTCCCATGTACCCCACTAGTCCAGGAGCCCAGGGCAGCAGGGACCCTGGGGGATGGAACTGCTGGCCTCGTTAGTCCTACTTGTTTCCGAGAGGCCCCTTAACCACCACTTTAACCGTATTAGCTGTTCAACAATATAATTGGACAGCCCAAATTAAATTCTTGTCTGAGATAATTGTCAAATGGTCATGAGCGGCATCGGGAAACAGGTTTCAGTATTCTTAATTAGGATCAAAAAGATGATTTTCAAAACCCATCCAGATTGGGTTGTAGGTCAGTTTCAGGTAGGCCTTTTAACGTCCACTTTAGCCAATTGAGGCGGGTTACACTTCTCAACCGAGATGATTTGAAGGGTCGTAACATTTCCTGAGCTAATTTTTGTAATCCTGGTTCAAAATCATATCTTGGGAAACAGATCCAAGTTGGGTTTTAGATCAAAGTTGCTTGAGATCAGGGCAGTAACTCCTCGAAAAAAGGAATAAAACATGAACTCCTTCTGGGATTATGAGATAGATCGTTCAAGGTCTCCTCCACCTTTTGTCTTCACTCCTTTTCCCTCTCTCTCTATGTCTCTCTCTATGTCTCTCTCTGTCTCTCTTTCTCTGTCTCTGTCTCTGTCTCTGTCTCACTGCCTAAATCCCCTTTCCCCACTGCCATTTTCAAGCCCTATAAAATTCCAATAACCTAGAAAGCATAATAACCCACAGAAGCATTTAACCCAAGGGACTCATTCCCTCCTAGTGCCACTTTCAGGCCATTATACTGCTCCTGAATCCCCCTTTACCGTCTAGGAGACATAGTGCTTCAATTGACGATGCCCACTTCTTTATGTATATTGATGCATCCTTGGGAGCTAACTTACCTCTGGTGGATGATGCTGACCCTAGTATTGGTCTTTTCCCAAATGGGTTGGCATGATACAATAATATTGTATTGAAGAATACACATAAAGCCTTGAGGTGGTATACCATCCTTAAAGGGTTTAATGGCATCATAACATTGACACTGAGGTTGACCTCTTCCAGTCAGCACCAGATCCCATTAAGTTTCTATACACCACAGCACCCAGCTAGTACTGCAGGGAGGCTTGTATTGAGCAATGGGTAGTTTATGAGCTGTGAATGCCACATAGAAGGCACTTGGCCCTGTTTAATAGAATGGGGAAAAGTCTTAAAGTTTGGATTTTATGTGAAGAAATAAATGACTATACAATAAAGTTGAAAGGTTTATGATCTGGTTACAAATACAATCATCTCAAAGCCAACTCCTCCCCTCATCCATCATCTCATCTCATTGATTATCTCATCTGATTGAATCAATAGGATAGCTCTTGTCGCTTAATTATTTAATCATTGTATGTAATTTGTATCTCGTTCAGTGATAGCCATACCACTGTTTTTGTATACGTTATAGTAATGAATGCACTCATAGGGGCCCTAGCGGAGGTAATGCAACGCGCACATGCTAGGTTTAATACATTTATTATCTTTTGATGTAATTGTATTATTTTCCCGAATAAAACACTTTAAAAAAAAAAGTGATCATAGTTAAACAATGTATCAAAAACTGTCCTGAATGCTATTCAAAAAGCTGTCCTCAAGTTTAGCATTTGCTTGCAAACGCCATGTGTAGAAAAAGACTCTATTGCAATCAAAATAATATATCTATAGATTTGGAATATTGTGTATATAGTTCGCCATAGTATAGGAGTTATTCTAAACCTGTTGTAACAATATAAATATGGTATTCCTTAGCATTGACTTTGCCTGAGTAGACCCCTTATTCATAGATCTGATGGCAGGCAATTGACCATACCGCTAATTGTATTAGTGTGTAAGGGGAGTATTACGTGCCTGACACGGTAAATCATGTTACCCACACACCAACAGCTAATCCATCCTGCCACTAACGACATGCTTGTCCCAGCTACACCTAGGTAAGGGTCCTGATCGGGTACAGTGTTCCTATTTAGGATGGGTATTGGGGTTATTTACAGTTGTAATGATGCTTGCAGAGTTATACCATAAGCGCTTTATCTATTCATCATAAGGGCCACAGAAACAAAGGGCACTTTAGCATCCTCAAGTAAAAGTGAATAGTGAAATCAAGAGGGTGGCAATGCAGTCTAAACCTATTGCTTGCCATACAACCAAACCCTTGTGAATAGCTGACACACTACTAAACTACTAATAAGAAGGCTATTTTGGTATGTTTTGAAATAGCCCTCTTGAATGATCATATTGGTACGTGAGTGAGGGAGGTAATTATAGGGCTGAGTGACCGGGTAACTGAGATATTTATCAACATTAGTGCAATGAGTAGGGATGGCCCATTATGACGCAGGAAGCAAGAGGAGCTTATCAGTATTATTGCCTCATTATATTGACCACTTTGTAAGTCAATTGCAAGATTCATCATTAGCCCTTTAAGGACAGCATAAGGCTATTGAGTATCTCACCGGTGCATCTCACCCATGCTTTGTAGGTATGTCAAACCCACTAGGGCAGGCATTATGCTTGTATGCAGCTCAATGGGTTTGATAATGGTGACAATTATCCTGAGTAACTAACCAGTCTGGCAACCGTGCATGTTGCCAACCTTACAAAGCTGATACAGTCCAAATAGTGGGTTAGCCACCTGGGTAACACACCAACCAAGTGTAAGCTCAAGCCCCACTGCATCTGCCTTGGTTGACCATGAGAAAAACAATTGATCAGAAGACCTTGAAGCCATCCTCTCAGGTTTAATAATAGACTCTGTATTGATTGTAGAGAGTAGCCTGTTTCCTGTTGTTGCACATTGACCTTAGGTTCAAATGGTTGTTTGCTCCCCGCCCTATGTAATGCTTTATGTCTTACATAACTATCTGTAGAATAGAGTATATTGATTATCCGGAGAGGTTTACTTTCCTTTTCTCACTCTGTTTGACCCCAGCAATGTCTGGACGTAATGTTTGACTTTTTTATGTAAGCAAGCTTAGAATAGATTTTAGATTGATCATATAGCGTGTGGCCATGTCAGATTCTGACATCCGCTATCGCATTGTATGCTGGCAGTCAATAATGATTCCTTCCCCTATACGGAATTACCTTGCTTAACCTTTACTTGACCTTCCAAGGCCCACCATATCCGGCACAGTTTCTCCCTACCCTGTACGACTATGTGTGACGACTCTCATTGCATTTAACCTCTCAACACGGTCACATTCATTCTCATTCTAATATAGCGTAATAATGCATCATATCCTTGGTCGCCATGATGTATGAATGCAGCACTGGTTAACAAATGTTCTAATTTAGTAACATGCAATCCTTAAAGGAATAAAAATGATAAAAGTCAGCTTCCTTAATTCACAAGAACAGCACTAACATTCTGTGCAGCTCGGCGAGAAATATGTGTGCCGTACTAAAACATTTGTGAACAGTGGAACACTTTAGCATGCCTCTAACCAATCTGATCTGGTTTTTATTCTACAGCCTTACTTTGTACCACTTTCACTGTGCCATCTCTGAAACATACAGCTCCACTTACCACCCATACACTTCTACACTCCTACACCTAGTCCCACAGGCAATCTGTATGCATCAAATCCTACATACATTATACCTCATCCAACATCCACTGCCAATCTACTAAAAACTAATCCAAGGTGTAAATTCGAATGTCCAACGTGATCTTTGTGAATAAAATTCTCCGGCGTCATTAGTTATTTATAATATGATAAGAGTATGGGATGGCATTAACGTTTTACTTCAAGAATTGCAGGAGATAGTAGACAAGCCCTAAGGCAGCTATTTATCTTCTTCACTTTGGTCACTTTACGATGTCTGCAACGTGGTGCCTACATTACCCAGCACATAACCAGATGCTTCATTACTTTACACATTGACCTTGCATGGTGAAGGTCACTACTCTATCAACCTAATGACCTCCCATGACCTCTTAACTACTGCCTGGTGCAAAGTTGTTTTGATGTAACTTTACAAGCAATACAAAAACTGCTGTTTATATTGCCTACAGTTGATAGATTGTTCTAGTTTAGTGCTCATATACATGCCAACAGTAACTGGTCAGAATATGTGGTAGCTTTTTGTCTTGCTCTTGCCAGCTTAGGATGCCTGGCACGTCGTGCCTAACCATGGGGAGCACATAACCTCATGTTTTATGACTTTACACTTTCACCCCGTGTGGTGAAGGTCAGTCATTTGTCACCCCCGGTCAGCCACCGACATGACCCATAATATACTGAGTATCCTACCCCCTGGCCCCACCCTGGCCCCACCCTGGCCCCTGGCTTTCGTACCTTTGCCTCATCTAATTTGCCTACAGTCTTTCTCTTCCATTCTTCTCCCCTATTCCCTCCTTATGCCACTCATAAAAAAAAAGCTGTTTCAGTACCCATGCTCATGAAAATATCCTCTTACATTTTTTTATGAAAAATGTGTTAAAAATAGATAAATATTGGTTGGTTTCAAATGAAATATAAGCAATAGGTAATGCAGTCAGATAGGATTAACTTATATAGCAACAACTCTAAATTGCTGCAAAATAAAAGTCATTTTCAAAAATCTAAATTTCCCCTTATGTTAGCTCCCAAGAAGAATGGTCAGTATTTACTTGTGATATTTCTACTGCCTGGAGATGATAAACAGCATTTTTTTGAGTGGCCTGATTTCCATTCCACTGATCCTATCACCAGCCACACCTTCTCAGCCCTTATACCTGAACTGCTTCGTAAGCTCCTGTTACTGACAGTGACACTGTAAACCGGTAGTTTATGGTTGCCATAAGGTGCTCTAAGGTCTTTGCTCATTACGTTAACCCCATGTTATATTAGGTTTGCTCTATACCATAGCCCCATATTTCATGTCTGGCGCTGTATAGATGGTTTGTTTCCTTAAGGCCACCTCCTAGGGTATATGTGATCCCTTTTGCTTTGACCCGACTACTGACACACCAAGCCTCCTTAAGCTGGCTTAACTCTTCTATGGGGCAATGACACTTTTATGCACCATCCACTACTTGCTGATATGATGTATGAACGCATACACATATTCTGATGATCCTTGTGGAGTATCAACCATGTAGGGTAGGAATGAACGCAGCACTAGCTAGTTATCACTAAGGCTGCATTTCATGGATTATGACAATAACTGATACAGAACATTGAAGCATTAAAGGCTTGACTCACTATGAAATATTTCACTATACAGGTCTACCTCTGTCCACACTAATACCAATCCTGTATTCTATGTTTGCACCTTTAGTGGTGAAATAGCCCAGAACATGACATTTTATGAATAAATCAAAAGCATGCATGTAGCTACTTTGTGTACTAATGCTGCAGAAATGTAGTGCATTGAAGCTGGTATTTATATGGTTACTCTGCTTAATCTGAGTTTAAAATCTTGAACAGGGAAAGTCAGACCAATTATTTGATTGAATTGTTTATCATGCATCAGGATCTAGTAAAACTGATTGGAAAATGCTGCATCAAGCTTAGTTTAGGTTGTGTACATTGTAGGCTATCTGTGGGTTACCGGGGAAGACTAAAGAGTTTGTCTTGGTTAGATTGACGCTATAGGGAACATGGAGCAGGCCAACTAGACCTTACATGAGTGTATGGTACTTTAAGGATTCATTTCTCAGTAGTACTGTATTGACACATTAAGCAGACCATAAGAAAATATGAACATTATAAAGATGAATAACTCACCAGTGCTACATTACTTGGGTAAAATGGCACACCCACAGTTGAGAACTGGGAAAGCAGATCTTAGATGAACCTCCTTGCGATCCCTCATTGCTATGTTTTCATTGCTTGAAGCCTGCATAGGGCATCAGATTGAGTGATGGCATCTGGGGATTTCCTGTTTCCCAGAGTGGAGATTGCCTGAAAAAGATTCCTGGTCAAATTGGATCTCGGACACTGAGGGATCTGTTCTGCTTTCTCAGAGAGTCTGCTCCTGACTGCATCAGAACCGCTTACAGTTGTTTTGTCAGGGACTCGAGAGAACATCTATTTTCACATTCTGTAATGCTGCCATTGCCGCTGACCTGACAACTCTTGAAACACTCACTGCATCCTCAGTGGTCCCTGCCCTTGTGGTATTCTGTGGTGTTTTTTAGTTAGTTATTAGTATTTTTTAGTAAGTTATTAGTATTTGACTAGATGAAGCTACTCTTATTGAAGAGAAGTCATTTCTATACCCAGTTGGGCAATCAGTTTCAAGGCATGTGCTAGCAAGGTGAACACATTGTCTGCCTATAGTTATGGTGGAGTGTGCTGTGCCTCTAGATTGCCCACTAGCCTCATCTAGAAGTCAGCCTCTGTTATTCTCAGAAGCCAGCGCAGCTTGTTGATATGCCAGCGTCATGTGCCACAGGGAATCAGGCATGACGGTGCTCATCTTTCTCTTACTACCACTGGGTAACATTTGTACACTACCTCCTCTATCAATGAAGTTGGAGTGTGTGGGAGGTAGACCGGGAGGTTATTGGAAGGAGACAGTGTCATGCAAAACATCTGATATGTGCTAGTTGTGGCAGGTGTTCAAATAAAGGATATATGTGAATGAGCAATTTACTGTTTTCTTGATGGTCCATTCTTGCTGTTGTCTGTATTGAGCATCTTGATGATTAATTTTGATAGTACAAAACTAGCAAGGAAAAACCGATATTGTCAATTGATAGGTGCAGACAGCTTTCCCAATACCTTCCTGTTGTAGCAATCTTAAAAGCTTTTCACAATATAATATTTTGTTGTCTGTTTTGGGAAAGAACCGAAGGTCAATTGAAAGTTAATTTAGGTGTGTGGTAACAGAATAACAAAACAAATCAGGAGATGCAATATTATAACTGTTAATATTGCTTTACATTAGCATTTCTTTCTCTGCATCATCCATGTGTTGCATTATACTCATCAATCATTTATCTATCAAACTGATCATCAGACTTTTCTCTGGAATTAATAATTATTAAAACTTTTTATTTTCCAATTCAGTTTTAAAGTGGGAACATTTTTCAATAATGATTTATCCACTTGGATTCGAATTCAGCACATTGCAAAATCCCTATGGGCAAGTTTTCATGCTTTCTGCCAAAAGTGCCAATGTTGCTTCTCATATGTTATATATCTACTTGACTAATTACATAGTTTTTAGTCTCAGATTCCCTCTCGTTCATGCAGGTAGGATAGTTCATAGAGAGGAAATATGCAGATCTGGTGCTTAGATCGCAGGTCAGTCACACAAACAGTAATAGCGTGTAGTGCCAGGCCTATTTGACAGATAAACCACTGAGTGATTAGTATCATCAAGAGAAATCTTACTGCACAGAGAAAAATATGAATATTGAGGGAATGTGCAAATATGGCACGATAGAAGTCCACAAACGTCATTCATAACTAGGGGCACTGTACTAAGAAAATATGTAGCATTCAGAAAATGTAAAAGGCCTAAATAATGTTCTGCTAGAAGGATTCAGATTTTATTAGTGCCTGATGTCTGCATAGTCTCTAATTACTGATGCAGTAGGCAGGCAAATATAAAGTTTCAAATGCTTTGATGACTTCAACTTAACTCTTCAAACTTATTTACACACAATGTTAAGTTTGAATGTTGAAGTGAGCATATTTGATATATTAAAGTTTGTAGTAAGTTAAATTGATTTAGACCTAGTTGCTAACTAGATTGCATCCATCCTAATTAGTAGCAGCAGACAGAACAAATTCTCCTGAAAAAGCAAGTGAAGTGTGGAGCGTAGAGGTAATTAACTCATATAAGTACTGCATAGTGAATTATTGCTCAATTATGCTCAATTGAGTTAATGATGCATGAATGTAGCTGTAGTGAGTCACTTTCATGTTGCATTTATGACCCTAATAGGTTCAAACATTTCAAAGGAGTCTGTGAGGTAATCTCTACTGCTGCATCAGCACATCAAGAGGTCTGCATAACATAGGCCTAACAAGCTGGTTTTAATGAGCCGGTCTTTACCATGTCGGCGTTGTGGCATTATGCTAGTGTGCGTAGGCTTAGTCAACAATTGTCTATTCATAAACTGTGTACTGGATGTATGTCACTGATGATATAATCTCAAAATAAGAATAAGCCAAAGTAAATGAGTACAAGTTGTTATTATGTATAATGGTGACATGCAAACATTTTTTGCATTCAAAATATTTACAAATGGAAACCGCGTTTCAAACGTGTTGTTTGTGAATAAACAAGAGTCGCGAGCTCTCATTGAAACAAGAAGAATAACCCCAGGTCTCACATCCTAGCCAATGGTCAATCTACTTGGTGATGCCCCCAGGCTATGTAAGACGTGTGTTGATACCAATGATATGAAAGTAGAGCTGGGCAATGTTTCATTGTTAATTCAGTCTGTTGCCTTCCATGTTACATTTGTACAAGTCCAGATTACATGTTCCCATTCGGCCCCCTCATAGTGTCCCAGCAGTGCAGAAGCCAGGGTTTCAGGTAACCTTGGAGATGAAACTGCAGGCCTCATTACTCCTATTAGTGTCCGAGAGGCCTCTTAACCTGCACTTCACTCAAATGGCAGCCGGTCAACACCCTAATTAGACAGATTCAATTACACTTCTCAACAGAGATCATTTTTGATGGGTCATGAAGTTTTCTTGGTTAATTTTTGTATTCCAGGTTGGGTTTTAGATCAGTTTTACCTGACATTAAGGCATTGAGGATCTGGTCCACAAGATGTGCTTTTATAGAGCTGTATTGCTATTACAGCTTGTTTTGCAGCAGAGGTAGAACAGAGGGCACAGAAAATGCTTAGAACTCTATTTTATGCTCTACCATTTACAAGTTCCTGCAAAAAAGAGACTAATACGCCATACTAAGAGAACATCATTTAATCATAGGAAATAAGCTCAAATGAGGCAAAGGAATAATAATTCATTAATAAAATACTGTGCAAACAAAGTGAAAACCAGGTAACAAAAAAGGAACCTACAGAGACAACATCATTCAAAGGGAGTGGTCATTTCTCAACAACAGGGGGGGAGGGTCAGTGGATTTTTGCGCAAGGGGGTCGAAAATTTTTTGGATCCCCCAACGGGAGGGGTCGAAATCTTTTTGGTCCCCCACTCAGGCAAGTTGAAATTGAGCGCGGCCCTTTGAGCTATAGTAACGCACGTGCAATTTTTTTGGCCCCCCCCTCAAGGGGTCCAAATCCACCAACCCACCCCCCCCCCCCCCGTTGACCACTCCCTAAGGATGCTGTGATTGTTAATGATGTACGAGCAGGTCATTTTATATTGAAAATGTGGGCCCCTTCTCAAATAAGCAATACAACAGCTTTCTCAGGCACCAGCTAAGGGTCACAGAAAGTGAAACAAGCTAATCCAACCCTTTGGGAGTGTCTCAATCTCCTGAGGTTGGCATCATTCCTAAATGTAGCACTGGTGAGTTACTCACTAGGGCTCACCAAGGGCAAGATGCATTACTTACCATGCCATCCTTAAAGGGTTAGGTAAGGACAGGCAGCCCTGGATGCGACCCACCACCTCCTGCAGTTGGGGCAGAAGCTCAGTATTGGGCAGGGACCGCTATAGGTGGTCTCAGCTGGCGGGGCCTCCTTTGGTGCTTTACTGGCTTTAATACGCTATGCCCTTTTATCCAATAAATGAATTCAACATATGCAATTAACTTGTTAATAACGAGTAACAGTGGTAAAATGTAAAGCCTGTAGGATTATTCTATCCTTTGATAGTTGAACAGCAATCCAGTGCTGCTGCATGATTTTATTACAAACTAATTGGCATGTTGAATCAGTTCCGGTAGGGGCTAGAAGAGGCCTGGAACCACAGACTTCTCCAATTAGTCACATCATATTCAGAGAGTCAGCTTACAATCCGCTTTCCTGATATTAGAATAAGCAGGGATTGTACAAATGAGGCACAACAGGAAATTAGCATCATCATTTATTACCATTGAAACCATGATGAGTGAATATGTACCATTCAGAAACATTGGCCTGATTAATGTCATATTAGGATAGAAGTAATTAGAAAATATCTTGATTTTTGTTTGATGTTTACACAGTCTCATTGATGCAGTAGGAAACGAGTACATACAAATTCAAACACTTTGATAACTTTAACTCAACTCTTCAAAATTACATGGGATGCAGAGTTTAAATTTCACAACAAGATTAAATTACAGTGAGCATATCTGATAAATTAGATTTTGCAGTGAGTTAATTCGATTTGGAACTAGTTACTAATTATATTGCATACATCCTAATTATTAGAACCAAACAGAGAAGACATTCTCCTAAATAAAGTGCTGAATATCTCCAGTGCTGTATTTATCACCCTACTCAGTTGAAACATTTCAAAGTAGTCTATGACGTACACACCAGTACTTCACTTGTATCTGAGTATCGCTATATTTCATTCTTGATTGAGTCATAATCCTTACTGAGCCAGTCCAAAGTGATATATTCCTATTAGGCCCATGCTTTATATGCCAGCAGTGCAGCAGATTAAACTGCCAGCCTCATGAGTCCTATTTGTATTGAAGAGACATCTCAACCCCCACTTCACTCAAAGGGCAGACGGTCAACATCCTAGTTGGACAGTCCCGACTTCACTTCTCATTTTTCAAGGGTCATGCGCAGCCATAGGAATCAGTTTTCTGTGGGTAATTTCTTAATCTGGCACAGAAAGATGATTTGGGTTTTAGATCAGCTTCTGTGAAGTCTCTTAACTCCACATTTACTCAAATTGCAGCTGGTCGACACCCTTATTGGATGTCTCAACAGAGATAATTTTCAAAGGGTCATGAGGTTTTGGTAATCCTGGTTCAAGGAGATGACTTGGGAAACTCATCCAAGTTGGTTTTTAGATCAGCATTACCTGACATTGGGGCATGAGGATCTAGTCCACACTGTGTGCAAGTGATACAGTTTGGTATTACAGATCAGTATGCAGTGTATTACAGCTATTAAAGGTTGTATAAATAAAAGGTTTTGTTATTGAATGCAGTGTTGTTTGACTGATGTGTAGATTGTAGGCATGTCTTATGGATCTTGAACTATCATAGAAGAATAACACTCAGGCAATAATCTGTAAAAGAATAACTTCTTTAACCTAAAACTTTTTCAGCTGATCTGCAGCTGGACATTGTTTGTGGAAGGAACTTTTTGAAAAAACAAATTCCTTAATCTGAAACCTTACCTCTTCAAATTAAAGACATGAGCTCCTCCTACGATTGCCAACAGTTCCTCCAGGGTCTCCTCCATCTTTTTTGCCCCCTAATTTTTATAGTTATTCATTGGTGATGTAAACTAAGGGGAGGTTGTATTGTGTTTCCAGGACTCGTGGCACAACAGGGTCTGTCAAACATTCTCAAAGGATCTGTGCCCCTCAGGCCATGTGTGTGTCTCTCTCTCTCTCTCTCTCTCTCTCTCTCTCTCTCTCTCTCTCTCTCTCTCTCTCTCTCTCTCTCTCTCTAAATCCCTTTTTTATTTTGCAAACGTCAACCCTCATAATTCCAATAACCTTTAGAGCACTGAATCGTTAATAACCCACAGAAGCATTTAACCCAAAGGGCTCATTCCCTGCTAGTGCCACTTTACAGCCTCCTATACTGAATCCCTGAATATGCCATAACCCTTCTAGGGAACATAGTGCTTTAATGTATTATGGTCCTAATGCATCAATGCAGCCCTGGTGAATAACTCACCATGTATTCATATATCAAGGAGACTATACAGCATTGGTTGATTCCTGATTTGCATGATACATCAATGTCATGCTGCTGATTAAATCCTTGTCACTAAAAGAGCCAATGGTGACAACATTTGAACACCAAGCTGTCCCTACAGGGTTTAATTGCACCATAACATTGACACTGAGGTTGACTACTTCCAGTCCGCACCAAATCCCATTAAGTTTCTATACACCTATACACTAGCTTATTGCTGCAGTGAGGCTTGTATTGAGTGATGGCTGCTTTATGATGCTGTAAAAGCCACACAAAAGGCACTTGCCCCTCCTTAGTATAATGGTCTCGAAATTTAGGATTGTATGTTGGAAAATAAATTAATGCTCAATAAAACTGATAGGTTTGTGATCTAGTTTCATGATTGATAAACATACAATCTTCTTGAAATGTTTGCAGATACACAGCTGTTAGCCAATGTGAGTTCTAACAACACAATGTATGGATAGCTAACCTCAAAGCTGACCTGAAAGTTGTTCTGAAATTCGACAACTGTTCTTAAAGACCATGTACAGACATAGACATTATTACAACCAAACCAGTGTAGGGGCTAGGGTTATACGGGGTTATTATATGACGAGTGCTGTTGGATGCTGTGTTGCGAGCTCAGTCCGAACCCTTCAGTCCGACGGTAGGTGGCGACACCTACTCCGGGCTTGGGGTATGGACAGAGGTCGCTATAGGCTTCCGGTCTGCGTGTGCGCACGCAGGCTGGCTGCCTATATATACCCGGCGTCTGACGGTACTCGTCGGTTACTCTGAGCCACGCTGGCAGAGGAGACCCTGTGATCATATCGGCTGCTCAGCCTACTGACCCGTTCCGAACTCTATAGGGAGTTCGCACACTTAGTGACTGCTTTGTCTAGGTTCTCTGAATAAACCTGATATTGCAACCTGTAACACTTGATCCGAACTGTGTCGACTTTGTTCTTTAATTGATACTCTACCAATATCATAAAGAGACAAAGTATCGTTTATTACACTGGTGCCGTGACCAGTTCTGAGTGAAACGCAGGTTAGCCTGTGCAGTAGCACAGACCTCGGGCTCTGGACGGAGCAGCGAGGTCCCCGGATGAGGCAGCAGCCTTGTCACCGGAAGGGTTAGATGCCAGTTATGAGGCAGATACCCACAGCAGGGCGAATGTTCCATCCGGAACAGACGCAGCACGAGGACCCAGGGGTCCTACCATAATGAGCCGCTCATTAGAAGAAGTGAACTTGTCCTTGTTCAATGTGGGTGGGTCAAGCTCAGCCGCGCCGACTCCGAGGAGGTATACCCTCTTGCAGGAGCGTCGTTTTGACGACATGAGAGAGGCCCGAGTACAGGAACGTGTACAGATGGCTCAAATGGAATTGTTAACCATTCAGAAGCAATCCAATGAATGGAAAAGCAGTCTGATTGCATTGGAGGGTGCAGTCACACACCGAGCTTCCAAAATCAAGGAAAAGGACGCAAGGCTGTCTACCTTGTTGGAGGAGAATGAGAAATTGGTACAATCTCTCAGCAGAGTCCGGTCGGAATACGATCAGAAAGAGGCGGACCTACGAGTGATCCAGTCCGAGTTTGTCCAGGCAAACACGGAGCTGAACCAGATTTGCAAAGCCCGAGATGCTGTAATGCATGAGGCAGAAGGGGCCCGATCAGCCATTGTTCGGGACACCGAGGACTTACAGGAGGTCCGCCGAAGTCTAGTGACGGAGTGCGACATTCTGAAAGCAAAAAGAGCTGCTTTACAACAGTTTTTATCAGAAACGCGAGAGAGTATAAAGGACAACAGTACCTCTTTCGCATCTGCGAACAATGGTAGTCCGGAAGGCCTCCATTACAGGAGTTTTACCGACACTCCCAATCAGCCTATGGGACGTGGGGTAACCATGGAACCTGCCTTGTCAACCTCAACACCAGGACGACCCCTCGGAGTGGGACGATCCAGGGGCCGAGGCAGGGTGAGTGATTGCTCACCGAGGGTGGGGATCAGTGGTATCCGTCCGATACCAAAACAGGCATTCGCAGCCCCGACCGGTCTAGCCTCAGTCGGTAGGGGAAGACGATTGTCCGAGTTGGTTCGGAGTCCACGATCACAGTTGAAAGTGGACGAGCAAGAACTCGACGCGGAACGCTTGAAGAAAGCGGCCGAACAGGATAAGGCGGCGAAAACCGATCTGACTCCTTCAAGTTTGTTGCAATGGCGAGAGTGCCAAGCATCCATATTGTTCCAGGAACAGAAAAACTTGGAAATAGAAAGGCGAGACGTGTATCGCAAACAGCAGGCTGCCTTGGAGCAGCAGCAGAAACGAATGAAGGAGAACGCGGCCCTCGCAGAGGAGTTAGCGGAGCAGGAGGCGGCGGTTCTGAGGGCTCGAAAGGAAGGGCTCCGAGCCGCCGGAGAAGCTGCTAAAGCTAAATTGGAGAAAGCTCAACAAGAGGAGGAGGTTGAGAAGCAGGCCAAGGAATTGGAAAAGGAGAAGTTAGAGCATCAACGATCGCTTGCTCTGGCCCAGCAGTGTCAGTACATGACTGATCAGGAGAAGAACTGGTGGTTCGGACAAGGCGTGGACCCCACTACGGACTTAGTGTCGTACGGGACCTACCAGGCTTTTCTGGACAGACAGAGTAGCATACCAGCTATGGGCGCTACTCCAGGGGCGACTCCTGGTACGAAGAGCCCGAAGAAGGCTCCGAGACGAACAATGCTGAGTACAGAATTGCAAGAATTGTACGATACGAATCCCGCCATAGCGGGGATCGGATTGCACAATGTCGGTGCGGAAAAGGACGCGACAGCATCCATTTCTAAATGTCTGGCGATAACCTCTAAAATTAGAGGTTCGTCCAACGCTGCTAGACGCATAGCTAGCGAGCCATTTCCCTACTGGCAGAAGAATTCGTGGGAAGATTGGTTGGGAGCCACCGTTGAGGATATAAACCTCAGTGGGTGGGACCAACAGGATGCAATCCCGTACGTATGTAAGGGATTACGCATGGGAGATGGTCTCATGGCAGTGGAGCAGTGGAAAGAGGAATGCGGACCCCGCGGAACTTTCAAACAGCTCGTTGAAATCGGAACCATCCTGTACGGAGATTCCGCACGGATCGATCCGATGGTCGCTTTTAAGAAGCGTGTGCAAGGCAAGAACGAGGCTCCAAGGGTTTTCGGACTTGCATTGATGAGACTCCTGAAGAAGGTACACCCTGCTTCAGGAATCCATGATGCCTTATTCTCTAAGGAATTGTTCTCTCAGTTCGTTGCCGGACTGAGAGACCCAGACATACAACAAACGGTGTATGACACGTGGAGAGCAGATACGTCACTAGATGACCTTTTTAAGGCCATCGACATACATGCTCTCAAAAAGTCACTGTTAGGGGACCGGATGCCTACCCGGGCCTCGGCCATTATAGAATGTTCTCCGGAACAGTCTGATGGTTCGGGCAGTGATGAGGAGGGGGCGATAGCTTCAGCGGCTCAGTTCAAGAGGAATGGAAATTCCTCTAAACCGCCGTGGAAGAATAAGAAGCCGGAAGGGGGTGGAAAACCCCCTCCGAAAAGGGAGTCATCAGAGCCGAAGGCTCCGGTGATGGACGCAGCGTTTTTCACAGCGCTGTTTGAAAAGATGACGACTTCCATTCAGGGGGCTACCCAGCCTAACAGAAGGAAGATCAATCGGAGGACCGCTAAGTGCTATAGGTGCTTAGAGATCGGTCACTTTGCTGCGGAGTGTACAGCTCCGAGTCCGAAAGTTCCCGGAAAGGAGGGAAACTAGAGGGGGTAGTCCGAAAAGGCGAGCGGACAACCCCTGCAGATGAAGTACGCCAACATACCAGAGAGGTAGAGCCTAGTGAAATTCAGAAGACAGGAAGGGAATCAGGGGTGGCTTCGAGCTTTAGGAGCTCGGATGCCGGCCTGATTAACATTCCAGTCCATCAGTTGCCCGGCAATGAGGCAGGGAGGCCCATTACGGATAGGAACGAGGAAGTTGCGGCTGTCACAGACACCGTGTGGGTAGGGAGTACCCAGCTTTCCCCGGATCATCCATGTTTCGACCATTTGAAGAAACATGGCCTCGATCTGGCTGCTCCGAAGGATTTCAAACGCTTCACTGTAAACCCGTCTCCGCTGGGGGGGAGGCGGTGGTATGTGTCTGTTACTGTGGCCGGTAGGGCGGGCGAATTTTTAGTAGATACGGGAGCTAGCCACTCCTTTATCTCCTCCAAATTCTATGCTCTTATGCCGGACAGTCGTGATAACTTCAAAACGAGGGTAAACGCCTGTTCGGCCGATGGGTCGAGTATGCAGACGTATGGGCGCGCGTTCATACCTGTCCGAATTGGAGGGAAGGAGTATGTGGCTTCTCCCACCATTGCGGATATTGCAGACGACGGTATACTGGGGTTGGATTTTTCGGCGTTGTATGACGCGGTCCTGAATCCTGGTACAGGGGTACTCCGAATAGAGCACCCGTACCGTGCGGTGGAGCAATGTGTGCTCCGACAAGTATCGACAGTGGCAACGGTGGTCCAAACTGTTAAGATTCCTCCCGGACAGACGTGTGACGTGCTGGTCCGAAGCAAGGGGCTTAGGAGAGAGGAAGAAGCAGTTGTGGAACCGGATGTGGCCATGTTGGGAAGCATCGGTTTGACAGGCATGGATACCCTCGTGGGGGATGGTGCTTGGACCGTGGTGCCGGTTTCTAACCCCGGGTTGGAACCACAGTATCTTAGGAAAGATACGGTGTTGGGGAAGGTGTTCACCAGTGAGGCCGTAGTGTCCGCTGGACAGGTGAGCATGAAGGGTGACCCATCTCCGACCCCTTTGAGTGAGGGACTCGAGAAAATGATATCCGAAACGGATCTGACGGACCGGATGGATCTCGACTCTCTAAGGAGGCTGGTAGTGAAGTATCAGGATGCATGGCAGGTGGAGGGGGAGCCGTTAGGCCGAACCGACAAAGTGTTGCATTCTATCAATACTGGAGATGCACAGCCTTTCAAAATGCCTTACCGACGTTTGCCGTTGGGTAAGAAAGCTGTTGTTGAAGAACAAGTGAAAACCATGCTGGAACAGAAGGTTATAGTGCCTAGCACTAGTCCCTGGTCCAGTCCGGTTCAGATGGTTACTAAAAAGGATGGGTCTATCCGATTTTGTATCGATTATAGACGCCTGAATGGAGTAACCAAGAAAAATGCATATCCTCTCCCCCGAATTGATGAGACTCTGGACTCGCTGGGTGGGAACCAATGGTTCTGCACCCTTGATCTGCAGTCCGGGTATTGGCAGATCGGGATGAAGGAGGAGGATAAAGAGAAGACGGCTTTTACGAGTCACATTGGGCTGTATCAGTTTGAACTGATGCCTTTCGGGTTATGCAACGCCCCGGCCACATTTGAGGCTATGATGGAAACTCTGTTGAGTGATCTATTGTGGCGCAAGTGCTTGGTATACTTGGATGATGTCATTGTCTTCGGCAAGACGTTTGAGGAGTGTGCGTTGAACCTCGGAGAGGTGTTGGAACGAATTCGGTCCAATGGCTTGACATTAAAGCCAAAGAAGTGTGAACTTTTTCGGAAGTCCATGGTCTATTTGGGCCGGATCATCTCCACCGAGGGTGTGCAGGCTGATCCGGCTAAACTGGAGACTGTGGAGACTTGGGAAGTTCCAAAAGGACCAAAGGATATCAGATCCTTTTTAGGGTTCTGTTCCTATTACAGGGACTTCATCCCCGGGTTCTCGAGGGTGTCTCAGCCGCTTCAGCGGTTGAGCCATTGGACTCCGGGGAGGAAAAAAGAACCCTTCCCATGGGGGATGGAACAGAATGCAGCCTTCAAAGAGATTAAGGCGTTATTCCGGACCACCCCGGTGCTGAGATACCCTACGGAGAAGGGGCATTTCATCCTTGACACTGATGCGAGCAATGAGAGCATCGGGGCCGCATTGTCCCAAATCCAGGACGGAGTAGAGGTCCCGTTGGCGTTCGCTAGTAACAGTATGAACAAGGCACAGAGAAATTACTGTACTACCAAGCGAGAGTTGCTCGCGGTGGTGGTATACACGAAGAAGTTTCGGCACTTCTTATATGGAGGGAATTTCACACTTCGTACCGATCATTCGGCCCTCAGGTGGCTCCTTAATTTTAAGGATGCGGAGGGAATGATTGGTCGATGGTTGAATCACCTCAGCGAGTTCGGACTGGAGAACTCTCATATCCAGCACCGAGCGGGCACGAAGCATATTAATGCTGACTGCCTAAGTAGACGTCCGGTACGCCGTTGTGTGCGTCCGGAATGTGGGGATTGTGGTGCTCACAATGCTGTGGTAGCGAGTGTGCGTTTGCCTTATGATGGGTTGTTGCAAAACCTGTTGGATTGGTCCACCGACACTATAAGGACGTACCAGATGGCCGATCCTACCATAGCACGACTGAGGGAGCTTGTCCCTACTGGGGTCTGTCCAGTGAGACCCGAAATATCGCTGGAAAACCGTGAAATGCGACGTTTCTTGGCACAGTTCCATGAACTGGAGGTCCGAGACTCGTTGTTGTGCAGGTGGAAGACTTGTCCCGGAAAGCGGAGGGTATTACAAATGGTAATCCCTGCTGCCATGAGGAAAGACATCCTGTACTACTGCCACGGCCATTCCACTAGTGGGCATTTCGGAAAGAAACGCTCTTTGGAACGGCTGAGTCGAAGATATTACTGGCCCGGAATGTCTGGCGACCTTTTGAGGTGGATAGAGACATGTCCGGCATGTTGTTTAGGCAAGCCTGGTCCTGGACTAGGGAAATTACCACTGCAGCAGGAGCTATTCGGGGTGAGATTTGCTCGAATAGCCGTGGATATTATCAGCGGAGTGAAACCCACTCCGAAAGGTAATACGTGTATGATGGTAGTCTCGGACTACTATACCAAATACACCCGAGTGTACCCACTAGAGGATCACACTGCTGCTACTTGTGCGGAAGCACTGGTGAAGGGGTGGATCCTCCATCTGGGGGCTCCCTTGATGTTACATAGCGATCAAGGGAGAGAATTTGAGTCCAAACTTTGGGCAGCTATGTGTCATCAGTTGGCTATATGCAAAACTCGGACCAATCCGTACCGACCACAGTCCGACGGGCAGGTGGAGCGGTTCAATCGGACATTGATCCAGGTTTTGAAGCCATTAGTGAACTCCCATATGGATGATTGGGATGATCAGTGCGAATTTGTGGTACATGCGTATAACAATACGGTCCACACTTCAACTAATTGCACACCAAACCTCTTGGTGTTCGGAGAGGACTTGATCATGCCGGCGGATTTAGTATTCGGGGTGGTAGGGATCAGTCCAGAAGCACCATGTACGGTGCTATTTGTAGAATCTCTACGAGAGAGATTCAAATTTGCCTACGAAACAGTTAGGGCTCATTTGCTCAAAGCTGCGAATTGGCAGAAGGTAGGTTATGACACCGGATTGAAGTTGCGACGTTTCGTGGTGGGGGATAGAGTAATCCGCCTACACGAACCGCTCTGCAATGTCAAGCTGGCGAATAACTGGGATGGACCACACACAGTGGTTAAATGTATCAGTCAGACGACTGTGTTGATTCAGTCCGAAGCAGGGCGCATCCGGACGAGCCATGTGGCTCGGTTGCGTGCTTGGGCTGGAAGGGAGCTCACCCCGGAAACGGAGGTGGAAGAGGGAACTTCGGAGGCGAAATTTGTACCTTTGGAAGGGGTGTCAGCGGATACCCCTAAGAGAGTGGTACGAAAGAAACCTCAGAAGACCGTGAAAAAGAAAGTCTCGGCAGGCGAAGGAAGAAGGGCCCGGAAAACTAAAATCAAGGCTGGAATTTTAGTTAAGAACGAGAGTCCTTCGGCCAGGTTACGAGAGGTGAACGGGAAACCCGTTCGGCGAAGCCCAAGGCTGGTGGCCAGAGGGGCGGTAACCTAGCTTGTTTACACAACGAGTGTGGTGTCCTGTGGTGTTTTATATGTTATATGTGTGCTACCAACAGGGGCGCTCAGAGTTGAATAGAAAAGAATATTGGAGTGCTCCCCGAGGGTGGTGGACGGATAATCCGGTGGGGTAATCTTCGATTTCCCATATTAATCCACTAATACTCCTGATGAACTCTTTATTCGAAGTATATTTTGACTTTTGCGAGCCGCCTACGTGGCAGTGTGATCCCCCGAGCCCGAGTGGCGGGCGGGAAAGGTCGTGACCTGATTAAGCGATAATTGGGTCACACCGGGTAACGGGATCGCGTCCAATCACGCGAGACGCTGCGCATGCGCTTTGTTTTAAAAACAAAAGCGAGGGAACGCCATATTGATTTTGGGGCTCACCCGGATCAATCGTGCGTGCGGCAGCAGCGGAGAAGTCGGCGTTTTTGGACAACTAGAAGAGTAGAAGAGTGATAAAAAGAGTAGGAACTGTGAGTACTCTTTCCTGGTCCGTCTAAGACAAAGAGGGAGACGGGGAACTAAGTGTTTCCCCGTCAAACTCCCGTCGTAAGACACTTGACAGAAGTGAGGATGGCCGAGCAGCAGCTCCGCCAGTCCGAACTCTCCGGTCACTCCGAGGTGGCATCCGCCACCGAGGAGCACATGGACGCTCAGAGCCCCAGTGGTGATGAGCTCAGTCAGACTCTGTCGGAACTACGAGTGGATCCGGCCGTGTCACCGATTCGGAAGTCTCCGTCACCCGATGGTAGCGAGGACTCCGGAATGTTGCGAGGGATCGCCTACAGTGCAGTAGAATCGAACCCCTCCGAGTCGACTGGACATCTCTCTCGGATGTGCAGTCTAAGTATTTCGCCGAGCCTCAAGAAGACAGTTACAAGGAAACTGTCTATGGGAGGCGACAGCGACTCCGACACTGCACGTCCGAGGACGCGCGGTGGCAAGGGTGCTACCCGAGATCGGTCCCGGTCGACCGATGGCAAGGTTAGTACCAAGGCTCTCAAACACGCAGGTGTTGGAAAGAAGCCTCTGGGGAAGGACGAGCCTAAAAAGCCCGATCCGGAGAAGTCTAGTACCCAGGGTACTAAGAAAGCGGATCCGAAGGTTGCCACTGCCACGGTAACCAAAGATTCGAAGACGGTCACTCCCAAGGCTCCGACTCCAAAGGTGCCAAAGGAACAAAAGAAAGCTGATCCGAAGCAATCAGCTAAAGATCTGAAGAAGAAGGGACAGACGTCCGGCAGCAGTCAGGCTGTCAAGACTCCGGTCCCTCCTAAGTCAAACATCCCGATCCCTAGCAAGGAGAAGGATGCTGGGAAAGCAGTTGGAACGTCAGCTGCTCCGACTTCAGCCGTGGATGTGTTGTCCTTCTCGCGAGGGTTGGATAACAGCTCTGCAGTGGCCGCTACGGCCGCAGCCATGGCTGGTACGTCCGGGCACGGGGGAGCTCGTCCGAAAACGACAACTCACCCATCCGACACTAGGACTGAGGAGGCTATGGATGCATCATCCGCCGCTGAAACGGTCCGAGTTGTGCAGGAGGTGCTGTCCGGCATCACCTTCCAGCTACCTGCTCCAGTGGGGCAAAGAAAAGAAGTCCCCGTTCGGGTGGAGACGCCTCCTCAAGGAGCAGCCCCCGTCCGAGTGGAGACTCCTCAACAGCAAACCGAGCCCCGTCTGGAGCCATCCGCTATGGATACTTCTGATGAGGTCGGCAAGCTGGACCAAGCCGCAGGCGGTGGTCCGAGTGGATCGGGGGTACCAGTAATCCCCCCAGTCCAACATGAAGTATGGGATAAGGAGGACGCCGACGTCCCATCCCTGCTACGAGGAGCCATCATCGCACAGATGAGCAAGGATGAGATCAGGTCATTTGACTTGGTCCAGATGAGAACCTTCCGGGGGCTGGACATTCTGTCCGACCGGTTCCCGACCTGGTTCCCGGCCCACGTAACGGCTGCAATGGAAGGCTTCAAAGACCAAGCTGCTAACGCTCGCTTGGTTGCTGAAACTGAAGGGCGCCCCGAACTACTCGCGGCCCTTGAATACGACCTGCGAACCGCGGAAGAATTCAAGGTCGTGCATAGTCGGAAGGAGAAAAGGCGACATCTGACGCCAGCCATGAGGCTGGCCCGGAATATGGAGAAAAAGACTAACGAGTCTATTCTCAATGATACTCTGGAGGACGAGATTGTCCAACAGAGCACAGCTGCTACTAGAACTGCTGATACTAGTAAGATGGAGAAGGCCAGTCGTAGGCATCAATACCTACGAGAGACCATTCGGTTAACATCTCTGGACGCGGGTCAGTCCCCGGAAGAGGTGGATGTAGTTCTGAAGGGATTGGACAAAAACACAATCGCCGACAACGAACTGCAGCTATTGGTCCGGAATGCCCTCCGAGCCAATGCCGCTAGTGGGTTTCAGTTCTTTAAACCCATGTGTATAAATGACTGTATTAAAGATAAGCGGTCATCCAAGCTTCCGGAGGAGGTGGGGCCCGACGGTCTCTCCGACGACGAAGAATGGATCAAAACTGATCCTTTAGGCAAGTCGGTACAGCTGTACCACTTCGAATTGCTGGAGAAGGTCCGGACTGGTAGCACTAAATACCATTCGCTCCTTCAGAAGGCAAAATTGGCATGGGCAATGTCTAGATGGCATTCATTTAGTAAGTGCCCATTCAAAGCTTGTCAGGACATCGACGAGACCCTGGAGAAACCCCGAACTTGGCCTACCAAGGTTCGGTATGCCAGACATCTTACCCGCTTTCATGTACGTCATCTCATGCGATATGACTGCCTGAGTGTGGGTTCGAAGGGCAGCAAGGGTTGTCCGAATGGGGGTCTGTTCTACACCAGAGCAGATATCATTCGACACCTTGCCAAGTTCCATGGCTTGGCTATGGAGACCGCAGCGGAACGAATTCAGGCCGCTCACGCAGAAGTCTACTCCCATTTCGGGACCACGGTAGACAAGAATGACAACCTCGAGGTGGATTTTGGCACCAACGAGAAAGGGAAGGTGCGGGTATTCTACAAGGTAAACCCGGACCGCACGTATCTCCATGTACCGGAGGGCGAACTCTACGATGAATTCGAAGAGTATCAGCAGCGTACCAGTACGCGGAAGCGGCGAGCTCCGAGAAAATCCGACGGATCCTCGGAGCCCACCGACCCGAAGAAACAGAAAACGGACGAAAGGCAGTCCGTTATGGAGAAGGCAGATCCGGGGTACCAAGGACCGGCATTTACCTCTCGCAAGACTGACTGGAAGTCGGGCCCCCCGGGCAAGCCACCTCGGCCAAGTCCGGAGGATCCGAACTCCAGTACGGGAGGGGCGTTCGCTGACGAATTCCCCAATCTGGATTTGGTTCCGGGTGGGGAGTCACAAACTCTCACCCAGACCGGGAAGGACAAGGCTTCGGTGAAGCAAAAGCCGAAGCCAAAACAGACTCCGGATCCCCCACAGGAGGCTCCGGAGGGGCACCATGTCTTACGACTAAGGGGCCCTCCCACGTTTCCTCCCGCTGACTTCAAGTCCTACGAAGCCGGACAGGAGGCCTTTGACCGGTGGCAGGATAACTTCCACCGATTGCTTACTGGCTTAAGTCAGGAGGTGGCGATGTTGTCCCTGGACACGGTGCATCATCTCCACCGGAGTGAAGTCGCTACTCAAAAAGCAGCGGCCCAGGAGTCGGTTCAGGAGGAGCGTGAAAATGCTCGGACTGAGCGAGTTGCTGCTAAATCCGAAAGGAAAAAGCAGAAGCTGGCAGTCAAGAACGCCGAGGAAAAACTGGACCACGAACGTCGGAGGTTCAGAGACTGTTTCGCGCACGAGATGCACGAATGGGATGGGACTCGGGCTCAAATCGAGCTCTGGCTCCAGGAGCTGACTCTGGCGGAAGCTGAGTCCGATTCTGATGATGAGGAGGCTGCGGCCAAGCCGAGCACGAAAGACGACTCGGAATCCGGATAGGATTATCCTATCTTAGGATCCGATCAAGGAGAAAGGGGGGGTATTTTAAGGATACCACCCCTACAGGTTAAAAACACTCTGCTATAGGGTGTACAAGTATCCGGACGAAAAGGAGCGGCAGGCTGGCTACGCAAGGAGGCAGTCTGCCAGGCAGAACGGACGGAGGAGGACGAGGAGATCCGGAGAAAGATCAAAGCTCGGGACAGGAGTACGCTACCACCATGGATCCGATACGAGATGTTTTTTTATATAAACTATATATATCAGGACCGAGTGCTCCTATTTATAAGTCCGAAGATCGCCTGGAGGCAGGACTTGGAATTTTTTTTTATATATACTACTATAAGCTCCCGAGCATGAGCTATGAACTTTCTCGTTCCGGTGAGTAGGAGCTGAATGAAGTAGGTTCTGAAAGCCGGGCGGAATGCAACATCATCAAGAGAGGATCCGGATCTTCGCTATAAAATCACGTATGATATCTTTTGTAATAATACTTTAATATGTTTCTAAAAACCTTAAGAGAAGTGATAGTGTTTATCACTTAGAACGTATTATTCATTACGAGTGTAATTAGCTCGGGGTCTCGAAGGGACGAAATTTTTTTTTTTACTGTGATATTGTACTTTTTCAAGTGTTGTGTATACTATATGTATAGATTTACTCCATCTATCCTAGGGAATGGGGCGTAATTTTAATTACGATCTATATGTGTAGATATGTGTGTAATTAATACCTTTTTGTGTTCAACAGTAACGTCATATTGTTTGTAAGGTATAACTTTAATAAACCCCTAAGGTGGTATTCATAAGATAATGCCAGTCCGAAGTGTTTTCGGACTATAACCTTAATTATTTACCTCCCGGTTATTATCTGGTAGGGGGTAGTGTAGGGGCTAGGGTTATACGGGGTTATTATATGACGAGTGCTGTTGGATGCTGTGTTGCGAGCTCAGTCCGAACCCTTCAGTCCGACGGTAGGTGGCGACACCTACTCCGGGCTTGGGGTATGGACAGAGGTCGCTATAGGCTTCCGGTCTGCGTGTGCGCACGCAGGCTGGCTGCCTATATATACCCGGCGTCTGACGGTACTCGTCGGTTACTCTGAGCCACGCTGGCAGAGGAGACCCTGTGATCATATCGGCTGCTCAGCCTACTGACCCGTTCCGAACTCTATAGGGAGTTCGCACACTTAGTGACTGCTTTGTCTAGGTTCTCTGAATAAACCTGATATTGCAACCTGTAACACTTGATCCGAACTGTGTCGACTTTGTTCTTTAATTGATACTCTACCAATATCATAAAGAGACAAAGTATCGTTTATTACACCAGTATAAGACCATGTACAGACATAGACATTATTACAACCAAACCAGTATATTTATAAATACCTGTGTATAGCAGTTAGGGTCTGATGAAACCGATTGTAATCCCATTGTTGCATTCCTTAGCACTGTGGCATTGCCTGAATAGACCCATTATTTATAGATCATGTGACAGGCAATTGACCATCCAGCTAATTGTATCAGTGTGTAGGCGGAGTATTACGTGCCTGACAGGGTAAATCATGTTACCCACACCCCAACAGCTAATCCATCCTGCCACTAACGACATGGTTCGGTCTCCCAGCTACACAAAGGTAAGGTTCCTGATTTGGTACAGTGTTCCAATATAGGAAGGCTATTGCGGTAACTTTTGTAGCTGTACTTTTGTTCTGAATAACATAGCAGTTAACTACAGTTAAAATATGCCTGGTATTCACTGACTGCCAAAGAGGTTTGGTTGTGCAAAATTGGCTTTAAGACTCGAGACATTATGTGGTCCTTGACTCAATCAGGCCAAAAAAAAAGGTTTGTTTTAGGTAACATGGGCAGAATATGTAGGGTATTTTTTAACTTTTTTTTTAACATGAAAGTACTGGCCGGGCTCTCCGAAAACCCTAAAACTTACCAAAAAAGGGTAAAAAAACGAAAATTTCTTTAAAATTGCATTAAAAAACGTAGGGTCGGCCCTGTTTTGATAGGGTTGGTCGGGTTACCTCAAACAATCCTTTTTTTGGGCCTAATCATGGATAGTTCTACACAATTGCCCCTTCAGGAGTTTATTGAGTCCTTATGGCCAGCAATGATTAAAGCATGATTTTAAACTAGTATGTTATTCAGAAAGGGCATTTCCAAGCATCATAGAAGCTTAAGATGGCAGAAATGCTGTCTAATCCTTTCATGCCATATCATACAAGCTTGGTGAGTGACGCATTCACCACCACACTGCTAATGAGAGGGATATCTGGCCATGTTATGAAATAGCCCTCTCAGATGATCGTATTGGTACGTGAGTAAGCGAGGTAATTATGTAGCTAAGTGACCGGGTAACTGAGATATTTATCAAGATTAGTGCAATGAGTAGGAATGGCCCATAATGACGCAGGAAGGAGGTTGGGCATATCAGTATCATTGCCTCATGATGTTGGCCAGGTTATGTGTGTACAGAATCAAATACATTAACCCTTTAAGGATGGGGTGATGCATTAATTCATAACTCTAGTACTTGGACAGGATGGTGCCTGAATGCAACCCTGGCTAGAAACTTGCCAGTGCCGATTTAAGGGAGTGCTCATTTTTTAACAACAGGGTGCTGGTTGGTTCGGAGGGAGAGGTAAAAAATTGAACAAAAACTCCTGCGTGTTACAATGCTACAAAGGCGAGCAAAGAAGCTCGATTTTCACTCAGCGCGAAATCTCACAGCCCCTCCCTGTTGTTAAAAATGAGCACTCCCTAAAACAAGTCTAGCAATTTATCTCATAATAAAGTTTTCAAGACGATTCTAAATATTTATATATGGGGGGTTATAATTATGATGTTATTATAACGGTATAACTATATAGGTTATATGTATATATAATATTCGACCCAATAGGCTCCCTGGGCACTTATACAATTTTCTATGGCGTTTTAGTACTTACAAATTTAATTGCCTCCAAAAAGGGAAATTTGAGCCTTTGTTCTAGTCTAAAATGGTCACTAAAAGGAGGGCACTTGTCAGGGGGAGTGCGCTTACTATGTCGAATACAGTATATATATATACATAGATATATAAACCTATACATTTAAAAAAAAAATTTCCCATACCCATTTGTTTCAATTATGCATGAGTAACTAAAGAATGATCCAACCATGCATATTTCACCAACCCCATGGTGGCTAAAACCCCACTGCAGCTGACCATGAAAACAATAATTGATCAGAAGACCTCAAGGTTGTCCTCCCAGGTTTAAGAATAGACTCTGTATTGATTATAGAGAGTAGTCTGATTCCTGTTGTTGCAAACTGACCTAAGGTTGAGACCTTTATTTGCTCACTGTACTTGGTATTGCTTTATGTCTTATATAACGTCCTGTAGAATAGAGTGTATTGATTATCCAGAGAGGTCCAGTTTTGTCACACTGTTAGACAAGCTAGAGCCCATGTCTGGTCATGATGTTTGATTTCTCGTGTTTGCCGGCTTAGAATAGACCTTATATCAAAAATAGCCTGTACCCATGTCACATTTTCTGATTCTCTGTATAACAGCAGTCGATAATGCCTCCTTTCTCGAATCTAAAGTACATGCTTTACCCCATCCTGTGTTTCACATTTTCCTCTGCCCTGGGACATTATCTGTAGTGACTCAACGCTGTCACTTGATTAATAATGATGTAGGGGCACAAATATTTATATTGTTAATCAAACGCCCACTCAGTAGTATGTCTAGCCTGAACCAGGGGTCGCTACGAGCGTCGACATTCAGTTTAAAAGCTGCTCCCCTCCCCCGGTTCAGGCAGAACTCTTTTCGGGTCTCATGCCCCGAATGATTGTTCATTGAAAGATACAGAGATATATTGAATGACTACAACAGGGAATGCTGTACCCGAACATTTAGCCTTTTTGTACAGGTTAGAATAATTATAAACACCTTCCATTCTTTGCATCTCATCAAGAAGTCAGCGGTTTGTGTCTTTTATTTCTAATCATACTTATTAGACGAACGAACTCTACAATGATGTCATTAGCTATGGGTAGAAATATGCAATCCTTTAAGGTGTGGAACCACCAATACCCCACCTTTATCACGAGAAGATTGACTCTGTAAAAATATGTAATAGTATTAACTTTATACTCCAAGCCTTTAGAAGCAGTTGCAGGAGCATAGGACATCTATCTGTCTCGGTCTGCTCATGTCAGTATGCTGGTCACATCGTCCGTACATTACACAGCACATAACCAGATGCTTTATTACTTTACACATTGACCCTGCACGGCCAAGGTCCCTTATCTGTCAACCTCACGACCACCTCTGCCATGACCTCTAAAGTTTTGCAAGAATTGCCCTGGCACCTCTCTGCTTCTAATGCCAAGTTATTCTCTTTTATTCATACCAAAGGTACAAAGGTCAATAATCTGTGATTACGATACATCCAGTTGAGTGCCCATTGCTTGCTTCTTGCCTTTATCCTTACCCCTCTTCATACTCTATTGTCCTACTATTACAAGCAATTAGATCAACTGCTGAAATATATTGCTGTTTCTATAATATATGGATTACCTTCCTCTGAGCCTCATAAACTAGGAGTTAGACTATATGGTAGCTATTCACCTTGTTTCTTAGGATGCTTGTCACGTGGTGCCTCACCATAGGGAGCACATAACCTCACGCTTTATGACTTTACACTTTCACCCCTTGTGGTGAAGGTCACTCATCTGTCACCCCCGGTCAGCCAGCGACATGACCCATAAACTACTGAGTATCCCACCCCACGGCCCCAACCTGGCCCCTAGCTTTCCTACCCTACCTTTGCCTCCTTTCCTTGTCCTATAGCCTCTCTCCCGCCCTTTTCTCCACCATCCCCTGCTTTGGTCTCAATCTATAGCTTATACTGTCATCAATAGATGCTCGGAATTGCTTGCATTAAAACATGTTTTGCAAATCAAGTAATCCTAATATTACATGTGAAAATTGTCCCAAGATTTCTTAGCCACAAAAATAGGTAGTGGCCTTACTTCACCTGCTCACCACCTCTTCTCTCATTTGCTCAGTTGCTTGTATGTGAGCTACTCGGTAAGCTCCTGTTACAGACACCATAAACTAATAGTTTATGGTTGCCATAAGATCCTTTAAGGTCTTGCCTCATTACACTAACATGTTATATTAGGCCTGGTCTATACCATAGCCCCATATTTCATCTTCAGGCATGTATAGGTTGTGGGCTACCCTACTGCCACCTCATATAAGAGATACCTTTTACCTTTGACCGGACTGTGAACACGCCAAGCCTCCGAAGCGGGCTTTACCTTTCAATGACACAATAGTGCATTTATGAACTATCCCCTACTAGCTGTCATGACACATGAATGCATACATGTACTATGCCGATCCTATCGAAGTATCAACCATAAAGGGTAGGCATGAATGCAGCCCTAGCCATTCATTGCCTTATATCAAGTTATTGCTAGGGCTGCATTCATTTTATGGATTATGACCAAAAGTGGGACAAAACATGACAGCACTATGCAGACAGGGCTCAACCACGGATAATATATAACACTTTACAGGTCTACTTTGTCTACTCTAGTACTAATCCTTTTATAGGTCTCGACCACGCCTACTGGCTTAATGTGGACACATGTTCATATCTACACAAAAACTAATCCTCGTTTTTATTTGCTCTTTGACAGGTCTCGGACATGACCACTGGCATACTGTACGTCTTCACGTGGACCTGACGTCGGGAGACATCAGGGCCTCTGTCGACACAGACAGGGCCCAGAATGCAACAGTCACACAGGAAGTACTGCAGAGCATGCGCAAAGACCTGGAAGGTTCGTCACTGACGTCCATCACATCATTAGGAGGTAAGTGTGGTTTGACTTTGTCAATTACACTTTTATGTTGGAAGGTTATTTTTCTTCAATGTGAATTTCAATTTTGTGTCAGACTCATAGGAAATTCATCAGATTGTATAAAACTATGGTAATGCAAGTGTTAGGAGCAATGGGTGTTACAGAAATGCCTCATATTGGAAACAGTCATTAAGGGCAGGCAGAGCATTACACCATAGATAGGACAAATAATATGTCATGTCTACCCCCTATTGTAGTTCTTTCTAAGGTTAATGACAAGCTTTGAAGACCTTATATCGAATTAATAGGGAATATGCAAATGAGCTTTGGTATATATACAGCATAGTCCATGCAATTCCGAATTACCATATCCTTAACCCAGTTCCTTTACACACATACACATAATAACTTCCACACCCTGAGGGATACAGCTCTGCTTCTGCTTCTTGCAGTACATCAGCATAAAGAAGTACTTACCAAGAGGCACATGTACAAACACCATTATGCAGAGGTGCTTGGATGTATACCGTAGCCAGCTGTTTGTATCATTTATTAGTATATATTTATGTAGGAGGGCAAAATCATTATATACAAGAAGGTTAAATTGACCCTTTAGACACAATATGTTTCTTATCTCCTATTACTGCAGGGGCGTGGAGAGCAGTTTCAAAGTAGGGTGCCTGAGGGGTATTTTGATCCTGTTTGACCCCTTTTTACTTGACCTTTTTGGTTTGAAGTGGGGGGGGGACATGTCCTCCCCGTCCCTACTCGGTTGCCACACCCCTGCCGCCCGGCCTATAAAACTGTGACAAACAGGAAACCAAAGCTTTAATATGACTATTGTATTGCTTGAGTTCATCCAAATAATTAGTAAAGGCCTATGACAGGTAAACTCATGATATTCTTCATAACATTTAATCTATCATGGAGGGATGTCTCAAGGGTTTATGCTGCAGTAATAACTCTGTACCGTTGAATAACTCACAGGTTCCCAACAGCTACGGGCTGTGTCTCACGAACTTAGGCCAATGTTTTTGTCTCTGACCGGGTGCCGTCTCTGACCTGGTGCCGTCTCTGACTAGGTGCCGTCTCTGACCCTTTGGCAAGATAAGGTCAAAATACCAACAGCAGGAGGCTAATTATAATCATAATTATGATTATATAACAACTGCCATAAAAAAAATTAAAATCCTTATATGAGAATAATTTCTTTTAAAACACCTTGTTTCTGACAGCTGGTCAGAGACGGCACCTGGTCATAGACGGCACCCGGTCAGAGACGGCACCCAGTCAGAGACAAAAACAATGGCCCAAGTTTGTGAGACACAGCCTACGATTCTTACCATGTCAGTCACAAACGCTTGGCACAGCACCATTGGTATTGCATCCGTATATGTTTGCATGTCTAGCACCATGAACAGCCTATCTAAACAGAGACTGGCACATGACAGAGGCAGTAGCATGGGCAACACAATAGCAGGTGGTGCCCCATAAATATGGCAGTGTGATGATATTGTAATTCCCATGGCTGGGAAAAAAATCATTTAAATAGATACTGGATAAATATCAAAATGATAATGTGTACATTGAGATTTATGCAAAAGGCAACTTGAAGTGCAGTAAATGAAATGTGAGGAAATGTGGTATCATGACGTCTACAAGGCTTAAAGTTTCACTTTGTAGGACCAATGCTTTGGAGTTTCAGGTCCTTGCTCATAATCCATGAATGTAGCCAACTGCATGCAGGATTTAAGGAGAGGTCAAATATTCAATCAATTTGCAACTGGCACTCTGTCCCTGAAACGTCCTATTTCCTAGGTCAGTATGTATACCACCATTCATAGACCCTGCTCTACAGCACTGTCCTTTTTCTCGGCCACCAACTATACAGAATTTGAGACAACATCAGTCTCCATTTCCCGATCCCCTGTCTGCCCCAATACTGCTGCTTATATATAAAGATATGGCATGGCGTGTATGAATACAAAGGGACTACTTTGTGCAGCCCCAGGAGATATCTAGCCAATGTATTTAGAGACTGATACATCCTGATACTAATACAACCTGACTCTGGTATGGGAGGCTCACAGAGGGAACTCAGAATAGCTGCCACTGTCAGATGTGGCGTCCTCATAGCACAAAGAAAGACAGTGAAGACTTTGGTTCCCTCCCTGTACTGCACATGCCTTGTCCTGAAAAGAGGCGAGCATCTTTGTTTACCATGCTGTCCTTAAATGGTATAAAGTCATGGTTCTCCCACTCATATTTAATTAGAAAGCATACAAGTGGGTAATGCTCTTAGTAAGGATTATAATTGTGTGTGGGAGGGAATCCTGTGAAGTTTATAATCTTATCAATCCAATCCACATCCACTAGTGTAATATAAATTTGTGAGATTAAAAAAACAGCTGAGTCATGCTTTTCTGTCAGTGGAAGCTCCACGAGTGTTCATACTTTTACTGCCAGCCGCCACTCACCCTACTACCAACTATCAGGCACCCTCTCCAAGACAGACAGACACCCAACCAACCATAGTATCTGAGATTTAAAAAAAAGCAGTGTTTGTCCAGAAGAAGCAGGGTAGTATTTGTGTGTTAGATGAAGCTCCACAAGTGTCGGACTATCTACTGCCAACACTCTACATACCTTCCAACCCCCCACCCCCCACCCACACACACACTACCATTGCTGTGCCTCTACATGGGTAAAAAACAACACGGGCGACACGGCCCTTTTAAAAATCGACGGACCCAGGAAAATTAGAGTTAAAAATCGACCCACAGGGGTTTTACTCTAAGTTCTTATATACCAAAAACTCGACACTGTGACACGGCCCTTTTGCTTTAATCCGACATGGCGACACAGTCAAAATTCAGGGGACCCATGTTGAGGCACATTGCTGTAACCACTATATCCCAGTAACAAGTTTACATCTCCTTCATGCCACCTACCTCCACCACCATCACCGCAACCTTACATTAGGTGAGGACACATACATAACACATGAGTTCTGACTCATCCATGTCACTCCATACCCTGTCACTAACCTACTCAACAGCTGGGACATGGATGGGTATTACTGACACCCAGGTGCTGGAGGAAGACACACTCACCTAGGACCGAATAAACATACTTACCGCTCTGTCTGTGTATGCTGATTAACACACATACATAACCCATGAGGGCTGTCAGAACCATTTTTATTCCATGTGGAGAAACAAAGTTACTATGCTTAAGTACTAAAATGGCCATTCTCCACACCCCCATGGAGAAACTGGTGCTCATTCTCCATGGGCTGTTTCTCCACTACTACTTCTCTCAGAGATCACTCTAATCTGTCTGAACTCCTGGTTTCTCCACTTGTGTTGTTTTTGATTGCATCACACTCAGCTGGGCCTCGTGTGATACAATCCAATGCACCACTTGTGGAGAAACCTGTTGTTAAGACAGATTATTGTGGACCTCTGTCTATGTCTCTATCTTAGTGTGTCCTGACTTACCAAACTGTTGGGACCAGGCTAGATATTATAGATACATGCACACACACAGGTGTGGGTAGAAATGACACAGGACCCAGGACCCAGTACCATGCTTACCACTCTGTCTCTGCAGGCAGATAGCACATACATAACACATGAGGCCTGTGAGCATTATCCGTCTCCGTCCCCTGTCACTAGTCTACATAAGAGCTAGGATGTAGACATGTGTAACACAGCTGTGACAAAGCAGTAACACCTTCTCACACACTCACTCATACTATACCTTGTCAGAGAGGACACAGCAAGCCCCCTGACTGAGGGTATTAGGACCTTCATTGGTGCTAATGGTGACACCTACAGGGGGAGGTCAGCCTCATCCCTTTGGTGGTGGCATTATAGGCCATAAAACGTTGGGAGTGGCACTTCAATTAATACCCTGGAGGAAGTAGCTAGTGAGGTGAGAAGTGTGTTTTATTTGGCCTATCAATGTGAGCACTGACCACAGCTATAAGTCTCCCACAGAGGACTCATTAGCCAGGCCCTCCCAGACAAGGTATAACCCCCATTGCCGAGTAATATGCCTACATCCCCGTTTGTGCAGCATATTAACACACATACATAACACATGAGGCCTGTCAGTACTATTCGTCTCTATCCTCCTCTGCCTTACCTACCTAGACTCAGGGAGGCACTGGTTAGGCCAAAAAAAAATAAAAGGTATGTTTCAGGTAACATGGGAAGAAAGACTAGGGTCGGTAGGTCGGATATTTATTTTATTTTATTTTATTTTTTTAACATGAAAGTACTAGCCATCCTCCGTGTTAACACTAAAAATGACCCAAAAAGTGTAAAAATTTGAAATTTTCTTCAAAATTTCACAAAATAACGTAGGGTCGGCCCTGTTTTTAGAGGGTCGGTCGGGTGACCTGAAACAAACCTTTTTTTTAATTTGGCCTTACTTGCATGGTATTTTGCTATTTACCTATTTTGTGGACGTCTAAGAAATCAGAATGCCCTACGGCCTTTGTTTATGGCACCCTCACACCACATTGATGGCTAAGTTGATATGGCTGATGAAACATCAGTAGTGCCATACCGGTGGAGGTTTGGTTTTCAGCAACCAAACAAACAGTCTATACGAAAAGTTTTTCACCTTGCAGGACATTCGGTCCCCCAGATTTGTAATTCTGCAGGCCCGGCTAAATATTTGCAGGCCTGGATACCCCAGTTATTTGTTTGTATCAAGAAATTTAGTATAAAACAGAAAATTTAGATAGGAAATTATGTTAATTGGAGGTTACTGGTATACTTAAATCAATTTAATAAGGCCAAAAAAGAAAAAAGGTTTGTTTCAGGTCACCCGACCGACCCTATCAAAAGAGGGCCGACCCTACTTTTTTTTTATGCAATTTTGAAGAAATTTTGAAATTTTGACACTTTTTTGGGTCAATTTTAGGTTTACAAAAATTTTGAATTTTTTTTCCACATTTTTCCACTTTTTTTGGTATCGCAGAGGGGCTGTAAAAAAAAAAAAAAAGAGTAAAAAAAAAAAAAGATCCGACCTACCGGCCCTAGATTTTCATCCCATGTTACCTGAAACAAAACTTTTTTTTTATTTGGCCTAATCATTATTTGTAAAATTTTGTGTTTTTCGCACACAATATTCAGGCTTTCTGGTTTACTCTCTAAAAACCTTAATAATGGTCCGATTTACACACCGTAAAAGCTGGCATGTAACCACGGATGAGAGCCAGCCATTAGGTCCGGCAGACACAGACTTTCTGCCCAACCAGCAGGCTTTTAGCCGGCTATAGCCGGTGTCAGGCAGGATTTCGTATAGACTGAACAAACCCAGATTCCCTTATCTGTCAGTGTCACAGCCGCTGCTACATGGTAACATGCTTACCTCCCCGTGGGTACATTGGTATACATAATACATGAGGACTATCACTCCACCTCAGCCGCAGCTAGTACGCGAATCAGATCACTGGTGCAGCTTATACGTGAGTTTTTGCTCCTATAGTACAGTACTAAAGTCACCATAACCAGATCGCTGGTGCGGCTTATAGGATTGGCCCAAAGTTGGGGTGCGGCTTATACGCGAGTTATGCTTATACGCAAGGTTTTATGGTATGTAGAAACGCATTGGGTACTGCATAGCATTTCGCTGAGACAATCAGGGTTTCAGCCTCAACTACCTTAAAACATGTTAATGTGGCCGGGGGTAGATCACCATACATAAGACATGAGGCGTGTCACTCTCAATTGTCTCCATCTTCCTCTGTATAACCTGACTTACCACTCAGTTAGAAATTGGGTCCTTCAGGGCATCTTGCTCAATTTTTTATAGAGGTGTAAGGGAAGTGGTTTCCCACCCCCTTCCGCTCACCGAACAGACCCAGTAACGTACGGTGCAGTCAAGTTGTCAGATGGGGATGTAGCTCAGTGGTAGAGCACTGGCTCATGGGTCAGGAGGTTGTGGGTTTGAATCCCGCTTTCTCCAGATGATTTTTCAGCGACCGTTACAGAGGTTTAAGGAATCAGCCTGCTACAAAGTTAAGCCAAAGAGAGAATAATAAGAGAGCCTACTGGCCGATTTTCTGTGGTCTTAATCCTATGCCGCCATTGAAATTCAATATATGAGTAATAAAGGTTACGCTTGAATTTTTAAAGTGTTTTATTGGGTTGAATAATAACAAATACATAATAAAATGAAATGAAATTAACCTAGCACATGTGCATTGCATTACTTACGCTAGGACCCCTTGACTGTTCAGTATGTAGATGGCGTTAAAGAACACAGTATGACGGACTACAGTGTTAATTATACCCTTATTATCATGAAAAAAAAGATAGTTTCGCTACAAAACTTAAAGGGTATGAATGCTCTTCATCTTTCATCTAAGGCTCTCAAGTGGGAAAATGTGGCATCTAGTGCCGCAGACAAAGCTTTAATTTACCACCTGTAACAAAAAAAGACTCAGATGCCATATCTAGTGTAGCGAATCTTTTGTATATATGTTGCTATATGCCAAACCCGTTGTTGCCATTTTGGTTTCTAAATGACTGTTTATTTATTTTTGAGTGAAAATAAGAAAATAGTAAGACATTCTTGTCAGGCAGCTGTGGGCCATAGATCGACATGTAGGTGGATAATTTTTTGTATCAATAGGCTAATGGGCGTTGAGGAAATTCACTGAGGGAGAATGTGTGAGCCTAACCTTTTGAGCATTAGTCATTTCACAGCCAGGCACATTGCCCCAATCACGGCTCTAAGTAGCCATGTCTCACCTCTTGTTACATTACAAGCGCCCTCTCCCCTTTTACATGCACCACTTACCCACTCAGTTCACCTGGTGACACCTCATGCCTGACACCAGCACCTAGAGTTATTCCTAATGGGCCATGACAGCAATCTTCTTCCTATTCCTCTGTAATTACAGAGTGTCAGGTCTGCCATCATTGCAGCTTTTACTCTCTTTGTGCATGGACTACAGGATATATCTGTTCACTTGAGGACATTAGCCTTAAGGCCACAAGGATGCATTTAATGATGAATGGGAATTATCTGTTAAATAACATCCTCCAGTTCATTTTTGTATGCCAAAAACACTGCAGCCTGAGTCTTAGGTTCAATTCTGTATACAACTGACACTGCAGCCTGAGTCCTAGGTTCATTTCTGTATACTACTGACACTGCAGCCTGAGTCTTAGGTCCGTTTCTGTATACTACTGACACTGCAGCCTGAGTCTTAGGTTCATTTCTGTGTACTACTGACACTGCAGCCTGAGTCTAAGGTCCGTTTCTGTATACTACTGACACTGTGGCCTGAGTCTTAGGTTCATTTCTGTATACTACTGACACCGCAGCCTGAGAAGTAAGTCCACTTGGGTATACTACTGGCAATGCAGTTTCAGTCTTAGGTTCATTCTTTATACTACTGACATTGTAGCCGGGTCATTTCTATACCCATTTGGAAACGGAAATAAGCTCAGGAGATTTTGCTAAATGCTTAACTGCCAACATTTTGGTTCCGGTGTTCTGACATTAAGATAGTCGTGAATCACTCACCAGTACTCTGTGGGGAATAGTCGGATTTCCAATGGACAACATGTACATCAAGGAGCAGATGGGTCAAGCCACTAACTTGTGTTGGTTTGGTTATTTAAGGCGTTTTTAGCCCTTTTACCCTACAGAATTGAGAGTTTTGCATCAAATCTCATAATCTTTTGTTGATGGGGTGAAAACATCGCCAAAATTGCCCAAAAATTTTTGATTGTGTATTGGGTCAAAATTTTGCGTTTTATGGAGCCCCAAAGGCGAAAATACTCCAGAAATCAGTAAAAATGACTAAAGTTACATGTTTTGTATGCCCCCCATGTCCCCCGGGGCACCTATAGTCAATCCTAATTGACTTTTTCCATCAGGCCTATGTTAAAGTACATGGATTCAAGAAGTTTTACCCAGGTATGAAGCATAATTTTTTCACCGTATGCAATATATATATAAAGAGAAAACATCAGGTGGAAGTCAGTGGCGTTAATCTAGAGCACCACAGAGGTCTATGAGGAAATCACCCCAAGTCATGTAGGCAAGTCACAGGCAATACATCTGTGAGCCACACATAGGTATATATCCTCTTCCCTCCCAGCTACCCATCCCCCCCCCCCCCCCCCCCACAAACCCACTACATGATTCTGGATGCATCACCCTATATTGAGCTGACCGCCTACTGCCTCTGTTGTGTGCCTGTCCTGGGCGCTACCACTCTATGGGGAGGATACCCTGACAGTGGCTGCATGCATCCATACATATATGGATGTAATACCCACAGTGCTCCAGCCCCATGTGTGGGTGACAGGAATTGTCAGAAGTCTTCGAGGGCTGGTGCATGAGCAGGGTTCTAAAATGGTGCACTGTCTACATCCCTGGTATGATACCATGTCAAATATATATGTATTTGTATAAAGCTTCAGGGTCACATTGTGCATTACAGACTCTCTATTTTGCAGACAAGTAAGAACTACTCACCAATCCTTAATGCATATATCAACAGGAGGTCTCAAATTCAAGCTCTGCCATTAATCTGTGGGAAATAATCATTCAACATGTCGGAAAATTTTGCCTTGAAATACATTTCAACCCGTCTAACTGAAGATATATCTCAAGTTTATGGCCAATGGCCTGTAATCTCTATCCATGAAAAGAGGTACCACATCAGTATGAATTACCCGCTTGACTGCCTGGCTTTAGTATGAGCAATTCATTGGGTATTGGTATGTATCTGGAATTGGGTTTGGAAGTATGAATACCTCCACTTAAAGTATGCTTTGACCCAAAGCACTTTTTCACTGCTGGACTTCCAATGGTACACTCTTTTTCATATCAGTTTGCATTACTCCCACCCTCTTTGCCTTTAGTAGCCTCCATTTCTCAGCTTATATCCGAAGAAATGGCATGGCATGAATACTAAGACACTCCTCTGTGCAGCCCCTGACGGATTTGAAAGAAATTTATCTTGATGTCCATGATCTCTGGCATGGCACTCTTATATATATAATTCTCATGGGAGAAGCTGGACAGCAGGATCATATGAAGAGCGCTGTGGCCATGTCTCATAATCAACATGCAACAGGAGCCATATATACTGATATTTATAGCCATATTACATACATAGCCTTTTCTTGAAATCAACATGCCCTCAACCACCATTCAAAAGCTCCATATTTGGCAACATGATTTACTTACACCCAGCCAGTGAAACCTCGCCAGAATGGCAGAGATATATATTCAAGAATAAGTTTCATTAGTTATAGTTCAAGGAGAAATCATGAAGTAAAAAACCAGAGGGTGTCTTATCTGCTCAGTGAAGGATTATGACTATCCTATGAAAATCCTATGATATCCCTAATCCACCTGATATGCCTCGCCACTCTGCTCTTATCCTCAAATGAAATAGCAAGTCTGTCTGAGAGGCTTAGCCATGGTTGTTTGTCGAACGAAGCTCAACAGGTGTTCGTCCTTCCCCTGCCAACTCCCCCCCCCTAACCCACGCACCCAGCACACTTACCAGGGACAGGCACAAACAACCTTACAGACACTCTAAACCATTAACCCTCTAAAGACGGCATGTCGCTAAAAGGTGATATATACTGTCATTATGCACCAATACTGCCCTGCCGAGTAACTCCACATCATCACCTCCTCGACATGGAGTCTACCACAGTGTTCCCATCTGCCTCCATCTCCAGGACATGAATCCAGTAACATGCCTACAGCGATGTGGTTATAGAGACATGCATAACACATGTGACCCGCCTTTGTTTTTTGTTCAAACCATCCCTACCTACCTGGTAGACATGAACTGATCTTTTCTTGACACAAGGATGGAAATATATATAATAGTGGCTTTTGTGTGTGTCCCATTTGGTATTATATTTGTAGGATGAAAAAACGGGTCTGCATAATGCAGCCATGTAGTTTAGGATTTCAATTATTTCTCAGTACTGTGTCAGGGAAGCATGGCAACAGTATGACATGCTTTAAGGGTTAAGCGAACAAAAAAACAACCCAGACTTGCCCATCTGTCAGTGTTGCAGCCTCCACTACCAGGTAATATGCTTACCTCCCCGTAGGTACATCACCATACATAACACATGAGGCCTGTCACTCTCATTTGTCTCCATCCTCTCCTAAATAGCTTACCTAGCTACGCATATTACAACTGGGTCTGGCAAGGCATGTTGTTCAACCCGATTTGGGGAGTTTATTGGCATTTGGGGTTAATGATCAGCAAGCATTATTTGTGTTGTAGAACTCAACATAGCCAACACATGAGACATGCTGTGTTCTCATTTCAATGTTACAGCATTAGGTTTTACATCCGAAATTCTTTTTAAACTGTTATACCACTTATACTTGTATGAGGTATTTCAATGCACTATCCGTTCTTGTCGTGCTGGATTAGTACATATTAAAAGTGAATGCACACACTGCCTTAATGCCTTTCTTAAAGTTTCTTTTGGAGGACATTTGCTAACATACGTGTGGCTTAAAAGCCCACATACTTTGCCTTCCTCCCTGCCATAAATTTACACTATGACAGATGGTAAGTAGCATTAAGAGGCCTGCCTGTAAGGCGGCAGACAAAACCCTTCATTTACCGCCTCCACACCACAATAGACTCTCATGATAAGCCTCCTTATATCATTATACACCCTCTCTTATTATGATTACACTCCTTTGTTATATAAAGCCTTCTATAGGGTGCAATATCTCCTACACAATACCTTGTCTGTTAACCCTTTATATATGCTTTAGTGTGCTATGACTGCTATGCCCATTTGTCATCATGATGCTTAAATGCAGCCCTTGAATGTAATTCATGGCTATTGTATTCATGCATCGCATTGTTCTCTTTGGCACATTTTGCATAAATGTAGCACTTGTCAATTAATCATGAATACAACAACACTTTTGACCAGTGTGCAGCATTCACAGGGTTAAAGGACTACTTTCCCTGATACACAAACATGGTCATCATATATAACTCCCTGTACACCAAAGACTACCGTAAAACCTCGCCTATAGGTCGACCTCACTTATAGGTCGAATTGGAATTTTGAGGGAAAAAAATCGACCTATAGCAAAATACATTGAGCTTTAGGAAAACTCCACTTATAGGTCGAATTGGAGTTTGAGATTTATTTTTTTTTTGGGGGGGGGGGGGGGGGGTGGGGGCAAACCCCACCCTAAACCCCCCTAGAGAAGCTTTTCCCAAGGCCAAAATGACTATTATTTCTGGTATCTTGCCCTTTAGACAGCCCCCTACTTCTGGCTCTTTAAATGGTTTACCATTTTTCAAAACCCCACCTATAGGTCGAATTGGACTTTTGGCAAGAAAAATCGACCTATAGCAAAAATTAATTCCAAATAAAAATCGACCTATAAGCGAGGTTTTACGGTAACAGCTTTTCATGAACTAATCAGCCATCTACGACATATAGTGGAGGGCCAATTGTAATCCCGTAGGAATGTCATGACCATTTTAGTTTCTCAACTGAAATCCATAGTTTGAAAGGTTCCGAAGAAAAAAGGATGACCGCTCCAATTTTCATTTTTCATTTTAAGGCGTTTCTAGGCAAATCAAAAAAGTTAACATAGCAACCAGTAAATGGGGCTCCAGCTTCAGAATAAATTGATGTATTAAAATTCTAATCATACCTACCCCCCCTAAATTGAGTATGAGGAATCCAATGGTACCAACGGTTGCCTAGCAACAGGCCGATTTTGTCATTTTTTGCATAGCAACGGTGGAAAAAGTGGTAAAAGGACACACAACACTAGGATATTCAGGTCATATCTATCAAGCTGCACTATTTGAGGATAGTCTACATTGATAATACTCTACTATTGCTGCAATAGCTGCCTAGCAACATACATGCTTTGTGTTTTTTTCCCTACCAACCGCAGGCTTATGGACTAATAGCCTTCAAGGGGTCAAGAAATGCAACTTGGAATCAGATGCTTTATATTCTTAATGCCTAAATTCCAAAATGTCTCTAGGATTTTAATGAAAAGATGTGATTATATGTAAATATAGTCGAACATGTCTGAGTCCTGACAAACTGTTGCCTAGCAACAGGCCAATTTTGTCACTTTTTTGCATAGCAACAGTGAAAAAAGTGGTAAAAGAACACACAAAACTAGGATATTTAGGTCATATCTAACAGGCTGCACTATTTGAGGATAGTGTATGTTGATCATACTCTACTATTGCAGCAATAGTTGCCTAGCAACATACATTCTTTGTGTTTTTTCCCTAGCAACTGCAGGCTTATGGACTAATAGCCTTCAAGTGGTAGAGAGATGCAATTTGGAATCAGATGCTTAATATTCTTCATGCTTTAATTCTAAAATGTTCCTAGGATTTTAATGTAGAGCTGTGATTATTTTTTTGATAAAGTCGAACATCTTAGATTCCTGCAAATGGTTGCCTAGCAACAGGCCATTTGTTGTCATTTTTTGCATAGCAACAGTGGAAAAAGAGGTAAAAGAACACACAATACTAGGATATTTAGGTCATATCTATCAGGTTGCACTGTTTTAGGATAGTGTATGTTGATAATACTCTACTTTTGCAGCAATAGTTGTGTAGCAACATATATTCTTGGTGTTTCTTTCCCTAGCAATCTCCTGAAGGCTTATGGACTAATGAATTTGGGTGGTCAATTTGGAATCAGATGCTTCTAATATTCTTAATGCTTAAATTCAAAAATGTCCTACAGCTTTTAAAGAAAGAGTCTGACATCTTTGATTCCAGTTGCCAGTTTGGATTTTAAAACAATTTCCCCCTGTGTTAGAGGGGACCTTCATGATGGGGGTATGAAGGAGTAAAATAACTTCATCTGGAGCCTTCCACAATACCAATGGGCATACTGGATTCGTAAAAGGCGACAAAACTTTAGGTGTCTCGTGCCTTACAGCTGTGATCAGTTACATAAGCTGTTTGGTATCCGCTACCCATATGCACGGGCCCAGGCCTTTTTGCTGGTGGCCTGGCATGGGATCCCTCCTCAGTGAACCACGTCTGAGATATCAAAGGCCATGGTTTGTCTGCCCACTATGGTACTAGCCCAGGTGGATAGGACCAGGCAAATAAAAGAACACCTGCTATCCTTCGAAAAGAGTAGGGGACGTGCCCCAGTAGCGGTTTTCTCCCTCACCACATAAATGCGGTTATTCATTTCATAGATTCGGTCATCCATAGATGTGGCCACTGCTGTATTGGGCAAGCAGCATATAAATATCTGTCCTACTACTGTAAGGCAGACTACCACTATTTGTGGCTGACTCTTTTCCAACTTGAGATATGCCCCAGGCGTCACAGTACACTTGGACGTTAAACAACCTAATCAATCAATCAAAACTAAAACAATGATTCTGGGGTTCCATATATAAAAATGTCCCTGAGTAAAAGGTTTTCTACTTCTAAGTATCAACCATTATAGTATTCATCCCAATACAGAGTTTTAGACACTACCTTTGCTATAATAAGGTCTAAATATGGTTAGGTTTCAAGAAGATTCAAGGTCAAATATTGTAAGTGGGTGATACTATGGAAAATCAGAGCCAGGTTAGCATCCATTGACGACTGCCGGTGGTGGTCTTGCCTCCTCCTCCAGGTGCCCTAATGACTCCTCCAGGGGGGTAGGCTTCCCCTGATTGATATAGGTGGGGCACACCTTGCAGTTACAATGGTATTGGTGGCCACATGTCGCGGGGGTAAACCCTTTTATGGCTAAAAGAAAACTGAGTTTATCTGATTCTGCCTTTGCTCTGCTGCTTGCTTGCTGCCTGTGGCCTATAGGACTCCCTCACAGGAGAGTTCCACCACTGCTGGTATGTGGCACTAGGTGGCACTGTGGGTTTCCACTGATACTAGGATAACTTCCAGGGAAATTATGCCCAAACAATAATACTGCACATAAATGTTTGAGAACAGACCTATAATACCCCCTATGATACCCCCTCTCCATGTACAACCTCTCAGAGGCTGGCACCTCATTCACAAGAGGTGAAGGCATGAAAGAGGTTTTCTTCTACCAACTTTTCTCCTGTGAAGGATATGACGTCAGCAACTCAGATATACCTTTCACACAACCTATCTCATGAAAATCTTCCTCCCATTGGGACATGCTTGATGATGATGATAAATACATGAGGTAGGGGGCTGAGGGCATGGGGGTTGATGGTGGTAGGATGCCCTTAGCTGACCTGGACTGTTTTCCAGTGCTTCTGGTCCTGGTACAATATTCTAAGCAAACCAGTGAAACACCTACTCTTCTCCCCTATCCATGGCCCCTCCTAACCTATCCACACACCCCTAACCTGTCCACAGCCCCTAAGCGATTCACACCACTTTTTTTCTGTGATGTCATTCCCAAGCTGTTCACACAACCTCTCTCCTGTGAATTTTTTCACTGCTGTGTATCATTTTTTAGGCATAATGATGTGGCAGCTATTGCTTTTTAGTATGTATATCTTTATAGCATTAAACTAGCTCATTATCAATGTCTGATTAATGTTGAATTAACTAATAGGTTCTCCCTATGCCAAACTATAGTTATGTATTATCCCCCAGGTTGTGTTAACAGTTGGGGAGATGATTCACAGTTGAGAGGTGGTGTAAACAGTTGGGGAGATGTTTCACAGTAGAGAGGTTGTGTAGACAGTTGGGAAGATATTTCACAGGGGAGAGGTGGTGTAGACATTTGGGGAAATGTTTCACGGATGAGAGGTTATGTAGCGAGTTGGGGAAGTGTTTCACAGATGAGAGGTTGTGTAGACAGTTGGGGAGATGTTTCATGGATGAGAGGTTATGTAGACAGTTGGGGAAGTGTTTCACAGGGGAGAGGTGGTGTAGACAGTTGGGGAAATGTTTCACGGATGAGAGGTTATGTAGAGAGTTGGGGAAGTGTTTCACAGATGAGAGGTTGTGTAGACAGTTGGGGAGATGTTTCACACGGGAGAGGTGGTGTAAACAGTTGGGGAGATGTTTCACGGATGAGAGGTTGTGTAGAGAGTTGGGGAGATGTTTCACAGGAGAGAGGTCGAGTAAAAGGTTTTACTGGAGACAGATGGTGCATTTGTATCACAGTCCTTCCCTATTCAACCTTATAAACACACATCCTTTGATAAGTGCACAAATGCCCTCTGCCTCTTTTGGGCCATAGCCCACACTCTACTTGATCTCAGGTGTCAATGGAATTTGACTATATTATAGGCTGTAAACATATTTGACCCCCTAGTGATATGGAGTCAAACCTATTTCAAAAGAGTCAAACCCAAATTACTCTAGCTATGATTGGTAAAAACTTAGAGAGTCACTTGGAGAGTCACTGCAGAAGCATCCGAGTGATTGCCCTGTGGCCTCTTCAAGTGATTAATCTATCTTTTTTCAAATGCCAACTATATAATTATACATGGGACCATATATGCTTGATGCTCCACACCTCCCGGTGGGCACAAAACTCAGTTCAACGTTGAATCAACGTTGAATCAACGTTGAATCAATATTGAATCAACATTGACAACCATTCATCAATGCTGACTCAATGCTCTGTGCCCACTGGGCTTGGGAATTGGGATGCCTTCCAGGCGGATCTGAAGGCTGGGATAGAGAGAGATATCGGCTAGTGGTTTTAGAAGGTAGTGACATTTCCCTTTATAGGTGTAAATATATGAAGACGTTCACTTGAGGAAGGTCCTGTAAAAGGATTCCTTCAGTGGCTAAGATTATATCTTTCACAGTAGATGGGTGTGCGAAAGAATCTTTCACACTCTTTCACACAACCTTATCTCCTGTGAAATGATGTGAATGGGCTTCACACATGCCCTATCCCAACACAGCCCCCTATTGTCTCTTTCTCTGTGCACAGCCTCCCTACAATGTGCTTTCAGTTTCATCATATTTTCTTCTTCAAGGACGAAAGGTCAAGATGTCTTAGAATCATGCAAAACAAGGTCAAAGGTCAAAGTTCAGGTCTAATTGGACCCCTAACGAGGGAAGTGACCTTGATCACGGTGAAGGTCATTGTTTAGGTGTCAAGGTCAAGGTTAGGTCACAGTCAATTATGTAAAAAAGGGAAGCAAAATATGTGTTATCCACAATTTTTTCACTGTAAGTCCCCAGAATCATTGTTTTAGAATCCAAACTACTCTTTATCATACTAAGAAGGTATAATATATATGTGGCTGATATCAATAGAATTGTAATGGTTGCTATGGCAACTGGAATCGAAGATGTCGGACTATATTAGAAAAATAAGGTTGGGAACATTTTAGAATTTAAGTATTAAGAATATTAAGCATCTGATTCCAAATTGCATTTCTCGACCACTTGAAGGCTTTTAGTCTAATAGTCTATTAGTATTAGCCTGTAGTTGCTAGGGGAAGAAACACAAGGAATGTATGTTGCTAGGCAACTATTGCTGCAATAGTAAAGTATTATCAACATGTACACTATCCTCAAATAGTGCAGTCTGATATATATGACCTAAATATACTAGCAATAGTAGAGTATTATCAATGTAGACTATCCTCAAATAGTGCAGCTTAATAGATATGACCTAAATATCCTAGTGTTGTGTGTCCTTTTACCACTTTTTCCACAGTTGCTATGCAAAAAATGACAAAATCAGCCTGTTGCTAGGCAACCGTTGGTCAGAAAAGAAAATTGTTGGTACCACTGGATTCCTCATACTCAATTTAGGGGGGGTAGGTATGATTAGAATTTTAATACATCAATTTATTCTGAAGCTGGAGCCCCATTTACTAGTTGCTATGGTAACTTTTTTGATTTGCCTAGAAACGCCTTAAAATGAAAAATGAAAATTGGAGCGGTCATCCTATTTTCTTCGGAACCTTTCAAACTATGGATTTCAGTTGAGAAACTAAAATGGTAATGACATTCCTACGGGACTTTCTTTTCCTACAATTGGCCCTCCACTAATACCATTATCTCCTTTTACTTCATGAGGCTGCTAGGGTTACTCATGTCTGCAAGCAGAGAGGAGGATAACGCTGTACAGGCAGCCTGTAGGAAGCCATATCTGGTTCAGCAATACAGTCAGCCATTTCCTTGGAAATGGCTATTTATGTACCTTTTTTTATATCACTCTGGGAGCTGAGTCCTTGTATATATATAGAGGAAATAGCGGAGTAAGCAGATTTTGTGGAAGTTATATCACATTAAGCACAATATCTAAGGACCCCCCCCCCCCCTCATTAGCTGCATTTCTCTGATTCACCAAGTACAAACCAGCCATCTACCAGATGCATTTCTCTCCTGTTTCTTTATAAGGCTACTAGTGTTACCCATGTCTGCTACCACATAAGACGATAGTGGTGTACAGGTGGCCTATAAGGAGCCATATCTGGTCCAGCACATTAACCAAACTTCCTTTGAGGCCACTATGTTCCAGATTCTCTTTTTTTTTGTTACATTATAGGATTACTCTGGTTTATAGGCTATACCAGCAAAACACTGCTTTTGTTGGAAATTCAGTCCCGCATCATCCCTCAAGGTAGTGCTTTATTCACCATGACTGGGTTAAACCCAAGGGAATGGCCGCCTGCTAGACCTTTGATAAATCATTGCGATTCACAGTGCCAAGACCAGTACCCTGTGAGATAATTTTCCTGTTACCGTCTTGACACTACACCATTAAGATAGCACATCTACAGTCCAATCTTAACCCTCACCTCATCTACCTAGACTGCTCAGGGGGTTTAAGGGTGAGAGTGGCACTGTGATCCTGAGATGGGAGAAGCCATTGGATGTTTGGTATTAGTGTGGTAATATTGTTGTGCCAATGCTGTGCTTATACTATTATTTGGTATCTTGTTCTACCCTCTGCCAGTTACTGATCGCTCCACCTCCTACCAGTTACTGCTCACTCTACCTCCTGCCAGTTACTGCTCACTCTACCTCCTGCCAGTTACTGCTCACTCTACCTCCTGCCAGTTACTGCTCACTCTACCTCCTGCCAGTTACTGCTCTCTCAACCTCCTGCCAGTTACTACTCGCTCTACCTCCTGTCTGTTACTGCTTGACCTGTTAATTACGGTCATCTATTCTCACTAAACCTCCTACCAGTTATTGCCTGTACTGCCTCCCGTCAGTTATAGCTCACTAGATCTGTTAGTTACTACTCATTTTACCTACTGCCACCTGTTCTTATTAAACATTCTGTCAATACCACTCTTTATTTCCTGTTATTCACTGTTACTGGTGGGACAGAGTAAGTGCCATGGCCTCACTGTTGACTTAACGACCCCACAAAGCACCCCTAATCAGCCCTAGCTCAAGGGATGTAGTGCAGGGTCTGGGGGATAAAAAAATGGCTGACTTTTACTGTGGGTAGATTGTGGATTATGAACCTCGGCTAAATCCCCCTCAGCCGGGTGGCATTTAGAAAGAGCCACTGTGCGGCTGACAAGAATATATCACCCACAGCCAACGGTGTGTGTGGGGTCATTCAGGTCAGGATTGATAGCTATTGCTGAACTGATAGGCGTCATTAGGAAGATATGCTTAATTACATAAAAAGCAAAATACCTATCTAGGGGTTCATCTAGGGATGTAAAGGTTGTTATTGCCAAATCACAGATCTATGCGCAGGTGGATAAATCCTAAAGAATACAGAAGCAGCAGCAAAAGTGATGAAGGTCCTCATAAATTTGCCATCCAACATTTTTACAGATTGCATTCGTTCCATAGTTAATAGGATTAATAGATGTTCCCTCCTCTTGAAAGGGGTATACATTTGTGTCCTCCTTCTTTGAAATATTGTTAACTTATTGCATAAAATGGAATAATTCTTTTCTGCCCGCCAACCTTAAAGAACTTAAACATTTTTTAGGGCCAACTCACTCAACCAAATCCTCAACCAAATCAAATCTGCAGCATAGCACAGATTCAGGAACAGCAAGATAGGGACATTGATCTGCATATATCTTCCTTTTCCTATTAGACCCTGGGTCATTGCAGATTTCCATATTTTCTCCTTCAGCTTCTGAGATGTCCTCAGGCATACCTGGGTCTAACAGACCCGCTCCCCAAACCACCCCCTCCCAGTCCCCTTTCATACACAGTGGACCTTCCTTTCCAATCTCTGCCCATCTCAGTGAGACTTGGTGAAGTAATCATCCTCCTACCCTAAGGTCCCCACAGTATCACACAGACTAGCAGCGGCTCTGTCAGATGCAAAGACTGCAGGGATGTACACATAGGGAATAGTAGTCAGTGTAACCATCTTGGGTTCCGTTGTAGCTGTCATTGGTTTTCTAGTTGAGTATCCTAGTTCAATTATTGTAAATTGATGGTCATGGCTATATTGGATAGTCTCCTGGGACCAAGAGTATAGGTATGGCGATATCTATCACTGTGGCCATCTTAGTTTTCAAAGCAGAACATGATTTCCAAGATTTCAATTCAGTTGTATTAAAATCATTTGATGGTCATGGCTCTCTTGGTAGGTCTTCCATGTGTTTGATTGAGACCGGGGATGTGTATCATTAGTGCACTTGGTCAGAAAAATGCATTGGATTTTAGAAATTAACATTCTTCGAAAATAAAGTATCATATGATACAATATTGTTATGTCCAAATTTACAGGTTTGTCACGACCTTCAGGACTCCTCCCTATGTCTTATGATAGCTGCTAGGACAGCACTGAAAGTACCACAAAAGAAACTGAGTAGTTCACATAGAGACGAGCAGCTCAGAAGAACCTCATGAGCAGCTCAGGTTTCTCCGATGCCCCGAGTTGGCCCCAGGTACCGTCCAATCCTACAGACCTAATTGGCCTCTGCTCAGGGTATGTTATTATTATCAGGATTTTTCATCAAATGCTGAGCAGGGGATCAGGTGAGTAGATTTGTGCAGGATCTGAAGGGCAGGCTGATGTGATGAGTTGGTACTGCATGGAGATATAGGTATCACATTTGGCATCAAGAGGCTAGAGTGACACTGATATCATTTCTAGTCCTAATGCGAAATCTCTATGCTGCAAGTATTCAGTAGGCTCACAGGGCCAGGTTACAAATGAATAGTGACATAATTAAGTCATATGCCTCTGTCTAATGCAAAGATATGTTTTCTCTTTTAAAGTAGCTGATTCAACTTGGTCAGGTTTGGTCTGAAAGGTAAACAATAGCAGTGCTAAGGTTGCACCTTTAAGAAAAATCTTTTGCAGATACACGACCCTTTTGCTTTGGAGGACCAAAGTGCTGTGTAAATTAGACATACATAAATATTTTGGGACATTGTGCAGATAAAAAATGCCATTACAAAGAGAAGGTGAGAACCACAATATTCATTGTATGCTGATAATGGTATCCTTAAACTTGCGATTCACCATCAATACTGGCATTGAAGCAGCAACTAAAATGATGGCAAGACCAAGTTTATATCAGGTCCGGTAAATGGAGGAAAACCCTCCCCAGAGCTGTTATTTACACCAGTGTTAATTTTTACAACGCAGGTAGGTGTGAAAACACTGCAGGGCTAGAATTAGCAATGGTTTTGCTTGTAGCATAAACACTACAGGGCTAAAATTAGCAACGGTTTTCTTATAACCCATTTGCTGAATTTTCTATCATTTTGCTGTTAAATGTATATATCCCATAAGATAGATTAATGTATGCTCTTGAATCATACATGGGGAATAGTGAATCATACAGGTGATTGCCATGAAATCACATATAAATAAGCTTTTTCTATAGACTTTCCCTCTGTGCTCCTCCATTTCACCCAGTAGGCAGTGAGCCCTGCAGTGTTTTCACACCTACCTGCGTTGTGAAATTTGATACTGGTGTAAATAACAGCTCTGGGGAGGATTTTCCTCCATTTACCGGACCTACATATGCGATAGCATACAAATATAGGATGCAGCCTGAATACACTTTCTAAAGGTACACTACAGAACTAAAATGGCCAGAAGCAGACAATGAGTATGGCGTTTTGGGTTTTCTCAATTTAAGGTTTCAGCTTATACGAATTGTAGGGTCATAGGCGAGACTATGATGTATTCACTGGCACTGTATTGACGCATCACATTGACAAATCAACATAAAGTGTTAGACCAGTACACTGCAAATCCATAGGTTGAAGGGTTAGTCAGTAACGACTAACCTAGGTTGGTCATAAGAGTGTTATTCACAATGGCAAAGTTATATTCAAAAATGACCAAGGGGTCAGTCAGTAGTGGCTAACCTAGGTCCATTATTGGTGTGTTGTATTTGTATACCACTAGTTGGGGCCATCTGTGATGACCACTCAGTGGCTCCCCCTGGAACTAAAAAGACTAAGGTGGGATGGTCAGTAGTGACCAACCTGACAATAATGACTAATCTAGGTTGGTTGTATAGGGAGCCGAAAAATGACAAACTAGGTTAGGCACTAGTGACTGAGAGGTTGGGCCTATAGGGAGCCTAGGAATATCAGTGTGAAATGCAGACACATGTTTGTGACAGACTCCATTCTTTATGTATGTGTCTGCACCCACAGGGGCTATAAGCATGTTACTAGGTGCAGGGTTAGGGGCTATTCAATCTACTACAGGGTGTCTGAGGACCATCAGAAGAGGCCTTTCACTCTAGGAGACAGCTAGTGTACTGCGTAGGGAAACGCCCTCCCTTCACATAATAGCCCAGGCGATATGTGAATAAATCGTGCATTGGGTCGTAGAAGCATGAAATCGGACACACTTGAAGTCCATGTGAATATGATGAACTTCAAAGTTAGGGCCAGCAGAAAAATGCATTATCATAGGCAGGGCAGCCATTTTGTTTTGGCATCATTAAATAAATGTTTGTGTGCATAGAGAGACGCGGTCTCTATGGGCCTATAAAATGGAACTGCCAACTATTCCTCCAGGGGGCAGGGCAGTGAGGGACACTGACCATGGCTCCCCCTGGGTTCACAGGTGGACACTGGACCGGGCCTGGACCACACCTGACCAGTGGCTGCTTGGTTACCGGGGTGGAGAGACTGAACTTTTTTCTTTGTACCGAGGGTACCGAGGGTACCGAGGATTACCAAAATGGTTCGAAAACTGGTGAAATGCTCGGAGTGTGAGCAACTACACCAGCCTAAAGGGAGAGGTACGTGTCAGTATATTACCCTGGCCAAGCAGGCCGCTTTAAATGTTGGTGCACCAGAGGGAGAGTGGAAGCACCACCTGGACCTCAACTTGATAAAGGCGGACGGGGAGGAGTACCTAGGTACCAGCAGCACGGAGTCAGCCCTGGTCAAGGAACTACTCAAGGAATGCAGAGAGTCCAGACAATTCATGCACCAACAAATGTCGTTAATGACTACCATGATGCAGAGCATGTCCGGGCTAGGCGTGCCGGCACCAGGCACAGGGGGGCAAGGTGTCATGGCGCCCGGGTTGCCGCCACAACCGGGACGCCAACCATCCATGACCAACCCTCTAATGGGGTGGGGGGATCCCCTCAATCAACCCCCCACCCCACCCACCGCCAACCTCCAGAAACCTCTCGGTGCTGTGGGAGGGAACCTGGACACGGAGGAGGTGGGTAATGGGGACGAGGACATGGCGAGTAATGGTGACGACGAGGAGAGGAGAAGATCGTCGGCGGAGATGCAGCAGATGCAGCAAAACCTACTTCTCCTGAACAGCATCCTGGCCGGGAGAGGCCAGGCACAGCCACCAACGCTACCGCCCCAGGAAATCCGGGCAGGCCAGAGGTTCCTACCTTTTGGTCAGCTGCAGCAGAATCCCGGGCTGTCGGTGCAGTATGCGGCATACAGTGGGGCGGGTGCCCCAGGTGCAGCACCGGCTCCCACCCACTTCCAGGCGGGACAACAGCCGGTCTACATAATTGCAGAGAAGGAGCCCCATGGTCGTAAGTTGATTACTTTTGATCTAGAACCTCACATGCACTATGACAGTATAAAGAAACCGTGTATTCAGGATGTTATATCTGCCAGTATGAGTCTGCTCACTAGTATGATTGATGCCAATGTTATTGGGACTTACAATTACGCCAGGCATGTCAAATACCTCACAGACAAGGTGGGGGTCTATGAGGGGGGGGGGCCTTGGTCAAATATGACAGGGGTATGAGAGAGAGGGCAGAGAGGAAAGGGATCAGGTCATTCTGCTATGGGGACCACGACCAGTTCACAGAACATCTAGGCATGGAGAAGATGGAAGCCATCATGCAACTCAGGAGAGAGCAGGAGAATAGGTCTCAGAACCGCAACAGGAATAGCGGGGGGAGACAGGGGGGCAGGGGGGGAGGGAAGTATGGGCAAGGGGGTTCTTATCAGGGGTCAGGGGGGGACAGGGGCAGCTGGGGCAATGCCAGAGGAGGCAACTCCAACTCCAACATCTGCTGGGAATTCAACAAACCTGCTGGATGCAGGTGGGTCAATTGTCGCTACTACCATGTGTGTGAAGAATGTGGTGGGGATCACCCTGTGTCCAGATGCAAGGGAGGCAAAGGTGATTCCCCAAGAGGACCCAGTAAAGAATAGGATGAGGGGGCCCCTGGTTCAGTATCATACCGTATGCGGGGGCCACGACAGATGGGCCCGAGAGAAGGGGGCGTGGCACATATGCGTCACACGGGGCGCCAAATCACCGATAGGAGGTCACTAGGGGAAGCTGAAGGAGGGGAGGCGTCATCTAGCACCAGGAGCGTTCTCCCCCGCATCTATGGATCCAATTTTGGTAAGGAGAAGGTAGAAAATATTAGCATTATTCGTGACAACATGCCTTCGTCAAGCGCTGGGAATGTGGATTGTTTACACTCGGTGGGCGCCGCCATCTTGAATCACGCGGGAGCCGAGAACGGGCGCGAGACTTGTGACGTCACAATTGCAAATGGCGGAGAAGACGAGCAGGTGGGCGGCGGAAGGTTAGCAGCTTCAAGAAAACTGGAAATCTGTGAGTTGCATTATGACATCGGCTGTTATCAGTGTGAGAATTGGGAAGTAGAGGATGTGGAGGTGAAGTGGGCACAGGAAGTGGCAGGTATAAACCGGAATTCGGCGTGTGGTTACAATATCCCCGATTATCGCTCGCCACAACAAATCGAACCGGTCATAGAAAACTCTGCTTTTGTCGATGGTCAAACAATCCACCGACCATGTGGGAACAAATGCCTAGGTCAGCACAGATTAGCAGGCATGCCTCTTCAACTAAACCCATGTGCCTTTTTTGACGAATGTTTTGGACATACGGGGGGTTGGGACATAGAGGGGAAATATATATTTGAGGGGGTGCGGGACGGGTTCCAAATTGTGGACGACGAGTTTGGTGAGACATATGAGCGCCCTAACTATGATTCTATTTTGAAGCGCGAAGCACGCGCCAAGATGGGCGCGGTGGTACAGGAGGAGCTACAGAATGGGAAGGTCAAGGTCGTCCAGCACAAACCTCAGTGCGTGCATGCCTTGGGGGCAATCTTCAAGCAGGATGGGTCTATTCGGCCCATAACAGACTGCAGTAGGGGGAAGTGGGGTGGGACTGAGGAAAGTATCAATGACCACATGGGAACAACATGCAACAAGTTTTCTTATGTAAAGGTGGACAGGGTGGTGGAGGACATGACTCCTGGGTGTTGGTTCGGAGTGGTGGATATCAGAGCAGCGTATCGCTCGGTGGCCATCAAGCCCGAGGACAGAACCAAACAGGGCTTTGTATGGAATGTCAATGGAAGGGACAGGTACTTAGTGGATTGTGCCATGTCATTTGGCATAAAATGCACCCCCTACATTTTCACCAAGATTACGGAATTTATTGTCAGATGTCTGCACAGGAGGGGCATTGAAGGAGTGTACGGGTATCTGGATGACTACATTGTCATAGGACAATCCATGGAGGAGTGCAGGGCCAAACAGGCGGCCTTAATTGATGTCCTGAGGAAGTTAGGCTTCCACATCTCATGGAAAAAAGTGGTCACGCCCACCCAGGTGGTGCGCTACTTAGGCCTAGAGCTAGACAGCCTAAAGATGGAATTGAGATTGCCGCAGGACAACGTGGGGAAAACCATGAAGTTGGTCAAGGAATTCATGGGCAAGGACTGTTGCACTAGGAAGGATTTGCAGGTGCTCACTGGCTATCTAGCTCATGCTAGTCAGGTGGTGCGGGGGGGACGTACATTCTCTCGCAGGCTGATAAACCTGCTCAGGTACATACAGGATGATGGGAAGGTAGTGCATATACCGTCCTGGATGAAAGAAGATTTAAAATGGTGGTATCATTTTGTAGATGTGTTCAATGGACGAGCCAAGGTCATTCAAGGGAGCAGCATGGAATCCCCGCAGGTGGAAACAGATTCCTCAAAAACTGGGTTTGGGGCTAGATGGGGGGAGGATTGGGTAGGGGGGGTGTGGGAACCTGAGGTTCACCGCGGCTGTAGGGACTACCTGGATCATCACTGGTCGGAGCCTCCTGTCGAGTGGAGCGAGGATGATGACATCAACCTTCTGGAAGTCTGGCCTATAATTGCGGCCATGGAAAGGTGGGGCCACACTTGGGGTAACAGGAAAGTGACAATATGGACGGACAACACGCAGGTACAGCAAATGATTACTACCGGTAGGTCCACCAGCATTAAGGCGATGTGGTGGATCAGAGAGATGTTCTGGCGTGCTTGTTTGTTCAACTTCCATTTGGTATCAAGACGTATCACTACAAAGCAAAATGTGGTAGCAGATTACATATCACGCATTTTTGATCGAAGATGCAAAGGTACACTACCACCAACAATGATGAGTCCCCTTTGTTGTTTCAGGTGAGGAATTGAGGAAGTTGGTACGTATGTACCAATCCAGGTGGATGGCAGACTCAACCAAGGCCACCAGAGCCTCACAGTGGAAAATGTATCTGGAATTCTGTGAAGAATATAATTATGGGGAACCTCTACCGGCTTCATTGGACATGATCCTGTGCTACATTGCCCACATGGCAAAACGACTTAAATACAAATCTATTCAAAACTACCTCTCTGCAGTTTGGATCCTGCACGATATGAGTGGGAAGGCCCACATAGATAAAAACGGTTTTGAATTAATGATTACTATGAGAGGAGTGAAGAGGACTCTAGGAGACACTTCGGAACAAGCAAGACCGGCTACACTACAAGATCTAATATCCATCTTTGCCGGGTTGAACTTGGAGGACAGTCAGGACTTGGCCTTCTGGGTAACAGTCTTATTAGGATTCAGGGGCCTCCTGCGTAAATCAAACATGCTGGAGCAGGACTTGGCAGTAAAGAGGTCAGACGTACGCTGGTGTAACTGGGGGGTGGGGGTAGTGGTTCGCCGAACCAAGACCATATGTTTCAAGGAGAGGGAGTTATTCATACCTTTTGTTCCCATCCCGGGGTCCCTATTTTGTCTGTTTGTATACATGTCAAAGCTGTGGTCGACGGTGGATTACCCGTCCAAAGACAGTCAGCTAGTGGGCTATATGTTGGGGGGCAGATATGTTAGAGCATCCTACACGTGGTATTCCAAAAAACTGTCAACCTTGTGCACTGTGTTGGGACTAGACAAAATGACATCACATTCCATGCGCAGGGGCGGGGCCAGCCTTCTAGCAGAGAATGGCATTTCTCTAATTGACATCAAAAACCTAGGTGACTGGCGAAGTATGAGTGTCCTGTTATATTTATCTCGTACATTGGACTCAAAAGTCAAACTGGAGCGCAGCATTGTCAAGGACATATTCCAGAATCCCAAGGTCTACAACTGGGTCTATTAAGTTAAGGAACTTTCAGTAGGAGGAGGTGCTGCGGGCAGGTTAATCATCATCAGACTTATTGCCTTCGGTTGGGCTGGTTGGCGCTGTAATTATCCAGTCTCCAGAGGTCGTCGGGAATAAATGAACGCCCAATCCTAAGTTATAAGTCTTCTACTTGTTTGTGCATGAACAGTTTATTGTGTGCATAGAGAGACGCGGTCTCTATGGGCCTATAAAATGGAACTGCCAACTATTCCTCCAGGGGGCAGGGCAGTGAGGGACACTGACCATGGCTCCCCCTGGGTTCACAGGTGGACACTGGACCGGGCCTGGACCACACCTGACCAGTGGCTGCATGGTTACCGGGGTGGAGAGACTGAACTTTTTTCTTTTGTCATAACTGTTATTATGTTTGTATAAGCTGGTTAGTGCCGCTGTAATTATCCAGTCTCCAGAGGTCGTCGGGAATAAATGAACGCCCAATCCTAAGTTATAAGTCTTCTACTTGTTTGTGCATGAACAGTTTATGCCTCTTTAACCCTTGCAGGAGCTTTGTGGTACCACACTCATGGAAAGGCAATCCATAGTAGTTGGCCTTTTTTTTATGTATCATAAGCGTGAATTCCACTAACTTAAATCAACAAAGATTCCGTCATCGAACAAGACTCTTCTATCAGTTTCTTCATCGGACAAGACTCGTCTATCAGTTTAACATTACAGACTTGATGATGGAATTACGGCCGACGGACGTCAGTGCAATACTCCCTATACATAGAGTCTAACATAGCAAATATAAAACTGGGCCGAGAACAATCTCTGTCTGTGCTACAACTTGTGTTGGTCTAGATAAGTCTGTCTTTATATGTACCTTGGCTAGATGTCTCCTGGGGCTCCAAGTAGTGCCTTTGTATTCCTACATGCTATGCCATATCTTTATATGTATATATGATATATGCATATATACGCAGAGATATCATGGATACTAATTGCAGAGTGGGGATTTAGCATATATGGCTCAAACTCCTGACTTATGTTGTTTTAGGATAGAGGAAGGACAAATCAGAAAGTTATTAATATATTCAAACAAGTTCATATTATTGAAAGGTATATATCTCGGCTCCTTGGAACACTCTTTGATACATCTCTAACCCTAGCGGTTCATTTTTTATTGCCTCACAAACTCTATTGTCCGTTTTCGGGTGACTCCGAGACCAAAATAAGGTGATTATGTACATGATGTCTCAAAGTACATAACAGCAACTAATAACTTTGTTTACAAACTAGGACAACATATATCTTAAGGCATACCAAGAATGGATACCCTCAGAAAAATAGTTTTTAATCTACAGCTCGATGAATGTTGAAGCCCTACATATAGATATTCAGATAATCTGGAAAGCAATAATGGCACAGCTCCACTGGTTGACATATTTATTTGCTAGTGTAGGGGCATGATATTACATATTAATCTGGTGTGCAGAGAGCAACCAGCAAGGTTAAATTTAAACAAGAGATTGAAAAGATCAAGGATCTTAGAGCCAAGATCAAAAAAGGCTATAATTAATCAGAACAATACCGTGAAAAGATCTCCTGTGCATAACTACTGTTAATAATACAATGCCTGTTGATGGGTTGGGTTTAGTATGAGCCCAAACTGCCCATGCTGTATCACAATTAATATAATAACTACAAATAACTCACAGGTATTGTATTGTATTGCATCATTTTTATTCTTGTTATATATTATATTGATAGTTCAGTATAGTCTTGCTGTAGAATTCACAAAACACCAGACAATCGCCCTTACCAGACTGAGTCCGTCACATTCATCATTTTATGTACATACACCTCATATATGATGTAAATACCGACAATCAATATATCACATACTTGTACATAAGGTATGAACCTGTATATACCCACTAATGTATATTCAATCAAATTTTGTACTATATGTATATTATCTTGTTCTTGTTACAACAAAAATTATCAGAATTGGTTATGTTTGTAAGCATCATTTAAACCCGCGTAACTGTGGATTGCTGCAATAAACACGTCCAAAAAAAAAAAAAATCTCATAAACAGTATTTCCGGGTAACGTCTATTGTTTACTCGGCTTCTCTACCTGGAGCTAGCACACACAGTTCCCGGGAGAGGACTCAGGTCCTCTCCGGGTTACCGTGTGCCGCTCTCAGGTGGGCTGCCGACCCACCCACCTGGCCACGTGATCTAAGAGCCGGTGGTTATATAAGACCTGTGTGTTTACCTGGAAGGCAGTCAGTGCAAGCCCGACTGATGATAGACTTCACCATGTCCAACCGTGCGGACAACATTGTATACTAAGACTATACTGACTGTTTCCTATATTCGTATAGAAACCTGATTACATGTGTGTATTGATTCCACACTGATTGTTCCCCTGTTAAGGAACGGAAGTTACTTTTGTAATAAAAGTCTGATATTCTCGCACCTGGAAACTGACGTTCTCGATGTTCCTTAAACTAGAATAACTACGAACCACCACACTAGCATGGATATTCCAAATGTTAAGCAGTTTTGCTTTAGCAATATAGCATATACGCAGGCGTTTAGATCGCACTTGCAGCACCAATAAGTGTGTCAGGTGAAACAGCTAATGCCAGACCTTGCAAATTTTTTATGAAAAACATGATCAAAATGGACAAACATATTTGGTATCAAATTAAAGCTTATACTGCCAGTAAGGCAGTAGGATAGAAATAACTGACATCTTCCCCACTTTTAAAGACCAACAAATTCTTAACTACTAAAATGTGAATTTCGATTCTGTAAAGGATATATCATTCTATAAATTTTAGCCCGCGGGGAAAAAAAAGAAAAAAAGCTTCACTCGTCATATTTTTCAGTCCTTGGTGATGAGAAACCATCTTTTTTTGAGTGGCCTATGTTGTATATTGCACTTTGGGAATGAGTGATAGATGTCTCTTTCTAAAAGGATGCCTTACTAGGCATGGACACTTTGCACCATGTTAGGTGCCCAGTCCTATAACAACCCACAAAGGGTTCTATGTTATAACACTCAGAATTCCTGTCACTCACACAGGCCGGGGCGCGACGGTTATTACATCCATATATGTATGACTGTATGCAGCCGCTGTCACCGAGTCTCCCTGAGGAGTGGTAGAATAAGGGACAGGCACATAACAAAGGCAGCAGGCTGTCAGCACAATATAGGGTGATATCTAAGGCTCAGGCTACAGTGTCAGTAACATACAGAAATGAGCCTCAGATTAAGGATGCAGTGTCAATAGTAAAGAGAAACTTTACTGCCAATTGCATACAGGATTGAAACCGATTCTTAGGCTACAGTGTCAGTAGTATACAGAGAGAATTTAAAATTTAGGCTGCAGTGTCAATAGTATACAGAAATGAACCTAAGACTCAGGCTGCAGTGTCAGTAGTACACAGAAATGAGCCTGAGACTCAGGCTGCAGTGTCAGTAGTACACAGAAATGAACCTAAGACTCAGGCGGCAGTGTCAGTAGTATACAGAAATGAAGCTAGGACTCAGGCGGCAGTATAAGTAGGGGCAAAATGAACCAAAGACCCAGACCACATTGTTAGTAGCCTACGGAAATGAACCTGAAACTAAGGCTGCAATGTCTATAGTATACAGAAATGAACCTAAGACTCAAACTGTAGTGTTGGCAGCAAACAGAAACAAAACCTAAATATTCCAAAATGTGTGAGGAGACATTTTAGCAGCACTATTTCTGATGCCAAAATGTCACCAGATGAACTGAGTAGTTGAGTTTAAAGGGAGGATGGAATGGTAATGAGTGCAGAGGTGAGAGATGGTTACACTCAAAAAGTAAACTTGTCTCCAGACTCTTGAAAATGACAGTCATAAAATTAACGACTCAAAAACTCGTCCAAGTGAAAAGGAAGCGGGTCTTCTAGCTGGAGATAGAAGACCCACTTGGCATGTGCCAGCCCAAAGACATTTGCCCTCTCCAGATACTATTTGTGGGATGGGAAACTGATAGGTTAGACAACTTTTGACTCGTTTATTTTATGATCGTCAATTAGACAAGTCTAGAGACAAGTTTATTTTTTACAGTGTAGGTAGAACATTGACTGTTGCGAGGGGGCTGACTACCAAATTAGGGGAATGGGAGAATTGCTAGAGGCTGGGAAGTAAGACCATAGGCAGAGATATGACAAGGGCATGAATGGTTTGGTTCACTCATTTCTCACAATACTTCTCTATACCTTTTTTTGTTTACATATTGGCAATGTATTTCTCTAATACCCTTACATATATATGTATCTATTTACTCTACCAAGAATGATCCACAAACGACTACCTGAACCTATCAATTGTTACACAGTAGGTACATCATTAAGTTGAACATTGAATCAATGTTGAATCAATATTTAATCAATATTGAGATACATTAATCATTTAATGTTCTGTGCCCACTTGGTAGTCATATCTGTGCCTTCTACAAGTGTCTATCTGGTAATATGATGGGTTAAAGGCCTGATTCTGGTGACAGACAAAGACACAGCTAAAGAAAAGCCAGAGTTATCCGAAAATAGGATTTAAAGTTTAGTGGACACAAGAAGTTTGGCTAGTGTGCCGCACAAGATATGGCTTCTTACTGCTTACAGGCCACTTATACACGACTATCCACCTCTCTGTCATGAGTTAGCCCTATACAGTAACAGGAGATAAGGGCATGATATAAAAGGATGTTTAGTGCAAGGGACGCCTTTTGCATCCAGAAAGACAGAGGGACTTAGATAATACAGGGGGATTGTGTATCAGGGAGGGCAATTATTTTAACCCTATAAGGATGCAAATAGCCTAAATAATGCTCCAGCCTTTGGCACCATGTTGCATGAATTAACTGGTAGTGAACCACTTGCTATTTGGTAATCCTGAGAAAATAGAAATGCAGGCTATTGAATAAATGTATGTCTGAATGTATGAAACTTCTTTACGACTCAGGAGTGAATCAACCCTGTAGTGTTGGGAAGAAGGATTATTTAGAGTCGTGGGCCTAGGCCTAGATTATTCTAGTAGATTTAAGCCATTCGGTGTGATGCTGCAAAGGCGGTGCATCCACCGTCTTTCCTCCACATTTAGTTCCGTGACTCCGGCAGGGGATCGCGGTGGGCTTTTTATGAAACTCAAGACTGTGATTTCTAAGCTGTTCCATCTAGATGGTTGTTGTGAAGGAGGGGGGCATAGGTTGTAGTGTCTGCCAACCGGTTTGTCGCGGTTGTGGTCTATGTCCCCATGGTGACCCTGGAATCGGTCCATTATTTGTTAACCCTGTAGTGTTGACCAGATGCATGACTACTAAACCACCACAATGAGAGTTACTCACCCATCTTGCATAGTGAGGACAAACAGGAATAACACATTAAAACAGGATCAAATGGTCTGGTTAAGGAGACAATACAGCCTTTAAACAACAAAGGAGTATAATAATAGAGGGTGTATACTTATATATGGAGGATTATCGAGAGAGTCTATTGTGTGCCTGGAAGTGGTAAATGGAGGCTTTTGTCTGGGGCCTTAGAGGCAGGCCACTTGATGCTACTTACCATCAGTCATGGTGTTAAATTGGAGCTAAATCATCTTGAATAATCCCTTTAGGATGACAGGTTAGACAACTTTTGACTCGTTTATTTTATGACCGTCAATTAGACGAGTCTAGAGACAAGTTTAGTTTTTCAGTGTAGGTAGAACATTGACTGTTGCGAGGGGGCTGACTACCAAATTAGGGGAATGGGAGAATTACTAGAGGCTGGGAAGTAAGACCATAGGGAGGGATATGACAACCTTGGCATGAATGGTTTGGTTCACTCATTTCTCACAATACTTCTCTATACCTTTTTTTTTACATATTGGCAATGTATTTCTCTTATGGGCGAAGTAAATCGTGATTTATTTGTGTATAAACAACAATCAGAGCAAGGTCTATACAAGTCTACTTCGCTCACACTCCTGGACATGTGCCACCTGCCCCAGGGGGCCGGCTGCCGGTCACCCCTCACTCTGCTCGCTGCTGCTCTACCGGTCAGATGCCCCGCTGTTAGGGCTCCAATAGACATTTATTAAGTTGAACATTGAATCAATGTTGAATCAACATTTAATCAACATTGAGATACATTAATCATTTAATGTTCTGTACCCACTGGGTAGTCATATCTGTGCCTTCTACAAGTGTCTATCTGGTAACATGGTGGGTTAAAGGCCTGATTCCCGTGAAAGACAAAGACACACCTAAAGAAAAGCCAGAGTTATCCGAAAATAGGATTTATAGTTTAGCAGGCCTGGATAATCCTGGGAATTCTCCATTACAGGTAGAAATCCCGTCCAGGGAGGTTCTGCCAGCAAGGGGAGATTCCCCTTACTTAAAGCAGCCCCATGGTCGGCGTCCTACCCTTATCTCTACAGAGATAAGGGCCGCCGGTAGAGATAAGGGCCGCCCCCGGTCTGCATCTTCAAGGGGAGATCTCCCAGTGCTGGGTCTAATACAGGTGGGGTGGTGAGGGAGGGAGGGGGGGGGGGGGTAGGATTCCACATTAAGATATACCATTTAGGCTTTATTTTGTCATTCAATCCATTGTATCTCAAGAAATACAAGACTTCTAGGCAAGCCCATTCATTTCTTGTTGAACCTAAAATTACATGTATATCCACCCAAATTCAAGTGGAGAAACACCCTCGCTGTACCTTTTCCCTGAGAGGTATTACAGGCAGAATTTCCCCAACCTGTTTAGTGGACTATACAAGAAGGTTGGCTAGTGTGCCACACAAGATATGGCTTCTTACAGGCCACTTATACACGACTATCCGCCTCTCTGTCATGAGTTAGCCCTATACCGTAACAGGAGAGCATGATATAAATGGATGTTTGGTGCAAGGGACGCCTTTTGCATCCGGAAAGACAGAAGGACATAGATAATACAGGGGGATTGTGTATCAGGGAGGGCAATTATTTTAACCCTATAAGGGATGTATAATGCCTAAATAATGCTGCAGCCTTTGGCACCATGTTGCATGAATTAACTGGTAGTGAACCACTTGCTATTTGGTAATCCTGAGAAAATAGAAATGCAGGCTATTGAATCAATGTATGTCTGTGTGATATTATGAAGGCTCAAACCGCTATTAATTGACCAAGAATATCATATATACGATTGCTTTGTTCCTGCATACAAGCCGAGGACAAAGCACACGAACACCTGCTACCTAGTACCTACACCTACCACCAGTGGTGCTGCACCACCCTATTGTATATAAGGGGCACACTCTACTAGCCAGTCAGAGAGAGAGCTGGGTAGGGTACTAGGTGCATACCATCGTAGACCTAATGTACAATAAACCCAAACTACACACCTAACCGCTGATTGTAGTGTTACTTACTTTCGTGCATATCAAATCTCAGATATTAGTCCAATGCTAATTGACAATGGCCCGATATGACATCTGAATTTATGAAACATGTTAACGTCTCAGGAGGGTATCAACCCTGTAGTGTTGACCAGAGGCATGACTACTCAACCACAACAATGAGAGTTACTCACTCATCTTGTATAGTGAGGACAAACAGGAATAACACATTAAAACAGGATCAAATGGTCTGGTTAAGGAGACAATACAGCTCAAGGAGAGCTTTAAACAACAAAGGAGTATAATAATAGAGGATGTATAATTATATATGGAGGATTATCACGAGAGTCTATTGCGGCATGGAGGTGGTAAATGAGGGCTTCAGTCTGGGGCCTTAGAGGCAGGCCACTTAATGCTACTTACCATCAGTCATAGTGTTAATTTGGAGTTAAATCATCTTGAATAATCCCTTTTAGGATGGCAGGATAGCTTAAAAATCGGGCCAGTTCTGGACTTCATTGGTAAATCATACTCACCCTAAGGGAATGACTCATTAATACACTCAACAAACGGCCACAGTGCATCAAAACACTACAGTGACTTTTAATGACAAACTTAGACTAAGCAGGATTAAACCCATATTTCAGAAACCTCAATGTTTTTACATTTACAAAAGCACCGTATTTTCCACACAGAACTCCCTTACACCATAATGCAAATCATGCTGGTGGGAAATGGCAAACAGTGCCAGAACATCAGCATTCTGATTCCTTAGACTTGCCAAATAGGTTGAACAACATGCCCTGCAGGACCCAGTGTCCGCCTGCATAGCTGATAGGCACGGGGGAGGGACACAGGAGGATGGAGACAAATGAGAGTGACAGGCCTCATGTGTTATGTATGGTGATGTACCCACGGGGAAGTAAGCATATTACCTGGTAGCGGGGGCTGTAGAACAGACAGATGAGCAAGTCTGGGTAGGGTTGGGCTGCTTAAGTAAAGCATGTTGCATCAATGCCTCCAGTGTTGGTATGCTGAACCAAGATTGGGGAGTAACCTGCAAGCACTGGTTTTATTGGTGTGCCAGCCTTTTTCACTTGCTGCAGATTCACAACTAAAAATGAAAAAAAACCAGCAGATACAGTTTTTATCTTATCTCGCAGTCAGGTGGGTTAGTCAGAGGGGAAAGAGAGAAATGAGACTGACAGACCTTATGTATTATGTATGTGTCTGCAGTAAAGTGGATGTAAGCATGCTAGTAACAAACCATGGTAGTAATGACAGCGGAAGCAAAGTGACATAGGATAGTGGTAGACATAGCGGAGGGGTAGTTAGTGAGTTTCTGATGTCTAGGACGCTGTGTGAGTTGCATGGTTGGGTGAATCGTCCGCAAATAGTCGTTGCTCGCTGGATAATATTTGTTATGACTGTGGTTGTTCATCTGGAAGTGCTAGATGAGCTATACAGGAGTTTCTTCTCGGCGCACGTGTCAGAGAGGTCCTGTGACTTAGCTAGGTGGATGGTCGGGTAGGCAGTAGAAGAGTGGACACTTGTGGACTTTCCTGTGACAAACAAACATACCTCATATTTATCTCCTAGATCCTACTTCATTGGGAGACAAGAGTTAGGGACTTGATAGGATTCCCTCCCACATATTTATAATCATAATCCTTAAGATTCACATTACAGTTAATAGTTACCTGTTTCACATGCATGGTTCCTTTTGAATCATGAGTAAGAGCATCACCTTAGTAATCAAATTAAACTTTGAAAGGGATCTTTTTGTTTAATGAAGCAGCAGCAGGTAACTCGCTGGTGCCGTGATCATCAACTTTGAGGTGGGTCGCTACCATCTGATCAAAGTTAACAGAATGTTTCTAATTTTTTTCTATAGACAGGCTGAATCATATAGAATCGGAAAATGAAAAGAAAAATAGGGGGTCCTACTTTTTTAGATACAGAATTTTGAAAAATTAAAGTATTTTAATTTTTCTCTAAAAATGAGAAAGAAGTGTGCAAATTTCAACAAATTTTTTAAAACACCTATATGTTCCACTTTGCTTCAAAATTAATTATACAGTTGTATGCCATGGCATTCTGGGTAAAAATATGATGTTTTGGGAAGGAGTAAGAATAAATTGCTATTATTTTGTAGCCTTATTGGCTAAAAATAGTATTCAAAATCAACAGAATTTTTTTAAACTCTCTCAGAAATTAGTTCAGATCATTTGCTTAAATATGAAGGTCATTTAGATAGGGGGTCCCGGGCATATTTTTAGTTTTTTTGGCCTTTGAAGTTAAAAAATATAGCTAAATCTAAATCTTTCATTTAAAGCCAAAAACAAAGTGTAAAATAGCTAGAATCAGAGTAGAAAATGGCTACAATTTATACCCTTGGCCATTCTAAGTAACTTAATGACATCTACATCATTATAGATAATGATTTATAGGTAAATAGTTTCAATATTCTAACTTTTGATAAAAATAGTGAAATATCACTGGCTACAAATATATAAAATATTCAAAGTAAAAAAAACACTCAAGACTTGATAGCATTCATAGGATTCATGGAGTGAACTTCAGTGCTTATTGGTACCTGTCACAAGCTGTTGTTCCTGAATTGACAGTTGACAGTTGACAGTAAGTGACTGAAGTTGGAGTTTTCACTTTCAACTTTGACATTTGCATTGTTTTTGGTTTGATGTAGTGTTGAAAGATAGCAGTCACAAGTTGCTTTACTTAAATTGACAGTTGACAGGTGACAGTAAGTGATTGAAGTTGCAGTTTTCACTTTCAACTCAAGTTGATTTTTTGCAAGTTGAAGTGAATTTGCAATATCAAAATTTACAAAAAAAATTGACCCTCCTGGGCCACTGTACCTTTCTGCTATATATACTCCTGTATCAACCGGCATATCAACCATAACCCTTCCTATTTATATCACTGGTCTTCTATTTCCTCTTTTCTGTTGTTTTACCCTTGAACCTAGACGCTTTCAAAATTATTTAGTTTTTCAGGCATTGGCCTCCATCTGTGATTGTTATAACCCACTAATCACCCTTCTCTTTTGTTCTAGGTATTGTCACTGTCACCTGTCTACTTTTAAGATATTCCCTATCTATTTCCCTGCTCACTGATCTGCCTGCTAACTTGTATCATGCTACCTCTCAGACAACTGTTACTTCATTTTGTTTGCTTTTTTAAACATGTGTCAATCTCTGTTCCCGATGCCGGTTAGCTTGTCCTACACCTACACCATCCCTTCACTCCCCATAAGCCTGCCTAGCCCAGCTCTAATCATCACCTTAAATAGACCTGTCTCACCACATCCCTTTTAATTGTGCTTCTTACCTACTTGGCAACACGGAGGCATGTCAAGTTTGACACCAGATGACATCTATTTAGCAGTTGGAGCCTCAAACACCCCTGACCTCACCTTCCCTACCCTATTTAACTACTCTTCTCCCTCAGTCAACCCTGAAATGTTCCAATCTTCTTATTTCTCCTCCTCCTCCTCCTCCTCCTCCTCCTCCTTCTTCACCTCCTTCTCCCTGATACATCTTTTTTTTTCTTCTCTTTTTCTTGTTCCTTGACTCACACCTATATTTTAAACTGTTTCTGCTCCTGTAAAAGGAAACTCAGCCAGCATATTCAACATCAGCATTTGGTAATGGGAACCCTTCAACCTCACTCACCAGCTCTGACACCTGAGAACTGATGAAAGTACACCATGCAGACTCTGCCCACCCCCTCCCCCTTCACCGAGCCCCATCGACACCTTATAATGAGCCCCCCTCCCCCTCCCCCTCCCCTCCCACACCCCACTACTGACACCCAATAAGTAATGAGACGCGTGCCAGCAACGGCTGGACACTGGGCTGGACACCCTCTGTATCTTGTAACCTGATAACCCACATTAGGGCCACCCAGGCATGGCAAGGCTGACATTCCATACCTGCTGTCATTCTTCTCACCCACTCCAACGCCTTGCTGCCTGGCCATCTACATCACCTCCCACTCTCCTCCATCTCTGAATGCAAATGTGTCGCCCTCTCCTTCCTCGTCTCTGCCTCTCTGTATTTATTTTTCTGTAGGTCACACTTTCTTTTCTTTTTCTCCCTGACCCTACACTAGATGTGGTCCTTCCACATTTCCTCTTCACGTCTTGTATCTCAGGCACTACCTTCAATGGGCATTGAGAGTGACAGCTGCTGTACCACGACCAAGGTTGTAACATGATCCACCTTAAATTAGGGACACAGCTTGCATCTCACTCTGCCATCTAGGGTGGAGAGACACAATGACAAAACTGACCTTTACCTCATGGTAGAAGCAGAGTTGGAGGATCCCGACTGCATATGACAGGTTCTTAAAAATGAGCGTAAATAATCAAATATCATAAACCAAGGGAGAAAGTTTGCATTGCAAGGTTCATGTTTTTGTGTTTTTTCAATCCTGTGGTTTTCCCCAACACTACATTCTCCAATGTGCAGAATACTGTAGCACGCTGAGAATATGAAGTCATTAGATCCAATGACATTCATTTCGGGGCATATTTATAAAGCTTAATTTTTTTTCATTTTCAATTTTATTTGCATATGGCAATTTGTGCCATAATGTACCATTTAAAAAGAAAGCAAGTTAAATCATAATTTTGATTTACTGATTGAGTTTGATTGAGTTTGATCATAAAATCTCCCAGACACAAAATACTGCTTTGAATTATAAAGCACCCCCAGTGGTTCCTGCAACCAGCCCCATTGTGTTGTTTGTTAGGGTCAGTGCTTGGCGCTGATCCCAAGAAAATGTATCGCATTAAAACAAGGTTTTAAACCAGTTAGAGCGTTACCTTTTTACCCAGATTGAGTGCAGTTGTTTATGTGGCAAGCTTCTTTGTTTGCAGCTGTGTCCTCTGAGACTGGATTATAACTTTCTTTTTCTCCACATGTATTCTCCCTTTCTCGTCCTTGCCCTTTCCCATTTCTGCCTAGTTTCTCCTTTTCCTCTTTGTCATCTATCCTCCTTCTCTCCCTGTGTTTCTAATGACCACTACCCTATCCACCTGTTCTAGCACAGGGTCTCCCGATTTAGCACAAGATAGAACAGTGTATCAAAATTATATTGAGGAAAAAATAAGATATAAAATAAGTGTATGTCCTGTAGAAAGGCAGAGAGGATGAATCATCTAAGTGCAAGTGCGCTTAGAAGGGCAGATACAATTTTCTTGTATTTCTTTTACCATTGCATAGATACTCACCATAATGTACTGTTCAGATCCTCTTAAACTGCTCCATAGTATATATGCCACCTTGATAATTGCTTCTAGCAGGCATGCCATGTAATGGCATTAAGGTCTTTTCTCGTCATTTCATCATCAAATACACTAAGGGATGTCAGTCTGGGCACATATATTATGACCTCTATTCTATAGCAGCCCTAGCCCCACACTCACACCCAGACTCTACTGTCTGGGTGGTTGGTAAATATAGAGGCTGGTAGGTGTTGTATCTCATTACAGAAGCACTATAAAAGGTCCAACTCTGTGACACCAAACACTGGGGTCTGCTGGTAATGTTTTACCACTAGTAGCTGCCCATCTGTTGGTACACTTGGCTCTGTTACTTATACATTTGTACATCACTAAGATCTATAGACAAATGCTACAAGATAGGTGACTTATCAGAAATCTTTGACACCACAAGCAATAAATAAATATTATATTCTCAAATCCCTGCACTCTAATGAACACTGTATGAAAGATAATTGTCCTTTGAATTTAACGATTTGAGACGTTTGCAAACATACCTGTTTACACGCAATGTAATGATGATCTGCTAAAACCAATATGAGCACAACTTTATCATGAAAAATTACCCTTTCTGGATCCATGGATCTATATTGTTGGCCTGCTCCTATACCTGCACCCAAGTAACAAGAGACCTCGCTAACAACTGTGAGTGAGACACCTAATTAACCTCAAAATTATCTTAGCAACCAAGTGCCTTGTATGGTTCCCTTCAGCTCAATTCACTCACTATGCTTACCAGCTCTAGGTTTGCAATTACCTCAGCCTTCCTACATTATACTTAACCCATGGGAGGCAGTGTAACATTAGGTCCCTCTGAGGCACCTATTGTCTGCAGCAGAGTCATCCAGTTACCAGGGTCAGGTATACTTAGTGTTACCAGGAAGCTATAGAGCATGGACAATGCATGTTACAAGAACCTATACTATAGCATTGGACCAGGTAACAGTGTCTGTGCAACATATCTTGTGGCAATGGGTAGGCATTATACAGCACAGTGTCTATCCATTTCTGAGGATACATATATGTGTGAACTATTGTGTATTGTACATCTATAAAATATTTAGTATAGCAGATGACATTAATATAATAATACCTATTTTGTAAAGCATTGTCATGACTGTGGTGAACTACATAGAGTCCAATGAAAGCTTCGTAGGCATGGACGTTTGAAACTCATTTTCAACAAAGTTTTACTTGTTTGCCCAAAGAGTTTGTAGTCTCTCAGAATTTTTTAAAATTTGCCTACAGTCTGGCTGCACAAACATTATTTACAGATCCTCTTATTTGAGATGTAAGTCTTACGACTAGACAACTCACTGCCATCTTTGTCTCAACTCACTAACCAATACCCCAACACAGATAGATGAAATTGCATCAAAAGTCCAAGGAGTCCAGATTGCCTCCAGAATATCTCCAAGTCCAGGTCGCCTAAGGGAGATCAGGTGACTCTCTGGCTGACCCAGTCATATGACCCAGACAGCTATACAACTCCCCCAGGTGACTCCCTTAGGTCAGCCAGAGAGTTACCTAGGCTGCCTTAGGCAACCTAGAGAAGGGAGTCATTCTCGAGGCAACCTGGACTCCCTTTTGACGCTGTTTCTTTTCTGTGTGCAGTGAAGCCTCCCTCACAAACCGTGTGTCTTTTTATCCCTGTCCTCTCTCTCCTTTTCCTACACAAAGGCTCTGTAGCTTATGCCACAGCTCCATCCACCTCCTCTTTTACCACTTACTTCACAGACTTAGACCTTGGGACATGTAGCCCAGTTTGGATTTCTAAACAGTTAGCTATGGGTCCTCATAATAATCAGTTTTCTTATCTCATTTGGACTTGCATATCAATTGAAAACAGTGGGAAACCAAATGTTACACAGCATCATGGGATGAATTATTAATGCCTTAATATGCCATGCCCTTTGTCCTCATGATGTATGGATTCAGCCCTGGTGAGTCATTGTGCCAACCCTTGAGTGAACATGAAGTTTGAATGTACTCCGAAGGTATACTTGCATCAAGACAATTAAAGGTGCGGTGTATTATAGTCCTACAGTGTAGTCTAGAGAACATGAGAAAACAAGTGAACTATCAGACACTCTACTCCCTCGCCATCTTTCTACACTCCCCCAGCAGAGATACAGAACCCTGGGTGATGTTCAGAGCCCCTGAGTTACACCAAACTGTTACAGGCTGGTACCACAATCAATATCCTATCTATTGTGCCTCATTCTGACTCTCAGCAGGAACATTGAACCCTGATCCAGACTGTGCAAGGTCAGGACAAGGTCAGTGATTGATTAGGACTGGTCTGTAAGGTCAAGTAGAGAGGTGGTTTACAGGGAATAAACACTGGTTCCCTGAGCATTGATTCTGTAGGTAGAGAATGGATGGCACAGGCGGCTGGGCAATGTCTTATTGATATTACTGGAGAGTAAGGGCTGGGTAGTGAGGAGTGGTAGACAATTGTATTAGAGCATGGGGCTTCCAGTCAATGCTAGCCAATGTCATTTCGGTTCCTTGATTATGTGTATAGACACTCAGGTGGAAGGGGTCAGGAGGAGGTGAAGGGGATGGGTGGGAGCAGATATATAAGGCCCCAATATATATTTTACAGCTAGCCAACCATGTTTACGATTAATGATTGGCATACAGAGAGACAGAGTTATAGAGATATAGGGTGGGATGGATTTAAAATCTATTAAACAAGATTGATTTGTACCTCTTATAACTCTCTTCTGGAGAATTCTATTTCAAGTCCACTATCCCTCACTTGTTTTTCTACTAAATACAGATTCAGCCCTGGCCATTGGAAACTAACCTAAAAACAACACAACTCTCCCTAACAGACAGCAAAGAAACCAGAAAAGTCAGAAAGGTCAGCTCCTGTCGCGGAAACAACAATGAATGAACCCGAGCTCTTGATTGACGGATGTCTACTCAGATGTCAGTTTGTATGGATTCCGCTCATAAAAAAGATGGAGACTTTTCATAGTTGAAGATGGAAATATCATGGACTATATTTTATACTGACTCTGTATGATATAGGAGAGAGATTAAAGGTAGCAGACTGCTGGCTGGTGTCTTTGTCTTGCCTCATAACCAGATGGAGAGGCATATAAAAAGATTTACAAACATTTAAAGAGATTTACATACATTCATTAAGGAAGCTCACTTCAGTTGTCCAATACTATCATTTCAAAATATTTTTGACTACATACAAAAGCTTTACTGATTTACTGTTTATGCAGCCTTTACAAGGTTACAATAATCAGATGCCGTCAACATGGTATTCATTATCAATGGACTGTCTACATGCCTCTTATGGAGCATCCTTTCTATGTGACTGCTCACAGTATGTGCTGCCAACGAGAAGGACACCTGTTAGACTAAGAGTGTGGTCTTGTCTCACAACTAGCAGGGAAGGGAGAGGCAGGTTAAGCGATATACATCTGTGAAACTATCCAATTGAAGAAACTCCAGACTCTAAGGCCTATCATGTTACTGCAGTTCTCCAACACTATTATTTCAGGAAATTTTTGACTACGTCCAAGGGATATCCGTTTTACCGATGAACTTGGCTAAAGTATCCAGATGTTGTCAACATGGTACTCCTCAGCAATGGACATACTGCATCCTTTCTAAGTCACAATATTAGGCACCAAAAGAAGTGCTGACAAGTGTCATTGTGAAAATTTGAGTAGAGGACTTACATTGCAGGCAGCTGCATCTTACAGGTGTATGTACCACGGTCATCGACATTCGCTGTATTGACATATCGCTATTATGTCAATATGTCAATATATTATATTGACATTCTTGATATGTCAATAAAATCATGTCAATATTTTTTTCATGAAAATTGTTCTCTGGCAGTGGAGAAAACAAGGTATGGACTTGTATCATGGTACCTGAATGTGCTAGCATCCAGTGCACCTTTAGAAAGGTAGTTCTCCATCATGCTTACTAAGGAGGGGGGGGGGGGGGGGGGTAATATACATCCTTTTAACTGGCCTTAGGTCAGATTCCTATCTTGCAGTATTTAAGGCTCAGAGTTTTGTGTGTCATATTGATGATTATTATGTGGATATTTTCAGTGAAGTTAATGGGACTGGTGTCATGCTACCACCAACCTTTGTTTTTGTTATTTTCTCAGCTTATTAGGGAAATAAACAGTGTTCCAGAGGTACCTAATAGTTAAAATATTATATTACAATACATTGATATATTGACAACTATATGTCAATAATTGTCATTGACATAAATTGGATGTCAATGACATCCCTACACGGTCCCTACCAACCTTACATAGCTGGTCAATTCCAATCTAGAGAACCAATATGGCACTACTAGCTATATTAGTATCCCAGGTGCCGGACATGAGGGACCAGTCGGAAAATATGTGGGGGTAAACAAGAAGCAGAAGTGAGTTCGGTGGACGAGGCACAAAGTCCCAACACTACATTCCGAATTTTTTTCCCATGCTCACCATTAAATTAATGGTGTCCCTCGCTCGAGGAACCTATAATGGTACATACAAAACAGTAAGGAAAAATACCATCGCAAAGAAGCAGAAGTGGTTTTCGATACAGAGAAGTCATCCATTACGGGCATACTGTTGACCCCTACTGCAAAAAAACATTAGTTGTAGAAATGTGTCTTTTTCTGCAACACCTTATCTGCTGAATGCTTCTGAACATAATATAAACTAAGTGAAATATAAGGTAGCTTTACTGCTACAGGATATGTTGATATGAATCATGCATTCAAATGTTAGTATTCAACTGTAAACACAATCCTGTTAGCTTCTTGCCTCAAGCACCTGTAGTCAAGGTTCCTTCCAAAGCAACCCCCTGCATGGGGAGGAGTTGAATAGCCAATCTAAGGCAAGCCTTCCAGAGGTCCGCATCAATATAATGAACATCAATATGAAAGGCAGTAATCCCATGCACCAGAGCTGAACCAACATGCCAACATTTAGATTGCTTCATTGAATGTGAGCAATACTACTTGTGATGAATTTGAAGCGATGACTGGGCCTGGCTCTGGGTGGAGGCTTGGGTGGGATGTTTGGGTTAAGGGGTTGCAAGATGCAAAGGGTAGGGGGCTATAGTAAAGGTTAAAGGTCAGAGTTATGAATCTTTTTTCTGTCTGTCATTATACTGCAAGTCATTTTCATATTCTGAACTACACATCCTAAAATTTGAGGATATCCTTTGCAATGCAAAGTCATCTAGGTTAGCCTGAATAAAAAATAAACAGGTTGGAGCGTGAAAATGATTTGGCTATGGCGCTGGCCTGATAATGGAGTCAGTCAGTGGGGCTAATCATACAACCTGCCTTGAGCCTTAATTGTACTGGTTAGATGCTATTTCTGATTAAATATGTCGTCCTGTTAACTTTGTACCATGCATACCAGTAACAGTGGGATCAGAGGCTGACCAGAACCAAGCAGCAAGCTTGTGCAATAAACACAATCAATAAGGGCAATTTGATGCCCCTGTTAATATACAGCACGAGGTGGGGGGACCCTACATGCCTACCATGCCAGAGTGTGCCCAGACCATGCCTGCCTCAGCATATGAGTACCTCTAGAGGTCTGATGTCGGGATGACCTCCAGATGTCCTGGGTCTGGCAGCAAACTGCTACGATCAATACAATCAATGAGGGGTAGGGGTTGGTTCTCATGAGGACCCTTTAAATGCCACAAGGAGTATAGTTGACCTGTTCATAATATAAGTACTCATTCAACTCTATTCTGGCTTCTGCCTATACACTAGAAAGAGTAAGATGAAACAGCAGTCATTGATTTAATTTGCTGTACGATATTCTACACATATTTATGTATTTCTTTAGATCCAAATTTTAGATTTGTTGAATCTATCACCTCAATGTAGGACTAAGGTAACTTGTCTGTAGCATATATTATTCTTAAACTGTTTCAATATTTCCTGTCATGCCTAAAGGGGAGGGTTAAACATTGTTGTAGACTCAACATATTATCATAACCTTTACACATAGTCTGCAAATAGGCTGATCCCATGTGGCTTATAAACTAAAATGTTTAGGGTCTAAATGTCAGAAGGGAATGTGAAGCATAGTTTATTGGACAGGTCCAGGGTTGGGGGCTCAGCATGTGACTTTGATGTGCTGGACGTAGACTTCATGTCCAACCTCCCATGTGGGTCTTCAATCTATTTAATGATGAAGCAAATCACCAAAATGTCACAGGGTGGTCTCTAGTGCTTGGCTGTAGTTTATTGCACAGTCGGTTTTGGGGGTGCACAGCATGGTATGGTTGCTGTGACTTGCCCCATGTAGTCCACACGTCCCCTGTCCCAAGTTGCTCCTTAATCCTAATGTCCACTGCTATAGTCTATCTACGATTAATGGTCCCTGGTGCCGTGTAAGCTGAAAGTGTATGGCAAAAAGCAGCCAGCAGGATAAAGATGAGCGTATCTAAACAATTGCTTTCTTATTAAAACCTTTCCCCAATATATCTATGAAAGTCCATAAACTGAATGAAATGGTTTACACAGATTGTCACTTGTGCATGCTTTCTCACAAACAATCAATTAATGCGTATTTTGTCCTTTTGTTATTTGCAGGTAAGCGTAACTTCACTATAACATTATGTGAGGGTTTAACTGGACTATTTGGTAAGTACCATCTTAGGCTGTATCGTCTCAAAAAAGTGGGGGTCTCAAGAAAGCGATGAAGCTATAGGGTGTATTGCAATAATTGGTAGCTATCAAATAAGTCTCAAATATCCATTTCACAATCATATAAGCTACCAGGTACCAATATAGTATACCAGGTCATGGGCATCTTCCATTGTGCAATTTTCTAAAGACAAGTATCATAGATATCACTGATATAATATTGCATATCATAGACATTCTATGAACCATAAATAATAATAATCCACTGTATGACAGTATATCTGTGTAATATAGGACTAGCATCAACTGAGAATACACTAATACGCAGACCCTGTTGACGTATACACAACTCAGTATAATGGTGTTTAGGCAATAGTTAGGGTATTGCATGCATCAAACAGCCATTTATATCATACCATGCTGTTACTTTGCATGGCTACTATATTTTTAGTAGCAATATCTGGTGTCCGTCTGTTTTCAATGTGCTATTCATGTAGTGCCTGTCAAACTATCTAATGGTAACACATAAATAAAACATTGCTGTATCCCATGTAACCATTATTTAGATATAACTTCCTGAGGCTAACATTGCGGGTGTGATTCTCCCTTGCTTTGGTTGTTACGATTTCAGGGCCTACGTGGGCCCTAGATTAAAAATGGCCAGTTGTGGGGAAAAAAACATTTCAAAAAGATGCCAAACTTTGTCTGAAACATTGGCCCAGAGTACCAAACTCTCAGCACCATGAGACCATACCATATATATGGCATTAAGGTTTTTATAAAATGAATGAATTAAAAATTAAAAATTAAAAAGAAAAGAAGGGAATTGACCTGAATTTCTTCTAAGCCAATGAAAACGCATTATAAGATATTACATGACCTGTCACAAGCCTGGAGCGACAAATCGGTACTCACCTGTGTCAGTAGGAATGAAGTGTTGGGACCACCAAAGGTCCACCAAACCTTCCTAAGGCTAACATATTATTGTCCCTCGATAGTCATATGACCCAATCCTCTGACACTCATGGCTCTGTGTATGAATCTGGATGCAATACCTGATGCCGTTCTGACTGTGCCCTGTACCACGATCTGTTCTGTGTCAGCCTCAGCGTGCTTGTCCTATTGTCTACCACTCTGTGGGGAATCTACCACTCTGTGGGGAGGGTACCCTGACAGTGGCTGCGTTCAGTCATACATATATGGATGTAATGCCCACAGTGCCCAGCCCCATGTGGGTGACAGGAATTGTGACAACTAAGAAGCCTTTGTGGGTCAGTACGTGATGGGCCTATGTACATGACTACTCAGGCATTCCTGGGATAGTAAGATGTAGATATCATGGCCTCATGATATTATCATTCATTGAAGCACCTTGATTTTTTGTAAATAAGCAGAAGATACAGAAATAAAATTAGTATCATCATTGTTATTGGTACCCTTGTTTCGGCCTAACCTGATGAAGTCAAATTTATTATTTTAAAAAAGCAATATTTTCACATCAGCATAAAGAAAATGAATATCTGCAGCTCTCAGAGAGAGTTCTTCCAAAGAGTTAGAAATTATATGTCACTCTGACCTCTCAATGCCAAATCTGATACATATATCCCCATGTAAGTCAAACTCATCATATCAGCCTCCCTCTTCCACATCTACTCCATCCACCTATCTAAACCCCTGCTCCCAAAATGATCAAAAAGTCCATGAGCAGTGGCCAAATAGGTCTGTAGGTCAGAGAAACCTGAGCTGCTCACGAGGTTCATCTGAGCTGCTCATCTCCATGTGAACTACTCAGTGCCCTATGTGGGACTTTTAGTGCCGTACATCTTTCTGTTAAAAATAGGGAGGTGTCCTTAGTGTGGTAATATCCAAGCAACAACTTAAAATGTATGTTTGTATAGTTATCGCAAATTACTAATATGGAAAAAGGGACATGCAGGATTTTGATTTCATGTACCCTAGATTAAAGTCCAAAGATTCCCCTAGCCACAGCACACTCCTGATAGATCTATGTCCCTGGTGGTAATCCAACAAAGAGACCATTTTAGATATTTGTAACTACCAGAACATCATTGTTACAACTAAAACCAAATTTTCAACCTTAAAATCCAAAAGGGCTACGGTGACCAATATCATTTCCTCATACCTTTGTAATCCTTACATCTGTCAGACCTGCCTACAGTCTGTGTGATACTGTGGGGACCTTACGGTAGCAGGATGATTACTTCACCAAGTCTCACTGAGATGGGCAGAGATTGCAAAGTGAGGTCCACTGTAGATGAAATGGGACGGTGAAGGGATGGGAGGGGGGCTGTAAGGCCCAAGCAAGCTAATGAAGTACATATGAAATTCACAGAAACCAATAGAGGAAGGTAGATCAATGTAACTATCTCTCATTCATTTTGCCAAATAATTTTGCTACTTCTGTGCCAATAAAACTAGCAGACTTTTACTCACCATAATGATATACTTCTAAAACACTAACTTGCTCAGGATTTAGAGTTGATTGTATTCTTTAACCATTCCCTATAGATTTTAGTCTCATGGACAACTCCAAGGTTTAATTATGTTGTACCAATAACATATGAGGTTTAAGCAATTCATAACCACATTGCTATTCAATGTTTAATTATTTAGCAAGCAAACATTTTGTTGTTTATATTTATGTTTCTGTCTTTAAGGACGGCCTTTCAATTGCCTCTACTGTCACTTGAGGACTAGCTATCAAGCTTGTCCTCACCAACCCTGACCAACCAGCGCACGTAACCTTAGGTGATAAATTCTTGTCAGCACTACTGGTGCAGTTTCCAAATGCCACCTGGTTGAGGGGGATTTAGTCAAGGTTCATAAACCACAATCTACCCACAATAAAAGTCAGCCATTTCGTATCCCCCAGACCCTGCACTGCATCCCTAAAGCCGGGGCTGATTAGGGGGGCTTGTTGGGACTGTTCAGTCAACATTGAGGTCATGGTACATTTTCAAAAGCTCCTGAATGTAGAGTGTTTACAGGTGGGAGGTAAGTGGCTGGAGGTTAGCAGTAACAATTATGGCATAACTTTACAAAGCAAGCAGACGGTAGTAGGTTCAATACCACTTACCAACTTCTAACAGACTAGGAAACATTTCTATAGCCTCAGGGTCTTTGAGCTACTTTCATTCTACAATCTGCTCAGTTGGCCAGGCTACAGACTAGATGAATGATAAGGTTTGAGCATATAGTAGCGCTATCTAGATGATGTTATGTTAATACAGGGCAGGCAGATGAACCCTCATGGTTCGACTACCCTGCCCAGCCCCCGGATTCAGTACTGCCCTAGCAGGCTATGATACACTGTGGGTAACGGACCCTGTAACATTTTCTAGATGTAGCATTATCTAGATGTAGCATTATCTAGATGTAGCATTATCTAGACGTAGCATCATCTAGATGTAGCATTATCTAGATGTAGCATTATCTAGAAGTACCATTATCTAGATGTAGCATTATCTAGACGTAGCATTATCTCGATGTAGCATGATCTAGATGTAGCATTATCTAGATGTAGCATTATCTAGATGTCGTTATTTTAATAGGGGAACAGGCAAATTAACCCTCAGGGTCTGATTCCCTGCCCTGACCCCCCCCCCCCCTTCCCCTATTCAGTACTGCCCTAGCCGGTTATGATGGACCCTGTAATGATGAAGTATTATCTTGACAGACCTCCTGCTACTAAAATGTTGTTTCGCCTTGGGAACAAGAGTAAGCCTATAAAGTAACAAAGATATTTTACACAACATAGTGGTCTCCGCGGGAACATTGTCTAGTCTGCTTCACCAGATATGGCTTTTTACGGGCCACCTGTAGACCACTATCTCAGTATTTGCTTGCAGACAAGGGGAACCCTAGTAGCCTTATGAAGTAAAAGGAGAAAATGATATATTGTAGATGGCTGTTTGGTTCATGGAAAGCCTTTAATCTTTCACATGCAGTAAGACAGCACTTCATACATGACATGTGTGTATGAGGTTTAGGGGAAGCAACCTGTTAACCCTGTAAAGGCTGCACACTGTTTAAATGTGCTGTGCTGGCTTTTTTGATGAGTTACTACATAGTGGAATATTTGTGTACAATGTGTGCAGGCCTAGAGAGTGTATACATAAACCCAACAGGGAAACTTGATGCATAAAAACCAAAGCTGTGAGGGCTGTATTCAAGCATTGTGATACTAAATGGGCATAGCACATTGAAACAGCATACCTTAAAGGGTCATTAATGGTAAACAGATGTGGTATTGTATGGGGGATAATGCATCTGATGGAGGGCTTTATATGACGGAGGAGTGTAATCATAATAACAGGGGGTGTATACTGATATAAGGAGGCTTATCATGAGAGTCTATTGTGGTGTGGAGGCGGTAAATGGAGGCTTTTGTCTCGGGTCTTAGAGGCAGGCCACTTAATGCTACTTAGCATCAGTCACGGTGTTAATTTGCAGCTGGGAAGGAAACAATGTACCATAAAGCCCCACCTTAAGGTAGGTCTACTTTGGGATTCAATTTTCCTTCAAGACAGACGTTTATCTCAAAGACAAGGGTAGTCTTATCCCGTGGGCACAAAATTCTATCCAACGTTGAATCCACGTTGATCCAGCATTGAATCAGCATTGACAACCATTTATCAATGTTGATTCAATGTTCTGTGCCCACTGGGTAAAAGTGGTTCTATTATGTGGTATCAAACAAACTTGTTTAAACCTGTATTCCTGTAAGTTAATTTAAAATTGATAATTGTCTAAAACGATGGGTTTTAGACAATGCTATACTGGCAATTGACTTTCTGATTTCTTAGACAGAGGGGGAAGTTTGGGTTTGTTTGCTTAAACCCCCAGCTGCCCTGTAAAGGTCCAGTGTATTGGTTACTATTCAACCCAATTCTAATTAGAGTAAGAACTGAGCCTTTACGGACAACCTTTTGCCTTCAGGTTTCAGGTATTGGCATGCTGCACTAAATACATAGATAGGTTAGTCAGAGGGAATGGAGAAAGATGGAAATGCAACCCTTTAAGTTTGCATTTGTGCCCACAGCAGATGTGAGCATATTAGTTGAGGTGGAGGCTGAACAGTGTTGCAGCATGGTTTTACATAGCACTGGTGGTGGTAGAAGTGGTTTGGGACGGCAGGGGGGGGGGGGGGTAGGGGGTATCCTGATCAAGTGTTATAGGTTCTCTGGGAGGTTATGTGAGTTTGGTGATTAGGTAGATAGGTAGGTGACTTGAGGGTTGGGTTAGAAAGGGTTGGGTTAAAAGGTGTAAGGTGTCTTGTAGTTTGTGTAGGGGTTCTGTTTGCGAAGCTGGGGTAGAGTGGGTGTCTCTACTGTTGACGGGTGGACACTTGTTGACTTTCCTCTAAGAAAGGAAAAAACAAGGAACTTCATCTCCCAGATGCAATTTCCAGAAGTGATAAGACGGGTTGGGACTTAGCAATAGGATTAGCAACTTCACAGGATTCCCTCCCACACACAATTATAATCCTTTAGAATCACATTACAGAGAACACCTACTGGTTCTAACTTAAAGTTTTATGGCTTCCCTTTTGCAGTGGGAGCATCCTTACACTGTTACCTTATGTAGCCCTGGCATGTGATAACTATCTGCCGATGATGTATTTATTAACTGCAGAAAGGTCATAAAAATCACTAAGGTGCCTACTTTGTGTCAAGAGTATTGTAGGGACACTAATATTAGTTTTATAGTCGAACGCCTACAAGGTAGTTCGGGCGGCCAGAGCCAGGGGGCACCCCTATCGGAGGCGGACAGTATATAAACTGTCCTCACCCCCTTGCTCCGGCAGACCTTCTCAGGTCTCTGACTGTGTCATATAGTGAAAGTTATTGAAAGCTGAATATACATTGATCGAACCTCATATACTTCAAGGATTAGCATTGTTGTACAGGAGAACGAAATAAACCCTGTTTTCTTGCATCTCTACATGAAAACTGCAGTTCGAGTCCTTATTTAATCGAATTACATATAGACGAACTCTACAGTATCTAGATTTACCACAAAACTTTGGTCTAGATGTCATACATCATCCTCAGCCCAAAGGCTAAAAGGGAGATGGATGGTACCTATCTATTTATTTAACTATTGGAAATTCAGAGTCATTCAATAAGTCACTGTTATTTGATGGTCAATAGTAGTAAAACAGTAACTAAAAACTGCCCAATAACATCCATCAGATCATTTGTCAATTATCAAAAGTAATTTGACATAGGCTCCAATGTTTTAAAGCAACATGTAATACAATAATGTCCTCTGCTGGGAGGGAGAGTGAATATAACACTGCCCTCTGGATATTCGAATGTCAAGGTAGGCATAACCTTAATGCAGTATGAGCAATCTTACATTTCAGTAAAAATATAAATGAAAACATGATCAAAAATAATCTGCCAAATCTGTTACATAAATCTTTACGAATGTTACATCGGAACGAGCATTAACAAAGGAATGATATTTCATAGTTTTGATTTATTTGTCAAGCTTAAAAAATGACATCCCCACCTACATAAAACACTTTCCCAGAGATAATGGATTGCATTGAAGTATTAACCCCCCCCCCCCCCCCCCCGCTGCCCTTGACCAGCGTGAACCATGTTGTTTGTTGGGGTCAGCATTGACCAGCAGCTCAATAAACATGGTTTTACATCAGGCCCAGAAATTAAAGTGCAGCTGAACTGCCCATGCCATCAGGAGGCAACTTGTTTATTTGACATGTTACTTGCTGCTGTCTGCACTGAGAATGTTTTTTAACATGAACCTCATTTTCCTTTCTCCCTCTCTTCATGCATTTTCCCATCCTCTGCCTTGAATCCTCCTTCACTAAACACTGTGTGGATACTGTGTGGACACTTATTTGATTCCTGTCGGTGTCTCTGAGGTTCTCCCTCTCTTCTTTTTCAACTATCCTGCTTCTACCACTGTATTTCCTCTGATCACTAAATTGCTACTAACCCTTTAAGGTCGCTTAAAGATGACATTGGTCGGCTTGATGCACCAATGCAGCCCAAGCAAGTAACTCGCTGGTGCTGATTTGGTGCATCATGCCGACCCTTCGGGAGTGTCTAAACCCCATAGGGTCGGGATGATGCTTGAATGTAGCACTTGCTAGTCACTCACCAGGGTCGCATTCATGCATCATGACTGCAAAGGCTATGATGCATTAATGCATTATGATATCTTTACAGGGCTAAGGATGGTGTGGGCATAATCTTATATACCTTTATTGGTAGGTTCTGTATCTCATTAGAGGAGCATTTAGGAGCATACCAGCTATTAATGGAATATGATGATGGCCATGCTACCCCATGCACAGGCCTGTGTGAGTGACAGAGGGAGATGGGCAGACAGACAATGAGGGAAACATAGGGGCACATATGGTCCAACCTGAGCCCTGGGAATCCTGTCACCTGTAGCCTGTGAAATGTAGACCTCTGAGGCCCCTGTGTACTGCCACCAGCCCTCCACATCCCCTGTCATCACGTCTACCGTTGTGGTACATGGGAGAGTGCTACACTTAGGGAAGCGTGGAAGGGCTGCCAAAACATCCTACACAATGAACCAAGGGAACCTTGACTTGCCTTCCTGTTCCTATTCTAGACCCGGCGATAATGGAAAGCTCAACATATCTTTTGCTCATAGTATTTGTAGTAGATATCAATATTTTGAAAATTGCATATTTTAGATGTAATTAAATGGTTTTGCCAGAATAGTGATGTGCCGGAATAATAAGGTGCTTTGCAAATGGATGCTGCTATACTCCTGCTAATCATTGCAGGATAGCTAAGGTTAGATTCATACATGATGAGATGACTAATAGTTGCTGTATGTATACCAGCATCATGTACATGTCACTGTGTGACAGTGCACACCTGGTTAGTGGCTGTAGTGGTAGGAAAATGATTTATGAAGGAATATACCCTGACTAGGGGCTATTTGTCACTTTCGTCCCTCATGGTGAGCTACACCCTTCATTATCTGGCTATTCCTTGACCCTTCCTTACCTTCCCAGCCTCAAGTCTCTTAGTTTGTCTGGTTAAAGTGGCATAATCAACAAGTGTATCCCACTTATAGTTCTAGTACTGTTCTTGTCTACTATGTGGTTAAGGGCGAGTGGTGAGATTGCTCATTTAGAGCTTCTTGTCCTTGCTTCATTCAGGTGCTCCCCACTGTCCCTCCTGCTTGCCCCTTTATCAGGAGATCTATGACTGCCCATCTTCATTCCATTAACCTATGTCTGTGTAATGCTAGTAGTAAGCGTGTGTACACATGCCTCAGCACACTCATCACAGAGGACTGAATTGGCTCAATGCTAGTAGCCATTGGAACTTTGACATCTGGTAGTGACCAACGGGGAAGTAGGCAATTGCAGAGAGCATATGTGGGCACATTTAAGGGTAAATGCACAGCTTATCATTTTAATGATGTAAACTACCTGTTGAGCATCTTCATTACTGTGATAAATTACCAAGACATCAAACTCTCTGAATTTCCTCTTTGGACAAAACTTTACTTCTTCACTCAGAGAGTTTGCAGTGTTTCAAATGCTGAAAAACATGTATTTGCACATCCTCTTAGCGTACATCTAAGTCTCTTAAAGACTGTAAAGCTAGCAGCCATCCGTACTCTCACTCACTAGGCACCTACACACCCCTATCTTCTAGCATTTGTTTTTTTACCCATTTCCTCTGTCTGGGCCTCCCACAAAGGACCTTGTAGCTCCTGTTACTACACCACCTTTATAACCACCCTTTCCTTTCTACTCTTACATCAGAGACTTGGGTGCTGCCACAGCTAGGTATGTGTCCTGATGGTATGGGAGCCTGGTAGCAGTGCTCACACTATGGCAGTATTCTATCTTGAATATAAATCCTTAGAACTCTGAAAGTATGGCATGATGGTCTTAAGTCTCTAGCCCCTTTAACAAGTACAGACAAGTGCCTTAATATGACACAATTTGTATCACATACTCCTCATCCTCATGACTCTCAGAAGGAATCTTGAACCCTGACCCCTGAAGGTCCCTACCCACGGCTGTGCAAGGTCAGAGTAAGGTCAATCATCGGATTTGGTCTGGTCTGTAAGGTCACTTGACAATGTGGTGTATTGACAGTAAACGCTGGTTCCCTGAACATTGATTCTGTAGAGAATGGATGGCACAATCGGCTGGGCACTCTCTTATTGCTATCACAAGGGTAGGGAGAATGGGGAGCAGGCTGCAAGGGTGGTACAATTGTGTTGGAGCATGGGACCTTTAGTCAATGCTTAGTCATGTCATTTGTGTTCCTTGATTATGCTCATGTATAGCCATAGCAAGGGAGACAACTACGGAATGATTGTGGAGTGCATTCAATACTGACTCCTTCTGACATAGGAGGAGACTTAAATGTCTCAGAAATCACAAACTCAATTATTTCAGGAATGCATGCTTATACTGTAACAAAATTACCTTAATGACATTCAGCACCAATCAGTAATCCCTATTGAGCAACGTTTTTTGTGTGGCATCTCAGTATCATAGTTCCCCCAAAGTGACAGATAGCATATGCCATTGTGAGACACTTTGCACTATAGAGGTATGTTCCCATAAAGTATGACCTTCACTCCAAAACAGCTATACATAGCTGGCCAATTCTGGTCAAGAGAACGAGAAAATAACATAAAGGTTGATACATTGGTATTTTGGGCCCCTGGAACTGAATGACCAATCCAGAAATATGAAGGAAATTGAAGTAGCCAAAGTAGCCTTTGACATAAGAAATTCATCATGCAGTGTGCTGCTATAGAACCCTGCTGCAAGGTATAGTTATATTTAGGGAGACATTTGATATGTTTGTCTTATTGGTGTGAATCTCAGCTAATCAGAGTTAATACATGCTTAATTCACTGCAACAGAATCTAGTTATACGTCTGAGCACTATGACGTGAAAATAGACCGTTCAAATACAACCGTATCAGAGCCAAAATCACCGCTACCTGCTTTAGGCATATATAGTGTGGAGGAATTCAGGAGGAAGTCCCCCACATGGGCAGGAACTGAATGGCCAATCTAAGGGGAACCTCCCAGGGGTTCACATCAATATAATGAACATCAATATGAAAGGCAGGAGTCCCGCAGAGCTGGGTGCCCATGCCATTCACCGAGATTCCCCCATTTGAATGTGAGTGAAATTGCTTGTGATAAGTTTGAATCAATGACTGTGTTGGGCTCTGGATAGGGGTTTTGGTGGGGTTAGAGTTTGGGGTTAAGGGTGGGGGAAGTAGGAGGTAGGAGAGGGTTGAGGTCAGGTCTAGGTGCAGTTTCTGAATCTATATTCTGTCTGCCAATATTTGACAAGCCATTCTCATATTGATCGATATAGTGTCTTTCTTACTCAATCTCCAGGCTACTAAATCGTTACATATATCAATAGCTGTGTCTAACTTAGAATAATATATATATATACTGTATGAGTTGACAACCATTGGAGCATACAGCCTTTCCAAATAAGCAGCCTCTAAGAATACCTCATGAGAAGGGCTCTTGCATTCTGAGCTCTATGTACAGGGTTCACTCACTATTCATCCTTAAACCCATGCTTACCATGTATTTCCAGCTAGGTCAATCCTGAGGTTAGTTTCTGAGGTAAATGATGTTAATAGCATTCTTGTTTATCTTGATAGGTGTATATATGTATACAGGTTTTAGGTCAACAGACCTAAGGCTCTCTGGGTTCGGTCTGCATGCCATACCTATCATGCCTACTGGAAGTCTGATGTTGACCCTCGAGGTAACTACAACCATGTAGCGAACTCCCCAAATCAAAATAATCAATGAGGGCAATTTGAAGCCAGAGGTAGGAAGGACCCTGCATTCCTATCATGCCATAGTATACACACAGCCGTGCATGCGTTGGCATATGACGAGCCTCAGAGGTCGGATGTTGGTATGACCTCAGCATGACCCAGGTCTGGCTGCAAACCATCATGATCAATACAATCAATGGGGGGCAGGCCTGGTTCTTTACAGGAGACTTTCATGACCCTGACTATAGCAGACATGGCTAGAGGTGACCTGTTGATAATAATATAAACAAAAGGTCAGTTAACCCTTTGAAATCGGATTCTTCATAGCTGTTTGATGAATTTTTGTTTTGTTTTTATACCTGGATAACTGTGTGCGGCTTTAGTTAGTTTATAAACATTGCAGTATGTCAGCCGGGCTCACGTTTCAGTACAACAAGATTAGGAATGATTCAAATGGTTCAAATTTGGCATGTTATCGCGACCCTCCTTGTGTACTCTACACCTGATCCAATCCAATGTGGCTCAAAAACTAAAGTGTTTAGTGCCCAAATGTCAGAAGCTAATGTGCCAAATAGTTTATTCGACAGGTACTGGGAGGGGGCATTGCATGTGACTCTGATATGCTGCATACATGCTACACACCACATGACGAATGACAAGCCAAATGGCTTAGTTGTGATACAATTGTCGACTGTGGTTGGCTTTACATCATAGCAGAGGTGGCATCAGGGGTACACATTTATGTGACACGCCCCATGTGGTCAACACATCTCTTGTCCCCAATGCCTCTTTAGTCTAAATGTCCTCTGAGTCTATTAATGGTTTATAGTTCCTGGTTATGTTTTATTGCACAGCCACATGTTGCTGAGAAGTTTCCCATGTAGTCCCTACATCCCCTGTCCCACGTGGCTCCTCAGTCTCCTTAACTACGCCCCTGTCTGCCATACATCACCTCCACCACATAATCAAACACCATCTTACTGACTGCTATACAGCAAAATGAGCAACAAGCATAAGGGTAAAAGCAGTGAGACATCAGCAAACAGCTCTTGCCAGGTTGACGATAAATAATTAATCTTAAAATTGTCTTCTGACCATTTTACTGCAGGATATTAAGCATTTCTATATAAAAATGTGCCTAGAAAATATATTGGTTGTATTGACAATTGTGGCAATTAGAAAAAAGGACAAAAATAGAAGGAACAGACCACAATCAAATGTACGAGCATTTATGTTAGACTACCCAGTATTTGAGCAACATCTAATGGAATTTCCCGTAGCCAAACTCAATCTAGTCTGATAATACAGTTTGTAGATGTGTATTGGTTCCTCAGGGAGACACAGCCACTCATACAGAACTGGGACAATACATCACCGCTTCCCTACAGACTCAGGTCCTTCGCCCCAGGTCCCTGCTGAGACCAGACAAACAAAGATTTTTGACACATCAACCGCTTGAGTTGGTTTTCCATCCAATCATCCACCAGGCTGCAGTGATGTACGGTCTAGACTGTGTTGTGACCATTTAAAATCCCTACAGAGGAGACATTGCTTGATTCTTCAATGTCCTTAAATACGTGAAATTCTTAGTTAATTCCTGCAAACCCATATTGCAGGCTTAGTAATGGATAGAGTATCACTAGGACCCTCCCTTAGTTTTACAGGACTACTGCCTGAGGAGTGATACCAATTCTCAGGCAATAGTAATTTACTATGAAAGCAGATTTCTCTTCCAAGCATTCCCCTATTGGTGAGTAGGTGTAATATGGCTCATATTGTACGAAAAAATATCTAGTCAAGGTACCTCAGGTATAAGATGAAGAAGATTGCTAGATGAGAAACGACAATAATTATGGTAATCCACTTTACCTTTCAACTATACACACATAAATATCAGCAGTAGGTGATTGTGACCTTTCCTGTTGCCCTATCTACAAAAACCTCAATCTCGGCTCTCCAACTGTGGCAACATGCACCCTGTCCACCCTGTGACACCTCCCTCTCCTACCCTGACCTACTGACATACAGTACCTAATAAGTCCTCTGCCTGCTACCCCGTCAGACATAAGCTTGGGAGAGTGAGAAATTTTCATCAAAAAATGATACCCAGTACATTATTCTTCATCCTTTTTTTTGCACGATACTCATATCCCCACTGACTGACCAGATCCTCTTACATTGACTGTTCAATGTGTCACCGTACTAACTGGCACTATGATGTTCTGATATTTTATTCTTTTCATTATCAAGTGGCTCAGAATGCGGTTACAAATTTGAAGGTGTGCGTAAATGACATCTTAAACAAAAGCTGACTTTATTTCTGATCCTTTTGAAATGTCTGTCAATATCAGAGTCAGATCATATTTTGCGGTAGTTGTTATGGAAAAAGCATAGGCTAAACATGATCAGTTTATCAGGTGCCCAACCAAGCTTTGACCTTGACTATGTCCTCCAATGTCACCCCTTGTTTACCAAGGATATCGCAAACTTTAAACCAAGCATTGCCCATCTTTTGGTATGCCTAATATTACTTCCATTAAGAAATAAGGTCTCCGAGCACTGAATATATTTAAGTCCGCATTTTGTAGGGACATTTCTTTTGGGTGTATATATGTAAGGGGCTCTATAGAGCCTCCATAGCAGCCCCACCCTCTACACTGATAATTTGATCATACTGTCTGGGTAGTGAGGGAATAGCATTGCTGGTAGGTCCTGTATCTCATCAGGAAAGTGCCACCAAAGGTGCTTTTTTGTCAACACAGGGTGAGGTCATAAACTGATAGCCTCTGACATGCTGGTACACTGGGCTCTGGTGGTGAGACATTAACACTGGCTATAAATCAGCTAATGAACTACTGGTAACTACTGATTTCCTTTTGCTTCAATTAGTCTATTTAGTAAATCATATTCAGAAATTTGTATTATATGACTGAATGCATGGAAGCCAGAATTAGTATGAGAAGAATTTTGTTCGTTTTCTAGAAGAAAAAACACTATGCACTTGATACCCATGCACTGGATGCATTAGCTGCTAGTAGAATGTTGGTCTCTGTAGTGGTAATTGCCAGTAAGACATTTCTGTATTTTCGATAACATTAAGTTTCTACCTGTTGCCTTACCCATGGAGGCAGTGTAGCTGCAGGGCTTTCCAAACCACCTATTGACAGATAGCAGATATCCACTTACCTGGGTCTGGTATCAGCTATACTTTGTGTTACCAAGAAGCAGTATGACATGCACAATGCAGGTTCCACGAACCTCAAACAACAAACAAGAAGTGACATAGCAGTGTTCATGTTACATATCCTCCAACAGGGGACAGAGTTTATGCATTTTCCAGGACAACATAAGTATATGTTTTATAACCTTATACTGACAGCTTCATACTAACATACTGCAACTATACAGGAAAGAAACTGAATAATTGAAGGAGGCAGAGAGGCAGAGACAGACATGCACAAAGACAGAGGGAAGGACAGACGGAGGGGAGAATTGCGGGTAACCATGTAATCCTACCTCAAGCCCTGAGAATCCTGCCATGTGCTGGGTATGAGATGTGGCCCATATGACACCCCTCTGTGAGCACACACCACCTCCCACACCCTCCTTCATCCCCTGTCATCACTCTTTGTGGTACCTGGAAGTGCTGCTACCATGTTCTGCACAACGCACTGGGGTAGACACAACTTGCTTTCATGTTGTTATTTTAGACCATGTGACAATTAAAACTTTTTTGAAATTTGAATTGTGGAACTTTGTATTTGAACTGTGGAATCAAGTGGAAGGGTTTTGCCAAAATAGTTACATGCTGGAGGGATGAATTTATGTCCTTTCTCATCGCAATCCATAGTAGATGAGATGAAGAAAAGGTTCTATATGCACAGCAGCATCATGTGCATGGTTATAACTGTGTGACTATATACACCTGGTCAGGGGCTCAGTGGTGGGAAGATGGCATATGACTAAGCATACTCTGACTAAGGACCATTTGTCAGATACTCTTGGCAGCTCGATCTGCAACTTTGTAGAAAACATATTCTTCTCTGAAGATAACTTTTTTCTTTCCCCTTTTGCACTCTAGAGTCTTTCCAATGTCTGGAAGCTTTTGGATTAGACTATAGAGACAATGAAACTCCTCACTCACTACCCACGTACATACCTCACATTCTCACCTCAGTGGCAATGAATGTTTGTTCGGCAACATGGTGATACTCATCGCAATGGCTTTCTAGCAATGCATTAACAATGCAGAGTTTGCATGATGCTTGGATGACAACACAGGGTGCTGCACCTAGAGGCCTTACGAAATGATGTTTTATAAAATTGCAGCTGTGCACGCAATACCATATACAGACAGAGCACATCCTGGTAAGAGAACTATATGACTTTTGTCACTCTCCTCCCTCTATGACTGACTCCACTCACCTAACACTTGGGAGATGCCTGGCCATCCAGCCCCTTCCTCCTTTGGCATACCCTCCCTACCTTATTTTGATACTCTTCCCTTGCGAGAGCAATTCCTTTTCATCAACTTGCTTTTCTGTTTCTTCTTATGACAGTCTGATTCTATATCTAACCATTAGGTTTGAGACATTTAGTCATAAATTGCTCTTGGTTATAAATTTTCAACTTGTATCGATTTGGTGAGACTTGCAGTAGCAGGGGGTCAAGGAACCATCTTTTCTACCTATCCCTTTCTACATGCATTACCTACCCACTCAGTAAACCCAAGGCACATTGAGCGTGGCCACCCAGCCCCACCCTCATTTGGCAGCCTACCCCTGCCCCAATCATCCCCTTAACTAGACCCGTCTCACCTCTCTTGTTGCTGCAGGTGCTGGCCTCATCCTGCATGCACCACTTAGTCCCCACTCAGTGCACGGGGGGCATGTGGGACTTGGCACCAGGTGGCATCTAATGACCAATGGGAGCTACATCCTCACACCCTCCCTACCTCCTGTGCTCCTCCTCCCTTGCAAGCGCAATGTACTTCTTTTCGTACTAGTACCCCTCTATTGCGAGGGTATTCCTTTGCATCCCAATGCCTCTTTGTCTCATCCCATTACAGTCTAATTTTATATCTGGCTTTTAGTGTACCTTTAGTTGGAAGGTAGATTCTTCCTTCTCAGTGTTCTCTCACATAACCTGCTATTACCATCTACCAATCATTTTACATAATACATGGACAAAAGTCTGCAAGGATTAGTCTGTTCATTGAGCTGAACGTTAGTCAAATTCCAAGGCTGTAGGTCAAGAGGAATGTGGCTGACATTCAACAAGTGAAGCAACAGGTCAACAGACCAACACAAGGTCCCCTTTATGAACTTTTTTGTTTGACTGCCATTGACTGTACTCAGCAAACAAACCTCCATGGCATACTGGCTTCGATTATTTATCCAATTGGGTGGCAATATAAGGATTCCGTTTAAAATCAATTGTGTTGCCGCATTTCATGGAAAAATTAATGGACGCAAAGAGATCCCTACTTTAATACGCCAAAATCCTCCTTCATCCTTTTTCACTCCCTACAAATAACCTCTCACCCTAGCTGGTACCAAAACCTTTACACAGATTTATGTCCCAGAGAAGTAATGGGTTCTCTGCGTTAACACTACATGCTCCAGCATCAGCAGGAGGTAATGGGAGCACACCAAACCTGTCCACCAACCCCTCTGATACAGATCACCTGTCTATGGGACCTGGTAAATGATGGGAGTCACATACAACCTGCTCTCGCCCCCCCCTTCAGCACATACCTAGAGACACCTCCCTGCACCACCCACCAGCCTAACCTACAGACACCCAACAACTAATGAGCCCTGTGCCTGCCACATCTCTGGACACCTGCGGGCATCTTGTAGCCTGATAAAACCACATTAAGGCTGTCACAGGCAGCCGAGGTCAACCTGCCAGGACTTCCCTAACTCATCCTAACCCAACTTGCTACCCTTAATTGATATTACCCCTACTTAGTGTTATTTACTACAGGTGTCTGCTGCCAGGGGTGTTCTCAAAATTAAATTCTAAGAAGTTACCGGTACTTGTTAACCATGAGCGTAGCTTTAGTGCGGGGAAAAATTAATAAAAAAAAATTAATAAAATTGAGAGTTTAGAAAAACTCTCAAACCAGAGTATTATTGGCACACTAGATGTGACCTCTCTTTACACCAACATACCAAATGATGAAGGCATAGCCGGAATCAGAGACATGTTGGAAACCACCAGAACTGGTGACATAAATCCCAAAAACGAGACTCTGATAGAGCTCCTAGGGATGGTTCTCAATTCAATGGTCAAAACTACTTACAAGTAAGTGGTACAGCAATGGGAACCCGGGTGGCTCCCTCATATGCTAATCTTTTCATGACAACTCTAGAGAACAAATTTCTGGAAAACCATGAAAAGAAACCAAGGGTTTGGTTACGGTACATTGACGACATCTTCTTTGTCTGGGACCATGGAGATGATGCACTCAAGGAGTGGTTGGAATACCTAAACCAACAACATCACAGCATAAAATTCACTTCAGAATACTCATCTGAAGAGATAAGTTTTCTCGACACGAAAGTCAAAAGAAACTCCGAGGGGAAATTGTACACAGACCTGTACACAAAACCAACTGATACAAACAGTTACCTAAGGTATGACTCAGCACACCCCCCCAGTGTGAAAAAAAGCCTACCGTACAGCCAATTTCTACGTCTACGTCGCATCTGCCGACTAGAAGTAGACTTTGAAAACCATGCTTCCATTAAAATGCAGCAATTCAGAGATAAGGGCTACCCTGAAGATCTACTGCAGAAAGCAAAGAAACAAGCCACAGAAAAAAGGAGACATGAACTTCTGGTGAAAAAACAGAAAGATTTGGACAAAGCCGAACAGGAGAGAATTTTCCTAACTACCACATTCAGACCCAACTACAACAAACTTGAAAAGATTGTCAAAGGACGGTGGGATGACCTAAGTGAGTCATGCACCACCAGGGGTCTCCAAAGAATGAAGGTAGTGATAGGTCACCGGAGGCCTAAAAACCTCCGAGACTACCTAGTCAGGGCCAAGGTGGACTACCACCCAGAGAGGGACGGGGGGGACGAACCCCCCAGACCACCCCGTCCCAACCAGTGTATACACAAACCCACCAAAAAACACCCAGTGTGTGAAGTGTGTCCTAAAATGGACACAACAGGGAAAATAAAAATCAACAGACAATGCTCAAAAGAGACAAAAACGAACATTTTTTGTGGAAGCTCCAACATTGTCTTTTGCATTGAATGCAAATGCTGTGGGAAAAGGTACATCGGGGAGACACAGAGATCCCTCCATGACCGCATTTCAGAACACATAGCAGACATCGAGCACAAGAGATATGAGAAGAGTGAAGTGGCATACCACTTCAACAGACCAGGTCACAAAAAAGACCGAGACATGAAAGTCTACATCTTGGAGTTCATTTATGAACACCCCCTGTCGAAACGAGCCAACAAACTCAGAAAGACGATAGAATGGAAATGGGTACAGCGGTTGAAGACGCTCGTCCCAACCGGGATGAACATAATGGAAAATCGCTATGGTTAGACTCAGCCCCACAAAGGCCACGTCATTTTTTCCCCGCACTAAAGCTACGCTCATGGTTAACAAGTACCGGTAACTTCTTAGAATTTAATTTTGAGAACACCCCTGGCAGCAGACACCTGTAGTAAATAACACTAAGTAGGGGTAATATCAATTATAGATTGATCCCAGAGTCTATACCTAAATGCTATCCCAAATGAACTAAATCAAGCAAACACTAAGACCTATAAAAGGAGACCCACCTTTTTTACAGGCCCACCCTGTGTGGCCCTCCTCCCCTTGGTAAACAACAGCCATGACCAAGACTCACAAAGGTCACAAAAAGTGAGTAGGATTTGGTTTAAAGACAAACCAAACCAAAAAGTAAATAAAATATCATTTTTATAAACACAGATTTTATAAAATGGTATTTCCCTGCAATACACCTGATGAAGCTGTGAACAGCTGAAACTCCTCAGTACTCATACTCAACTAAACAGTGGACTGATGATTGGTTATATTTTTTCTAAAGTCACTTTAGAAATATTTCAAACTAAACAAAATACCCCTTGTGGGTACAAAGGATTGCAAAATCCACAACTTAAAATTTCAATCTTGAAAAGTAAAAGTTGTAAATTTGAAAAGTTTGAAAAATAAAATACCAGGATGTGACCTGAATTCCTGTGGACCAATCAAAGCAAAGCCCTGTGACAGATTGAGGTCATGAGCCCCAGTAATCCATTTAAAAGGGCTGGAGGGACTTACTTGATTTAGTACTGAAGGAGTAGTGGTAGGGAACCATTTCCTCGTCCAACGAATTCCAACTTGCTACCCTTGCTCGCGTTCTACATCTCAAACCTATGCCCTCCCACTCACTTCTGTCTCCTTCTCTGATCTCTGCCTCTTCCGAACAGAACGTTGCTCTTTCCCAAATTTAATTCCTTTCTCCTGCCAGTCTCTTTGTACCCTTTCACTGTAGGTTTATTCCCTTCTCTAAACTACCTAACCCTCACCTACTCCCATGACTGGACATTTGGAGTGACAGTTGCTGACTGACTATACTGTAAGATCACTGTGGCTGTAACCTGATCATCCTAAATTGGTGACACATCATGCATCTCACTTTGTCAACCTGACACCTACAGGAAGGTCATCTAGGGTGGTGAGACATGCTAACAACGCTGATCTGTAGTCCCTCATGGAAGCAGAGACACATTTGGGTTTTCAAAGATCAAAATAGCGAGTTCCTGAAGATTGTATATAATATCTTTGTATCATAGTAAGAAACCAGTGAGGTAAACAATCACCAGAATGCTGAGAATTCTTTTTCTGATTACAAGCTTTATGTTTTGTTTTGTGTTTATCAATCCTGTAGTTTTTCCCCCAAACCACACATTGATAAAATGATTAACAAAAGCATATTTATTCATAGTTTTCATATATGGATCAAGCTTAAGAAGTACACTTCGAGAATTGCAGAACTCTTCCCTGCATTTGCTGCAAACCAACTCATGCTGACCAGTTTGAATTGTGTTGTTTATTTAGGTCGGTGCTCAGCACTGACCAGCAGCTTCATAAACAAGGTTTTAAACCAGCCTCGAGAAGCAAATTACCTTTTTACAGACATTAAGTGCAGCCAAACTGCCCATTCAATCAGGAGGAAAGTTGTTTATGCAGAACGTTTCTCAATGCTGTGTCCACTGAGGATGGTTTTAACAAGGGATTCCTACTCCTCTGTATTCTTCCCTCCTTTTCCTTTATCTCTTTCCGCAACCACCTAACTGCCTGTGTGAGGTTCTATACTGGTATACTATGATGAATAATAGATTGCCTAGGAGAGACTAATTGAGTGAGAAAGAGCTCTGGTTCAAGTGAGGGAGAGACAGAGACAGAGAGACAATGAGGCTCTCAGAGTGACTCACCGAGCATGACTTAAGCCCTAAGAATCCCATAACATGCAGTCTGGGATATATGGGCCCTCTGAGACCCCTCTGTATACAGCAACCACTTCCTGCCCTCCCTGATCCTTCTTCCCTTCCCACCCTGTCATCACGTCTACCGGTATGGTACCTGGGGGAGTGCTACACACAGGGTAACCTGAAAGGGCTGCCAATAAGCTCTACACACGGTACTGAGGCAACTAGTGAGCCTTTCTGTTCCCATTCCAGACAAGGCTCATACAAAGTGTTTCTTTACTCTCATTTGTCGGTAGCTGTTTAAAGGGACTGGCAGACAATGCCACATGGATTAAATCAAATAGAATGCTTTGCCAGAATAGGCTCAGCAGATGAATTTATTCTCCTTATATTCTTTGTTGACCTGTGTAACCGTATACACCTGGTTAAGGAATGCAGTGCCGGTAGGATGGTGTACAAATAAACATGCACCAACAAGATGCCATTCGTCAGTCAGATTCACTTCAGGTTCTCGCCGTTCTCCCTCATCCTGCCTCATACTTCAGGAGATATATGACATCCCTTTCTACCATGACCCTACATCTGAGTAATGCTGGCAGGAACTATCCTAACACACACATGCACTAACCCATTAGAGAGGGTTGCGCTCTATACCAGCCATAAATGGTTGGTGATGGTGGCCACGGTACCTTTGATATCTGCAAATGAGTAACAGTGATGCAGGTAATTGATAATATGTGCACACAGATCTGAGGCACAGGAATTCCAATGGTACTTCTGCAGCCTCAGTAGCTCTGTTCAGAAATGACAACAGCAATGATTTACTTTGCCATTAGTATATGCACAGCAAATTGATTAGTATAAAATATGTTTACATAAAATACCTATCTAAAAGCACTGTCATGGCTGTGGCAAACCATAGAGGTACAGTATTTTAGTTACTTAATGTTTTTTAGATAAGACTACAGTCTGGCTGAGAAATTCTTGCTTGCATATCCACTCAGGTTAAATGTAAGTCTCCAAAAAAAGGTACGATTTGCTGTCATCTCTATCTTACCTCACTTACCACCTACTGTAAGCTCTCTCATATGCTCCTCTCTCAAGGACCATGTGTCTTTTTACACATGTCCTCTGCCTCCTTCTCCCACACAAAGACCTTGTAGTTCCTGCAACTACGCCGCCATTGCAACCACCTCCTCCTTTATACATTCTTACATCAGAGACTAGGAGCCTTGGGTAGTGAAGCCCAGTCTAGCCTTCTGCCATAGCAAGGTGTGTGTCTTGATAGTAGTAACATGCTAGCAAGGTATGCATGCGGATGGCATGGTCATATTTTGTAGAAAATAGACAATATTGCCAAACCTTATGGGATGAAGGACTACTAGTCATAAGTGCATGCATCGGAAAGTTCCTTATTATACATACAGGCATTTTTTGTGAGAAAACTCGCAAAGACCACATTTTTATAACATCAATTTTAAGGGTGCAACACATAAAACATTCTTTAAAACCCTTAAATGATTATTGCCTGGGTACTACATACCAGAAGCAAACTCTGGTGCTTGAAAAGAGAACTCTTTTGTCATTCTCCACCCTCTCCACGTTCTTACACTCTCTGAGCAGGGACCCAGGACTTTCAGCCAGGACTGCCACAGGAGGGCACCACAATCAATATCCTATCTATTGTGCCTCATTCTGACTCTCAACAGGAATCTTGAACCCTGACCCCTGAAGGTCACTCCCCTAGGGATGTGCATGGTCAATGATTGATTACTTGGGGTCTGTAAGGTCATACCACAATGTGGTGTACTAAGAACAGACACTGGTTCCCTGAGCATTGATTCTGTAAGTAGAGAATGGATGGCACAGGCGGCTGGGCCCTGTCTTATTGATATTACTGGGGGTGGGGAGAGGCAGGGTTGAGGGGAAGGACTCTGGACAGTCCTGCTTTGGTAGGCAGTTCTATAGAAGCATGGGGCTTTTAGTCACTGTCATTTGGGTTCCTTGATTATGTGTATACAATGGCAGATAGACAGGGGGAAGCAAGTGGCAGGGGCTGGAGAAGTAGCGTTTCTTTCAGAGGGCATCAATTGTCCATCCATATTTGACGATATCCTTGATGCTTTATTCTCAGGAGGCTTTGATAACAGTGTTCCTATACAAGGACTCTTGAGAATAACAAACATAATCATCAACAATAATTTAGACCCTTCAGGATTACATGGTGTTTTGATTTGTGAGGATATGCCCATGATTGAATAGGAGTATATACTAGGTATTTCTATGTTGGTCAAATTTAACTAAGTTCTTCCCTGTAGCCTGAGTTCCATTTTCTGTTTGAGTGTTTTTTTAAAAATATTTTAGTCTAGATGGCTCAAGCCCTTGTACAACAAAGATTGGGTTCCAGCATGTTATCATAACCCTCATCATATACTCTACACATGGTCCAATAGCATGGGGCTTATAAACAAAAATGGTTAGGGCCCAAATGCCAGAAAATATAGTGTAGAATACTTTATTGGAATGGTTCTGGGAGGGGGTTTAAGCATGTGGCTCTGATCTGCTGTATTTAGGTCACATGCCGTTTGTCCCATGTTGGTCTTCAATCTATTTAATGGTGGCGCAAATTGCTAAAATGCCATCCAGTGGTCCTATAGTTTACTGCACCTTCACCGTCGGGGGTACACAGTGTGCTATCTCTACTTGTTTCTGAGATGTGCCCCATGTAGTCCACATGTCCCCTCTCCCCAGTGCCTCTTTGGTCTCCATGCCTACTGAGTCTATACATGGTTTATAGTCCGTGGTTATAATTTATCACACAGTCAGTATTTGAAGGTCCACAGTATGATCCATCTGCATGTAGCTGTGACGTGCCCCATGTAGTCCACACGTCCCCTGTCCCACATGGCTCCTTAACTACACCCCTGTCTGCCCTACATCACCCCCTACCAGCTACTGAAGGTTTAACTGCCATGACGTATCAACCCCTCTACTTGTCGCTTAACTGCCCATTAAGTTAAAAGTATTGGCTAAAAGAGGCCAACAGAAAAAAAGGTATGAACCTAGAGAACATGCCAGTCGTATTGGCAACTGTCTCTAGATGGATTGATAATATCGTATTGAAACAATGAACAACACTGAAAGAAACACACTGATCTCAATGCCAGTAGGATAGATATATCCACTGCCGTCGCCCGCCTCCCTAAACTTTACAAGAACGGTCACATTCCAAAGAATTACACTCCATACCCTACATCCATCTTAGGATATAAGATTTCAAGAGAATGCCCACATCCATGCTATGCATAATGAAGTGTGGATGATAAACACCTACTTAAGGCCACAGTTATGTGCCTGTCCAATCACCATAATTGACTGTGTAATCTAATTGTAGGTCCTGTGTCATTATATTAAGGGTAGGTATTCAAGGGGCCATATTGTGATACAATGTCCCTCAGGGAGTTTCTCTCGTGATTAGAAGACATTGAATATGATCATATTCTGTGCTCTCTTTATATGCCACGCCACATCATGCAACAGGCGAATACTCAATTCTCGAGACACAACATATGTTAAAATAACATTAACAAATATTTCCCTTATATGCCTCATATGAGATATAGAGAAATAAAGTAACATCACATGATTTATTTCCAATGTCAAACCTAGATCTGAACCTTATTAACATTTCACATAGTCTTCAAAACCTACAAGAGATATAAGATCCTCAAATGCATAGCCATTACAGGTAATGTATATTCATTTAGAAAATATGCAGGAAAGAGAAAAAACTAATTAAACACCCAAAATTGCCACAGTATTCTAGTATGCCTGCAATGTGAGATACAAGTGTTTGATAACACACGCCACCTTAAAGTCTTTCAACACCGCGGGAAATTGTATCGATCGCACCCTCTACCCTTTCAAGGTGTATTCATGGTCTAGTGGTGATTCAATACTTCCAATACATGGCCAGACCCACCATTCATTTCCTCACCACTCCCCTGACCAAACACGGTGGGGACAACCTGTAAGCTGCTCTACAAAACCCTACAAGGAGGCACAGACCAATATGGCCATCACAGCCAAGCTTTGGCAATCTGCAGTCCTTGGTAAAAATGTGGTACATTGGAATACTGTAGAGCATGATGAGGCAAGGGATAAATCTAGCTTCAGGAAACGCTAGGAGTAGAGTATAAATTTGCTGGGACGCATCGAAACTTCCAAGAATTTTTGAGGGTTTACCAACTCCTTTATAGACTATAGCTTCATAAGATGTACCTAATTCTGAATCTCCCCTTTCCCTGAAATAAACCGTTACACTCTTCCCCCTCACCTCTAACTGTAACCTGACTGAAGCCCCCTTCCAAAGCCCACTTCAGCCATCGATAAGTGATTTCACTCATTTCAATAGAGGAATCAAAAGGGTTAGTTTGGAAGCCTTGCTCTAGTCCTTGGGATAGCAATATATCATATTAATGGACATTTTATTGATTTGGAAGGCTGGGAGGCCCTCCTTATATTGCCCATTCAATCACTGCCAATGCTTAAAACATTTTGTTGACTTGGCCGAACCATAACTAAAAGAATATTTACATGTCCCCCGATTTGTCCAAGAGTAAATACCGTAATGGCCCGTTTAAGTGCAGGGGTCTCAAATAAGCGCATGTCTCGTTTAAGCGCAGGTCTGGGACCCCTCTGAAACCCAAAATCGCTCTTTAGAGGTACTCATATAAGCGCAGGTCCCTGTATAAGCACAGGGGGCAACAGGGAGTTGAAATTTATAAGCCCAGCGGTGCTTAAACGGGCCACTATGGTATGTCAGTTGAAATAGGATTGATTTATCTTGCAGGTGCTTCCACTTGCGTCTATATGGAAGTAGCCAAGAAGTTTGCTGTTTTTTGCCGCAGAAATCAGTATCAATCTTGAAGATTACTGTGGCTGCTTTTCTCCCTTTTTATTTATCAGGATTGGTCTCTCAAGAACATTGTATTTGGGGGTCCCACATTTCCCGGTTTTCTTTACTGTAAAGGGTGTTGGAGAAGGTGGTGGACGTTTATATATGAACACAAAGAAATGTGTTGTTTAAGATTGGCATGCATATTTTATGCAGATTAGCACCACTGAAGTAGTCCAACCAGTGGAGTTGGAGCGGAGTTAGTATCTTGACATCAGCGAGTTTTAGATCACAATGTGTACCGCAATGTTTGAGTTTAAAGCAATGCTAAAGTATGCTCTCTAAAAGGATGGCACATATTTCAGGATAGTAGCCACATACACCAGATCTAGTGCCTTTTATATTCTGATGGTGAATCTGTGGGCAAAGTAGATTAGCATGGCCGGAGGCAATCCTTTACCTCCTCTTGTACAGACCTATCTCACAGATTGGCCGCAGATGAAATACTGTCAGCATTATACATAATCCTCCCTCCATCCATATTCCTGTAAACAGAGCAGGGCTTCTAGTTCATAAGAGGCAGCGCTTCAATATTGGAAAAAGAGTACAGTTCTTTTATGTTAGATTCTCCTCCTCATTATCCAACTGCGTAAATTTCTATCAGAACAGGTTAAAGAATGAATCAAGCCTCCTCTTGACATGATGAACAAAAGTGTATTTCAGCCTATATTTTAGTATATCACGTTCTACCCAGGCTGCTACATAATGCAGGATGGTAACCTGATACACCAGATACAGTGCCTTCTGTATTCTGAATGTGGATCTTCTCACTGAGTGGATTAGCACGGATGGAGACAATCCAATACCCCCAGATAATATAAGCCTCTCCTACAGATTGGCTAGGACTGTAATACTGTCGGCATAATACTTAATCCTCTTTCCATCACTATTCCTGAAAACACAGTGCAGCTTCTAGTTCTGTATAAACAGTTCTCTTATGAGACCTGAGAGCTTTGATGCAGAATAATAATGCAATGATTCAAGTCTAGCTCTGTATGATTAAGCAAATTAGAGGTACTCAAAACAATCTTTAGGTGAAATCAAGGGTGGGAACTGTCATTTAATTGTCACATTTATGCATTTATGCTGCTTTATATGACATTTGCTGAAATTATATATGCTTGAAGTGTAACATCTTAAATTGCTTTAAATGCAGACATTCAATCACAGACATACAGTATCTGTAGACTTCTGCTAGTTTAAAAAAAAATTGCAGTTCAGTATCATAAACAGATCTACATCAACAGTCATCCTTATAGTACTTTTATAATCATATTGTGAAGGATTGCAATTATGTGTAGGAAGGAATCCTGTTAGCTCAAAACTTTAGATCCCCAGCCATTTTCTCTAACCAGTGAACTTGCACTTGTAAGATGAAAATAGCTTGGGCATGTTTGTTTGCCAGAGGAAGCTCCACAAGTGTCCCCTATTCGCCTATCAACCTCCAAGACACCTGCCTGACTAGAGGTCAATAACCCAGCCAACCTGCAGGTACACAACTACACACAACCTACTTCTCACCCACCAACCCTCACACAACCTACCAAACACCCACACAAAGGACCCAAGATACAATAATTCTGCGGACACATAATCCCACACTTTATTAGAGCACCACTGACAGCTGCTCGTTCTCGGCTAGTTTACCACTTCCCCAGCTCGAGGACTAGTATCTACTAGCAATGAATGGGTTTATGTCGGCAATTAATCAAAAGGAAACCACGAATAATCTTTGAATTGATAATACTATTATGGGATACAGAATTTGTGCAAGAGCTTTCTTCAAGGAAAAGCATCATTATTAATTTTACTACCATGACAAAACACTCATATATATTTGGAAATACTTGGCAAAATTTGATCAAATATCAATCAATCATTCAATCAACCACTAACTTTGAGTATTGATACATGCACAACCTTACAGCTGGTCTAATGGCATCAGGATGAGCTCTCATCTCTTACACTATAGACCTATGCATCGAGAAAGGGTGACATTTTCGTAATAAAGTTGTGTTTATGTTGTTTCTAGCAGAATCCTCATAACATTTTTCATAATTATTATGTTTGCAGCCATCTTATATCTGGTGATTAATAGCACAATTAGCTTTCAAATGACGTATGTTCGAATACAGGATTTTGATGTTATATCGATATATCAACAAATCTTATGAAAAGTCACCTATTCTTGCTCCACTGCTCTATAGCCACTCATCTGATCCTCTCCTCCCAATTTCACGAAAACATCTGCTGGGGTGAGGTCAATTATGGAAGTGAGATTGGGTGCTGCTGGGGACCAACACTATTAGAGAAACTTGATTTTCTCATGAGATTCATCTGAGCTGCTCGCCTCTAGGTCTATATGCAGCATAGTGCTGAGTTCTGCTCTTAGCTCTACCCAAGGTCTTGGCAGCAGGCAGTTGTACAAGATACAATTAGATATTAGGGAGTTTTAGCAGGTTCTACGTAGACGTGAATGTAGCCGTACGTAGCGTGTCGCCTAGCAACCATTCTAGTAACGTCAGCAGTTTGTGTGCTCTCTGCTACGTTCAGTGATGGCCACGTACGTCAGATACGTGGCAAAGCCGTTTGCTACGTACACCACTGCGTATCTATATCATTTAAATTTGAGTGAACCAATCCTAATAAAAATGGATAGCAGTTATCTAGGGATATATGTCCCTATGCTCCGTCAAAATGGAATAGATTGTTAAAGCAGAAAATCATTTAAATCAAACTCAAAGAAGATACTCTTTCCTGGATGCCACTATCGCTCACAGCAGTGCCTGCGTGCTAAAACTCTCTTTACTGGCGTAAGTAGTGGGTGACGTGGCTCTCTCTACATTCACTTCTACGTTCACGTTCTGCCTGCTAAAACTCTCTTATGACTAATTACTTTGTAGGAAGCTGAGTGTCTGTTAAGAACACCTGAAATGACAAATCATATCATATGTATCATAATCAAATACAGGTAAAGATGTAGGAATTTCTATTGTAAAAAAAGCAAATAAAATGCAAAAATCGGTGTATGGTTGTTTATAAGCAAAACCTGAGCATATCAACCCTGAGACCTAATAACGTTGTGACTCACCCTGATTTGAGCATCCCTGACTTAGTCCATCATCCCCCTCCCTCCTCATTTGGCAGCCCACCATGCCCCAATCATCAGGTTAAATGAGACGTGTCACACCTCGCTAGTCGCTGCCAGTCCCCCAGCTCATTTAGCATGCACTACCTACGCACAGTGCACCTGAGGCACATGGGGCTTGACACCTGGTGACATCTAATGACCAATGGGAGCGTGGTCCTCACCTTCCCTACCTCTTTCAAAAATATCCTGATGCTGCTGCCCTTGTCACATTGTCCCACATGCTTCTATGGTTCTAGACAATATTCCTTAGACCAAAACAAAGGTGTCTCTCAGGTCACCCGACCCTACCTAGCAAAACAGGACTAACCCTAAAACTTTTTATTCAATTTCGAAAAAAAAACACTTTAGGGTTGAGGCTCCATAAGTTGAGATCGTGGTCAATGTGTTGGCACTGGCATTCACGGATCAATTTTGTGGTATTTCTCAAGCTTAAGTTTTTTACAAAAATCCTAGCCTAGATTTTGAGACCATGTTCCCCTCATGACCTTGAGCTAAAGAGATGAAATTTCTCAGAGAAATATGGCCTTTAGTTATAAAAGTTCAGCATGTAGCAGTAACCACAGGCCTCCTGTCTTGTTAACCAGTATAAAGCAGATGGATTGTTCAGGTCTATGCTATGTACTGACCAGCAGCTTCATAAACTGGGGTTTAAACTAGTCTGGAGAAGGAAATTACCCTTTTTTACCCAAATTATGAGACGCTGAACTGCCCGTTCCATAATAAGCCAGGTTATTTATTGGGGACACTTTCCACTGTGTCCATTGGGAAAGGTTTTGGAACTGGAGCTGACCAAAAGGAATGGGGGCTTCTCATCAGGGAACATCTTAAATTTGAGCGAGACTCAACCACTGACTGGAGGGTAAGCAAAAGCTTCTCAGGAAAATGAGCAAGATTCAGCACAGAAGCACATAGAGTGCATAGTTGATATATTCGCCAAGGAGTAGAGTAAGCACCTGTCTTCATGCTTTGCAATTAGTCATGATAATATATAAATGCAAACCTGGCTCATCAGCTCCTTATGAGGCCGATCCTTTCAGCTCCATGCACAGGGTGGACATGAACTCACCAGTGATATGAAAAGCAGTAAGGTATTGGGAGAAAGTTATTAGTTGGTGTAAGCGAATATAATCAGAGATTTCTAATATTGGTTTGGCAAAGTTCACACAGACATGTGTTAAACGTCTCTTTCTGTTAAACTTGTAACACGATTCCGTCCTGTTTAAAGGATTATTATTGTAGAATAGGAAATTAAATCGTAAGAGTCTTTTTTTTTCATTATAATGATTGGATGCTTAATGGATTATAACATGTTTTCATGAGATGCAGATGAAAAATTATTGCAATATGTTGTCGGGTATTTGGTGTCCATTTCCAAAAAAGTGGATTATTCAATCTGTAATTTATCTTAGACCTTCAACATACATTGGATATGAAGAAAAGCTAGACAGCGGGAGATACAAGCTAACAAGAAGATATAGGGATATTGAGTTAGAGAGAAGAAGAAGAAGACAGCTTTTCTCGAGAGGTGCAAGAGACATAATCTGGGTAAAACCTTGGAAAGATACTTTCTCTCTGCTTTGAGGATAGTTGTAGAGATTGTGGGAGAACATGGGCTGAATGCATATCATGGATATTATTATGAAGATAATTCCAAAAGGATTAGAAGACCCCCTAGGCAGGCAGAGAGAGACGGCAGCAGGATGGCTGGCAGAGGGCCTGAGACAACAGGTGGTTAGATTATGATATGCACGGCATGGGAAATGTGTGGGAGACTTTAAGTTCTGCTTGACCTTAACTGAGAAACTCAGAAACAAAAACTTCCATCACTAATCAAAATACAAAATGAACTTTCATCAATACAGCTGGTTTTAGAATGCTACATTCATACATGGTACCAATCCTACATGGCTGATAACTGCGGGGCTTAGTTAGTGCAACCTGACAAACAAATGTGGTCTTCTAGTCACATGACCCCCTTGCCCTTTGGGGAAGGCAAAAGAAAGTGCTATGGCTAGATGTTAGGCCAAGCATTCTTCTAGGAATTTCCTCTAAGGACGAGAAATTGCTTAATTCCATTGAGTTATGATGACTTAAGTTGATGTGATTTTCTGAAAAGAATTGGCTTATAAATTTATTGGCTAAGAGAAATACTGCAGAAATCAACGCAGTCCTGCACATCTAGTCAAACCATGTAAGACCACTCAGAGAAGCTAGAGAGCTGTTCTCATGTACTCACTCTACTATACACGGCAAACAAACAAAACTTGATGCAATCATTCACTGCTGTTGGAACTGGCGCCTGGAGAAGCCGGGGAATAATCAGCTGTGGATGCATCAACTGCTTCTAACGGCACCTCTGGATATTAGGTGGGAGTGGATTCAGAGAACTTCTATTTTAGTGGACGCCAATGCAATGCAAATAATTTCTGGCTTTACTATCACACCATGTTTTCTATCATCTCACACAGAATTAAATATGGGTCATGAAGATCCAACGACAGATCAGCATCCTAGACTGGTGTTGACTGTGAGACATGAGGGTATTGAAATCTAGTGGGTTGGGGAGAGGTGGAGGCTGAGGGGGTGATATAGTCCAGCAGTGAGATGTTGAATAATGGCTTGACCCTTGAGCATTTTCAATCATTCATGGATTTCTTGGGGTAGAATTAGGGGGGGGTAGGTAAAGTTAAATATTTCATATGGACAACCAATATGCATGTATCTAAGCACTTTTGTCAAAATTTGTTGGTTGCTAGGCAACCATTAATAATTAAAAATGCTCAAGGGTGGCATGTTCACACCCCTGGAAACAATCACTCAGACCCTATAGATAAATAATCAAGAGAGAAAAATACTATACCTGAGAATTTTGGGTCATAGTACAATACTGCCGGACTAATAGTGGTTCCTGTATCATTAAGAATTAAACTGGGTAAATAATAAAACAAAAGAGTTGACTACGAATCTGTGAGCTCATACGTAGAGCAGACTATGGCTTCTAATTTCTTCATGGTGAACGTTAAACCTTTAAACCTGTGGATAATTTGACCGTGGAATGACTGTTCAGCTGAGAGTTATTGCATCCTTTTGTAATAGCCGCATGTTCTCAATGCAAGGAACACATCAATTATGCATCACAAGAAGAGAAAAAAAGGAACGTACAGCACTGAGGGTCTACTTCTCTGCCCTTGCCTTCATGGCCTCAGGGAATACATGGGTCCTGGTCAGGCAGTGTGACAAAGGCATCCTGCTGTTTGCAGTACAGGTCCTGAGGGAGAGAGGGAGGAAAGGAGAGGGGGGATACACAAAGTCAACAAGACTAGCAGTAAAGGACCAGAGTCTGCAGGGACCTGATGATGTATGACTGGGCTGTTATCCTTAAGAACTTATGCACAGAGTCTGTACTGTGCATACTCTCTGTTATTAGTCTTATTAGAGGAGCTCTGAATCCATGACATCGTTTGCGTGCAACACTCGGCAGGCTTAGGTCACCAACTGTGTTCTTGATTAAGGATGCTGTGATCATATTATATTCTGCATACTTTAAAATTATTAGCCAACAACAATTATGTATTCTTCCTGTTTGTTCGCTATTCTGATGTAATCAAATTGCCAGGCGACAAAGGTTGTCACAATCAAAAAGAATTTCCATGCAATTTCTTTATGGATGCTTCATGACAACAAGCTTGCTGCTTAGGTTAGTTGTCTGCAGATATACTCCATTCATAAAAGATGGTTATCGAATTATTCATGATTCATTACTCTACATCTAAAACTATTTGGTTCAATATGATAGTGCAAAATTGGTCAAGGGATATTTGCAGATGTCACCAATTAAAGTCTTCAGAAGGCAATACTAATTTCTCCTAGCTGTTATATCCATGCAATTATAGTTTACTGTAGCAGTTTATGAGGCAATAGCAAGGTTGGGACGTCAGTGCAGTTACAGAGCCAGTCACTGGCCGACAGGGGTGTAAGGAGACAACGGAGCCACGTGGGACTACATGCAGAGATACCACACTGTGAAGCCACCCAAAATACTGGCTGTGTAATAAACAGGGACCATAAACCATCCATAGACTCAGTGAGCATTGTGACTGAGGTGCCACATGGGTTAGAGTATGTGTGGACTACATCGGGCACATCTCAGCTACATGCCGCAGTATCATACAGTGCAATAAACTATGGCCAAGCACCACTGGGCAAAAAATGACAGTTTGGCCAATGCGTATGGCATGAAACAGAGCGACATAGAATGTAGAATGTGTAATCTATCTGCTGCAAATCAAAGATACATGCCTATATTAGCACTCCAACTTAGGTCACACGCTTTCAATCTGCTTTATAGAATCTAGATAGATTGGGTACATTTCTTTGGTGAAATTTTTTCACCCTCAATCAGCCTAATGTTTGACTCTCTGGGGCAGTGACCAGGTCACCTAGGGAGTCTTGCATCTAGCCAAGAGTGTGAGGCGAGTCGTTTTCCACAAAAAAAAAGTTAAAGCAAGGGTTCAACCCACTCCTCCCAGATTGGCCACACATAGAATCTAGACAGATAACACATAGGATAAATGTACCAGTTATTGCCCAGGTTTTGCGCACTATTAGATGAATCATGGGGTAGAACTGTGAGTGATGAGCGCACCCATCAGTTATATAACAGTAATCTCATACCTCAGAACCGTAGAGTGGTTTTTCTTGCCACCCAGAAATACTAATGAAGAAACAAAAGGCATCTGGTTGCATTTCACTTTGTGCTGCCTGATTGAAAATACCATATGATTGTCTGTCACTTGATATATAATGTTTTTTCTTTCATCATTTTCAGGTGAGTGTAACTACAGAAACATTTTGTGAGAGAGCTAAACTTTGCCATCGGGTAAGTACTATTTTGGTCCCTGGTTTCAGATAGGGGCTAGTTTTGTCATGGGTATCTAGAGTGGTTTTTAATTTTTACAAGTTTGACTTTCACGAACAGGCTCAAATGACTTTTAATGATAGCATTGATCAACAGGTCACTCATAGGGGTCATACCCTTAGACTATGCAAAGAAGAGCGAACCCCTCTGCCCATAGATTGTATTGATTGTAGACCTGGGCCATCTTGAGGTCATACCCTCATCCAGACTCTGTGGCTTTTTACATGCCGAGTCATGGGTCTTTGTATACTGTGGCATGGAGGGAATGTAAGGTTAGTTCCTTGCATGGAAACACACTTTGGTAACCATGTTCAGCACAAGGGCTTCAAATTGCCCTCATTGATTGTATTGATTCTTTTAAATGCCCCATAGTTGAGGTAAATTTGGTCATCACAGAGGTCAACATCTGACCTCATAGTACAACATCTGACCTCTGTTAGGCTGAGGAAACCAACCAAGCTGTATCTCTCATATCTCTTTTGATCTCAAGATGATGCCTACCATAGGTATGTTGTAATATAACGGCAATTCATGTAGTTTGCTCCTGCAGGTATAGTCATGCAGAATATTCTAGGTATAAGGATGGGATCTAGGACCAGACCCCTAGACTGACTTCCCCTCTATGATAAGCCCCATAAATACAGCTCAGGCCAATTTAGAATCATGTGCAGAAACTCCATAATCCTATAGCTGGGCTCAGGCTAAGGCATAGGGGCATGAATTGTGGGGATGGTTAGGTGTGTGGTGTAAGAGTGTCCTACTGTCCACCCGACCCCACGTAGTGAGCCCCATAAATGCAGTTCAGGCTGTCAGGGCCCAATCAATGGGAGCAGATAAGGAGCATGAGTTACTGGGTGGTCAAGTCTACACCACCAGGGGGAACCACCAGGGGGAGGCACCAGTGGTCAGAAGGGTAGCTCCTCATGGGGCTATAGTGACCTCCTCAAGGCAACTAAAACTTGCATGAAAATATCGGGAGAATTCTCATCCTTATCGATCATATTTATTGCAACCTGTGTTTGACTGCTTCCCAGGACCAACTTCTGACCTCGAAATAACCTAGAAAAGACCTCCCACATAGCTTGATTCTTTTTTCAGGTTTAAAATCGGCCATATTGATTTTATTGATTCTGGAAGACTGTGGTAGATTGTTGCATGACTTTAGTCCCAAAGACATCATACATTAGATGTTGGAGTTTAGGACGGCATATGAGATATGGCTTGACACAGCTATAAACAAAGTCTCCATCCAAAGCTTTCCCTGGAGGGTGTTTTTCCTCATTGGTCCAATACGGGACCAATATGGACACAAAATACGGACCGTATACGGGACCCGTATTGGGAGGCCCAAAAACAGTGTTTTTCCCCCCTCCGTATCACGACCGTATGTGCATACGGGATTGGCATAAATTCTGCTGCATATGGGTTACCAATGCGGGACTCACCTGTCCTAATTGTAAAAATGTACAAAAACTAGTCTACATTCCAGGAAACCCCTAGGGAATTCCCTCTGTGACGTCATAACATAGATACACATACGGGATTAGGCTAGAGGGTCCATACAAACACGTCTGCAGTGCTGGGGTATGTATATATACCCAGAGCACGGACCTGGGTGTAAGCAGTCCTATGGGAGTTCAATGGTTAGCGTTAGACCCGTCCACTTTTACTAAAAGTGGCCCGAAAGCTTTAATATTTGAGATATCGAGGTGAATTGTGGTGTGTGGATCGATAAAGGTATCATGAGGGTTATGTTAAAGTTACAGGCCCACAGGATGAACATAGCCAGAGTAACAATGTGCCGAATACCACAGTGTTGTAGGTATGTATATGTACCCAGAGCATGGACCTGGGTGTAAGCAGTCCTATTGGAGTTTAATGGTTAGCGTTAGACCCGTCCACTTTTACTAAAAGTGGCCTGCAAAAATGGATCGGTCCTAACAGGGCCGGGTGCTAGCGCGGGAAAGACGCAACCTAACAGGTCCGCGCTTGTTAGAACCGCTCTATGTTTTGATACATAGTTTCTCAGCCCTGGGGGGATGTAAATGTACCTAGAGCACGGACCTGGGTGTAAGCAGTCCTATGGGAGTTCAATGGTTAGCGTTAGACCCGTCCACTTTTACTAAAAGTGGCCCAAAAGCTTAAATATTTGAGATATCGAGGTGAATTGCGGTGTGTGGATTGATAAAGGTATCATGAGGGTTATGTTAAAGTTACAGACCCACAGGATGAACATAGCCAGAGTAACAATGTGGCAAATACCATAGTGTTGTAGGTATGTATATGTACCCAGAGCACGGACCTGGGTGTAAGCAGTCCTATGGGCGCTCAATGGTTAGCGTTAGAACCGCCCCCTTTTGCCGAAATGTTGTAAACAAGTTGAGAATAAGTCAGGGTTTTTGATAGACTATGAGATATGGTGAAAATATTAGGTATTAAACCGTTAAGGGCCGCATTCTACACTGTGCGGCCCTTAAAGGAGAAATTTATGTCCGTATGCAGCATACGGAGCACTTTTTTTGAATTTATGCTGCCCCAGAAGCTCAGGAATTGAGAACACTTATATGGACACAATGCGGAAAATAATTCCCGTATCCGATGAGGAAAAACGCTTTTTGTTTCCGTATGCGTATACGGGATTCCGTATAGGATACGGGATTCTGATTTTTGCTAAAAAATGTCCATATCCGATGAAGAAAAACACTTTTGTATGGGATGCCAGGACCCCCGTAGGACACATACGGACCCCAAAACCAATGGGGAAAAACAGCCCCCTGGCCATTTATTTGAATTACTAAAAGTTATTTTGTTCACATTCACTTTAAGATTGAAAATGGTTGTATGAAACCCCTGCTCTGGTCTTAGGATTCCTACCACTGATATTGATGTCCATTACATTGACGTGGACCCTGGGGAGGCCTCCTGTAGATTGCCCATTCCATTCCTGCCCATGTGGGGGAGATCCTGGGAGGCTAAACATCAGTTTTCCATGTACCTCAATAGTCTTGACCTGACCATTCACACTGAGCAATGGTTGCCCACATCCTCCTTGCCAAACCTTTTTTTGAGTTTTTTAAATGTATTCATCTGATCCGATCATCTTCGAAAACACACTTACATTGTCAAAGTACATCATTTAGGACCTGTCACTTCCTTTCACATCCCGAAATATCTAGCATCCCATCCTTGTTTGGCCTCCTCTTGCTGCTCTAATGCCCCCACCACCTAATCTCCACATATTCCCAAACCCTAAACATGATATATGTGCCTGATAAGTAATGCAATGCCGGCTTAAGTCTACATGCTCCAACATCAGCAGGAGGTAATGGAAACACTCCATCCACTAATCCCTCCCCACCTTCTCTCAGACAGAACACCTGACTGTGGCAGATGATAAATGGTGGGGGTCATGTACAGGCCTTCCCCTGCCTCCCCACCTCCTACCTAGTGACACCTCACCCCCCCCCCCACCTACAGACTAATGAGCCCCATGCCTGCTGCCTGCTTCCACATGGCTGGACACTGGGCTCGACACCTGCCGCCATCTTGTAACCTGATAAATCCACATTAGGGCCACCACAGGCAGCTAAGGTTAACCTGCCAGTACTCTCCTTCTTCATCCTCACCCGGAGTTTTCCCCCTTCCCTCTTATCTACCTGCATCTCTGCCCTCCTCTCTTATTTTCATATATAAGTCAAGGGTTCTCGTTCTCCTTTTTTTTTTTGTTTCAATGTGTTCTCGCGAAACCCGTTTATTAACAAATAGACACATAAGAAATGCGGTATACATTTGTTAACTTTATGAACACAAAACCATTGGGATCCAGATATCAGCATGTACTCAGATGGCTTGACCAATTTCATTTATAATTCACAGATCAGCAAACAGTGTTCCATGATGAGTATACAGTGTAATGAGTAATGGTGAAAAATAGAATAAAGATATTGACCCCAACATCTTGGCATTTCGATTTATGTTGGTCTCTCTGTCACTCTTTCAACTGCTCTGTCCTTTACTTGACCTGGACCCTTTCTTGCCCTCACCTTACACAAAATTCCTTTATTCCCACCATCCTCTGTGTACACGTTCACTTTAGGCCTAATCCTTCTCAATTATCCCTCACCTCCTGCTTGAGTGGACACTGGGGGTGAAAGTCACCCAGAAATGGATAGTGGCTGAGGCCAAAAAAAAAAAAAGGTGTGTTACAGATTACCCGACCCTACCTAGCAAAACAGGGCCGACCCTGGAAATTTTTATCCAATTTTGAAAAAAATATGTATATTTTAAGTTTTGGGGCTATTTCAGAGTCAATTTGATGGTCCATGAGTCGACACCAGTGTTGGTGAGTCAGCGCTGAAGTTTGCGAGTCAATTTTTAGGTACTTTTCATGCCATGGGATCAATCTGTCTTTATAAAACAATTTTGGGGCTATTTCAGAGTCAATTTGATAGTCCACGAGTCAATGCCATTGTCAACGAGTCAGCGCTGAAGTTTGCCAGTCAGTTTTTGGGTACTTTTCAGGTCAAAGTTTTTAAAAAACTACCCTACCTAGATTTTCCAACTGTGTAACCTGAAACACACCTCTTTTTTGGCCTGAGGTTGTAATGGGATACCCCCTAATGGGTTACACAGCATGCATCTCACTCTGTCAAACTGACACCTGCAGAGAGGTCATCTAGGGTGGTGGGACATGTTAAGTACACTGACCTAGCTGGTACCTCCTGCTGTAGTAGTAACAGTTAGAGTACTCCTATTCTAAAATTGCAGGTTTCTACCAAAATTCAAGGTCATTTTGAACAATTCATGGGGGGGTACAATTTAATGAACATTGATAAGTAATGAATATCTCAAGCCACACCTTGTTTTCATATTTTTGATCAAGCTCGGGAAATGAAGTGAATCCCCCTCCCATGTAAGATCACCTTGAATTATAAAACAGATACCTCCTGGTTATGTTGACCAGCAAAAAGACAGTTCTTTCTGGGGCCGTTGCGGTGTGCTGACCAGCAGCTTCATAAACAAGGTTTTAAACCAGCCTGGAGAAGTAAATTACCTTTTATACAGCCGTTAAGTGCAGCTGAAATACCCATTCCATCATCAGGGGGGTTGTTTATATGGGAGGAGGGTTCTTCTTGCTGTGTCCACAGAGGGAACTTTTTCAACTGGAGCTGGTTGAGAACAATGAGGGGATGTCTTCAGGGATAATCCAGGTTTTCTTCCTACCTAAAAACTCACCATTACACCTCCCTTCACCCCCCTTGCCTCCCTCTACCCCTGCCTGTGTGGATGCCTGTCCAACTCACTGCCTACCTCTCTCCCTTGTTGCTCCTCCCTCCTTCCAACCTCTAGCTCGGCCAAAATTCTCTTGACTGAACTGAACTAGCACCTCTCTTTCCAGCTTTCTTTTCCCCCTTGTTTCAACCCATCACTATTCGATTCCTAAACTTGGATCAATTGTTTGCCCTCAATCTGACTAATCAAGCTCAATAACTATTGATTTCCCACTTGTCTTGTAAGGTTTGATTTGATTTGATTATTATTTGGTAAACTGGTACAGCACCTTTATCACAGATTTGCTGATTCTGTGCCCACTTCAATAGAAGAGTGTAAAAATGAGCAAAATAGCTTCTTCTGTCTGTTAATTTCTTCTGTTAGTAGTGTGGGCATGTGTTTCTTTGAGCCAAGATGGCTTCCATCGACTTAACATTGTCCCGTTTCATTATCATATTCTAGGAGCCCCGACCACTTCCAGACCCATACTGTCCTATACCTCCTGTCCCAGAAGGTAGGGGACAGGTAGGTGATGTACTGTATACCATAATAAAAACCTTACCTGGGGTGCTGCATGGTCAGCATACTGAATAGTTCAGTATAAGAGAGTTCTTAGTTGCCTTAGATCATAAAGTACAAAAATACGTTTAGTAAAGGTCATAGTTCACAGATAGCGGTAGAGGTGTTACAGGGGCTTGTGAAAAGGCAAATGTCCTCTACGTAATATCATTGAAGACATCAGTACATATATAGTAATGGCATTATGAAACAGGAAAAAACACAAAAAAAAGTAAAACTTGTCCTCCTATATAATGAGAGGATACATGCTGCTCGATAACATATCTTTATTTAATGCAGATATGATATCTTCATAATCTGCTGTCAGACTCCCTAGGTAATTGGTTTTCACTTCTGAAAGGTTACTCATTAAACTGTAACTCTGTCACAGAAATCTGTCAGAAAGAGAAATCAGAAAGAGACTTATGTGAGACAGAGCTATATACAGACTAACAAGGACATAATTTATGAGGAGTCTATGTAGAGAGGTGAGATAGCAGACAGAATATAAAATAATATATTAAAGAATTCTGAGAATCTATTCTTATCATGTTAAACTACTGAGGAGATTGGAGCGCTGTCCTCACCCACTCAATAAAGAGCAAACAGAGAAAGAAAACATTAATGTAATCCTTCAAGGTGTGGATCCAATTGTCTGTACTGTGAAGTTGTGCTGGGTAGAAGCTGTTGACAAACAGCTGTAGACTCACCCAGTTCTATTGTTGGGCTTCTTGGGATGAGATTGTATTTGGTTCAGAGAATTCTCATCTCAAGGGACATTTGTGCCAGGCAATTAATTTCTAGCTCTATCACTACACCATGTTTTCTGTCATCTCACAGAGAATTTGGGTATGGGCTGTGAAGATTCTATTATAGAAGCATCCCAGACTGGTGTTCACTATGCGACATGAGGGTAGGCATGTGTACACTGTAAGAAGTAAGTACTGTACACCAGTAGATTTTGCTGTAGGTGTGTTAACAGCAACTGACTTGCTGTGCGTTTAATGCATACTACACAATCTAATGGTTTAATCCTGCTTTAATACAGATGAACTGTACTTGAAACCCGCCTTTTCCCAGTCCAGGCAGTTAAGCATTTGACTTTTCCCACCAATGTGGTGTCTATTTAATACATCTGCTGTTTTATGGAGTATTCAACACAATTTTGCAAATATGATAACTGTATTCAGTCTCTCTTATCCATTCTCATTTTACACTGATCTGAGCGTTTGTAAGAGAAAAGGGTTGGATGGAATAAATACAACAAAAATGGTATACTGCTGCCACCTAGCGGCAGAAATCTACAGCACAATGTATTGTAAATGTACAGCAACATTGCTGGAGACCCAATTTACAGTACATGCTGTAATTATACAGCAAGTAGCACTGTAATACCAACAGCAGTAAAAATTACTGTAAATGTACAGCATATTGTGCTGTTTAAATACAGTAACTTTTTACAGTGTAGTAGGTTTACCCCTGGACAGGAAGAGGGAAAGGGCAGAAGGGAGTGTCTCGACCCCATAGAGTCTGCATGAGGCTTGAATACAACACTGGCGAGTTACTTGCCAGTGCTGCATGCATGCATCATGACGATCAAGGGCATGATGTATTAGGGTATCATGCCATCCTTAAAGGCTCAAACGTATCAAATGACTATCGAACCAGCTGGCGTTGGTTGTAACAAATGATTTAGCTGACAAGGCTATGATTTATTGAGATGATGACAATTGCAGAATTCAAGGCAGTCCTCAGGATCTAAACTAATCATGTCATTCAACTCAGAGGAGTAGGAGAGCTCTTCTCACCAACTCACTATAGAGCAAACAGAGAAAGAAATACTGATGTAATTATTCAGTGAGAGAATCCAATTGTCTCTATAGTGAAGTGGTGCCTGGTATGAGCCAGCCATTAATAAACTAGAGATGCTGCTGCTGGTGATGGTGCTTCTGGATAAGTTGTTAGATGGGAATGAATTCAGAGAATTCTTGTTATGTTGTAGGATGTTCTGGCCAGGCAATTAATTTTCAGCTTTAATAGCACGCCATGTTTTCTATCACCTCACATAGGAGTTGGATATGAACTGTAAAGGTCGCATTATGGAAGCATCTCAGCATGGTGTTTACTATGAGACATGAGGGTAACCATATGTAGAAGGTCGAGGCTGGGGGACTGGCAAACATGGAGAGGTTATGAGATGCTGATGATGGAATATGCAGATTTCTTGAATCCCACAATCAGGTTTTGATCGACTGTGAGTTGTTTGCAATACTTTGAGGACATCATAGTACCTTTATTGCACTATACTGTTTGTCGCCATGATGCCTGTAAGCTGCATATTACCATCATATAAACTCAGAGTGGTTGATACACTCCCAGATCTATGGGACACACTTGAATTCCCTGGGAGAGATACCCACCAGGGCTGTATTCATGCACTGTGATGACAGATCATAGGATAGTATATAAAAAGGTTTAAATCCGCAGAGCTCTGATAGATAATATTATCTTTTTGCAAGCTCCATACACTATATCTGCCTCCTAATATAGTTTACTCAGAGAGTAAATCTTCTTAGAGAGTGGATTAAGATAGCTTATGGTAAACCAGCTTGTGGACTATATTGGGCACGTCACAGCAACATGCGGAGGGAGCACACCGTCCACCTAAATTACTCAATGTGCAATAAACTAAAACCAGGCACCATAGAATACAGTCTGACATTTTGGCCATTAGCCTCATTGTTAAATAGAGTGAAGACCCGCCTGGGACATCTGTCTGTCCAATGAAGTACTTTGCATGTTACTTGGTGGCTTCTGAAACCCTGGTAACACTGCTCTTTGATGGACATCTGAGATTTAGTTAATGGGCCGCAGTCTATAGAATGTAGTTTGTAATGATATGCTACCTTCTCCAAATCTAATGATACCCTGATGCAATTTTTAGGCATGCTGCAACATTAATGATTGTTGATAAACAGCTTAGGGCAATTACATAGAGGCTATACGATCATAAATGATTATTCCATGAGAAATGTCCCAGAAGTATTAGAATTACAGATGACATCAATGTTGGTGTTTAGGTATATTTATAGATTATGCAGCAAAAAGGATGATGATGACCCAACATAATGTACGAAAAACACTGCTAATGATCTTTCAGATCTTTTATTATTTCTAGGTAAGTATAACAACACCAAAATTGTGTGGGGGAGTTCACTAGGCCATTTGTAAGTACCATTTTAGTATGTACATATTGGGTGTGGATTTGAAACCCAACTCTCGCATGGGTAGAGGAGTTTTGAAAGTCTTCCCCTTTTTGACTTTCTAACATAGGCTTAAATAACCTTCACTGATTGCATTCATCTTTATCAACAGGTCACTCCTAGGGGTCATGCACATGAAGCCTGAGTTCCTGTATAGTGTCATTGGCATGAAAAGCCACTGACAAGAGTGAGCCCCTGCCCCCATTGATTGTATTGATTGTAGCAGTTTGCTGCCTGACCCAGGTCATCTGGAGGCCATCCCTACATCTGACCTTTAGGGCTATTCACATTCTGAGCCATGGGTCTTTGTATACTATGGCATGGATGGAATGCAAGGCTTGTACCTTGCCTGAAAGTCTACTTCCACAGCCATGCTGTTGTAGGGGCTAGGGTTATACGGGTATGTTATATGACGAGTGCTGTTGGATGTTGTGTTGCGAGCTCAGTCCGAACCCTTCAGTCCGACGGTAGGTGGCAGCACCTACCCCGGGCTTGGGGTATGGACAGAGGTCGCTATAGGCTTCCGGTCTGCGTGTGCGCGCGCAGGCTGGCTGCCTATATATACCCAGCATCTGACGGTACTCGTCGGTTACTCTGAGCCACGCTGGCAAGGAGACCCTGTGATCAATACGGCTGATTAGCCTACTGACCCGTTCCGAACTCTATAGGGAGTTCGCACACATAGATACTGCTTGTCTAGGTTTTCTGAATAAACCCGATTTGCAACCTGTAACACTTGATCCGAACTGTGTCGACTTTGTTCTTTAATTGATACTCTACCAATATCATAAAAAGACAAAGTATCGTTTATTACACTGGTGCCGTGACCAGTTCTGAGTGAAACGCAGGTTAGCCTGTGCAGTAGCGCAGACCTCCTGCTCTGGACGGAGCAGCGAGGTCTCCTGATGAGGCGCCAGCCTTATCACCGGAGGGGGTAGATGCCGTCGAGGAGGCAGATACCCGTAGGAGTGCGAAGGTTCCATCCAGAACAAGCGCATTGTTGGGATACAAAGGTCCCGAAATAATGAATTACTCATTAGATGAAATGAGCCTGTCAATGTTCAACGTTGGTGGGTCAAGATCAGCCGCTCCGAATCCACGGAGGGCTACCATCTTGGAGGAACGTCGTTTCGACGACATGAGAGAGGCCAGAATACAGGAGCGTGTGCAAATGGCCCAAATGGAGTTGTTGACCATTCAGAAACAGTCGAATGAATGGAAAAGCAGTCTGATTGCATTGGAAGGTGCAGTCACACATAGAGCTTCCAAAATCAAGGAGAAAGACGCAAGGCTTTCAACTCTGTTGGAGGAGAACGAGAAGCTGGTGCAATCACTTAGCAGGGTCCGAGTGGAGTTCGATCAGAAACAGGCTGATCTACAAGGACTCCGTTCCGACTTTGTTCAGGCAAACACTGATCTGAATCAGATTTGTGCGGCCAGAGATGCCGTCATCCATGAAGCAGAGGAGACCCGATCAGAACTTGTTCGGGACACTGAAGACTTACGGGAGGCTCGCCGAAGTCTACGGTCAGAATGTGACATTCTGAAGGCAAAAAGAACTTCTTTGGAGAAATTTTTGTCAGAGACCAGGGAGAGTATACAGGATAGCAGTACCTCGTATGCTTCTGCTGATAATGACAGTCCGAAAGGTCCTCATTACAGGAGTTTTACAGACACCCCAAATCTTCCTATGGGACGTGGGATGACTGTAGAAGGTGCCTTGTCTACTTCAACGCCAGGACGACCACTAAAGGTTGGCCGAGCAAGGGGTAGAGGTAGGGCGAGTGATTACTCACCTAGGGTGGGTATCAGTGGTATCCGTCCAATTCCGAAGCAGGTCTTTTCGGCTCCGACGGGTGTAAACACGGCGGGCAGGGGAAGGTCATTATCGGAGTTGGTGCGGAGTCCACGTTCTCAGTTGAAACTGGATGAGCAGCAACTGGATTCGGAACGCTTGAAGAAAGCATCCGAACAAGATAAGGCGGCCAAGACCGACTTAACTCCCTCGAGTTTGTCGCAATGGCGAGAATGCCAAGCAAACATACTGTTCAATGAACAGAAAAACTTGGAATTGGAGAGGCGAGATGTGTATCGCAAGCAGCAGGCTGCTCTTGAGCAGCAACAGGAACGCATGAAGGAAAATGCAGCCCTCGCTGAGGAATTAGCAGAGCAGGAGGCGGCGGTTCTGAGAGCTCGACAAGAAGGGCTCCGAGCGGCCGGGGAAGCTGCAAAAGCTAAATTGGCGGAGGCACAGCAAGAGGAGGAGGCTGATAGACAGGCCAAGGAACTGGAGAAAGAGAAAGCGGCGCATCAGCGATTGCTTGCTCTGGCCCAGCAGTGTCAGTATATGACTGACCAGGAGAAGAATTGGTGGTTCAGTCAAGGTGTGGACCCCACTAAGGATTTGGTGTCGTATGGTACCTACCAGACCTATCTGGAGAGGCAGAATAACGTGCCTACCAGAGGCGCTACTCCGGGGACGACTCCGGGTACAAAGAGTCCGAGGAGGGCTCCAAGGAGAACAATTCTGAGTACAGAATTGCAAGAGTTGTACGATACAAACCCAGCAATAGCTGGGATCGGATTGCACAACGTGGGTACAGAAAAGGACGCCTCGGCTTCCATTTCTAAATGCCTGGCGATAACCTCTAAAATTAGGGGTTCATCCAACGCTGCTAGACGTATTGCTAGCGAGCCTTTTCCCTACTGGCAGAAAAACTCTTGGGAAGAGTGGTTGGGAGCCACCGTTGAGGACATCAACCTCAGTGGGTGGGACCAACAGGATGCAATTCCGTATGTCTGTAAGGGATTGCGCTTGGGAGATGGCCTGATGGCCGTGGAGCAGTGGAAAGATGAATGCGGACCCCGCGGCACTTTCAAACAGCTGGTAGAGATCGGAACTATCCTATACGGAGACTCCGCTCGGATTGACCAGATGGTCGCTTTTAAGAAGCGAGTGCAAGGCAAGCATGAGGCCCCGAGGGTTTTCGGACTTGCACTGATGAGACTCCTGAAGAAGGTACATCCAGCTTCAGGAATCCATGATGCCTTATTCTCTAAGGAATTGTTCTCTCAGTTTGTTGCTGGACTGAGGGACCCAGAAATACAACATGTGGTGTATGATACCTGGAGAGCTGATACGTCATTAGATGACCTTTTTAAGGCCATCGACATACATGCTCTCAAGAAGTCACTGTTAGGGGACCGGGTGCCCACCCGGGCCTCGGCCATTATAGAGTGTTCTCCGGAGCAGTCTGATGGTTCGGGCAGTGAGGAAGAGGGGGCGATAGCTTCTGCAGCGCAGTTTAAGAGGAATGGGAATTCCTCTAAAACGCCGTGGAAAAATAGGAAGCCGGAAGGGGGTGGAAACCCTCCTCCGAAGAAGGAATCATCGGACCCAAAAGCTCCGATAATGGACGCAGCGTTTTTCACATCGCTGTTTGAGAAGATGACGACTTCCATTCAGGGGGCTACACAGCCTAACCGGAGGAAGATCAATCGGCGGACCGCCAAGTGCTATAGGTGCCTGGAGATCGGTCACTTTGCTGCGGAGTGTACGGCTCCGACTCCGAAAGTTCCCGGGAAGGAGGGAAACTAGAGGGGGTGGTCCGAGAAGGCGAGCGGACGACCCCTGCATATGATGTACGCCAACATACCAGAGAGGTAGAGCCTAGTGAAATTCCGAAGGCAGGAAGGGAATCAGGGGTGGCTTCGAGCTTGAGGGGCTCGGATGCCGGCCTGGTTAACATTCCAGTCCACCAGTTGCCCGGCAATGAGGCAGGGAGGCCCATTACGGATCGGAACGAGGAAGTTGCGGCTGTCACAGACACCGTGTGGGTAGGGAGTACCCAGCTTTCCCTGGATCATCCATGTTTCGACCATTTGAAGAAACATGGCCTTGATTTGGCTGCTCCGAAGGATTTTAAACGCTTTACTGTAAACCCGTCTCCGCTGGGGGGGAGGCGGTGGTATGTGTCTGTTACTGTGGCCGGTAGAGCGGGCAAATTTTTAGTAGATACGGGAGCTAGCCACTCCTTTATCTCCTCTAACTTCTATGCTCTTATGCCCGATAGTCGTGATAACTTCAAAACGAGGGTAAACGCCTGTTCGGCCGATGGGTCAAGTATGCAGACGTATGGGCGCGCGTTCATACCGCTCCGAATTGGAGGGAAGGAGTATGTGGCTTCTCCCACCATTGCGGATATTGCAGACGACGGTATACTCGGATTGGATTTTTCGGCGTTGTATGACGCGGTCCTGAATCCGGGTACAGGGGTACTCCTGATAGAGCACCCTTACCGTGCGGTAGAGCAATGTGTGCTCCGACAAGTGTCGACAGTGGCAACGGTGGTCCAAACTGTGAAGATTCCTCCCGGACAGACGTGTGACGTACTGGTCCGAAGCAAGGGGCTTAGGAGAGAGGAAGAGGCAGTTGTGGAGCCGGATGTGGCCATGTTGGGTAGTATCGGTTTGACGGGCATGGACACCCTAGTGGGTGATGGTGCTTGGACCGTAGTGCCGGTTTCTAACCCCGGGTTGGAACCGAAGTATCTAAGGAAAGATACAATACTGGGGAAGGTGTTCACCAGTGAGGCAGTGATGCCTGCTGGACAGGTGAGCATGAAGAATGACCCTTCTCCGACCGTTCTGAGTGAGGGACTTGAGAAAATGATCTCCGAAACGGATTTGACGGATCGGAGGGATCTCGATTCCCTAAGGAGGCTGTTAGTGAAGTATCAGGATGCATGGCAGGTGGAGGGGGAGCCTTTGGGCCGAACCGACAAAGTGTTGCATTCTATCAATACGGGTGATGCACAGCCTTTCAAGATGCCTTACCGACGCTTGCCTTTGGGTAAGAAAGCGGTGGTAGAGGAACAAGTGAAGACCATGTTGGAACAGAAGGTGATCGTGCCTAGCACTAGCCCCTGGTCCAGCCCGGTCCAGATGGTTACTAAAAAGGACGGGTCTATCCGATTTTGTATCGACTATAGGCGCCTGAATGGGGTAACCAAGAAAAATGCATATCCTCTCCCCCGGATTGATGAGACTCTGGACTCCTTGGGTGGGAACCAATGGTTCTGCACCCTTGATTTGCAGTCCGGATATTGGCAGATCGGGATGAAGGAGGAGGATAAGGAGAAAACGGCTTTTACAAGCCACATTGGACTGTATCAGTTTGAGCTGATGCCCTTCGGGTTGTGCAACGCCCCGGCCACTTTTGAGGCTATGATGGAAACTCTTCTGAGTGATCTGTCGTGGCGCAAATGTTTGGTATACTTGGATGATGTCATTGTCTTTGGCAAGACTTTTGAAGAGTGTGCGTTGAACCTCGGAGAGGTTTTGGAACGAATTCGGTCCAATGGCTTGACATTAAAGCCGAAGAAATGTGAACTTTTTCGGAAGTCCATGGTCTATTTGGGCCGGATCATCTCCACCGAAGGTGTGCAGGCTGATCCGGCTAAGTTGGAGACTGTGGAGACTTGGGAAGTTCCAAAAGGACCAAAGGATATCAGATCCTTTTTAGGGTTCTGTTCCTATTACAGGGACTTCATCCCCGGATTCTCTAGGGTGTCTCAGCCATTACAACGGTTGAGCCATTGGACTCCGGGGAGAAAAAAAGAACCCTTCCCATGGGGGATGGAACAGAATGAAGCCTTCAAAGAGATTAAGGCGTTGTTCAGAACCACCCCGGTGCTGAGATACCCTACGGAGAAGGGGCATTTCATCCTTGACACTGATGCGAGCAATGAGAGCATCGGGGCCGCATTGTCCCAAATCCAGGACGGAGTAGAGGTCCCGCTGGCGTTCGCTAGTAACAGTATGAACAAGGCACAGAGAAATTATTGTACTACCAAGCGAGAGCTGCTCGCAGTAGTGGTGTACACGAAGAAGTTTCGGCACTTCTTATATGGAGGAAATTTCACACTCCGTACCGATCATTCGGCCTTGAGATGGCTCCTTAATTTTAAGGACGCCGAGGGAATGATTGGTCGGTGGTTGAATCACCTCAGCGAGTTCGGACTGGAAAACTCTCATATCCAGCACCGAGCGGGCACGAAGCATATTAATGCTGACTGTCTGAGTAGACGTCCGGTACGCCGTTGTGTGCGTCCGGAGTGTGGGGATTGTGGTGCTCACAATGCTGTGGTAGCGAGTGTGCGTTTGCCTTATGATGGGTTGTTGCAAAACCTGTTGGATTGGTCCACCGACACTATAAGGACGTACCAGATGGCCGATCCTACCATAGCACGACTGAGGGAACTTGTCCCTACTGGGGTCTGTCCAGTGAGACCCGAAATATCACTGGAAAACCGTGAAATGCGACGTTTCTTGGCTCAGTTCCACGAACTGGAGGTCCGAGACTCGTTGTTGTGCAGGTGGAAGACTTGTCCCGGAAAGCGGAGGGTGTTACAAATGGTAATCCCTGCTGCTATGAGGAAAGACATCCTGTACTACTGCCACGGCCATTCCACTAGTGGGCATTTCGGAAAGAAACGCTCGTTGGAAAGGCTGAGTCGGAGATACTACTGGCCCGGCATGTCAGGCGACCTTTTAAGGTGGATCGAGACCTGTCCGGCCTGTTGTTTAGGCAAACCTGGTCCTGGATTAGGAAAATTGCCACTGCAACAAGAGCTATTCGGAGTGAGATTTGCTCGAATAGCAGTGGAGTTAAACCAACTCCAAAAGGTAATACGTGTATGATGGTGGTCTCGGACTACTATACGAAATACACCAGAGTGTACCCACTCGAGGATCATACCGCTGCTACTTGTGCGGAAGCATTGGTGAAGGGGTGGATCCTCCATTTGGGGGCTCCTTTGATGTTACATAGCGATCAAGGGAGAGAATTTGAGTCCAAACTATGGACAGCTATGTGCCATCAGTTGGCTATATGCAAAACTCGGACCAATCCGTACCGACCACAGTCCGACGGGCAGGTGGAGCGGTTCAATCGGACCTTGATCCAGGTTTTGAAGCCATTAGTGAACTCCCATATGGATGATTGGGATGATCAATGCGAATTTGTGGTGCATGCGTATAACAATACAGTCCACACTTCGACAAATTGCACACCGAACCTCTTGGTGTTCGGAGAGGACTTGATCATGCCGGCGGATTTGGTATTCGGGGTGGTAGGGATCAGTCCGGAAGCACCATGTACGGTGCTATTTGTGGAATCTCTACGAGAGAGGTTCAAATTTGCCTACGAAACAGTTAGGGCTCATTTGCTCAAAGCTGCGAATTGGCAGAAGGTGGGTTACGACACCGGATTGAAGTTGCGACGATTCGTAGTGGGGGATAGAGTGATCCGCCTACACGAACCGCTCTGCAACGTCAAGCTGGCGAATAACTGGGATGGACCACACACTGTGGTTAAATGTATCAGTCAAACGACTGTGTTGATTCAGTCTGAAGCAGGACGCATCCGGACGAGCCATGTGGCTCGGTTGCGTGCTTGGGCTGGAAGGGAGCTCACCCCGGAAACGGAGGTGGAGAAGGGAACTTCGGATGCTAAATTTGTACCTTTGGAAGGGGTGTCAGTGGATACCCCTAAGAGAGTGGTACAAAAGAAGCTCCGGAAGACCGTGAAAAAGAAAGTCTCGGCAGGCGAAGGAAGAAGGGCACGGAAAACTAAAATCAAGGCTGGAGTTTTAGTTAAGAACGAGTGTCCTTCGGCCAGGTTACGAGAGGTGGACGGGAAACCCGTTTGGCGAAGCCCAAGGCTGGTGGCTAGAGGGGCTGTAACCTAGCTTGTTTACACAACGAGTGTGGTGTCCTGTGTTGTCCTATATGTTATATGTATGTTACCAACAGGGGCGCTCAAAGTCAATATGAAAAGAATGTAAGAGTGCTCCCCGAGGGTGGTGGACGGATAATCCGGTGGGGTAATCTTCGATTTCCCATAAATATCCACTAATACTCCTGATGAGCTCTTTATTCGAAGTATATTTTGACTTTTGTGAGCCGCCTACGTAGCAGTGTGATCCCCCGAGCCCGAGCTGCGGGCGGGAAAGGTCGTGACCTGATTAAACAGTAATTGGGTCACACCGGGTAACGGGATCGCGTCCAATCACGCGAGACGCTGCGCATGCGCTTTGTTTTAAAAACAAAAGCGAGGGAACGCCATATTGATTTTGGGCTCGCCCCGGTCAATAGCGGTGTTGGTCGGCAGCGTGGAAGTTGGTGTTTTGGGCGGCTAGAAGAGGAGAAAAGTCAGTAAAAGAGTTGTAAGCAGTGAGTACTCTTTCCTGGTGCGTCTGAGACAAAGAGGGAGACGGGGAACTAGTGTTTTCCCCGTCAAAACTCCCGTTGAAAGACACTCTGCCGAAGTGAGGATGGCCGAGCAACAGCTCCGTCAATCCGAACTCACCGGACACTCCAAGGTGGCATCCGCCACCGAGGAGGCAATGGATGCTCAGAGCCCTAGTGGTGATGAGTTGAGCCAGACACTGGCGGAACTCCGTGTAGATCCGGCCGTGTCCCCGATCCGAAAGTCCCCGTCGCCGGACGGCAGCGAGGACTCCGGAGTGCTGCGAGGACTCGCCTACACCCAGGTAGCGGCGGATCCTTCCGAGACGACTGCACGTCCCTCCCGGATATGCAGTCTCAGCATATCACGAAACCCCCAGAAGACGGTTGCTCGCAAACTGTCTATGGGGAGTGGGAGTGATTCCGACATTTCACGTCCGAGGACGCGCGGTGGGAAGGGTGCTACCCGAGATCGGTCCAAGTCGGCCGATACTAAGGCTAGCACTAAGGCTATCAAACACACTGGTGTGGGAAAGAAGCCTCCGGGAAAGGACGAGCCTAAAAAGCCCGCTCCGAAGAAGGAAAGTACTGCGAGTACAAAGAAGCCGGGTTCCAAGGCTGCTACTGCAGCGGCCTCCAAGGACCCGAATACGGTGGACCCCAAGGCTCCTGCTACGAAGGCGCCTAAGGGTCAAAAGAAAGCTGATCCGAAGCCTGGTGCTAAGGACCAGTCAGGGAAGGGGCCGACGTCCGACAGCACTAAAACTGTCAAGACTCCGGGTCCCAGTAAGTCCAACCTACCGATCCCGTCCAAGGGGAAAGGTAGTGGGAAGGCAGCTGTAACCACAGCCGCTCCGACCTCAGCCGTTGACGTGTTGTCCTTCTCGCGAGGGTTGGACAACAGCTCAGCAGTAGCTGCTACAGCCGCTGCGATGGCTAGTACGAAGGGACATGGGGGAGCCCGTCCGAAAACGGTAGTTCCTCCCGAGGCACCTCGAACCGAGGAAGCTATGGATACAGCATCCGCAGCCCATACGGTTCAGGTAGTGCAGGATGTGCTGTCTGGCATCACATTTAACCTCCCGACTCCCCTGGAGCCAAGGAAGGAGATACCCGTTCGGGTGGAGTTACCTCCTCCAAAAGAGGTACCCGTCCGAGTGGATACTCCTCCACAGTCTACCGAGCCTGCTCTGGAACCATCCAATACCATGGATATTTCGGAGGAAGCCGGGAAACTGGACCAGGCTGCCGGTGGTGGTCCAACTGGATCGGGGGTGCAAATCCTCGCTCCACATCAGCATGACCGATGGGAGAAGGAGGACGCCGACGTCCCATCCCTGCTCCGAGGTGCTATCATCGATCAGATGAGCGCCACAGAAGTCAGATCCTTCGATCTGATCCAAATGCGGACCTTCCGGGGGCTGGACGAGTTGTCTGCCAGGTTCCCGGCTTGGTTCCCAGATCGCCTAACGGCGGCCATGAATGATCTTAGCAAACAGTCAGAGACAGCTCGCTTAGTTGCTGAGACCGAGGGACGTCCCGAACTTATCGCGGCCTTGGAGTACGACCTGCAAACTGCAGCGGAATTCAAGACCGTGCATAGCCGGCGGGAGAAGAGGAGACTCCTGACGCCAGCAATGAAGCTGGCTCGGAGTATGGAACAGAAGACCAAAGAGTCCCTTCTGGATGCTACTCTGGAGGAGGAAATGCTCCAACAGAACACTGCCGCGGCTAGGTCTGTAGACACTAGTCAAATGGAAAAGGCCAATCGGAGGGACCAATACCTACGAGAGACCATCAAGGTAACCTCTCGGAAGGGGGGTCGATCCGACGAGGAGGTAGAAGCGGTTCTGAAGGGATTGGATGAAAATTCTCTCCCGGACGACGAACTTCAGGTTCTGGTCCGGAATGCACTCCGAGCCAATGCTGCAAGTGGGTTTAAATATTTTAAACCCATGTGTGTGAATGACTGTGTCAAGGACAAGCGGGCCTCGCACATTCCGGAAGAGGTGGGTCCTGACGGTCTCTCCGATGACGAGGAGTGGATTAAGACCGATCCACTCGAGAAGTCGGTACAGTTGTACCACTTTGAGCTCCTGGACAAGGTTCGCAATGGTAGTACCAAATACCATTCAATCTTCCAGAAAGCTAAGTTGGCATGGGCTATGTCTAGATGGCATCCATTTAGCAAGTGCCCCTTTGAGCCTTGTCTGAACATCGACGAGACACTGGAAACGCCCCGAACTTGGCCTAGCAAGGTTCGGTACGCAAGACATGTTACCCGCTTTCATTTGCGTCACTACATGCGGTATGACTGCTTGAGTGTGGGTCCAAAGCAGAGCAAGGGTTGTCCGAATGGTGGCTGGTTCTACACTAGAGCCAACATCATCAGGCATCTTGCTAAGCAGCACGGCTTGGCTCTGGACGTTGCGGCGGAACGCATCCAGACAGCCCATCAGGAAGTCTACGCCCATTTCCCTCCGGTAGTGGGCCGAAACGAGAATCTCGAGGTGGATTTTGGCACCAACGAGAGAGGAAAGGTCCGGGTCTTTTACAAGGTAAACCCGGACGGCAACTACAACCGGGTTCCGGAAGGTGAGCTCTTCGATGAATTCGAGGAGTACCAGAAGCGTACCAGCACGCGAAAGGTGCGGCGCGCTCAGAAGAGACCTAGTGGGTCTTCCGAGCAGGCCGACTCTAAGAAGGCCAAAACGGATGAAAGGAAATCCGTTATGGAGAAGGCGGATCCGGGCTATAAAGGACCGGCATTCACCTCTCACACGACTGACTGGAAAAAGGGTCCACAGGGCAGGCCACCTCGGTCTGATCCAGAGGATCCGAACTCCAGCACGATGGGGTCCTTCGCGGAGGAGTTCCCCGAAAATAACATGGTTCCGGGTGATGAGTCGCAGACTCTAACCCAGACCGGTAAGACAAAGGCTCCAGCAAAGAAAACGCCGAAGCCAGTTCAGACCCCGGATCTCCCACCCGAGACCGCAGAGGAGGGGCGTCTAGTCTTGCGACTTAAGAGCCCTCCTTCGTTCCCTCCCGCCGACTTCACTTCATATGAAGCCGGACAGGAGGCCTTCGGTCAATGGCAAGACAATTTTCATCGGTTGCTTGCTGGCCTGAGTCAGGAGGTGGCGATGTTGTCGTTGAACACGGTGCATCATCTCCATCAGAGGGAGGTCGCTACCCAGAAGGCAGTGGCTGCGGAGTCCGTACAGGAAGAGCGTGAAAACGCTCGGACTGAACGATGTGCTGCTAAAACCGAAAGGAAGAAGCAGAAGCTGGCAGTTAAGAACGCCGAGGAAAAGCTGGACCACGAACGTCGTCGGTTCCGGGACTGCTTCGCGCATGAAATGCACGAGTGGGATGGATCTCGGGCTCAAATCGAGCTCTGGCTCCAGGAGCTGACTCTGGCGGAAGCGGCGTCGGACTCCGAGGAGGAAGAGGAGCCGGCTCAACCCGGTTCCGGAGACGAGTCGGGCTAGATCATCCTATTCTAGGAGCCGATTAGGAGAAAAGGGGGGGTATCCTCAATATACCAACCCTACAAGCAAAACCCTTAGGAAGGGTTTAGGAGTGTCCGGACAGAGGAACGCGGCAGGCTGGCTACGCAAGGATCCAGTCTGCCAGGTGGTACTGACGGAGGAGGACAAGGAGATCCGGAAGGGACGCTGAACTCGGGACTGGAGCACTTTACCAACATGGATCCGATACAGGATGTTTTTTTATATAAACTATGGACATCAGGACCGAGTGCTCCTAATTATGAGTCCGAAGTTCGCCTGGAGGCAGGACTATTTTTTTTTTTCTCTCTATTTATCACCTAAAAAGCTCCCGAGCATGAGCTATGAACTTTCTCGTTCCGGTGAGTAAGAGCTGAACGAAGTAGGTTCTGAAAGCCGGGCGGAATGCAACACCATCAACAGAGGATCCGGATCTTCGATACACGTATGATGTCTTTTTGTAATAATACTTTAATATGTCTTTAAAACTTTAAAAGAAGTGGTATTGTTTATCACTTATAAGTATTATTCGTTACGAGTTTAATTAGCTCGGGGTCCTGAAGGGACGAAATTTTTTTACTGTGATATTGGACTTTTTCAAGTGTTTGTATACTATATGTATAGATTAACTCCATCTATCCTAGGGAATGGGGCGTAATTGTTATTACGGTCTATATATGTAGAAATGTGTGTAATTAATACCTTTTTGTGTTCAACAGTATACGTCATATTGTTTGTAAGGTATAACTTTAATAAACCCCTAAGGTGGTATTTATAAGATAATGCCAGTCCGAAGTGTTTTCGGACTTTAACCTTAATTAATTTTACCTCCCGGTTATTATCTGGTAGGGGGTAGTGTAGGGGCTAGGGTTATACGGGTATGTTATATGACGAGTGCTGTTGGATGTTGTGTTGCGAGCTCAGTCCGAACCCTTCAGTCCGACGGTAGGTGGCAGCACCTACCCCGGGCTTGGGGTATGGACAGAGGTCGCTATAGGCTTCCGGTCTGCGTGTGCGCGCGCAGGCTGGCTGCCTATATATACCCAGCATCTGACGGTACTCGTCGGTTACTCTGAGCCACGCTGGCAAGGAGACCCTGTGATCAATACGGCTGATTAGCCTACTGACCCATTCCGAACTCTATAGGGAGTTCGCACACATAGATACTGCTTGTCTAGGTTTTCTGAATAAACCCGATTTGCAACCTGTAACACTTGATCCGAACTGTGTCGACTTTGTTCTTTAATTGATACTCTACCAATATCATAAAGAGACAAAGTATCGTTTATTACACTGTTAACAGTGGCTTCAAATTGGCTTCATTGACTGCATTGATTCTAGGAGCTCGCTGCTTGGTTGTGGAAACACCAGTGACCTATGAGAGGTCAATAATTGACCTCTGCTATAAATGGTAGGCATGATAGGCTTGGAGAAGGGATCCACAAAGCCCTATATATCTTGACATATCACAACGACCAGAAGGCTGTGTCTCACAACCTTGTGACAATGTTTTTGTCTCTGACCTTCTGCCGTCTCTGACCAGGTGCCGTCTCCGACCAGCTTGGGTTGATAAGGTCAAAATACCAACAGCAGGAGGCAAAATATAATTACAATCATGATTATATAACAACCGCCATAACGTTTTATCAAATCCTTATATATATATATATATATATATATATATATATATATATATATATATATATATATATATATATATATATATATATCCTTAGGACTGCCAGTACTTTCTGGAGGTGCACTGCCATAGCGTATTGTTTCCAATGCAAACGCAAAATCTTGGCTTTCAGGGGGCCCTTTTTACTATACTCATTGGCCCGCTGTGGCAGTGCTAAGGATATATATATATATATATATATATATATATATATATATATATATATATATATATATATATATATATATGAGTATAATTCTTTTTAAAACACCTTTTTTCTGACACCTGGTAAGAGACGGCACCTGGTCAGAGACAGCATCCGGTCAGAGATGGCACCCGGTCAGAGACAAAAACATTGTCCCAACGTTGTGAGACACAAGCATAAGTGCTAATGATTAAATTCACTTTTGCATCTTATCTTGGAAATTGACTCATTAAATGATTGATATTACCTTGCTGGAGATTGTTGCAGGATGGGGACTACTTGCCCCATGATTACAGCTCAGACTGTCAGGGACTTATTCAGAATATAGTGCACGTACCCATATGCTCCTATATTGCAGCTCACCCGAATTGCTTTACATTCCAAAGCATGGGGCATGGGTTTTGGGGTTGTTTAGTTTGGTGGTGTAATAGCGCCATTCTGTCCACCTACGCCCCCCCCCCCATCCAAAACCCCACCATGGGGAGCCCCATAAACACAGCTCAGGCTGTCAGGGCCCAATCAATGGGAGCTGATAAGGAGCAGGTCAGGTCCGGGGGGGGGGCGAGGGGGGGGGGCGAGGGGGACCCACCCCGAAGGCCACCACCAAGCCAGCTGCTCAAGAAGCTATAGTGTATACTAAGGCGGATCACTCCAAAAGGTCCGTCAGATTGAGCATAAGACAAGTTGCTGTAGAATGGCGAGCATGCCAATATCTACCAAGATTCTCAATGAATTCGGGTGCACCCCTCAAAGGTACCCCTAAATGAAATTAACTTTCATGAAAAATCTAGCCAGCATATAACTCTTGAAGTGATAATGGTAAGGCACCCCCTAATGAATTTAACTTTCTTAAAAAATCTAACCAGCAGACAGAATGTAGATTCAGAAATTACTCTCTCTCTCTCTCCGCAACTCTTACCCAAAACTACACCAAAGCCTACATCAAAAGGTCACCAGCTCATCGATTCAAACTTACCATGAGTAATTCCAGTTATATTGAAAAGAGGAATCTATGTGATTGGAATAGGAGCCCTGCTGTGGTGCATCGGATTCGGGTCTCTAAAATTGATGTACATTATATTGATGTGGACCCCTGGGAGGCTGGCATTAGATTGGCCATTCAATCCTTGCCCATTTAGGGGACTTCTATCTGAAAGCACCTAACCCCATGCTATAGATGGTTGAGAGAAAAAGGGGTTACTAGCGTCTACAGCAGAATTCTAATATATCCATGCATATTAAAAATATTGTACATATAGTTGAATCAGTTGAACCAGTTGCCATACTCCTGATTGGTCACTCAAGTTCAGGACCCCTGGATGCCAATGCCATGTGCCATGTTCTCCGGTTCTCTAGACAGACATTAAGCATCTATTTAACGGATTATCAGACAAGAGGCTACTACCTCTAAGCCTCTTCCTGTATCAAAAGGAGTCAGCACCAAATGAACCCAATTGATCCTTGCTCCAGCTATGACAAGTAACGTCTACAGCTTGCATGCCTGACTCTCCGTCTTTCTTACAAGCTGTGTTCTCACAAACAGTAACCTGAGTAGGCATCACTGAGCTGAGGTACACATTGTTATCGTTTCCGTGACTGAAGCTGACCTTTTTGATATTTTAGTTCCTCCTTGTCTGTCTGGTGGAGTTCTGTTGTTTTAAGATTAGTTTTTAATGGAGGCTGGATGGTCCAGATCAATATTTAGTTTGAAGACAAAGAACTGCAGTAGAATTGAAATGGAATTGTTTTCTCCTGCAGAAAGATATGTAAGGGGAATATGAACTAGTTAAGGAAACAGCCAAGCCTCTTCCTCCTTTCTATCTGTATGTCTGTCTCTATATATCTGTCTCTGTTGGTTGTCTGTTGTTCATTAAGGCCTTCTTTGTCTAACAGCTATGGCTTCTGTCTCCATCCATTTTATTTCTCTCTCTATCCCTACCACACTTCATGTCTAGCTCTCTGAGACACTACCAAATCCCAAGTTAGTTGGCGAATATGGACTGACAATGTGTGTCACCTGTAAAAACACCTCTTTCTGCCACATCCTTCCCTCTCTCCGCCTCACTGTATATACACTTAATCAAGGAACCCAAATGAGATTGGCAAGCATTGACTGGAAGCCGTATGCTCCAATACAATTGTCTGCCCAAGCAATATCAGCCCCCACATCCTCCTCCCCCCTGCCCTACCTCTCCAAGCCCCAGTAATATCAATAAGACAGAGCCCAGCCGCCTGTGCCATCCACTCTCTACCTACAGAATCAATGCTCAGGGAACCCGTGTCTATTCTCTGTACATCACATTGTCATGTGACCTTATAGACTTAACCTAATCATTCATTGACCTTGTCATGACCTCACAGGGACCTGGGTGTGTGACCTGTTGGGGTCAGGGGTCAAGATTCCTGCTGAGAGTCAGAATGAGGCACAATAGATAGGATATTGATTGTGGTGCCCCCCTGTGGCAGCCGGGTGTAACTCAGGGAGGCAGAACACCTCCTAAGGTCCCAGGTCTCATTTTGGGGGAGTGTAGGAAGGTGAGGAGGGAGAAGAACAAAGGTTTGGGAGGTTTCTCTTTCACACATCTGCAGCCTCTCCTGGCAAGTATGGCATACACCGCACTGTAACTACTTTTCAAGATATTACACAAATGCATAATGCTGTTCCATTCACAGACTCCCAACCCTTTAGAATGAGCATCTCAATAAGAATCATCAGCACTTAATCTATGTATCATGATAACTGAACTTGTACCACATGTTATTAGCATACCTTGAAGGGGCTTCATTTGAGATTTATTATAATGCTGTGAAATATTTCATGGTTGTTCTACTGTATGAACTGTGGTAACACTCCATCTAGTGTTAAGTATGAGAACTAGAGAGTTGCCATACAGTGCTGCCACCTATCAGTAAACCTCTTCAACTACATCCTGGTCTCATGTGTTATGCCTTTTCCCACATGGTGACAGCGGTGGGATTACACCTAACTAAAGCTAAGTACAACTTTAAAAACTAGTCAGGTTGATCTATGAGCAATTCAAGCAACTACTGGAAAAAGAATGCAGAGCCCATCTACTCAAGATTCTTTACAGTGAGCATGACTTGGAGTACTGCTCAGACCCACTCACACATGCACAGGAGAACAAAGGATTTGGAGAGCACATGGTCTGAATACTCACATTTAGAGCATTCTATGCCTATTTACACCCTGGAACTTGCTGGAAACTATTGAACATTGAACTTTGACACTGTAAGATGTGTACATGTACTTTGATTGTGTTTGTACAAGCCAAATTCCTGTCTAAAACCACCCCTGGCCAATTTTACTTGTAAGTAGTATATGGAAAAGGGGCAAAGGAATCAGGCAACACTTTACACCTTCATTACAACAGCACTGGTACAGGTCATTTCATCTTTAAAACTCAATACCAGCATATAGGGACAAAATGGCAACATATCACGTTCCAACCCCACCACCTATGGTACTTCAAGGTGACGTGGCTGAGAACTGGAAGGACTTTGAGAGTAGCTGGGGCTACTACTTCCTTGCAACACAGCTCCAAAAACAATTAAAAAAGGAGGATGGCAGTCCAAGCCCTGAGGGAGCAGAACTTGTTTCAGCAACACTTTGTGCACTCATGGGTATTGAGTGTCAGAAAGTCATGAAGAGTCTGCCATCGCTATCGGAAGCCGACAAGAAGAACCATGTGAAAATCCTCGCAGAGCTAAAAGCTCATTTTATTCCTCAACGGCATGTGCTGATGGAACGTTATAAATTCAACATAGCAACACAGTTCAACATGCTCACTCAGAGGGAGGACACAGTCGACGAGTTTGTTATACGCTTACGACAGCTGGCCGCTTCATGTGAATTTGAAGCACTCAAGGACAGCTTAATCCGAGACAGGTTGGTTATTGGGACTACAGACGAAGCTACACGGGATCGCCTGCTGAAGGAACGTCCAGTCCCTGACCTCAACCGCTGTATCGAAAGCCTGCGTGCAAGTGAACTCTCACGAAGCCACAAACAACAGATGTCGGCAAAACCTGTAACAAGTGTAGACTACATGCAGGGACGGTCCAAGCATAAGGCAAAAAGCAAGGAAACCTGGAATAAACCTACTCAACCACCTTCCAACAACGGTAACAAGGCCTGTTACTGGCGTGGCAGTACGCCTTCCCACGTAAGGAAAGCCTGCCCAGCCAACAACTCAAAGTGTACAATATGTAAGAAAATGGGACACTTCTCAAAAGTATGCCGGGCCGCGAAATCCGTCAACGAAGTCGAAGATAGCGACACGGTTGACGTCGCCTTCCTCGGAGAAGTTGCGCCAGCAGGTGATTTCTGGACAGTCGACCTCCACGTCAACGAGCAAGCTACAACGTTCAAGCTTGACAGTGGAGCAGGCGTTACAATCATAGGAGACCATACACCATGGCTCGAAATGTTCCCGCCGCAACCAAACCGAAGACAGTTCCGCGGAGCCGGAAACGTAGACCTGACGGACCGTGTCATAGGACACATTCCAAAGGCCCGGCTCAAAGTGGACCGTAGTACGATTACGGAGGACATATTCATCATGCGGGGCCAAAAGCACAACCTGCTTAGTAAATCAGCTTGTCAAAGGCTAAATCTCTTAAAACCTGCGGAGTCAGTCTACAACATAGAAGGATCGCCGGACTTTCGCTCTGAGTTCCCGCAACTATTCACGGGACTCGGGTGCCTCAAGAGTCCATACCGGATATCCCTTCTACCAGATGCCGTTCCAGTGTGTCTCTACACAGCTCGAACAGTAGCACACCCACTCCTCAAACAGGTTGAACAAGAACTTAAATCGATGAAAAAGCAGGGAGTCATCTCAGAGGTCACGGAACCAACAGCTTGGTGCTCTGGGATGGTAATTGCCCCCAAGGATAATGGCAAGGTGCGAATCTGCGTTGATCTTACACCACTCAACAAAGCAGTGCAACGCGAGATCCACCCCACCAACGAACGTCACCGAATTACAGCGGTTCAACGGTATGGTAAACCAGTTTGCCAAGTTTATTCCAGATTTGGCATCACTGAACGAGCCGTTGCGACAGCTACTTCGGAAAGACAGAATGTGGACATGGGATACACCACAAGTAGATGCCTTTAACAAGATCAAGGCCAAAATGACATCGACTGAAACACTGGCACACTACGACCCCAACCGAAAGACTATAGTCGCAGCCGATGCTTGCGACTATGGTATCGGAGCGGTCCTCCTTCAAGTCAACCAAGACGGTGACAGGAGACCAGTATACTATGCATCAAGGTCACTAAGTGAGACAGAACAGAGGTACGCCACGATCGAAAAGGAAGCACTTGCATCTACCTGGGCATGTGAAAAGTTTTCTGACTATGTCTTAGGTATGCAGTTCACTCTGGAAACTGATCACAAGCCTCTGGTCCCACTACTTGCATCAAAAGACCTCTCAAGTATGCCACCACGCATATTAAGGTTCCGACTACGGATGATGAGGTTTGCCCCGACAGTAGTCCATGTCCAGGGCAAAGATCAGGTGACAGCGGACGCACTCTCAAGAGCACCAGTCGATAAGCCATCACCCTCGGACATAAGCTTCATCGAAGAAGTTGAACAATCCGCTTCTTTCACAGTGAAGTACCTCCCAGCGACAGAAGTCCGACTACGTCAAATATGCAGAGCACAGGACGAGGATGCAGTCTGCACCGAAGTTAAGTCCTACTGCAAAAATGGATGGCTGGGATACATGCCACAGCAACCCTTACTCCGTCCATACTGGGAGAAAAGAAACCACCTAACACTCAAAAATGAACTTTTGATGTACGACGACCGCATCATGATTCCTCAAGCCCTACAGCTCGAGGTACTGGGGCAGCTACATCAAGGCCACCTTGGTGTCACCAAGTGCCGAGCTCGGGCCATGCAGAGTGTATGGTGGCCACTAAGCAGCAAACAGATCGAGGCAATGTGCAATCTTTGCCACATCTGCGCTGTACACCGTCCAGAACGCAAAGAACCGCTTCTACCATCTTCTTTCCCATCCTATGCCTGGGAAAGGGTCGGTACAGACCTATTTGAACTTGATAAAAAGGTGTATATAGTAGTAGTAGACTACTACTCTCGATGGATCGAGATCCGACGTCTGCTACAAACCACATCAGCTCATGCCATTGAAGCATTAAAATCAGTCTTCAGCACACATGGCATCCCTGACTATGTGGTATCAGACAACGGTCCACAATTTTCATCCCGCGACTTCAAGGACTTTGAACTGAAATATAGGTTTACGCATGTGACCTCCTCACCAATGTACCCTCAGTCGAACGGAGAAGCTGAGCGAGCAGTTCAGACTGCTAAGAATATCATGAGAAAGAACGTAGACCAGCACCTCAGATTCTTGGCCTACCACACTGCACCACTGCAGAATGGCCAAGCCCCCTGTCAGCTCCTGATGGGGAGAAACATCAGGACCACTCTGCCCACAACAACCACACATCTACATCAGGGCCATGATAAAGAGACCGTCAAGGCTAACGAAAATATGTACAGGCAAAAGATGGCAGAAAACTACAACAGGCGCCATAGAACAGTTACTTTACCAGTATTGGAACAGGGTGACCGCGTCTGGGTACGGGACCAGGACCGATATGGTTCCGTCGTGGAAAGGACAGCTTCTCCCAGAGCCTACCGCGTAGAAACAGAGAGAGGCTCAGTAATAAGACGCAATCGAGGAGCCTTGGTGCACACCGGAGACAACAGGGCGCAGCAGGACATACCAAGCCTACCAAGCCCACAGCCTTCCTCTCCCCCCAGAACAGCGGTGCAAGAGGCCGCTACAGGAATGACCACTAGGAGTCAATCAGGAAGGGCGATAAACCCACCACAGAGGCTTGACCTCTAAGAAGTGTTCATGGGCATAGTCCTGAGGTCAGTCTGCCAATGAAAGACTCTAGAACACAATGTGAGTTATCTCAATAGAGAACATCTAGATATCATAAATCCAAAAGACTTCCATAGATATTCCATACATGAATTCATTAATTCAAAGACAGCCCTAAAGAGACCTACCGCTATCAAACATTACAAACACTTATAGAGTATATCTAAACACCATAGACGAGACATTTCATGAGTATAGTGTCATCATAAGAATATGTACCTTTATCCTAAAAAGGGAGATGTGGTAACACTCCATCTAGTGTTAAGTATGAGAACTAGAGAGTTACCATACAGTGCTGCCACCTATCAGTAAACCTCTTCAACTACATCCTGGTCTCATGTGTTATGCCTTTTCCCACATGAACATATATATTCGAAACTAAATACCTTTTTTGAATCAGCACATATATCCTGAGAGTCCATCCAATATCAAGACCTAGCTGTGGCAGAAGACCAGACCAGGGCCCTGTCTGATGTAAGATTATGTAAGGGTGGAGGTTATTGTAATGGTGGAGCGGTGACTAGGCTAAAAAAAAAAGGTGTGTTTCAGGTTACATGGTCTGAAAATCTAGGGTAGGTAGGTCGGATTTTTTTTTTTTTTCTTTTTTTTTTTTTTTTAAGTACACAGAAATCAACTCACGAACTACAATTCCGACTCGCCGCCAACCGCCTCGACTCGTAAACTGTCAGATCGACCCTTGAATAGCACCAAAATGACCCAAAATACAAATATTTTTTCAAAATTGCATAAAAATTTCTGGGGTCAGCCCTGTTTTGCTAGGTAGGGTGAAGCAGTGAAGAAATTAGGAGAGTTCCAATCCTCTATTTAGGACACAAACCTTGCTGTGACACAGACCAAGCTGCACCTCCCAAGTTGCTGATTTAAGAGTGCATAAAGGGGGATGGGGTGGAACGGTTAAGATGTGACAGGTACTATAGCTCCCACGCCCAAGTTCCAACCAAAAGTATCATACTTCCCTAACATGGTATGTGCGGTTGTTGATTATTTTGCAGTCCATGGGGCTACAATTGGCATGTAAATACCATAGTAAAGCTATTGAAACAAGGGATTTAATCATTTTAATATGATTAATATATTTTGAAAGTTGGAATTTTTGTTGCCATGGAAACAGTGATGTTCGGAAAATGAAATTTCATTTTTTTTGTCTCCTTCATGACAATAAAAAAAAATACACAAAAAAAATACACAAAAGAAATTCACTTTAAAGTGTCTACATTAGAATTTTCAAGAACTTATTTCCCTTTCCAGTGATACATTATGGATCTCCCTAGCTCTTTCTATTGCTGAAATATCAATGTCCAAAGACCGTAGCAGAATTGGACAAAAGGGGGCAAAAGTGGCCAGATTGGTTGGAACTTGGGTGCGAGAGCTATACAAGGTCTTTGTGTGAGAAACAGATGGAGGACATGGGGAAAAGAACATATGGTCTGTTAGCAAGTGGGAGAAGTAGAACAACACTTCTATGGTCCTTAGGAGACTCACATGAAAACTAAGGAGATGTGTACATTCATTTTGGCAGCTAGACAGTTTTGCCTAATTGAAAACCTTTTAAGCATAGGAAATACTGCACTATTCTTAAGTGAACAACTATAATGTTGCCTGCAAGCAAAATAAGTTCCAATCTTCAATCTCTACAAAGTTCTGTAATGTGCCAATATGTCGCTCATTATAGTCATGACTTTTAATATAATATCTTAAACTTAGGGGTAGCACAGCATTCTCTTCGCCATTCTGAAGTGAAATACTCCTGAAAATGGTCAAAGGGCTACAGAGAAGGGGGGAGTAGTTGGAGTGAGAGGAGAGGCTTTCCATGAGGGACTGTAGTGTGCCTATGACAAATGGCCCCTAGTCAGGGTATGTTCATCACTGAGGTCCCTGACCAGGTGTACACAGTCACAAGTAGTATAGTATGTATCGGAACGGGACTATAGTTAACTACTGTTTATTACTCAATCGACCTGCAGCCAATCAGAGGCCTCCATTTGGTCACGTGACCGGAAGTGACCTACTTAGGGGATTAGTGGTGACGTCACGTGACCTAGTTAGCCAATCAGAGGCCGCCATTTGGTCACGTGACCGGAAGTGATGTCATATGACCTACTTATGGACCGGAAGTGACGTCATATGACCTACTTAGGGGACCGGAAGTGACGTCATATGACCTAATTTAGGATCACGTGACCGGAAGTGACCTGATGAGTCACGTGACCGGAAGTGACGTCACATGACCTAATGGCCAACCGGAAGTGAGTGACCTCATTGAGGATCACGTGACCGGAAGTGACCTGATTGATCACGTGACCGGAAGAAGAAGAAGAAGAAGAAGAAGAAGAAGTTTTTTGTTTAGGAAGTGAGGGTCTTTAGGATCACGTGACTGGAAGCGACGTCGTCACATGAGTGACGCTTTAAGAGACTGCGCGACTTACCAGTAAAAGAAGACGTATGAAAATAAAAACACAACAATAATTTATTTTATTTTCTTATTTCTTTTTTTTCAATCTTGATAAACACTCTATTTTTGAAAAGATGCACTCAATCAAGCAATAACACGCTTATTATTTTTTTTCATATCTCTAAAGGACTCGTTGTCACACCGTCAGAATGCACGCGACGCTTATAATACAAGTAGCGCACGCCGTCTTTCTCTATGGTGTAGGTGACCATTTTGTTTCGCACCACTTTGAAATTTCTATTTACAGCAATGAGAGTTTTTCGTTGGCGAAGAACATCCAAGAAGTCGTCTGGTTCCTTAGGGTTTTGTTTCTTCTGTACGCCTTTTGCATTCCAATTTTTTGGATTTTCTTTCACCGGTGTCGCTGACTCGATCGTAGCAAATGTAAGTCTTAGGGTTGAGACTTAGGATCCCGTCACCTTCCCACTCCGCTTTCATAAGCCCCGAAGTTCTCAGATCGTGAAGGTACCGTCTCTCACAACATCCGCCGGGCGGCGGACACCATTCTCGCACTCTTTCCGTTTTTGTCTTCACGAAAAGCTCTAAGTGATCGTCGCACACCACTGTCGGAAGCCACTTTCGTTTCTCTCTGAAGTACGTCTCTCTCAGGCGAGGTTCGACTAGGTCATCCAACGTGTCACCGCTGAGAGCCATGTAAAGACTGTCGGTGTCCATTTGACAAAGGGCATAATCGCGCCGATCGACTAATCTATCCAAGAAGTCGTATGTGAACTCTAACATTTTCAACTTCGCGTACTGGTATACCATGAACCCTATTTGAATAGGGAGGTTGTTCTTGACTGTTTTCGGTTGTAGTTCGACTTCAAACAGATCGGAACTCAACTCGGACGCCTTTTTGAAGCGCCACGAATTGGCCAATAGTTCGAACTTCCGACTGTCAGTGTATCTCACCGCCGTGTGTTTTTCTTTGTTGCAGATTGTTTTACCGTACGTAGCGTTTCCCATTAACTTGTAACAGTCTGACAGAATTTTCTCATTCTCGTTCACGTCGCCACGTCTTCGCGCCGCCGTTACTTCGTCCGCGAAACCGGCAAAGGAGCGTTTAGGTAGGTATTCTACGACCAGCTGCACTTTGGTGACTATCAAACCGTGCTCTAAATACCACTTGAGAAGCGGCGTTCCCAAGAGAATATTTTTTCCGTGGTAACTCCCTATCAGACATCTCTGAGGCGTGTTCAACAGCTTTTCTTCCTGCGCAAAGTCTGACATGTGAGGTCCTATGTCCGATTTTGAAACGGTCACGTTCTTGAAAACGGGGGTCATTTCTTCGAAGTAGTCTCGTAGGTGAGGCGGCGTAGTGATGTCCACTTGAACTAAACCGAACATTTTCTCCTCTTTCACAGCGGAAAGGATGTCGCTCTCGCTCATCGCGTTTCGAGACACTTTCAAAGCGTCAACCTTCCAGCGTTGTTGGGAGGCCTTAACCCGCTCATCTCGACGCTTCATCTCTCTCCATTCGCACTCCCACACGACGACCAGCTTGTGACCTAGCGCTTTCAAGTAAGCGCTTACTCTAGTCGTTCTGTCGCGTCTCTCCTCCCTCAGTGAAGCGCACTGATATCGGTGCGACAGTATGCACTCGTGAGCGTGGAACCAACACCCGTGAAACTGGAAAACTGTATTAGAGGCCGCGTGAAACCCGTCCACGCGAATTCTCCGACAGCCTACAACCATCTCGCCGCCGTTCAAAGCGTGGCGCAGTTTCACGTCGCAGTCGTGCTCTACGAATCGTAACCACTCCAAAGCGCTGTGAGAGTTTCTTTGCCTAATTTCGGGCTTGAACTCGGTCTCAGGTCGTCTCACCGCGTAATAGCCCGTGCAGTGCGCTTCGCTCATGCAGCGCAAGTACAGAGAGTTAGCGTCTAGTCCTAGGATGTGTTGGCACGGTCTCGCTTCTTCGCCGTACTTGTGCTCCCTTATCCGCGTGGTGCCCTTCTCGTGAAATCTATGGAAGATGATGGAAGGACCGCCGACTAGATTTTCTTTGATCAGAGCGTGGAGGACGGCGTCGAACTGGGGGAGCGTTGTGAACGCGTCTTCTAGGTTTTGGAAGAGGAACCGTAAAGTCAAACCGGCGAGAGAAACTCCGTCTTTCAACATGTCAATGCCGCGATCTTGGAAAAATTTAGCGTGATTTTTCAGAGCTTCTATGAAAGGTTTGACGTCTTTGTTGTTGTAGTGGATCAAGTAATCTTCCATAGTTTGCATCTTCTCGTCGGACCAAACTTTCTGACATGCGGCGTAGTCGGATTCGGACATTTTGACGCCCGTCAGTTCGCTCTCAAAAGCCGATCTCGGTGGCAGCGTTCTGTTTGCCAGTTTCCTGGTAGACGTCATCCATTCGTAAGGAAAGTGACCTTTCTCTTCGTTCCTGGTGAAAGCTCGCAAATAGGTCGCGTAGTTGTAACCGGGTGCCAAATAGTTGACTACGTCCAAGAAAACCGTGTGCTGTGTGTAAACCGCCAAGTATTGATTGCTTCTCTTTATGACGCTGAATTCTTGGTTTCTTCGGTCTCCGGAGGCAAAGAACGAGTGAAGGCGTATTTTGATCAGGTTCAAGTCGTAACGCCCCGAGTTGAAGCCCACGACTGGAGCTTGACGGATGTATCTCAGAAGACGCTTCTTCAGTTGAACTAACGGGTGTCTGGTCTGAGCCGCAGCGAAGCCGCCTGGAGAAGGGGTGAATGTTGCCTCCTCCAGCAGGAGAGCTTCACCTATCGCCGCATCTAACTTCGCTAACGTCGGTCGGTAAAGTTCTAGCACAGCTTCCCCGATGACTTTGGCGTTCTCGTTTATGTGATTTAAAACTCGGTCCAACAAGGGGTCGGAATCTGCGTCGGATTCTCTGACGAAGCAGACGGGCCCCTCCCATCCCGGAAAGTTGGATGCGACGCTAGCCGACAAAGGGACGTGATCCCACAGCAGGGACACGTGTTCCGTCGACGGTTCTTTGCACGGTCTGAAGAAAGCCTCGAAATCGAAGGCGATCTTGTAAGGGTAGATTCCGGAATGTCCGTCGGGGGGAAAAATGGAGAAGTCTGCTAGCGCTTCGAAAATCGTTCTCGAATTTTGGTAGATGCCACCTACGTAGCGCAACTTGACTTGTCGGCAAGAGGAAAGCTGGTTCCTGTGTCTCTTCAGCAAGAACTCGGTGGTGAACGCCGCCTTACACTTGCAACATTCGTATATGCCCGCGTACGCGTTGAAGTCCGTGACAAGAGAGACGTGCAAACCACCTTTCGCCGTCAGGTGTAGGTTGACTTTACCTCGGGCGGCCAGAGTTCTGGAAGGCGGTCTGATCAGAGTAACGCGTCTTCTCAACTTCCGCCCCGGCACTTGACGCGACGCGGTGTAAACCGCTATTTGTACGTCAAACAAGTTCTCTAACGCGGGTAAGTCGCGGATGTTCAGACCCGGAAAGGATCCAGCTGTGGCAGCGGGACAGAACTGACGTAACAAATCTGAAGCGCGCTTGCTGGTGTTGTATAAGTGAAAGGAAATGCAGCGGAAGATGTAGAGGTTGTCCTTGTTGGGAAAATCTAACACGCCGCTTCTCTTTCCAACTCGACCGGCCTGAGTGATCCTACCGCCTATGGGGAATTCCCCCAGTCCCATGTAAACGCAAATGTTCAAATTGGTAGGAAAAAGAACGTGCCACTTGGTGTCAGCGTCGCAAAGTTTCCGTACTTCCTCGCAAGCGACGGTGTTTTCCATCTTTGAGAGGAGCTCTTCCAAAGTTTCTGAATTAGTTATAGTAGGGAGCGGTTGTATGAGAGTTGCGTTGTTCTGGGAGGCGTGAAAGTAGCGCAGTTTGCTCTTGTCTTCTCTGTGTTGTAAGAGTAAGCCTACCGAGAAACCCACTTTGTATCTGAATCTTTGTGTCAAGTGAATGCGACGCATAGTATCTACAGCGTCACTCAACTCGCCGGTTGGTAGCCTGAAGTTTGTTACACTCACGCGAGTCCCGTGCATCCTGACGCCCGTTTGTATCGCAGGCCAATTCGCCGTGAACGTTTCCTCCCCGTTCGGTACAGCACATATGCGCGGAGGGATGGTCACCCCGTCCAGAGATTCACGTCGACAGGCGATCTTTCGGCAATCGCCTTCGCCGCATAGAGGGCAAAACTTAGGTATTACTCTACAATTTTCTACGTGTCTCTCGTGGTTGTACGGTCTTTTAAAAATTTTGAAACACTTTTCGCATACGTACTGCGTCATGTTTTTTCACTCAGTTACCAACTACTTAGCCGTCTAACAATCTATCTATCTATCAATCTATCTGTCTATCTATCTATCAATCTATCTGTCTATCTATCTATCTGTCTGCTGTCTGTGTATCCGTCTGTCTGTCTCATACAGCGTACGTCAAACGCTGTGTGTGTGCGCGCGTGAGCGTTGAGCGTCTCTCATTCCGAATCTATACCGAGAAATTTGAGAATAATCTCTGTTTTGTCATCCAACTCTTTGAGCACTCTGGCGGACAGCGTCACCCCCTGCTGTGTGGGTTTTTTGTCAGGACCTTCGTACTTGCGCACGTGGACGAGGTTCTTACCGCTGTAGTAGCTCACAGCTGCGTACACTTCGCCCTCCTCATCCAGCACTGCGAACCAGGGGGTGTGATTAGGTCTTCCTTGCGCGGCCGCTGTGTCGCGTATGCGCACCACTGCGCGGATATCGGCGATGCGTGCTATTAGCTTGCGCAGCGCGTCGGCAGTGAAGTGCACTCGCTTGCTTCTGGTCAGAGACGCCTCTTTCACCTGGCCGTCTTTTGTGTAGCGCGGCCTCCTAGACAGTCTAGCCACGTCCTCCCAGATCTCCAGCGTCAAAGCCCCATCTAAGCAGAACTCTAACCCGAGAAGACGGGAGAAGGTTTTCTCTGCTTCTTCTCGTCCATCTCGTTCTTTTTCTTGTATTTTTCTCTTCTTAGTAGGCCTTGTTGTTCTGGAACTCACCTTAGAACGTTTCAGACCCGCAAGAAGAGTAACACCATCAGCGTGAGCTGAATCAGCAGCAGAACCGATAACAGGAGCAGCGTCAGCGCTGGTGGTATCCGAGACCTCGTTGTTGGAACAGAGCAGCCACACGCCGTTGGTGCTGAGTGTAGCGGTAGAAGATGAAGCGCCGCCGGCCTCGTAAGGTGGCGGTGAGGGCAGTCGCCACGGACCGGACGCGCTACCAGTGGAAGTGAGGTCGAAAGCTGGGGAAGAGGGGAGCCGAAAAAACGTACCGTCCGCCCCTTTCCCTTCGGGTTCTTCGTACGCCTCGTCGTCAGCGTCGTTCTCTGTCTCACCCTGTTGCTGCTGCTCCTCCTCCTCTTCTTCTTGGTTTAGGGGCTGAGTGTCCGAATAGCTGTAACTCTCAGCGCGAGCGGCGTCGAGGGCGTCGGTCGATGTAGTGGTGGAGAGGGGCTGTGCAACGTGCGGCAGGTAAAAACCCGGTTGCCAGTACTGCGCTGTGCCAGGAGCGTTGTCGTCAGTAGTAGTAGCGGTAGCAGCAGGTGCAGCAGAAGCAGCAGCAGCAGCAGCAGCAGCAGACGCAACAGTAGCAGGCGCAGCAGCCTCAGCAGGCGCAGCCGTAGCAGGCGCAGCAGTAGCAGGTGCAGCAGCAGCAGCAGCAGCTGCAGCACGAGGATCACCAGCAGCAGCAGCAGCAGCAGCAGGCGGGGCGGCAGTAGCAGCGGCAGCGCGCTTAGCAGCAACGCGTACCGTTGCGAGTGTAACAACGTCGCTAGCACGACGACTACTACCAGTAGTACTACTACCACTACTACTACTACTACTACTACTACTACTACTACTGCTGCGAGCGCTCGCTACAGCGGGAGGGTGATAAGACCAAGCGGCTGCGGCGGTAGTCTCATTTTCAGTAGCAAGAGGAGGCACTGACGCTAAACGAGCGCTGTTCCGCGTAGTCTTCTTGTTCTTGAACTTGCTTAGATCCTTGGACGGCGCTAGGTGTTGTCTTTTGCTCATGGTGGTGACTGTAGAGAGCAGCAAAAGAATGAGTGAGTGAATGGAGGTTTCCAGACCCTTTATATACGCCTTCTCGCTTCTAGAGCTAAGCTACTTACTGCCCCTGTTCAGCTGCCGCCGGCTGGCCGGCGGCCATTCACAAAGAGAAACAAAAGACATAAGGCATGACGTTTTCAGCTGGATCCCTTTCCCCCCTTTTGAGAGATCGACTGTCATGAGCTAAGCTACTTACCACCCTGTTCAGCAATTCAACGCGCATTAGCTGTATAAAGGATTAAGCGGTTGCTGCCGCCGACTGACCGGCGGCCATTCACAAAGAGAAACAAAAGACATAAGGTATGACGTTATCAGCTGGATCCCTTTCCCCTCTTTTTTGAGGGATCCACTGTCATGAGCTAAGCTACTTACCGCCCTGTTCAGCAATTCAACGCGCGTTAGCTGTATAAAGGATTAACGGTGATGAGCTTAGAGTGTGTATACAAAAAAACTACAGGAGGCGTGTGGCGTGAAGCAGGACCCCCTAAGACGAACGTGTCTGTCTGTGAGTAGAGGCGTGTGCATGTGGTGAGCGACTTAAGTGTAAGACAAAAAAAAATCACCGCCTCCTGCGGCGGCCGGCTAGTTCAATAGGGAGGGGTGACAGCTGACTAAGGCTGTGCATGAAAAAATCCGATTTTCACCTGACCTCTGACGTTTGTTACAATGAATGTCAGAGGGAGGGAGACGTCCTCAGGTAGGGGGTAGGAGGTAAGGCTATGGATGAGGAAAAAACACCGTTTTCAGCTGGTCTCCACGGATAGCGATGACATACCCCTCGTCATCTAAGCTCTTAAGGAGCGGAGCGGCTGAAAAAGCGTCATGCGGACAGATCGCTAGACAGCTGGAGTGCTGTTGGAAATAGGATTAAACTCCCTCTGTATAAAAGCTCTGATTTCTGTTGGAAAAAAACCATATCGCCTCTGACCACAGTAACGTCTACTACCACCACCACCGCCACCACCGCCGCCGCCGCCGCCGCCGCCGCCGCCAAGACGAGACGAGATGGCTCAAGCTATTCCACTTTCAAGCTCGCCTTCACCGCCTTGTCCACCTGAAAAAAAGTTAATGCGGCTTGACGACGTGAGACGCCCGAGGCAGACCGATGGGGAGAACAGAGAGGTAGGACAGCGGCGCTTCGCATATAGCGACGCCTTGCTTCGTCAACTAGGTAAAGAGTTGAGCGGATCTTGGAGAGAGTTGGGCAGTAGCTTAAAAGTTACCGCCGTCCGTATGGATGCTCTAGTAGAGCGCAGTGTCAAGACACCGGAGGAGCTGTGTACGGCGATGTTCCGAGTCTGGTGGGGTGAAACCCCGCATCGTCATAGATGGGGAGAGCTCGGTCGCGTCTTCACCCGCATTAGACGCGTGGAACTGTTGGCTCAGTGGATGTCCCTTCTCCACAGACAGGGGTTGGATTTCGAAAACCCCGACTCGCGCGCGATGCATAAGCACTTGGGCACCCTCGGCAGACGTCTAGGTAGCAGGTGGAAAGAGGTGGGGGACCATTTAAAATTGTCGCCTGAGAGGTTAGATAAGATCGCTGAAGAATGCGAATACGGAGGAAGTCCCGCTGAGTGGACCTTCCGAGTGTTGAAAATGTGGCAAGCTAAAGCTGACGGTGCCGGCGGTAGGCCTTTTGAACTCCTTCGAGTGTTGACTGAGGACATGGGAAAGTTTGACCTCGGCATCGCGATATTACTTGACTTTATCAAGCAAGAAACAACGAGAACGACGGACATGTGAATTGTTGTGTTTTATTTTCATACGTCTTCTTTATTAGTAAGTAAAAAAAATATTATAACAATTAAGACGCGTGTCCTCTTAAAGTGTCACTTCCTCCAGTCGCAGCTGATCGCCTCATCGCCTCATGTGATAAACAAAAAAAAATGAAGAGACACGCTTCTTCCTCTCGAGAGGAAGAAGCGTGTCTCTCGATTGAAATCTTTTCTTTTCTTTTTTTACTTAAAAGAGACAAACGCCCCTTAGAGCGCCCCCCCACCCCCCTAGAGTGCCCCCCTCCCCCCCCCCCCACCCGCCCCATGCATCCTAAAAGCGCCCCCCTCCCCATGCATCTTAAAGGGGCCCCCCCTCCCCCCCTCCCCTCCCCTCCCCTCCCCTCCCCTCCCCCCTTATACACTCTAAAGAACGCTTCTACCTAGTTCAATAAGTCACTTCCAGTCGCTCGTAAAACATTAAAAATGAAAAAAAAAACTTATATCGTAGTGTTTTTTATTAGTTTACCGAAAAAAATAAGAGACTCGCCTCCTCCTCCTTTTCCTCCTCCTCTCCTTCTCCTCCTCCTCCTCCTCTCCTTATCCTCCTCCTCCTCCTCCTCCTCCTCCTCCTCCTCCTCCTCCTCCAAAAAAAAAAAAAAAATCACATTTTAAAGCACGTGACCCCTTAAAGACCCTCATCTCTTCATTAAGTCGCGTGACGTCACTTCTTCTTCTTCTTCTTCTTCTTCTTCTTCCGGTCACGTGATCAATCAGGTCACTTCCGGTCACGTGATCCTCAATGAGTTCACTCACTTCCGGTTGGCCATTAGGTCATGTGACGTCACTTCCGGTCACGTGACTCATCAGGTCACTTCCGGTCACGTGATCCTAAATTAGGTCATATGACGTCACTTCCGGTCCCCTAAGTAGGTCATATGACGTCACTTCCGGTCCATAAGTAGGTCATATGACGTCACTTCCGGTCACGTGACCAAATGGCGGCCTCTGATTGGCTAACTAGGTCACGTGACGTCACCACTAATCCCCTAAGTAGGTCACTTCCGGTCACGTGACCAAATGGAGGCCTCTGATTGGCTGCATGTCGATTGAGTAATAAACAGTAGTTAACCATAGTCCCGTTCCGATACATACTATACTACTGTCACACAGTTATAACCCAGTAAACACGCTACGTAGTTCCAACGTAGCTCAGAGGTTTCTCTAGGTAGATGTCCAACCAAAAGGTTTGAGATTGGTAATTTTGGAAGGTTTGTAGACGTCAAAACGTTAAGGTTTATTTACGTTCAACAGATGTAGAGGTCTGATTTACGTTGATCTACCTCATTCAGACGTAAAAATTCTACATTTCTGCTATCCCTGAGGCTCATGATCCTCTATCTCCTTCTAATTGTTCTACTCTATTGTTTGTTCATTTGTTTATCTGAACATGATTAACAACATTAATAATTCCCCCTTTCTTCTATTATTTTCAGGTAAGTGTAACTACACCAGCATTATGTGAGAGAGCTAGCTCAGGTATTCAGTAAGTACCATCTTGGTTTGTATATCTATGCTGCATTTTCAAATAAGGGCGTTCCTTGACATGGCATCTTTAGCACAGAAGGGTCTCGAAGCAAACGCCTGCCTTCTTTGATTGTATTGGTAAAAATTTGCTGCAGGCCCTTGAGGTCATACCCATATCTGACCTTTGGAGCTATCATTAGCTGAGGCAAGGGTCTTTGTATATTATGGTATGGATGAGATCCATAGATAAGCAACTTGCATGGAAACGCACTTCCACAGCCATGCTGTTAACAGTGGGCTGGTTATCCAAGACTGATTTCGTGTTAGTGACATTAGCACTAGTAGTGTAACTTGGTAAGTCCATCATGTCTTTCCTGGCTCCCAAAGGCATTCGGAATCAGGTTCACACGGTTTGGGTGCATACCTGTTGATGTGACACTGGTTTGATAATGTGTCAAGTATCGAGTTCAATTTGCCTAAACGTTAGCACAAGCAAGTGCACAGAAGGTTAAATAAATTTGCATGAGAACAGATGCGCAGGTGCACATTCGTATTGGAACGGCATGCACATGTGCACATTCGTAATGGAACACCATGCACAGCGTGTAGTTTCATATTGGAACAAAATGCACAGGGTGCACATTCTGATGGAACACCATGCACAGGGTGCACATATGTATAAGAACTACTCTGTGCTTGTGCTCGTGCTCACGGTTGGGCAAATTGAATGCCATAGTCAAGGAATTTCCTCTTGTGAAAAATGAAAAAAATTTGCCAAAGTCCCACGGATAGAATATAGATTCAGAAACTGCATCTCGCTCTGACCTTCACCTCAGCAGTAACCTACCCTCAGGTCTGACCCCTAAATTGAAACCGAAAAAGCCCTCTCCAAAGCCCGCCTCACTCATTGATTCAAACTTATCAGAAGAAATTTTGCTCACATTCAAGGGAGGAATCAAAGCGATTGGCAGGTAAGCACAGCTCTATGGTGTGGGCCTCATACTGATGTTCATTATATTGATGTGGACCACTGGGAGCCCCACCTTAGATCGGCTATTCAGTTCCTGCCCATGTAGAGGGCTCCTTTCCAAATGCAACTCAACTCCATTCTATAGACACTTGACGCAGGAAACACTGCCTTTGCTGGTGTAAGAGTACCCAGTAGAATGTTAATATTAGTTTAGTAGCTTAAATTAAACATTATATAGCAGTCATTTTACCATTTGTTTCACATGGTTTCTATCAGACTTCAACCAGCTGAGCTTGCTGTACTATTCAGAATAGCAGGGCCTTTAGAAGAAGTGTCCCTAAAAGTAACTATTTTATTGTGTGACGGCTCTATATCAGCAAAATGATGGATGAAAGCCTTATCAAAAACTACTGTGGTTGATTCATCCCTCTTTTTGTATTTCTGGATGTTAGTCATTTCTTTTTGTGAGTTCAGGTGCTAAGTATGCCAATATATCTAGCAATGCCATATTCCCAGGTTCTCCAGACTGGAATTGGCATGTACCGGTATTGGTGAGTGAAGGAGGTGTACTATGGGGCCAGGTCAATGAGCCATTTGTCTCCTACTCAAAACAAGGTCTCAGGATGGCAATAGCAATAAACTGGCTATGTATTTCCCAAAGTCAGTTTTGCCAATATAATGTCGGACAATACTAAGACCACATGCGATAGACGGCACCCTTTTTGATCTTTCAGTCTGGTTGTTTGTCCTTCTGGAGATTTGTTTGATTAATTACCATTGGAGTCTGCATGGTGTCTCTATACTTGGAATAAGAGTGAACTGCAGGAGATTATTATAGTATTGCCTTTTCTGGCCCAAAAAAAACATTGCAAACCTATTATTATTCATGTACAAAATATGTCCCAGCCTTAATCTCTCTATGTCTAACCTCTGTATCTGTCTGCATATATCAAGGTCAGCCACCTGCTACCGTAAAACCTCGCTTATAGGTTGACCTCACCTATAGGTCGAATTGGAATTTTGATGGAAGAAATCGACCTATAGGAAAAAATTTCAACTTTAGGAAAACCTCACTTATAAGTCGAATTGGAGTTTTGAGGGGGCCCTACCCCAACCCACACCCCCCATAATCCCCCATAACCACCCTCTTTCTGTAGCCAAAGTGAGTAATATTCATGATATTCTGTCCTAAAGACGACCCCTAACATGTGGTGTGATGAAATAAGTCTTACATGGAAAAACAATGCCCGAAAAAAATGTGAATTTTACAGCATTAAAATTAACCTTTGTTTGGGTCCCTAAATAATTTTACTTTTTTTCAAAACCTCACCTATAGGTCGAATTGGACTTTAGAGGTGAAAATTCGACCAATAGCAAAAATAAAATCCAAATAAAAATCGACCTATAAGCGGGGTTTTAAGGTAGGTCTCTTCCTCTGTCCTTGGTGTCCTTGGTTCCTTCTGTCCTACTACTGAAGCCAACATGAATTGACAATTATGGACTGACAATTTGTGTCACCTGAATGGAACACTTTTTGTCTGGCTTGCTTCATACTGCCGCATCTGTCCCTCCTCTCTTGTCTGGTTATGTATACACATAATCAGGGGACCCAAATGGGATTGACAAGCATTGACTAAACATCCCCTGCTCCAATACAATTGTCTTCCTAAGGAGTGCACCCCCCTACCTCCCTCTCCCCCAGCCCCACTTCCATCAGCCCCAGTAACATCAATGAGACAGTGCCCAGCTGCCTGTGCCATCCATTCTACCTACAGAATCAATGCTCAGGGAACCAGTGTCTATTCTTTATACACCACATTGTGACATGACCTTACATCCTACAAGTAATCCATCATTGACCTCACCTTCACCTTGCATAGCCAGTAAGGTGGGGACAGAGGAGGGACCTACAGGAGTCAGAGTTCAAGATTCCTGCTGAGAGTCAGAATGAGGCACAATAGATAGGATATTGACTGTGGTGCCCTCCTGTGGCAGCCGGGTGTAACTCAGGGAGGCTCCCAAGGTCCTGGGTCCATTCTGGCAGAGTGTAAGAAGGTGGAGAGGGTGGAGAGTGACAACGGATCTGTGAGTTTTCTTTTCACTCACCAGGTTTGCTCCTGACATCTAAGTGTGGCCATTTCTTGAGGTAAATGACCTTAACCCCTTCCACGCGGTAAGCCAATATATTGCACAAAATTGCGTTGAGTTACCAGAAACCCAGTGGTGAAGGGGTTAACCATTTAAGGGTTGTTTTTTTATGTGCTGAACCCTTTTTCATAATGGTACATGAATGTGGCATTGGTGAGTTTGCTCACCAAGAATGTGTTTATGCATTATGACAACCCTTTGTGAGTTGCTACACTAGTAAGAATAATGCATTCTTGCAATGCTAGTGTGTCTACATGTGTTTATGCATCAATGACCATTATTCAAAATTGTTTTGCAATATTGACTATTTTCTACAAAATACAACCATGCCATCAGCACTCATACCTTGCCTATCACACAGATACATACCAAGCTCCTATACCATCAGGACCCACACCTAGCTGTGGCAGAAGGCTAGACCCGGCTTCACCTCCCAAGGCCCCAGGTCTCTGATGTTAGAATGTATAAAGGAGGAGGTGGTTGTAACGGCGGTGTAGTGACAGGAACTACAAGGTCTTTGTGTGGGAAAAGGAGGCAGAGGACATGGGCAAAAAGACATAGAGTCTTTGAGAGGCGAGCAAGCAAAGTAGGTGGTTAGTGAGGTAGGGCAAAGCTGTTAGTTGTATTTTTTTTTAGAGATATAAATTTAACCTGAGGGCATATGCAAGCAAGTGTTTTTTAGCCAGACTGTAGTCTACGTTAAAACCTTTCAAGCGTCTGCAATACTACTGTTAGGGTGAAAGTATTAAGTTCTAAACGGAACTCCAAACTTTATTCTCTACAAACTTCTTTTTGTATCCTGTGTGCCTTAATGGTTTGCCATGGCCATGAAAGTGATGTCAAAACAGGTATTTTATTTCAACATAATTTTTACTAATCAATTTGCTGTGCATATACTAATGGCGAAGGACATCATTGATGTTGCCATTTCTGAACTGAGCAACTGATCCTGCAGAATTGCCATTGAAATGCTTGTGCCTCAGATTTGTGTGCATATTTGCATTAGGGTCAGGGGGGAAGGGTTGTCATATATCTGCAGGTGTGTGCAGGGAGGGGGAGAGAGAAGCAAGAATCTGGAGTGAGTCTGACAGACCAATGGGCCCCAGTCAGGGTATTATTATTTATACACCATCTCCCCATCACTGCAGCCACTAACCAGGTGTACACAGTCACACAGTTATAGGTATATGATGCTAATGTACATAGGATCTATTCATCATCTCATAATTAATGAATCAGGCCCTGGCTGCTTACAAGCCCCTTGAGGAGAAAAACTCCATATTCTGGTGAAAGCATTTGATTACATTTAATCAGGTCTGGACATTACAGGACTTGTCTCCAATACAGGTGGGGAGGTGAGAGACAGGGGAAGGGGGGCAGGAGTCCACATATAAATATATACACCTTATTTTGGCCATATGTTTAAATAGTTATACCTCAAAAAAATACAAGATTACTTTACAAGCCCGTTTACATACACCTAGCCAACTACATTGTCTACCTATATATAGATTTATGATTTTCAGCAAATAATGGCAAGATATTAGCAAATTGGATTTTCTGGTTGAACCTAATATAACATGTATATCGAGCCAAAATTAAGGGGAGAAAACCTGTCAAGATACTTTCTCCATACAAGGTATCAAATGTAGGCTTTCCCCAGCCTGCTAATATCTGTTGCTTAGTCTGCCAGTCCCTTTGGAAGGTTAACCACACATTTATCTAATCAGAGTAAAGAAACACTTTGGTTGAGCCTTGTCTGGAATGGGAACAGGAAGGCTCATGAGTTGCTCCAGTACCTTGTACAGAGCCTGCTGGCAGCCCTTTCAGGTTACCCTGTGTGTAGCACTCCCCCAGGTACCATAACAGTAGAGGTGATGACAGGGAGGGGGAAGGGGAGACGGTATAGGGAGGGCGGGAAGTGGTGGCTGCATATAGAGGGGTCTCACGGGGACCCTATATCCCTGACTGCATGTGATGGGATTCTCAGGGCTAAAGTGATGCTCGGTTGGTCACTCTGAGTGCTCCTCTGCCTGTGTTTGTCTCTGTCTCTCTCTGCACGTGGAGCATAGTCCTTTGTCACTCGAGTAAAGGGCCTTATGCAAAGGAATCACTTACACAGCTGTAACTTAAGCCTACATTCCCCTTAATGTTGTCCATCTGACATAAGATTTGCTAAATGTTATCTCTTCATAGCTTTATGTCTTCCAACATAAAATTGGTCCCTCCTGCCAACATGGCAACAGTTGACCTTCTGCAAGCCGCATATTTGTAAGCATTGACATTTGTCCATGAGAATATCTCTCTAGGAAATAAGCATGACCTGGAACATACATTTCCCTTAGCAGATGGGAGATCAGGATGAACAGTTCATAGGAAAAGTAGGTAAGGGAGATACAGGCAGTAGTTGAGAAGGGTGGATGGTTGGGGAAAGAGATAAAGAAAGAGGAGGGAAGAATCCAGAGGAGAAGGAACCCCCTTATTGAAAACCATCCTTAGTGGACACAGCAATGAGAAACGTTCTGCATGAACAACTTGCCTCCTGATGGAATGGGCAGTTTGGCTGCACTTAATGTCTGTAAAAAGGTAATTTGCTTCCAGGCTGGTTTAAAACCTTGTTTATGAAGCTGCTGGTCAGTGCTGAGCACAGACCTAAACAAACAACACAATTCATGCTGGTCAACAACTCAGAAGGCAGATCTGGCAGCCACAGGGATTGTTTTATAATTCTAGGTGGTTGTTTGCATCGATGCAGTATTTCGTCTTAAAGCAATTGTTTCATTCCTCAAGGGTGATCCATGAATCAATACTATAAATGGACATGCTTTTGTCAAAGGATGCTCTCATAGTACATTTCTCAAGTGTAATTTATGCAACAAAATGAAGGCTTACAAATATGCACTGAGAATTTGAGCTTCCCACCCTGCTTTTACATCAACAACTAACTTTTCACATGTTTAGTCTAAAAGCAACTGACACACACAATACTCAAGCAGATTTCTGCATGCACAGTGGACGACAGGTCAGTGTGGTTAGCATGTTTACCCTAGTAGGTGAAAGGGTGACAGAGTGAGATGCATGCTGAGGCACCAATTTGAGGGGTTACAACCTGGGTAATCTTACAGTACAGGGGGTCAGCAACTGTTTCCTCCAGTCTCAAGTGAGAAGAGGAGGTGAGGGATAAATGAGCAGATAGAGAAAGGAATAGACCTACAGTGAATCTGTACAAAGAAGTTTGAAGAACGAAATTCAATCAAGAGAAAGGTCTGGTCCAGAGAGTGGGAGGACACTGAGGGAAAGATGTAAAACGTTAGCGATGGTAGCAAGTTGGGTTAGGGTTGGTAAGGAAAACAGTGGCAGTTTAACCTTATGTTTGGTCCAGGTTACAATGTGGGGGCAGGTGTCCAGCCCAGTGTCCAGCCGTGTGGAGGCAGGCACAGGGCTCATTAGTTATTGGGTGTCTGTAGGTGAGGAAGGTGGGGGGGGGGGGGGAGGTGTCGCTAGGTAGGAGCTGAAGGGGGGAGGCAGTGGAGGCGCTGGAAGGGCTGTATGTGACTCCCATCATTTACCAGGTCCCATAGGCAGGTGATCTGAAGTAGGGGTGGTGGAAGGTTCGGTGTGTTCCCATTACCTCCTGCTGATGTTGGAGCATGTTAAAGCAGAGATCCCATTACTTCTCTAAGACATAAATCAGTGTAAGGGTTTTAGTACCAGTGAGGGTGAGAGGTTAGTTGAAGCTAGTGAAGAAGAAAAAAAGGATGAAGGAGGATTATGGCGTGTTAAAGCAGGGATTCCTTTTATTTTTATTAGATATAGCAAGCCCAGTGGTTTTAAAGGGAACCCTTATATTGCCACCCCATTGGATAAATAATCCAAGCCAGTATGCTGTGGAGGTTTGTCTACCTAATAAAGTCAATAAAGGTTGAATAAAAATTGATAAAGGGGATCTTGTTTTAGTCTATTGACTTGTTTCACTTGATCTACTTGACCTACAGCATTTTGGAATATAGCTGACATTCAGCTCAATTGGCACACTAAAGCTTGTGGACCTTTGACTATGTTTTATGTTTAAGGTTTTGTAGTTTTTAAAGATTGGTTATGTGAGAGGAAACTAAGAAGGAAGAATCAGGCTGCCATAGGAAGGGCAACTTAAAGTCAGACAGACAGAATCAGACAGTAATGGGAAGAGATAGGATGTGCAGGGGTTGCTCTTGCAACAGAGGAGTACTGTTACAAAAAGAGATAGATAGCGCTCACAAGGGAGGAGAAGCAAAAGAGGTAGGGAGGGTGTGAGGACGTGGCTCCCACTGGTCATCAGATGACACCTGGTCAGAAACCCCACATGCCCACAATGCACTGAGTGGGGACTAGGTCGTGCATGCAGAATGAGGCCAGGATGTGGCAGGAACTAGAGAGGTGAGGCGGGTCTAGTTAAGGGGATGATTGGGGCAGGGGTAGGCTGCCAGATGAGGATGGGGCTGGGTGGTAAGGCTCCACGTGACCCAGGTGCACTGAGTGGGTAAGTAGTGCAAGATGAGGACCGAGCAACATCTGGAAAGGTGAGGCAGGGCTTTGCCATCATGATGCACCGATTCAGCCCCAGTGAGTAACTCACTGACCCTTTGGGAGTGACTAAACTCTGTAAGGTCGGCATGATGCTTGAATGCAACACTGGTGAGTTACTCTCTAGTGCTGCATTTAAGCATCATAACAATCAAGGGCAGGCATCATGCCCTCCATAAAGAGTTGATGTGGATGATTTGGGGAGGGGCTGTAAATCTGGATGGGGAATGGGTTGAGGAGCGGGGCAAGCGATCCCTGCTTCTTAGCCCTCAAGCTGCCTGGATAGGACTAGATGCCATAACAATGGGAGAGTGATGAATATACAACAACATGAAAAGGCGAGAAGTTTTCATGTCTCGTCATAGGTAGGAATGCAATAAGTTGCATATAGAGGAGAGCAGCACAGATGAAACTCATGAGATGCTCAGGTTTCTCTGATAGTGTTGGCCCTGGGCACTGTCCAATCCCACTGCAATATTTGACCTCAGTTTCCCATCTGGTACTGATGTCAGTATTTTCCATGGAATGGGGAGCAGATTAGGTGATTGGATAGTATAGGATCAGAGAGCTCATCTGGATGCAATGAGATGGGGCTGTAAGGTTATGCATAGATATCATAATTGGCATTAAGAGGTTAGATCAATAATACTGACACTGAAGTATTTTTCTTTGCAGAATTCATGTTTATGATATTAATAATCCACAGAGTATCTGTCTTTTCCTTTCGATTAATCACCAATGTGAACTCGGTTATTCCTGAGGTCATTAGACATTCGAGACTACTTCGCAATCAGAGTTGTGTTGAGAAGAAGCTCCTTGGAGGAATAGTACACAAGGATATTGACAACACATTTACCCAAACTTCTTGAGGAAGAATACCAGTAAACAAAAAACATTATACAACATTATAAAACATTTCTCTTATGACTCCATATTGTGGCAGAATGTTATATTCTTAAGGTTAAAACATGATTTTGACATAAAGGTTATTCTTGCCGACACTTAAAGGGGCATTCTCACCACTCACACTTACCACATAGTAGACTAGAACAGTACTAGAATTGTTAGTGGGATACGCTCGGTGAGAATGCCACTTTAAGGCAACACTCTAATGTAAACTTGTCATATAAACTGTAACAAGTATTGAACAGTTTGCCACATTAAGCTTGCTTATTTACAAGTTCAAATGTGTTTTTATTGAAAACTGGTTAAAACTGCACGTTATTGGGTTGACAGCCTTTGTGGAAATTGTTAAATAAACTGACATTTGGAAAATAATCTGTATGCAGCCCTATGTTGAAAAGCAGTCATTGCTGGGATTATGATGAGACATCAGTATACTCTCGCATAATATGATCTACTGCAGCCTTTCCCCCACCATTGTTTCCTGTAACAGAAAATAGTGATATACTAGACCTTTTTCTCGCTGGGAGTGCTACTGTGTATAATTACCCTTAGCAGGAACAGGCAGTGCTTATTGTATCCTGCAGCGTTTTTGTCTTTTCATATCTCTGGTTGTGGCATAGTAACATGGAAACTGTATACATATTGACATTAAAATCTAGTCATCCTGGCACTTAGAGGATCAGTTGTCACAGTAGTAAGCTGTTGGTGAAAAATAAAGCCACTTAGAGGAGAATCAGCTGTCACACGAGTAAGCTGACAATGGAAAATAGGGCAACTTAATAAAGTGACATGATCAACTGTCATAATACAGTAAATGGACACAACTGCCAGAGTACCAACTGTCCCATGGGTATGGAGTCCCCGCAGCAGCGAACCAATACATGTTGGAAGTAATAAAAAAGGTAGAGAATTGCAGTGTGTCCACTATCCTAGTTCAGATTATTTTTAGTTCCGAGACACATATTAAAGAAGAAAAACAGGCATAATAGTAGCATCAAATGGCTCGATATAGCAGTACATCATATATGGCTTTAAAAGGGTCCGTAGTATTGGTGCACCATCATCCCTCTGTAAATGGATTACCCTAGTAGCCATGTGCAGTAAGAGGGGAGAATGTCATGATGTAGATAGTAGTATGCTGCATGGAAGGGCCTTTTTTCAGTATAACAGGAGTCGTAAATGACCCCAGCGCAACATTGGTTACTGTTATAGACTTTCTAAATGGAATAGGGGGGAGGAGATTAGATGACCCGATACTATGGTATCATAGTGAATTTTACTGTGATGAGTTTTGATGTAGGTCCTTCACAAATCTTTAGCAAATCCCAGAGCACAAGATCACATGTAATATTCCTGATTAACAGTCTATTAGTATTGCCTAGCAATAAACAATTCAAAAAAACATAATGAGCACATTTATTTTTGAGACAGCTGTAGGAATGAATTATCATTCTGTAGGGTGGAAACTAATCAACAGGTACTCTGTATCTTGTATTCAAGCACATTCACTCATGAACAATGTTTTTTTATAGAACAAGGTCTGCTGTGTTTGCAGGAATAAGGATAGAAAGAAGCTTATGAATTATACTGACAGTATTTTTGTCCTAGCCAATCTGTGAGAGAGGCTTATATTGGGGAGAAGGGGACTATATTAATGTCTCCAGCTAATGCTAATCCAGTCTGCAAGCTGATCTACAATCAGGATATAGAAGACACTTAATCTGGTGTATCCTGCAGTACCTAGCAGCCAAGGTAGAACCTGAGATGAACTTCTACTCATAATGGAGTTCTAATGCAACATGGCCGACACCAGAAGCTAGGGGAACGCGAGGGAAACGATATCGCTAAATTCAGAGACTTGAACGGATATTAACCTTGCAGAAGTGTGTGGAACTACACTATAAACAGGCATAGCATATACTGAGGGTAAATTTAGTAGACCTCTCCACATATGTCGTCTGAAAGCCGGCGAGGGGGAAAACAACCCAAGACACGCCATAGCCAGCGAGCGAGGGGAGCCGAAGGAGACGTGACGCCTATTCTACAGGGTGGGTCTGACACCGAACCAAACATGGATGTCAACGCGAAACTTCTAAAGTCAATGCAGGAGATGACGGAATCGAATAAAGCAATGGTAGATAAATTCGAGTTGCTGGAAACCAAGATGACGACCAACACAGGGGTCATGAACTCTCACATTCAGAAAGCTGAGACTCATATGAACGAGGTCACAGACGATATCACAGCATTGACAGAGCGACTGGAACGGGCGGAAGCGGCCATTGTGACAGCAGAGGCGCAACGTAAACAAATCAGTGTTGACAACATGCGCCTGACAAGGAAGGTGGAAAGAGACGCGGCTAGACTGAGGCAAGTTGACGAGGGGCGAAAACGCAAAAACATCGTGATCGAAGGATTTAAAGAGGCGGGTGGCGAAACTCCGCGGAAAATACTTCACGACCTTATGTTGGACATTGGCGCAGTGGCAGCAGGTACAAAAATCCCTCTGGAAAGTGCCTTTAGAATTGGTAAGAAGAGACCAGCAGCCACCACGCCCAGAAACATTCTGATTGTCTTCAGGGAGATGGAGGACAAAATTAAATTATTTCAGAAAGTAAATCAAATGAAACATCTAGCCAAATGGAAGGACGTATATGTGTCAGACGATCTCACACCCGAGCAACAAGAAGAACGCAAAGACTTGAGATGCTTAGCAGCCTTAGCCAGATACAACAACGTCGACCTCAAACTCAAGGGGAACAAGTTGGAAGACGCCCGCGGTAAAGTGTACCATTACAGAGACATAAAGGATCTTCCTGAGGGAATTTCTCTAGAGGAGGCAAAGGTTATTGAATTTGAACATGGTACTGCGTACCAATCGCATCATGCCTATTTGAGTAATATGTATAAATGTGAAATCAGATACAAAGACATCATGTGGTCTTCAGCCGAGCAGCTCTATTGGTACCTGTTTGCATTGTATAATGATGACGAAGAATCTGCTCAACTGCTATTGGCGTGTAGTGATGGCTATGAAGCAAAGAAATTGTCTCACGGTATAAAAGTCACAAAACCTGATGCTCACACCAAAAAGTATGACATTATGTCTGAGGTTGTGGAGTTGAAATTCATGCAGACCAACACCCTAGGGGATCTTTTACTTGCCTCAGTGGGGACCCTATATGAATGTACGACAGAAAAAGGCTGGGGGTGCGGGTTCACTATAGCGAATGTAGATAAGATCACCCCACAGAATGTAAAGGAAAATAAAATGGGGGAAATTCTGATGAAATTACGTACAAAAATGTCTGATCTATAAGGTACAAACCCCCATAAACAGTAATCATTAAGAGGATCTCATATATGTACAATCATACAACAAGTCTGTAAGAATAATTCATTATGTTATTTAGGACAGTAGTCCTGGTTGGTGATCTGTTGGTATGTATACGGTAGCGACTTTAAAAGCACAGAGTGCAGACGACAATGTGAAAAAATATGGTTATCAAACGAACCACCAGGTGGCAGCACCGCGCAGGCAGGGCCGCTGCAGATGGACATGTTAAGTTCAACTTACCGGTAGTCAACCTTGATGTACAATTGTTATATTGTTCGGCTGTAAAAGGACACATAAGAGTTATCATTGAGCAAATAGCGAGGAGATTAGGTCTTTACACAGTCCACACGTGTTATGTAAGTTAGATTCTATAAGAATGTTATTTAATTTGATAATTAAGTATATGAAGGCGATATTCAGAGCCCTTTGTTATTCTTTTGGCTCAAGGAGTCACTATACCTCGATGGGGAGAAATCTCCGAAGAGTAGGTGGTACTAGTTACCCATACCTACAAAGTTTGTTATGTTATAATATTGATGTATTTAGGTTGGATACACAAGGGCACATACATTACCTGTTACCGCTGTAAAAGATAATTTTGTAAAAAGTAGCAAAAATACATTTACTATGAGCCACCTCAATGCTAGGAGTTTGAAATCTAAAATAGAAACACTGAGAATTCACATGGCTAAGTGTGACGACATTGTTCTTGGGATATCTGAGACCTGGTTAGAGGATATTATACCTGATCACTGTGTAAGTTTAAAAGGTTATAATTTTGAAAGACTGGATCGTGCGTGGTTGAAACCAGATGGTGACGACAAGGGAGGGGGGGGGGGTTGGCATTTATGTGCGAGATGATTTTTCTTATTCTATGAGTAATTATGGACTTTTAAATGTTAGCAGCAACGACATTGAAATGTTATGGACGGAAGTTATAAGAAATGGCAAGAAAAATGTTGTGGTGGTCAACTTGTATCGTCCGCCGGATGGAAATAAGGCTGCATTTATTGAGATGTTTAACGCCAAATTGTCGTTGGCCAAACTGAGAAGGAAGGATCTTGTTATATTGGGAGATTTTAATTTTGACTTCTTGAATAATACTAAGGTATCCACAAAATTAATGAAAATTTGTATAAACTTGTTGGGACTGCGCCAGTTGATTAATGTACCCACCAGAAGCACAGATGAGTCTGCCACTTGTATAGACTGGGCGATTACGAACACTTCCAAGAAATGTGTACCGGTAGTGAGATATTGGAATGTGAGCGATCATGTATTGATTGGTGTGTCTTTTATTGATCAATATTTCTCTCACGAAAGGGTCCAATTTGAAGGCAGGACCTATAGAAAATATGACTCTGAATTATTTATGATTTGTATAAAAAAATGCAGACTGGGGTCCACTCGATGACTGTGAAAATGTAACACAAAGATGGGACTTTATTTTGAAATTGCTATCAAAAGAGCTGGATATTATGTGCCCGGTCAAGGTATTCAAGGTCAACAAGGCCAGATCGCCTTGGGTTACAGATTATATTTTGGAGTTAATTCATGATAAGGATGTGGCATTTAAAAAGGCTATTCGTACCAAATTGCTGATTGACTGGCAAACATCGAGCAGGCTCAGAAAGGCGACCATAAAAGCAATTAGGAAGGCAAAATCAAAATTTATAAAAGATGCTCTGGCTGAAAACCAACAAGATTCGAAGAAATTCTGGAAAATTATAAATAATATGCTAAAAGGGGAAAAAACTTGCCAAAGCTTTCAGTTGCGTGACAAGGTTAATGATATACCTATCGAATGCTGTGATACACCTGACTTCATCAATAATTATTTTCTGAACATAGGTCCAAAGCTGGCCAGTGGGTACAACGATGTTTGGTCATTTGATGGTGATGAGATACCAATGGGTATTGGTGACATAAGTACAGACGAGGAAGAGGTTGTGGCATTGATAAAAGGGATTGACACGAGCAAATCCTCGGGCATTGATGGCTTATCTGCACGATCATTAAAAGATGGTCTGGCAGCTATACCGGGTAAAATAGCTAATATGTTCAATGCATCTTTGAATGAGTCGGTCATACCGCAGCCTTGGAAAATTGGCACAATTGTTCCTCTTCAGAAAGAGGGTGATAAGTCAGATGTGGCTAACCTAAGGCCAGTAACGTTGCTCCCAGTGATAGGTAAATTGCTGGAAAAAATTGTAAATAAAAGGTTAATGTCGTACTTGGAAAATAATGCGCTACTAGATGCACGTCAAGGTGGTTTTAGGGCGGGGCACTCCACTATTGAAACGATAGTCTACTTCACGAATGATATATATAATGGGTTAAACAATAGAGACTATGGGTCGGATCGAAAAAAGATGCTGATCTGGGTTTTGGGGGATTATCTGCTTTGCAAGAGCCACAGAATAAAAATACATACACCAGTATGGTCTTTGTTGGTTTTTCATAAGAGGGCATACTCTAGGCTTTCGGAAAAAATTATAATTTTGCATACACGATGATTTTTTGCTGATTTATGAGCCTCCAAAGTTGAAAAATGGCTAAAATCCATGTTTTTTAGCTAATTATCCATGTTTAACAAGGCCCTCATGTCAATTGACACATCAAAAACTATCACTAAACAGCATTTCCTAGTAGCTATATATGTTATCTGAACAAATCAGCTCGTTACACTTTCATATCCCACGCAAATTTGTCAACAGTGACCTTCAAATGTAGCAACTACATGTTTCGGAGGCGTCTGTGACGTTAATAAAAGGGCCTATATCTTTATTAATAGTATTCACTAAATATCCTTACTACCAGCAATCTAGAGCCTCCCGATGGGTGAGCTCATGGCAAAAAAAAATTTGAGCCACGCCCACTTTTACTCTCCCTTATGGGCAATATAGTGTATTGGAACTCGAGTTATCGTCACAGACGCCTCCAAGCATTATAGCCTTTCCAGCGTTTAATTATGTTTTTATATATTTCTTGTACCCTGTGTACTCTATTGGGTTGTATTTGAGGATCCTCAACAGCATTTGATTCGATATGTACCGAACAGGCACCGCGGGAGGGGTATTTATACTTTGCGGAGGCGTCTGTGACGTTAACCCAAAATTTGGCGTGGGAACGAGGTCGGCGTTCCTGTTACCCACCGGAAGTGGCGCACATCCGGGTACCGTTTTGACGAGCAAAGAAGCGTCTGATCTTGCTGGAGCGACTCCCAAACCAACAATTCAGAGTTCTTTTTCAGCTATTTCCACCGAGAAAGGTAAGGGATCGGACTAAAATATGTTATATTTTGATTCATTTTGCACCAAGGCCTGCGCTGATACATTTATTTTCGTTTAGAACGGTCTATTTTAGGTAGACTTGATCGTTTATTTTCGTTTAAGTGCTCGCTTATTAATGTCATAGACGCCCCCATGTTTGTTTTCGCAATTTCTAACCGGTGCACCCTCGGTGGAGGCGTCTGTGACGTTAATGTGGGCTCGGCAAAAAATCATTCTGGCTATCGTTCTATCTTTCCCTGAGGGTACATATCAACTTGATTCAATAGAATAGATGTTCCTCTATGCCTCTATGCAGTTTAGTAGCAATCCCATGTATCTAAGGCTATGTTTTATGCCTTTTAAAAAAATATTTTGGAAATTTTTTGGATTTTCAGTCAGAAAATGTACTCTCACTCAGCTGAAAGCTATCTGAACTTAATATATTATGGTTAATTCTCTTCCTACTAAGTCCCCTCATCATGTTGGTGGGCTATATTTACGCTGGTACTCCTTTTCTGGCCACTTTATGCATTTTCGGGTTAACGTCACAGACGCCTCCGACGAAAATGAAATTGTCACTGTACAGTGACTATTTGATCGATTTGAACAATGTAACTTCGTACCATGCTTCAGGGGCATGTAAGCTAATGCCCTGACCAAGAAATGTTTCATTTATCAAAGTTTACATATATTTATAGGTCATTTCATTAACGTCACAGACGCCTCGAAAGCAGTTAATCGAATGGAAATAGTAGTTCCCCTGCACCCAACCTCTCCATATTTTTAGACAGCATGCCCCTACTATATATCTAAAGAGCCAGTAAGGTGTATTGGCAGTAGTTAAAACTTTTTTTTCCAACTTCTGTGTCCCCTGGCTGTTTTTGCTTAAATGCTGGGGCAGACCCACTTCTGTTTGTCTGATGTGCTCAAAATCCTCCATGCTTTTGCTATACACCTGTGTCTAATTATACAATCAACTTAAGTAAACATTTGCCAATAATTAGCAATTATTATTCATGTTGCAAATTTATTTAAAAGGTCTGAAATTCCCTTAAATAATCATAAATTGTTGTCTACTTTGCAGTATGGTACGACCGAAGCTGCCGCCTGGAATGGTAAAGACGGGCGCACAGCGCAAGGCGGAAAGTCGGGCCCGCAAGAAGAGAGAAGACGAGGAGGCCTATAACACTTCTGATGGCTGTGTGACCGTTCTAGTAAAGTACTGTTATAGTAGAGATATCCGAGGCGTCTGTGACGTTAACCTAGTAAATGTATGGGTTTAGCCAGACAGCTAGTATGGCCCTGCTAGTGCTAGAAGGGTCTTTATTACTGTTTTAAATGGTTGTAAACAGGTAAACTTGCCTTGTAGAATAGAGCCCAGGAGGTTCCATTGTAATGTAAATATTTTGATGGTGTGGTGCTGCGCGTGCCGACACACGGTAAAAAAGTGAATTTTTTTTGTTTAAAGACTGAGCGGATACTCAAAAAATTGTAAAAATGTTTCCATTAAGGTTCTAAACAATGCACCAACCTGTTCTGTAAATGTGTGTAAGGTATTAAGATGTTCTAAACACTTTTAATGATTTTGTAACCAATCTAGTTTATTACTGTGAAACTCGAGGCGTCTGTGACGTTAACTGGGCACTTGGTACCATGTTGCACACACTAGTGTGACTAATTGGTCGGAAACTCACACCTAAAACCTTTTGCTTTGGCAACTAGATGTACTAAAGACATTAGACAGTAATTTTAACGGTAAACAAAGCAAGATTTAGGAAACTAGGCTAAAGTTGGTAAAGTGTTATAGAATGCTTTGGATTTTTCTATTTTCTACATAATTAAAAGTGCCACAATATTTTTAATTTACGACTTACAGCTATGAAATTTCTCAGGATTAATGGTACCTAGTCAGCCAACTAGGAGCCAAAATTTGGAATACCTAGGTCACGTTAAAAGAGTTTCTTGCAGTGCACTATTCATTAACGTCACAGACGCCTCGGGATTAGGGTAGCATGTGGTCTACGGTGAATAAAAACTGCATTCTTGGGCGAAACAGAGTTCCGCAGCGGTTTCAGGGAGTCAAGATGCTACCCTTTCAGGAAAATAAAATTGTTAAGTGAAATTGTGAATTTTGTGTTTTGTCCTTATGTACCCCCAGATCAGCATTTTTTTTCGATCCGACCCCTATACACTATCAACACTAATCGATCTAAAAAAAGCTTTTGATACCGTAAATCACTTTATATTACTTGAGAAATTAGAAAAAATGGGGGTGGGCGGAAAATTGTTAAATTGGTTGAAAAATTATTTGTTAAATAGAAAACAGAAAACTTTTGCAAATGGAATAACCTCAAGTGAAGGAGAAGTCACATGTGGAGTGCCCCAAGGGTCTATTTTAGGCCCTACCCTCTTTCTAGTATACATTAACGACTTAAAAAATGTGCTAAAAAACTGTGATTCCTATTTATATGCAGATGATACCGTTATTACATTGACAGGTCCTGATATTGCCATGCTAACTGTTAAAATGGAAGAGGACCTAGCTACCCTATATAGCTGGTTTAGGAAGAATAAATTAACATTAAATGCCAAAAAAACTAATTATATTATATTCGGTTTGAGGAGTAGATTAAAGGAGATTGTTAATCACAGGTTAATGCTGGCAGGTACACAAATCGAGCGGTGTCTAAGTGTGAAGTATCTGGGGGTGGTGCTGGACCAGATATTAAGCTTTAACATGCAGGCAGAGGTATCCTTCAAAAAGATTGTGTATAAATCGTATATGACTGCCAGACTACGAGATGTTCTTGATAATAAAACCATGTTAAATATATTTAAAACAATGGTATTGCCTCATGCTGATTACGGGGACATATTTTACGATATAGCTAGAAAAAATGTGCTTGAAAAGCTTCAGATTGTTCAAAATAAATCATTGCGAGTATGTCTGGGACTGGATTACAGGCATCCCACTGTATTAACACACCAACAGGCAAAGATATCCAAATTGCACCCACGCAGGCTAATGCACTTGGTTAATTTCATGTTTAAGCAGAAGTCAAATCTGGACATTGTTAATACCAGAGATGTTAGGACACGAGCTCATGACGCTGTGTTATTTACCACGGTAAAACCAAAAAATGAAACCTGTAAAAAGAATGTATTATATAGAGGAGCTATGTTATGGAACAGCCTGAGCGTATCTGTTAGGTCAATTGTTGATTATGAAGCCTTCAAGCTAAACCGCAAGAAATGGCTAGGCAGCACAAACTATGCCTTTGCGGAGTGAGAGAGGTTTTTCTCGCGTGTGGCCACCCCCCCCCCCCCCCCATGATATGTTGTCGCATCCGATATTTATTTATTTTAGTGAATTTGGTCTGTGCATAAACGATAGATCAACTAAATGTATTGAGATGGGTTATTCAATAGCATTTTATTAGTATTGCTACTCAGGTAATTTTATTATATGTGGTAACAATACAGGTCACAATGATATTAAGTGTCTACCGGTACATGGGGTGCCCGCCCCCTTCATCCAACCAAATACTATGTTATAAGGGAGACATAGAGGTTTAGTAAAGCAAAGGTTTATAAGACTGTTTACACTATATTTTTCATGGTATGTTTCACAATAATTGGTTAATACGTTAATAGTATTGATGTACATTGCGTCGTGAAATTATCATTAATTATTAAATTTATAAGATGTAAAATTCATGTGATACGATAAATTGACTGTATAGGGATACTCATCGAGCTGTATAAGTTCTTTTCCTATGCAGTATAAATAAACGGGATTGTATTTTTATACTTTCTCATACCAAAAAAAAATGGCAAAATCAGGTTGGATGTTTTCATTAATCTGTCCCACTGTAACTTAATAAATTCAACTAATTGGATAATGAAAAAAAAGGCTATATGACCTAAGGACATTGAGAAGTAGCCGACGCATGATACAAATAAACCAGAAACTTGAAATAATTACAGATCCTTTGTGCATTGAGAGTTGATTGTGTTTACCTAATCCAGCTATCTATGGCCAAACTGAAATAACAATAGCTTCAGTTTTTCTATGTACAGTTATAATCCCAGATAACACTATAGCCCAAAGTACCACTGGCAGCAGAAACACGGGTACAGAGTATGAAGCACTGTTCTCCCAATATTCTGAGCACCACTTCAGACAATGGAATTCACAGGGTAGATAATTGCATCAAGGTTCCTCCCAGCCTGTACCTTCACTGAGTGGATGAGGACAGCTCTTCAGTCTCTTCAAGTAGGCTTACACTGTCTGGCATGATTCTCAACCCTGCTTTGGGTTCTGCAATGCATCATACAGGATTTATTATGAGGTTGTGAATAAGTGCTGCAACAAACTTTTCCCCGAAAAAATGAGGTTGTGAATAACTGCTGCAATTCTCAAGAGCTCATTGTGAAAGTACTAAAATTTACCAGTAAACCTTTCCCCAAAAAAATGAAAATCACCATTAATTGCATACTCTAGCATTCTAAAATTCTACATAATAAATTCTACAAAAACATGTACCCTGCTAATTGAAGTCCGATCATTGTATTCTGAAAGAAACTATGAAGATAAGTAGGAAAGTGCTGACATAGCGTAGCCCCTGTTCAGGGACCTGTAGAGTGTATGTGAGGAATAACAGCCTCGAGACCTAGGCCCAATATACCCAACACTCTTGATGTATGTATGAAGGTCCCAGTAGAATGCCCCCTCACTCCTACCCTCCCAGAGCTGTCCAATTCCAGTCTAGAGAACCAGAAAGTATGGCATTGGTAGATATATTGCCATCTCTGGCCCAGGACTTGAGTGACCAATCCATGAATATAAAAAGGAAAAGAAGCATCCAAAGTAGTCTTCAAGATGAGAAATTGATTCTTCAGTGAGGTACTATAGATCTCTCCAGCAAAAGAAAAATGTAGCTTCTAGGGGATGCAAACCAAGCTGTTGCATCATAAATAGTTCCATATATACCCATGTTGGAAAGATAGATTGCCTTTGAAACCAACTTATTCTATCTAAAAATAACACAATCTAGAGAAAGCTGTGCCTATTCTGCTAATGGAAAATTCCTTTCTCAGAGAGGTCATCCATACTTCTCCCATTTGTCTATAGCATTGGGTTCGGCCCCCTTCATGAGCATGTCCCCCACATGGGCGGGAATTGAATGGGCAATCTACAGGAGGCCTCCCCAGGGGTCTGAATCAATATAATAAGCATCAATATGAGAGGCAGGAATCACATGCACCAGAGTTGAGCCCCCATGCCAACTTTCCCAAATCCTCTATTGGATCGGAGCCAAAAACTTCTAATAAATTTGAAATGATGCCTGTGGTCAGCGTTGGGTGATGGCCTTGGTAGTTTATAGTTAGGGGTGATAGTGTAATTGTTAGGTAGGCCCTCCAGGGGACTTGTTGGGTAAAGGTTTGGTTCAGCTTTGGTATCTATATACTGTAAATTCCTTTGAAAACCCCTTGAGTTAGTCCTGTACCAAACATACAAGGTAATAAAAGGTTTATTTAGAAGTGTAGTTCAGTATTACAAATTAAAAGTAATTTCCAGACCCAAGGTGTTCGTATAGGACTTTTCCATAATAGCCCCCCCCCCCTCCACCTACCCCAGTCCCCTATCATCTACAGAGGACCTCACTTTCCAATCTCTGCCCATCTCAGTGAGACTTGGTGAAGTAATCATCCCCCTACCCTAAGGTCCCCACAGTATCACACAGAGGGGGCAAGTAGATCAGCAGAATCTCATGATCAGCTCAGCTCTCTATGATGCCCTGCATTGGTCTCTGCACACCGTCCAATCCTAGTTGCCTCAGCATAGTCCATTAAATATTATACATTTAGTTAGGGTATTAGATGGCAGGACAGTGATCTGAGGGGTGATCCTGATGTGATGAGATTGGGCTTATAAATGGTTATATCAAATCTCCTGCTGTGACTTCAACATCATATATCTACCATTGCATCAGATTGCAAATTAACTAAGGCCACTCAAAAAGCAGTGAAACATATGACGAGGGTGTTCTTTATTCAATTTTAATTTTTTTACTTGGGGCCTAAATACATAGGGAAATTTGAACTTTTCGTGATCAATTTTCCCATTTTAGTATTTCAGAGTTTATTGATCAGTAAAAGTTGTTATAATGGAAATTATTCCTAGCTGACTACATTACTGACAGCATAAGCTTTAATTTGATACCAAAATTGCCAATATTTTATCCAATTGTAACATGTTTTTCATCAAAAATGTAAAAAAATAAAAAAAGGTTTTCCCAAGTCAGGAATTTCATGATGCGCGCGGTGATGAGAAACAACTTTTTTTTGAGTGGCCTAACATAGAGTATTTGTTATTAAATATTAACACATTTATTCTTGAGCTAATTGTTAGAGACTACTTTGAGCTCCTTGAGCTGGGTATGGTGTGTGAAGAAGAAGTGTCGAAGAGATCTTCACTTGAGGTGTTACTTGATATGGGGAGGGGGATCCGCTCTTAGATGTTGTTGCTTTGAAAGTGCTGGCCTTTCAGACCTTGCTCTGCTACAACACTGACAGAAGTAAAACACAGTCATCTAACGCTTTAAAGACATCATGTCATTAAAAGATAAGATTTTTCGTTATGATGCTCCAATGGCAGTTGCTGTAATGGTAAATCGTGCCAACCCTTTATGGTTGTCTCGACCCTGTAAGGTCGGCATGATTTCTGAAAGCAGTCTATTTTACTTAGAGCTGTATTAAACCCTTGGTCGTCATCATGGCCACCTCAGGGTATTAGGCAAACCTTGAAGAGTTAAGTAACAGGAGAAAATGGCATGTTGCAGATGGCAGTGTGATGCATGGAAGGCCTAATGCGTTCCTCAGTATAACAAGAGTAGTTATTGAATCAGAGATGGTTGCTATGGTCGGTTGGATGGGGGAGTAGGTCTGTCTGGAAGGGGGAGTAGGTGGCTGGTAGGTTGATGGTAGTTGGCAGCGCAGTTTGGGACACTTGTTGAGCTTACTCTGACAAACAAACATGACTCAGATGTGTCCTCATCTCACAGATGGCATTTTATCAGTGGATGAAGAGGGATAGGAGTCTGAAGAAGCTTTTCTCCCACACATTATTATAATCCTTCATAATCGCATTAAGCATGTAAGGAAGAATATCACTTAACGATGACATTTGTCATCATGATGCACTAATGAAGCCCTAGTGAGTGTCTCAACCTTAGAAGGTTGGCATGATGCTTGAATGCTGCAATGGTGAGTTACTCGCCAGAGCTGCATTCATGCATTATGATGACCAAGGGCATGATGCATCAACACCTAAATATCCTATTTTATATCCGTTCACAGTGTCTTACGGATGAAGCTCAGCTCTATAATTTGCAAGTATACGGATGGAAGGGCGATTATGAATTATGCTGACAGTATTACAGTCATGTCCAATCTATGAGAGACACTTATTATATTAGAAGGGAATATAGAATTTTCTCCATCAATGCAAATCCACTCTGCAAGCAAATCTACCATTCGGCTAAGGTGATTTATGAGGTCACCATTGTACATACGGATATGTACACATTATGCCATGTAATAGGACTTTTCTATGAATAGCTTTAGTAAATTGGTTATACTCCAATGTCCCAAATGAATCTGTTGCTCCAAATTCTCAGTACTGGTGGTACAGAAAATTTCAATGATGCACTTTTCTCCATCATCAATACTTCATCACTTCGGTCCTCAGTCAATTGAATTCAAACGCTGAATTATTGCATCATATTTTCTTCCTCTGCAAGCCCTGCATTGAGTGGTTGAGAACAGCCCTTGAGTCTCCTCAAGTAGTCTTTCCTAAAGGACTGGGCTTGATTCTGAATTCTACCTTGGGTTCTGAAATACATAATTTGTATGGCATTTGAATTATATTCAGCCATTTTATACCTCAAAGTAGACAATGGTGCAATACGTTTTTTTCATAATTTCTTGTATAAACTACTGAGTTGGGTTATCGAAACTCAACTGTATGTTAAATGGTCTAGCTATAAGTAAAATATGCCTGGGTAAGGAAGGATGTGAACATATGTTGGAAACAATTGTAGGTTTTGAGCCGACATTGAGAATTTATCCACTCTCGCTAGTGCTCTGACCAAGGAGGTAGGTTCCCAGAAATCAATCTCCCTCAGTGGGAGTAAAACCATGTTGTCAACAACTTTCCAATTGCTTCTACAGAGGGAAGCCACAGTGTCAGGTTGTCTATCAATCAACACCTGATGCATCTACCAATACTCATCACAGCCCTCCATGCTTCCCAATCCTGCTACCAAGAAAAATCAGTCATCCGATGTCTAGTGGGTTGTATGGGAATTGAGCGCTTTCATTTCATTTCATGAATTTCAAATATGATAGAAAATGCTGATCTATTTTTCATTTGAAAGTTATTTGACTTATGTTGCTTACTAATAACATGGTTCTTGGCTAGATGTGCTGATGGTAAGTGAATACCCAACAACTGAACAGTAATTGATGGCGTAACAGTGAATAAAATGGGGGACATCAATGTAATAACATTTTAAGGGCTTGCACCATTTCTATTTTTGCAATACTCACCAAAATTAACTCTGACTGAGTTGCTGTGACAAGTGAATTATTTGATGCTACTGCAGTTCACCAGTACACTGACTAAATAAATAATGTAGGACCATACTGACTACATCAAAAGCAATCAGTTAAAAACAACAGAAAACTCCCCAAGAGAAAACAGAGCAAGATGGAAAAGTCGAAGGGTCACTGGGAAAAAGTAAATGTCCATATGGGATTTGAACATGAAACGTGTTGTGACTCCTCATACCAGGATGACGGATTAATAAAAAGGGTGCACTCCCTGGCTTTGTGTGTTCTAGAAACAGACTAAGGGCCTGTATTCTAATGGCATATTGTCCTTCGTACTCCTGAACAGCTTATTGTATCTTTGAAGTTGTGGGACATTATTGTGACAGGAACACTTTACTCCTTCCTTACCCTTTATTGCATAACCCAATAGTTCATTGTTTAATAAGGTGCGAGTGCTCAGGGAAAAAAAAACAGGGAAAAAATATCATTGTATATGACAATTATAAAAGGGATATATATGTATTTGTGTTTGGTAATTTGAACTATAGAAGTGCTAACAAGGAGAAGCTGTGTTCCGGGGCCTTAGACTATATAAGGAGACTAATAGCCTTGATATTGGCCCTGTATAGCCTAACCTGATGTATGTACATGTAGGTCCCAGTAGAATCCCAAAGACTTCACCTATCACTCCAACACCCATAGCCGGCCAATTCCCAGTCTAGAGAACCAGAAAATAAGGGACTGCTAGATATATTGGCATCCTGAGGCCCTGACTTGAGTGACTAATACAAAAATATAAAAAGAAAAAGAAGCATCAAAGTTGTCTGTAAGATAACAAATGGATTCATCGATGAGATACTTTAGATCTCTGTGGCAAGAAAAGTGACTTTAGTCAAGCTGTTATAATACAAAAAGTTATGCCACCAGAACCATGCTACTTCTAAGGATACTCCTTTATGATCATATACATGTCAAATCAATACTATTCAGACTAAAACAATCCGGATAAAGCATTGGCTAATCTACTTTTTTTAGAGAGCTCATGCCTATTTCCCCACTGGTCTATAGCATAGGCTTTGCCCCCTCGAAGACCAGGTCCCCCGCATTGGCAGGAATTGAATGGGCAATCTACAGGAGGCCTCAATTTAATGGACATCAATATGAGAAGCAGGAATCCTGCACGCCAGAGCTGAGCTTACATGGAAGCCATTTCGATTCTGACGTTGGATGTGAGCTAAATTCTATGTAATAAATTTGAATTGATGACTGGGGTGAGATAAGGGGAGAAGGTGAGGACCTAGGGTACATGGGGTGAGGTCTCGAGGAAAGGCTACCAGTCGAGGTTAGTTGCCACTGGTGGATCGATGCCCTGTCTCACAGGATTTGGTATACATTCTATTCTATTTAATGTTAAGTGGAGAAATACCACTTTAGCTTTAATATCTTGATTTCTATTTATTTAACTTCTTAATTTTTTTATTCTCACTGGACTAATATTTGTTCATCACATTGATTGTTCTGAGTTTTGTAGCGGAGTTGGCAACACACTGTCCAACCGCAACTAGTCTTTGTTCATCTTTGTTTAACATTCAGCTGACTTTTGTAAAAAAAGACTCTCAACTATGTAAGATTGACTAAAGAGGTGAAAAGAAGAGCTGCCTTTTGATGCATGTACCAGTTTCTATGGGCCACCCTAAGTGCATTGTAAAAATCTATTTAAAAAAGTATTTGTTCTACTCTATAACAGTCTATAGAGCTCATAGCATTTGCAATGATGTTATAGACATAGTATAGCACCCCTACTGACCACTGGTGGCTTCCCCTGGTGGTGTAGACTTGACCTGCTCCTTATCGGCTCCCATTGATTGGGCCCTGACAGCCTGAGCTCTATTTATGGGGCTCCCCATGGGGGGGGGGGGGGGTAGGTAAGCCTGATGCTCCTATACCACAAACCTAACCACCCACCATATCCACGCTCTATACCCTGAAATGTAATTTAGGTGAGTCTAAATATAGGACCATGTGGGTGTCTGCAAATGGTATTGGCATTTACCGCACGGTACAAAGCACTGTAAATTGCAGATGGTTGTCTAGGTTGAGCCATGCTTCCTTGGAGTAGGATTTCTAGGGGCAGCTTACAACTCGAGCCCACCATGTTTGGTTAGGGGTGTGGTGAGGAAATGAATGGTGGGTCTTGTAATGTATTGCAAGTATTGAATTACGACAGTGCCATGTACACTCATTTAAAACGTAGAGGCCCAGATCAATATAATTTACTCTGCCATGAAAGGCTTTAGACAGTATAGGGTACATTTAAATGCCTTTAGGTCGTATTACAGGCAGGTTTTCTCTTTTCTGCAAATTGTCTGAATATTATTTTGAGTGTGCAGTTGAAGATGTTAGCATATATACATTACTAAGTGTGTAAATGGAGGATTTATGTTAATAAGTTGCATATTTAGGTTTGCCATGCAACCTTGATAATCTTTCTTATTTCTGTTTACTACATTCGAGGCATATTACTGAAATGTTGACCTTCCGTTTTACATGGGAATATAATCATTCCCATAAAAGTTGTTTCCAAGACAATTAAGGATTGACTTTTTGCATTCAGTCCCAGCATATTGTTGGGATATAGAGCAGGTGCTAAGTATCAGAATATGATGTTGTTCAATAATGAAAGAAATCCCCAGGGATCAGAGAGTATGGGTACTTGGGTACCTACCCACAATGTAATAACACTGGACCAACAATTAGATTACACAGCCAAGTATGGTGATTGGAGCAGGCACATAACTGTGGCCTTAAGTAGGTGATTATCATCCACACTGCATAATGCATCTTCTTTGAATCTAGTATTGTAAACGTAGATATTTTCGCGCTGTACATATTTTCGCGATTTTCGCGATTTTTTAAATCCGCCAGGATCTTATAGGCGAATGTGTGTTCTGTTGTTCCACGACCTGCCCTGTATGCGGCTTGCTCTATCGGAATGTGCTGATTGATTTTTGCGCCTATTCTTCTAATGAGGCAGATGGCTAAGATTTTCCTGAGGATGGAGAGCAGGACTGTCACCCATGCCTCTTTAATTTCAAAGCCCCATGTCCCTTGCGGCTCCTTAGTCTCAATGGCCACTGAGTGTATGGATAGTTTACAGTCCATGGTTATAGATTATAGCTGAGGTTGCACACAGGATGGTGCCTCCACATGTAGCTGTGACGTGGCCCATGTAGTCCACACGTCCCCTGTCCCACATGACTCCTCAGTCTCCTTAACTACACCCCTGTCTGCCCTATATCCCTCCTACCGGCTACCGACGTCCCCATTTACCCTCTTTGTTGACTTATCTTGTATGCACTTCAGTACTAATGTTTCCCCTGTGCTTCGTTCTAGGTGAGTGTCGTGTTGTACATGTGCCTGCAGTCTACACACAGGTAGGGTTCTATCTGTCAGAACAAACATGGTTCTGGATGGAGATCTCAGCTTAATTATTGTTGGTTATTATACCGGATAAAGGGTGGTGCAATAATTACCAGAAAGCGTCTGATCATAAAAGCTAATGTTGTAAATTTCTTGGTACCAGACACAGTTTGATTGACAAGCAAAACCTTACACAGGGAAACATCAGGTATGGTATCATATCTACATCATATAATACCACAATCCTGTCCCTGCTGTTAAGTAGGTTAGTGACAGGGGATGGGTAGCAGATGACAGGCCTCATGTGTTATGGATGTGTCTGTGCCAACAGAGGATGTAAGCATGTTACTGGGGACATGGTTGTAGCTGTGGTGGAGGCATTGACTAAGGGGGCAACTGTTTTCCTGATAAAATCGGGTGCCTAGGATGTTGTGTGTTTCGGGGGATGCGGTCCGTTTGTTGGTAGGGTGTTATGTAGAATGGGGGCAGGGGGGGGGGGGGGTCAGTTGGATGGGCCGGTACATGTGAGAAGTTAGCGGTAGCAGGATGAACACCTGTGGAACTTCTGCTGACAAACAAACATGACTCAGCTGTTTCTTAATCTCACAAATGAAATTACATTAGTAGATGAGGATGGAGGTGAGTCTGAAGTTACAGACTTTAATATCAGCAGGTTCTCCCACAACAATAATATTCCTACCTGATCACCTACATAATTATAAGATGAAACACCCACTTGTACTTTCCACCTTGTGTAGTGTTACTATTAATGGTAAATGGTAAAAATGCCACTTTATCAGGAGGCCTGGCAGCAGGTCTCACAAAGGTGGACTGCAGTACGTATCCTATAAGGAATTTTAATCAGTGATAATGATTATAGAGAACGCATACCGGATTCTCCCAATGTTAGGAATAAAATTATAGATGTCTGTGAGTTTGTGATACTGAGAGATGTGTACTGAGCAGATATTGGGGAAAAAAACATATCATCGTTAGTTGAGCGCTTTGCAAAAAAAAAACAAGGGTCCATTAAATCAAGTCATACTGTCTACCTTCCTGGTTAACAAAACAGCCATAGCAGTTTAACTCACAGGAACGTGCATGCAGAGAAATATAATCTTTCGTGAACAATGTTTGTTATAGAACTACAAGCTCTTCGTATTCTTGTGGGTACAAGAAATCAAGAAAGATTACATACTATTCTGACAGTGCACAACCGAGTCAATCTGTGAGTGAGGTTTATATTGAGAAGGGGGGCTATGAGATTGTCTCTAGCAATGCAAATCCACTCTGCGAATATGTATTATGCTGACAGCATTGTAGCCCTAGCCAATCTGCGGGAAAGGCTGGACTGCATAATGAACATCCCTTTCTGTTACATTATGATATAGCAAATCCAAGTGAATGTGTTGAATAATGTAGTGTCATGTTAGGAGTAGAAGTAAGTCCTGTACATTTCACCATAACATAATTTAACAGCTATTACAGACGTTGTACAGTGGGAGTTGTGAACAGGGTGTACCATATCAAGTGAAGCTAAGCTTATTACATTTCCACACCCACTGGATCGTTTATTTCAATAGCTATATTTCATTGGATTGAACATCATAGTCGGACACAATCCCATGCACTGTTCTGCTTTTATATCATTCACCACTCTAGATGTTTCAATTGCCGGGAGGAATGATTGCATCAAATTTTCGTCCTCCCCAGGCCCTATGTGGGGGGGGGGGGGGTGGGGGTGGGGGTGGGGATAGGGGATTGATGTGAACAGCTCCTGAGTCTCCTCAAGTTATCTTGCATTAGGAATAACTCTCAATACGGTATTGGGTGCTGCAATACATGGAACAGGAATTTGTAAATACGTGTTGAAGGGCACCGGACTTAAATTCTGTTTGAGCTTTCACTTTAAATCAGCCCTATGGAAACCCTAGATACAAAACTCAGAGCATGTAATTGTGGAGTCTTTTAATGGGTCTATATATATACTTCTTCCAATACCTCTCAATTCAAGTAGACAGTAGACATATATGTCAAATGACATATAGACCGGTGTTATGAGTGATAATTTGCTTGAAATGGATTTCATGGAGAAATGAACAAAAGAGAATGTAGCCACAAGCTGGCTGGTGCTCAGACATGAATCTCCTTAACTGTGCTGTCAACAAACTTTTCAATTTTGTCTAGAGATTGAGAGAAATCACAGCGTCAGGGAGAGATCCATCAATGCCAATGCATCCATCATACCTACCGCAGTTCTCCATGTTACATGACTAAAACCCTGCACGAGAACTTATCACTTTACAATTTATCATATTATATTATGAGTTGGTCTAGTATTCATTTATCCTTTTTTAATTAATTTTGCCATCAGCTCAGTAGGCAAAATTGATGTTCATCAAAGGATATCATTTTAACCATTTTAATAACTGCCTTTGACTGCAATTTGACTCTGAGTTGCTTTGCCTGAGTTGCTTTGACTACAATTCAGTTGTTTGCTGTCTAAATAAAGCTTAGGACCATGCTGACTCCATCAAAAACAATGTTTTAAAAATAACAGAACACTTCCCGACATCCAACAAAACAACCCAGACAGAAAAGTCAAAAAGGTCAACTCCCATCCCGGAAATAATAATTGTGAGTGCCAGAGCTGTCTGCTTGCATGTTTGTTTATGAGGTCTCAGCTGAGGAGAATAAGAGTTAGAACATGCAACCTAGTTAAAATTCCAGTTAAGTATTGGCTGTAAGGTGCATTTACTGGCTCCATCTGCAATAGAAGATGGCTGTGTCTTTCCATTGCTAGACACAATAGATTATCTTGAAAAACACTTGTGATTCTCTAAACTATGATGAGGGGGCAGTTTGACATTATTATTTGGCAAAATCTTCTCAAAATCTGAAATGCTCTTACCCTACAAAGTTTATAGTTGTGTTGAATTCCAACTTCACTCCCAAACTCCAAAAGAGTCATCCTTCTACAAAAGAATTACTATTACATTTGCCAATTATTGAAGAACAAAGTGATTGATGAAATTGTGTGAATGTATAAAAGTGCCCACAAAGCTTCCTGGGTCTATGTAGCTGGAGACTAATATCCTTGAGAACTTGGTCCTGTATGCCCTACTCTGTTGATGCATTAATGAAGGTCCCAGTAGAATGCCCACTCATCCTCCAGTCCCCTCCGTCACTCAGAGCCTGCCAATCCCAGTCTTGAGAACCAGAGAATAGGACAGTAATAGATACATCTGTATCCCATGCCCCTCGACATGATTGACCTATCCAGAATATTTTTAAAAAGGAAAAGAAGTAGCCAAAGTAGCCTTGAAATTGGGAAATTTATTAATTAATTCAGGTGCTATAGGTATCTATGGTGGGAATTGTATGCCATATTGAAAGGAAACTTGGAAATTCTTGCAGAAAATGAAGCCAACATGGACTTTGACCTCCTTCAAGATGCAGTCCCCTACAGAGGCAGGAATTGAATGGGCAATCTAAGGGCAGCCTCCCAGGGGGTCGATATTATGAATATCAATATGAGAGGACAGAATCCCATACAGCAGAGCAAGACGTCCATGCCTACCATTTCGATTCCTTCGCTGAACGTGAGACATATGACTTGGGAGGTCAGGGCTACGTTTGGGGCTCGGGGGCTACACTCAAAAAATAAACTTTTCTCCAGACTTGTCAAAGTGACAATCATGAAATAAATGAGTCAAAAACTTGTCTAAGTGACAAGAAAGCGGGTCCTCTAGCTGGAGATAGAAGACCTGCTTGACATGTGTCAGCCCAAAACCCGACATTTGCCAGCTCAGTATTCTTATATTTGTGGGATGGTAACCTGATAAGTTAGACAACTTTTGGCTCGTTTATTTTATGATTCCGGAGACAAGTTTATGTTTTCAGTGTAGGGGAGGCATCCAGAGTAGGATGCAGGTCAGTATTAGGTACAGCTTGTGGCTCTGTGGTATGTAACACAAACCCTGTATTGCAGCTGTCAAAAGCAGATTGAAACCAGTTCAATTTTACAGGCAAATAAGCTGCCTACTTGTTATGTCTGGAAATAATTTGGCTTGCTTGACTGAGATAATTCAAGTGTACAATCTGCCCAGTTTAATCTGGCCATTCTCTTGCTTCTTGCACCAGCTACAAGCCGCCACTTGACATTTTTGCCATTGTTCGCCATTGTTGCCATGACTTATCATTAGCCCCTATTGACCTGCCTTATTCCAGCACTTGGGCAATGTGTCTATAAAAACATCACAACTGCCTAATGTGCTGACCCTATATGCCACTGGTTTACCTATTGAGCAGCCTGGTCCTTATCAGCTCTCATTGATTGGGCCCTGACAGCCTGAGCTGTGTTTATGGGGCTCCCCATAGGGGGAAGTCAGTATTGGCTTCGTTCCTCAGAAAACTAACCATTTCAACAATACATGTACCACAATCTATAGCTCAAGCCCTGGCATGTAAAATGATTTGGATGTGCCTCAATATATGAGTATTGGGGTATCCCACCAGCTTTCAAATTGTCATCAGAGGGCTGTATTGATGGTTTAACCATGAGGTGCAGGTAATGTTAGGCCCATGTATCATAAGCCATCCTAAAGTTCATCTTCTAGTACCTTCTAGGCAGGTTTGACCTCTGTATGCCTGAGGTCATGCAATAATCTACCACAAATTGAAGGCCTTTCCCAAGTTGGTCCCATTTTCAATAGCTTATTCACATGCCTTACTGCAGGGTAGTCCCCATGTAGGCCACCTGTCAGAATAGTGTACCAATGCATGAAGGGTTTGTTACTGTATATTCAAACAGGCCACATAATCTCATGGACTGCAATTGCAACTTTGTGGGGTTTGTGGGAGGAGCTTACCGCTTACAGCTGCCCACCGTGTTTTGTCATGGGAGTGGTGAGGAAATGAATGGTAGGCCTGGTCATGTATTGGAAATATTGATTCTCCACCACACCATGTAAACACCTTCAAAGGGTGGAGGGCACAATCAATATAATTTCCTTGGACTTGAAAGACTTGAAAGGAGGCATGTTTCATCAAATATGTGCAGCTTATTTCATAGGAAGCATCAATTGTCATGGCCTAACAGTATTAATGTGAGTGTTTTCACTAGCTTGTGTTATAGCCAGTCTAAAATGTCAGGAAATTTGGAATATTTGAAGAATGAATTTGGTACTTTTTATAGCTATTTACTTGTTAAGTAACTATGTATCTCATATTCCCATCGTATTTGACTATTTTTATGATTATACTAAACCAAAAAAGATAAAAAGATGTTTATGAGTTTTATATTCATTATTGCAACTGCAATTATCTGTATGGTCTCATCTCATTTCTGTTTCTTACGTATTGGGAATGCAACTGAGATGGATGTTTATTTCTGTAGATTGCCTGTTGATTACGTAACTAGAGAGAAAATATGCCTGTTGCAAAAAGGCCATTGCTGGAATATGTGGCAAGCTCAAAGTAACAGCGTATGTGATGTATGTCAATCATAAAAGAGGCCCTGTGGGATATTGTATCTGAATATGGGTCCTTGGGTACATGCCTTTAATGTAATTAAACCCCACAAGAATTAGATTACACAGTCAATTTATGGAGATTGGAGCAGGCACATAACTGTGGCCTTATGTAGGTATTTATCATCCACACTGCATAATGTATAGCAGAAAAGTGGCCATATTCTCTAAATCTAATAATACTGAGCTTGATGTAGAGGATGCATTGGGTTCTCATGGAATATGCTTCTATTGCCTCAGCGTTGGGGAGTTTCCTATATATGGCTATAGTTTATAGCAGTCAGTGTTTGGGGTACACAGCATGGTACCTCTGCATGTTGCTGAGATGTGCCCCATGTAGTCCACACGTCCCCTGTCCCACATGGCTCCTTAATCCTAATGTCCACTGCTAAAGTCTATAGATAGTTTATGGTCCCTGGTTATGGTTTACCACACAGTCAGTATCTGAGGCCATGAGTGTTGTACCTCCGCATGTTGCTAAGACGTGCCCCATGTAGTCCACACGTCCCCTGTCCCATGTGGCTCCTCAGTCTCCTTAACTACGCCCCTGTCTGCCATACATCACCCCCTACCAGCTACTGACCACAGGACTGCACTCATTCACAGACCATTACCTTGCTTCCTAAACTGTACAGTGAAATGGTGATGATAGACAAGCATTAACATTGAGAAATATAGTTTGATATACGCAATATTGCTTTATAAATGATTCAGTGATGTATCATTCTCAATTAAGTTTGCAAACCCCTCATCTGGTCCGCTGAATCACTAAAAAAGGTACATGTGTCTATAATTGAAGTATTCTTTGTTACTATGAAAAATAAAATATTCATGAATAGTTACCCTTGAATTTGTTGAAATAAAATATGTCCTTCTGATCCTATGGCGGTTGTTTCCAGGATAAAATATTGTTTGTAGAGCCTGACCTGTTGCACATACAATACATATATAAAGAGCAGCTCCCACAGCACCATACAGCCCTCTGTATGCTGCACCATTCATCACTGGGTCCCCCCAGGTATAGTCCCTTGCTCTGAGACCAGGGGAACTAGGCCTTATGACCTTGTACAATGTAGTATGTGTAGAAGCCATGGGAGAATGCTAAATCTTTGTTGTGGGCACAGCAGTGTAATTCGACCATCTCAACCAGCCTTTTTTTAAATGTAGTTTCATGTATGCTCGGCATTAATGCATAAATTCACCAAGTGACTAGCCAGTGGTTCGTTTTTAAATGGTTTATGTTAAGAAAAGGCATGTCGCACAAATACACTGTGCCAGCACTGGTACTATTATCTTTTGGTCCTGAATAAGTCTATAAGTAGTTCATATGTATTATCATTATCTATTCAAATATGAGAGACACAGTATATATGATTTGGGTCAACTATTATCGACCGGCTGGCTAAGCCCAGCCCTTTATTACAAATGTAATCAATCGATAATAAAAAAAAAAAATTCCTCGGCAATGGCGGGTAGGGAAGTGTTTGTAGTTGCCGGTGGTAACCAGGCTGGCGCGTCCTTAGCGACCTGAGCCTAGCGCCACCTGGAGGGTATGCCGGACCTTATATAATATTAGCATTAACTCGTCAATCCCGCACATTATCTTTTGGTCCTGAATAAGTCTATAAGTAGTTCATATGTATTATCATTATCTATTCAAATATGAGAGACACAGTATATATGATTTGGGTCAACTATTATCGACCGGCTGGCTAAGCCCAAACCAGTAAATAGCCCAAACAAGTCAGTCGGTCCATCACTCTTAGACATGAGCCGCAGCCACCTCACTCATGGTGACTGCCACCTGAATGTCTCTTGCAATTCTCTGCTCCAGGGGCGCATCCAGGTAGACTTTGTACGCATCACTAGACCAGTCACCCCTGGCCTGGATCTCCTCTTTCGTCGCCCCTGACAACCAGATGAATGTTGTGCCCCCTCTGCGCATACTATGGGAACTGAAGTCAGCAGGGGGCATACCTATGCACTCAGCCAAGAACTTAATGCAGTCATTGTAGGTTTTGTAGTCCAGTGGAGTAGGGGGTAGATCAGGTAGCATGAAGGCGGGTGAGTCAGGGCCCGCCGGCACCTCAGCGAAGTGCCTGGCGACCCAAGTTGATGCACACAGACGCTTATCAGGGGAGCAGGCCACTGGAATCCTCAACACCTTCTCCCCCTTCTGGATGGTTTTTGACTTTTCCACCTCCACCACCATACCCCAGGAAGTGAAGACAAAGTTCCTCCTCTTGAGCACTGCGTCTGAGAAGGTCACATTCTGCTTCCGTAGAAGGGCCCTAAAGGCCGTCAAAATAGCGGCCCTGAGGCAATTATGTACAGGGGCCTCAGTCAGATAATCAAACATCTTTGCCATATGTAGGGGAAGGATTGGCGCAGCGCGCCTGACCTCCTCCCCCAGAGTCCTACTAGCCCCTGACAAGGATCTCGAGATACCCACATCACTGTAATCCACTGGAGGGGCACCCTCACCTTTCAGGTATTCTGATAATGCGGTGACATAATTCCTGATAGATACCGGTCTCAGAGTCCTGGTCAACCAGGTGACATACCACGCCACCTGACGAGCTGGGCATGGCACCGGATCCAGGTTGAAGTTTTCACAGAATGTGTAGTACTTCCTTAGCTGTGACGACCGAGTCTTCACCGACTCTCTTGATATGTACCTGCGCTGTAGGGCCTCACATTCCCCCATCAGTCGCTCCAGGTTGTCTGCAATATCAATCATCATTGAATAAGTGGTAGCAACAGAGGCTGTCTTTTGACATTAGTTCACGGATGGCTGTAACTGACTCAGGTAGGTCCAGTCGACTGAGGCTATCACACAATACATTGTCTTTGGTATTAATGTATACTGAACTTAACGTAAAGTTATGTGTGACCGATATCCAGAAGATCTCCCTGAGCCACCCCATCGAACATGCATTTTTGCTCCGTCCTTTCCTCAGGGCCCACATAACCTGTGTGTTGTCCGTGACACAACAGACCCTGGTATCTGCCCATCTGTCCCCCCACCTTCTAGCAGCCTTGAGGATAGGGAACAATTCAAGGACATTTATGTTCTCCTTCTTCGCCACCTCAGTAGTTCCAGCATAATGGTGGCCTAGCTTCTCGGCCCAAGGGTTATCTGGGTCCCAAGGGCCCGCCACCCAGTCGACATTTGAATATGCACCATAACCCCAGAATGAAGAATCACTATAGACACCTATCATGGGGGTGGTAGGCATAATGATCTTGGCCGATCCATTAAATATCTTGGCAAAACCACTCCACCATTTGATGTCGTCCTGGAACTCCTCGGTCAGCTGCACTGATCTGTAGGGTTTGCTTTCAGATGCACATAAGTCATAAACCCTTCTAGTGAATGTGCTGCCTCCCCTTATCACAGTGCTGCAATGGGCCAATAGGCCTGCTAGTTCATCTAGCTCTTGCTTAGTTGCACTATGTAGTTTGGCAAACCCATCCACTGTGGTTTGTAACCTACACAACTTATCTGCTGGTAGCCTGAGGCACATATCCACGGTGTCAATTTCAATGCCTAGGAACCGGGTGCATGTTGAAGGGTCCGTCAGTTTTTTGAAGCTAATATCGAACCCGATATGTCTGAGAATCCTCACTAACATCCGCTGGTGTGCACGGCCCTCCTCCTGTGTATCAGATACAATACAAAAGTCGTCTAGATAACTAACACAGCGATGTACACCTTCATGTGCCAGCGTCCTGACTACAAACTCCGACAGCTTGTTGAAACAGTATGGTGCCGAACTTAAACCCATACATAGCCTATTGTCAACAAGGTGGACCGTGCCCTCTCCAAAGTCCCAGGAAAGGCCCTGGCGCTCTCTGGAGTCTGGATGGATGTGGACGGCCCTGTAAGCGTCAGAAATATCAGAGGTACATAGGTATTCACCCCCTGACAACATATCTGACACCCCATAGACACTACTATATTTAAACTTCTCCGACACCTCGTCCACGAAGTTGTTGACAGATATGCCCTCCGGGCGAGAACAGTCCACTATACCCCGAATCCCGTCACCCTTTGGTACACAACCCAGGGCATGAGTACAGGTCATTGGTGCATTCACCACTGCCACCCCTCCCTTAGCTAACTCTTTTCTGAGTTTTGTTGACATACTGTCGTAGTTGTCCCCCTTGGTGACCTCGCTATAGTTAACACACTGGTAGGTAGAATCACACGAAGAGTTTATGACTTTGAAACCGAAAATCACCCCTTTTACGATGTATTCCCAGTCCGGGTCCACCCTACCACATAACATAGCTTTGGATATCACTCTACAAGGTTTCAATTGAGTGCGGAAACCCCCCACAAAGTACTCACAGGAACAAATTCCGTCGAAGCATGGTCGGTAAATCACAATTTCCTGATCGGCATCGCCATCTTGGGTGTTTACACTGACTCTGCATAAGACGTCGTCTCCCATTGGTTGCTCATCCTCGGCGCCCTCGATTGTCAGCCAATCAGCGAGCCCGATGCAACTGTCCCGCAGCGGCAGCTGGAAGCCCGGATGCACCCGGGGCGCGGGGGGCCCCCGGCGGGGGAGTCCCGCCTCCTTGTCTTTGACGTTTGCCCGCTGCGTCTCCATTGGCGGAATCCCCGCCTGGGGCCCCTCGTGGGCTTTCCCGCCAGACGCCGCGTCCCCGCGGCCGTGGGGCACCGAAGGGGTTTCCTGGACGACGGCTGGGGCAGCGTCCGCGCTACCCGCGTCTACGTGGAGACACCCTGCCTTGGGCCTCTCCCGGTTGGCGGGTGTCTCCGCCGTATCCTATTTCTGTTTGGCAGTGCATTTAGGGGCCCGATGATCACCCCCACACAGCCTGCAGACGTGCGGAAACTTGCATTTACTTCCTGGTTTGTCACATGCATCCTCCCAGTTCCAGAGTATGCAGCCATGTTCAAAACCCTGTACCTGAGACGGGGCCTTTTCCCTGCGAGACGACGCCTTCTTTTTGGTCGCCCCCCCGGGTGCCGGTCCCCCAGTCGCCTGCCCTAGCCTCCTCCCTTCCCAGGTGTTGGCCAGGCCATAGTGCGCCATCGTCAGGTTACTGTTCCCCGGGCCGAACGCCGACATGCCTAGTTTGTCGGCCTCGGCCCTGACTGCCAAATCGTAATCCACTGACACGTCCGGGGGGTAGATGCCCGGTTTATGCATCAAACACATGTACCTCAGGTGCTGTAGGTATCCCTTAATCGGCCCCCCAATGTCCAGCTGAATGGCCCATTCTAGAGAGCCGAACATGAGCTCTTCAAAGCTAGCCTTCCGGATATCGGTCAGTTTAGGGAGGTACTTTATAATAGAGTACTTACTCTCCTTGTCGGCCTGAGGGCCGGGCTGAGGGCCGGGCTGAGGGCCGGGCTGCGGGCCTGGGGACGGCCCCGCTCCCGGTGGCGGCTCCTCCACTGCCGGTCTGCCCGCCTCCAGGTCCTCGTTCTTCTTCTTGAGAGCAGCTATCCTCGCCCGGAGCTGGAGCTTCCTCTGTCGGCGCTCCTCCTCCTCCAGGGCCTCTATAAGATCCTTCTCCTCCTGGTCCACCTCACCACCTGGCATCGTGGTAGTGGCTCTTGACTTCCCGGTATCGTCGGTATCTAAACTTAATTCAGGTGCGGATCCCGCCCTGGTGATACGACGTCTATTACACCCGTCTCCAATTGGTGGCCTGTGGTTGTCTGCACATTTCCAGCACAGCATGGCCATTAACCAGTCAAATTGCCTGACATTCCTGCGTATACCGTAGGAGCTCCATAGGAGGCGTCATTCCTCGGCAATGGCGGGTAGGGAAGTGTTTGTAGTTGCCGGTGGTAACCAGGCTGGCGCGTCCTTAGCGACCTGAGCCTAGCGCCACCTGGAGGGTATGCCGGACCTTATATAATATTAGCATTAACTCGTCAATCCCGCACGTAAACATTTATTTTCGAGTGTATACATTTTTGGGATTTTACCGAAAGTATATTTTCGCTTGTATTTAAATTCGTGATTATTGGAATATGGTAGCAGTAAGACTAATTTGGATAAATATTTGCTCAGTACATATTTTGTGGATATTTTAATTCCTCGGACAAACATGAAAATGTGTATGGTAAAAAAATACATCCATTTACAATATGTTACTCTACAGGGCTGTTTTTGTGTGAAAAGAGAAATTGGTATAAAAGCACCCTGCTTCTCCTAAAGGGTTAAACAGCACAGCTCACACAGAAACCAGCCCTTAAGGTATGTACCCCCATCCATCACCATGTCCCCAAGACTCAGGTCCTTTGCTCCCAGTCCCTGCTGAGACATCAGGTACAAGACCTTATGAATTATGGTCTGTGTCTAGCAGTTGGTAATCCATCTGTTAGGCTGTGATGCTGGTATCCTAAGTCTAAATATTACCAGCGAATGTGGATCAATCGATTGGATTCTATCATTGCATGAATGATTACATTCAAGTAAATTTAAGATGCCTTAAGTTTATTATTCCATAAATTTATGTGAAACAAAAATAAAAGTGGGATTTAGTCTAATTAGATATGCCTAAAGTGTTCCTTAAAGCATACCTTATTTACTTTAATCCAAAACATTCATGCAGTGTAAGTAATTTGATCCTAGCTGGTTACGCTACAATGCTAGGTAGATAGAATTACTGTGATCATGAGCTTCAATACTTCCAGGACCCTTCCTCAGGAGAGGTAGTACTAAGAATACAACCACTCAGTGCAATTTGGTCAATATTAACACTTTGACGGCAAGGGTAACCCAAGTAGGCCTCGGAGGCTTGAACATTCCTTCACTTTCCCAGTTTTCTATTCTTTTTGATAACCTACTTTTACCTGATACCTCTATGTAAAGCATAAGATATGGAGCTGAGTGTGTCCATTATCTGTTAGGGCTGATGGTGTAATAAACTTAAGTGTTTCTACTACAGATGATAAGTTACAGGTGCCTACATTATCGCTGAAACCAAATTGAATCCTTCATGTCAGCAAATCCTGCTACCTTTAAATGAAGGTTAAATGTGTACTATATACTAAGCTATCTAGAATGTTATATCTCTGCAATCTTGATTAGATTTCTTGTTTCCAGTGGTATTAAGTGAGTAGTGTTTGTTTTAGTATTGTATGAGCAGGATTGGGTATGGCTAAGGAGGATTACTAATAATAGAGAGAGCATTACCAGTCTTAGACAGTCCCCATGGCAGAGTGGGTGCTAGAGGAGTTGTCTCTAGGATATGATCGTCTTATAGAATTGTCTCCAGCGTTAATAATCCACTCTCCAAGCATAACAAATGTAGGAGCAGTGTAAATATGTGTCTGTTTCCTTCAGAAAAATTCTGAATCAACTAAGCAAGACTTTATCTAAGAAATGACCCAAAAGATGAAACTGCACAATGCTTTATGTATAGGTTTACTGCAGGTTCTAATTGTACTGTAAAGACTAGACTTTAAGTTAAAATCAACTAGAATCCTGTGAAGTGTGATGTGTAAAATTACTAGCACCACCAGACTACTTACTACTTCACATCAAAGACAATTGGATTCAAACACTGAATGATTACATCACGTCTTCTGCCTCTCTGAGGTCTATGCTGAGTGGATGTGAACAGCCCTTCAGACTCTCTAAATGATATTGCATTGTCAGGGTACATTCTCAAAACTGCTTGAACCAACTTCAAGTATTGAAACAGGAAGGGAATGATCTTATTGAAAGATGATTACAATACTGGTACAACATAATCATGAAGTTTAACTGGTCATTGGTTTAAATAAGCTAATCTAAAAAGATCATATGTCATCAGAATACTCTACTTTTTTACATAGTATTTAAGACCACTGCACAAATATCTCAAGCCCAAATGGACAACACACTTTAATGGGCAGAATTTGTTAATTGCTTTGAACAGAGAAATGTAAATCTATATAAACATGTAAACAGCAGATGCATTGCTTTTTTTCAAGTTATTATGTCCGGATTAGGAGAAATAATCACCAAAAGGGGTATTGAGGCAATGTTGAGAATTTAGCTCCTCTCAGTGATTGGTGCAGTGAGGTCAGACATCCATCTCCTTCCTTGTGGGTAAAACTGTGTTGTCAACAAACTTTTCAATTTGTTTCTACAGATTGATTCAAGGCCAGTGTGGCATGCTGTTATACATCAACACCGACAACTACCCTCCATTTAATATGCATAATGACTGAATCCTAGGAGCCTGTTTGAGTGTGGTCTCAATTAGTTTTGAAGTGCATTAGGTGGTATCAGAAAATTGATTCATGAGAATTGATTAAATTAACTCTTATTTGCAGCACGAGCAGAAGGTTTGCTATTGTATAGGACAACCAGCGAATACCATACTCTCCTGCAAGCTACCCCAATATGGCATGGCACAAACAAGATATATCTGATTGCCTAATACCATGAAGCTTTAGTGGGGTCCAGAGGTGACCTGTTATATGAGAAAGGATTTTGGTATGATGAAAACAATTACTTTAGTTATTGGCATGAGACATTTGATCGATGAGGATTATATAACAGCAGAATCTTTGGCCTTCTACAAGCCAACCGCTAATAACGTACTGCCCAGCAAGCTTCTCTGATTGCCTGATCTGACATGGCATGAAAAAGATATATTTGATTGGCTAATACCATTGGGCTTTAGCTGGGTCCAAAGGTGACCCATCATATGATAAAGGAATTTGGAACAGGCAAAACTATTAACTTTTTCTTCCAAACCAACCAAAAAAATCGTTCAGAATCAATAAAGTTCTGTTGCAGAACCCAAACTTGTACTGTCATAATCAATATTTTTATATTAGATATTGATTTAAGCACTTATGACATCCTTTCTTAGACAAGAGAAAAATATCACTCTTGCTTGTGAGATGTCACTATTGGTTGGGCACTCTTGAGGTGGCTCTTAACAGCATTAGTAACACCATGCACATGCCCACATGTTTAGAAAGTTCTGATGGATCACACTGTCACATAGGCATTAACCATTTATGGGTTAAGTACTTTAATACTTAATACACTTTGTAGTCATGCTACTGGCATCAACTTTCCATTGCTGTATTTATGCATCAGGCCAACCATGCTGGGTTGATATACCAATGGATGGTCAATATAATGCACGAATGCGCCCCTTGAGAAAAAGACTACAGGGCAACATTCAAACATTATGATGAAAAATGCTACAGCAGATTAAAGCGCTATGCAATCATTAAAGGGTGAACATAGGGGCTAAGCTTCTGCCCACTTAGTTGCCTGCTCTAGTAATTCCCATTGCCTCCTATTTATTCTGAGCACCAAATGACAGCCAATGTCAGAAAAGAACGGCTGACCAAAATTATTTTGTCCTGGGAGAGGTAGAAAAGCTGACAGGAGGCTGCCCCAGGGTTATCTCTGACTTGGTTGCATTTGATAGTGGCACTGGTAATTTTGAATGCCCATGCTGCCAATCTTCTGATTTCTTATTTTTCTCATTTTCTGTACTGTAATGTACCCAGAAAGTGACCAGGATAATTTTCTCATGAACTGTTGGAAATAGGAATTAGCTAGTTGCCGCTTATTTCTCATGCATTTTTCCATGCAGAATGGCACTTATTATTAGTTCTCATACTCAGAACCATACAAAAGTCACTATATCTGAACACTATTCAAATGTGAAGGTCACTCTTGTCACTTTTCCCTTGTTACTTGTATGCTGCTGTCACTTCTCCCCATCAGCTCTGACATGTGTGACACTCACCAGTTACCAGTGCAGGCCCTGGGGCAGAGGATGTCAGCAGTCACCTGTGATGGGGGCAAGTGGTGTCAAACTTCAAATAACCGCCAGTCAGACTTTCACTGCAGGGCAGCTTTAACACAGAGCAGCAAACAATGCTGTAAATAAGATTTACAATTGCAGCAAGACTGGTATTATTATGGCATTGGATAGGGTGAATGGGGGTTCAAAACGAATTTATAGGTTGTAATTTATAGGTTTATTTTCTTTTATATTGTTGCTACCGTCTGTACCAAGATATATGTATATAACAAATACACAGACAATATATATAATGGTGCTTACGCGTATGGCTGGCTATACCTGCCCTATTTTATTAACAGTAAGAACAAAAAGTTCACAGAACATACAAGTTCGACATACAAGTAAGTGCAAACATACAAGTAAGTTCAAAAAACCAACTGTGCAGGACCGACGCGCGCGGCAGTGACCACACAGGCGCCCCCTGGAGGGTATATTAGACACTACCCATAATTAGGATATTCCCCCCAGCCGAGCAGCGGCACACTGGGGGGTGGACTTACTTGCCCAATATACTAATGTTAATGGGATTAACATATATAATATTGTTGCTACCGTCTGTACCAAGATATATGTATATAACAAATACACAGACAATATATATAATGGTGCTTACGCGTATGGCTGGCTATACCTGCCCAAAACGGAACGTCCAGCCAAACAATAAACAATCACATAAACATCACATCAATAATCACAGGAATATGCTTATGCACAATGATCAATCACATATCACTTGAGATAGCAAGCGTGCTACCCTTTCATCCAATGCCACTCTATCAGACACCGGACGACGCAGGTATTTTAGAACCTGGTCGGATTTCCAGTCCCCTCGTTCTTTAATTACGTCAAGGTCCACTCCGACCCTGGCCAAATATGTTGACCCGCCAGCCCTGAACCCATGGGAAGAAATCCTAGGGGCAATAATCCCCGATCTGTCACAAATACAACACAAAATATCAGAAAACATGGAATATGACAAAGGCTCACAGTCATCTCCCATAGGCATCAAGAATGCAGGGTGTGTCGGTCTACCTTTTACATTGTTGAAATGCTCTTCAACCCAGTGGACTGCACATAATGCCCTATTATCCACCCTACATACCGGAATGAGAAGCTTCCTTTGCTTGAACTGAATCGTTTTAGACTTAGATACTGTCACCATCATCCCCCAATCAAAGAATTGGAAGCAGTCACGGGTCAACATACTATCTGATGCAGTGTAATGACACTTCCTTAGTAGCGACCTAAAAGCGAACAGGGCAGCGGCCCAAAAACACTCGTGACCTAAAGACAGAGGTAAATGTTCATACATAATAATCAAGTGTTCTGGCAATATAGCCAGGGATTGGGTAGGAGCGTCCCCCGACACACGCTTAGCGCCCCTAATGGCTCTAGCCACCAACGGATCTGAATACTTAATCTCTTGCGCTCTGTGGGATTTTAAATAATAATTAACTCCAGACAAATAGCCTGTTATAGATGAATAACATATAGTATTAGACAAATAAGCTATATAGAACCCAATGCCTTCAGCACCAGGTGAGATAGGATCTACTCCATACAGAGCGCAAAACTCCAAATATTTCTTATTTTGAGATGACCTCGTCTTATCCGTGTTGTCAGACACACCATTCTGTAGTAGAAATTGAAGGCGCTTGGCAAGTTTAGCCCGCGGACCTGCAATTAGATATGAGAATAACAGCATAATGAATCATCAGACGTTACATACAACAAGTTGGCTCTAGCCGCAGGAGTACCCCAACGACTTAAAGCGTCACAAATAACATTCTGCTTGGTATTTATATATACAGATTTAAAGTGGAAATTAGCCTTCACAGCTAACCAAAACAACTCCCTGATCCATGACATACATCTACCATTTGAGCTGCGGCCCGTATTCAACATATGCATAACTTGTGTATTATCAGTCACAAAAGTAATCTCGGTATTACTCCACATATGGCCCCACCTCTTCGTAGCAAGTAGCACAGGCCAGAATTCTAGTTCATTAATATTTTTCTGATAATCAGAGGGGGCTTCCACCCAGTGATGCTTGGCCACAGGAGGAAGCATACTAATGCCTTCTTCCCACTTCCCCATCAACCAATCAGATTGGTGATAAGCGGCGAACCCATCAAAAGAAGAATCACTATATACAGCAAGATGGGCTCCAAATGGCCTAAGAATCTTAGCAGAGCCATTAAACTCCTCAGCAAAGTCAAGCCACCATCTAATGTCAGCCCTGGCTTCACCAGATAACCTAACCTTATGGTGTTGCTTTTTTACAGAGTTACATAAATCGTAGATCCTACGTGAGAAGCAACGCCCCCCCCTCACTACCCGACTAGCATGCGCTAGACTGCCAGCGAGGGACTGTAGGTCGCGTTTAGACATTTTAAGCTTCCCTTCAGCATCTCGTAATTTACACAACAGACTAGACATTTTATCTGTGGGAAGGGTTAATTCCATACTACGACTGTCCACCTCAATGCCTAGAAATACAACACTCTTTGCAATTGGTGAAATCTTTTTATAAGAAATAAAAAATCGCAATTGTCTGATAACACGAAACAGCGTATGCTGTGCTATAGTACACATTTCTCTTGTAGGATAACACATAAAAAAATCGTCCAAGTAATTCACAATATTGGTAACCCCCCTGCGAGCAGCGCACCGCACAATAAAGTCTGAGACACAGTTGAATATGTATGGCCCGCTAGCCAATCCAAAACAGAGTCTACTGTCCAACATGGTCCTCTCTCCCAGACCATCTTCAAAGTCCCATTTGATTCCCTGATACTGCCTATCGCCATAATATATGTGAATCCCGCGATAGGCATCGCTGATGTCCGTGCAGCACATTAGTGCATCTTTAGTAAGAATATCACACACGTCATCTAATGTTTTGTACACAAATCTTTCAGAAATTTCATTTGTAAAGTCATTCACAGAGGGAGACGCGTCGCCAGATCTGGAACAGTCTGTGATTGGGCGAATTTTTTCGCCAACATCCATATAATCAGACTTTTTTACAACAGCACCTAGGGCATGTACACATCTAGGCTTACTTTCAGTTATAACAATTTTTTCTTCCAATAATTCCTTTTGTAATTTATCATGCATAAATTCTTTACGATGCTCTTGTAAAATGGATGCATAATTATCGTTATCATAACTACATGGGCAGTCTGGGTTCACTACCCTGAAACCAAACACTGCCCCTTCTAACATATATGCCCAATCTTCATCCACCTCCCCCCACATGAAGCATTCACAAAACACTCGGCACGGCTTCATTGATACTGCCAAGCCGTCCAGGACATATTTACAATCACATGTACCAGAAAAACATGTATCTTTTATATACACACATTCTGTTCGATCACCAATCGACTCACTAATTATTACTAGAAACTTCACATACTGGTCTGGCTGCGGCCAACCACATTCAGAAATTCTAATAACATTCTCTACATACTGATTGCTAAATACCTTGATCAGCTGATTATTAACACACACATTAACCGGGAATGGGAACAGTGGGTCAATATAATTCGTGCTGTAGCACTCACCCATGACCACCTCAGTAGCGGCGGCCGGTGGTATATCACAGTTAGATTGACAAGTGATACCCTCATTAACTTCAATTAACACAGGCATGGGTGGTGAATCCACCTATGTTTTATACATACGAACGTTGGTACAACAGGGACCCTTATGTGTCGGGTCATTGCACTTGTTGCAAACATGTGAGAACGCGCAATTCTTGGTATCACAACCCATGCGGTTATACCTATCACAGGCCATAATATGCCCGTCCTCATTAACTCTCAACCCTTGTTGATTGGAAAACGATCTAGAGGAATTTGTGGGACCATTACCATTACCATTAGGGCGACCAGCTGGTCTACCCCCCCCCCCCTTATTGGAGCGCTTATTTTCCTCCCTCACTTTTTTGAGGCCCTCAGTCCCAAAATGACGGGTGTTGAGGTGGTCATTCCCAAAACCAAATTCCTCCATGTCGTTACCATAGATACACTCTTGCCTGAGGTCGGCATCATACTCAGCAAATACATGCTCATCATACAACTCACTAGACGCTTTAAATGAGAGAAAACCCAAATGTTTTAGATACTTCTTCATCTCTTCCACCTCCCTAAAGTTGCCTTCCTCAATGCCAGCCACAGCCCATTGAAGAGAGACATACATTAGCTCGGCATATGCTAGGGATTTCGGCTCCCTCCCCCTGGTGAACCTCTTAAGATCAAACCTGCGTCTACAACGGGATAGCCTATCCGCAGAACAGTCTCTACCTTCAAACTCCCTCGGGTCGAAGATCCTGGTGCTTGTACGAGGGTGTCTCTCGGGAGAAAAGTCTCGAGGGGCTGGGTGCTTGTCCGGTTGCTTGTGCGGTTGCTTGTCCGGTTCTGGCTTGTCGGGGACGCCATCTTTCCCGCGCTTTTTTTCAAATCGGGCCCTAATGCGTTCTGCTATACGGTCCTCCAGTGCCTCTGCCGCGTCCTGTTTAGCCTGCTCAGCATCAAGCTCCTCCAGGTACTCCACATATTCTTGCTGATTAGGGAATTTATCCCTCGGGAAGATTTCTGCCACACTGGTATCGATCTCCTTTTGAACAGCAGCGGCTGCCTCCTCCTGTGTGGCCTGCGGATCATGCACCAACGGTGTTCTGCGGGTTGGCATACGTTTATGTCCAGCCTTAATATCCTCCTTGCAGTTCTTTCCACGGGGTACAGGGTGATCGCCCCCACACCCGTAGCACCATGCATTAGCCATAATCCAGTGAAATTAAATTCAAAAGCAAAAAATGACAGTTGGTTGGTCTAGCCTGCACATGCAGAGCTCAGCGGGACGCGTCCTCTCAGACCAAGTTCAAAACACCAACTGTGCAGGACCGACGCGCGCGGCAGTGACCACACAGGCGCCCCCTGGAGGGTATATTAGACACTACCCGTAATGTAGGATATTCCCCCCAGCCGAGCAGCGGCACACTGGGGGGTGGACTTACTTGCCCAATATACTAATGTTAATGGGATTAACATATATAGTTAAATCAGATTCTCCGTGCTTCATATCCAACTCTTTCCAACTACCCAAGCTAGGGAGTCACGCCTTTGCAGGGATAATAAATGATATGACTAACTATATCTTGATTAGGTTTATTGATCCCAGCAGTCTCTTCCAAATATGGTGTTTCCTTCAGTACTGTATGTGAAGGATTATGTATGGCTGGGAGCATTATTAATTACACAGAGAGTATTACCAGTCTCAGCTAATCCCCTTGACAGAGTGAGTGCTAGAGGAGTCTCTGAAAGAGGATTGAATCATAGGATCGTCTACAAGGGTGCTAATCCACTCCGTAAGAAGATTCTCTCTCCAAGCAACAAATGTACGTCAGAGGTCCGAGGCTATTTTCCGGTAATAATCCTCAGCCAACTAAGTGTGACATTGTCTCATAAATGAGAGAGAAGCTGGAACTGTGTAAAAATATAATGATGGCATAATACATAGTACATCCAATGAGGAATTTGTGTCAATTTACTTCACATATATGCATTCATATACTGCAGTTAAGCCCTGTAAGATCTCCATCTGTTGCTCTGCTTGATTTTTTGACTGGTTATAATTAAAAGCTGAAAAAGAATCAATGTTCAATAAGCTCTTCACAGTCATGGACGAGACTCATGTATTTAAGGTGGGTCGCTACCTCTTGAATATGGACACACTGCGCAGGTATCTGCGCATATAGCTTAAATGTATCAGAATGAGCTAATATTACAGTATCTGATACATATATATGATGATTAAGCCATGTTAAAAGATTGGGAGATTTCGAGCAAAATTGAGCGTTTTATTGGACTTTGCATAGTTGATATATTTAAAGCTAATGATATTTGCTATTTTTATCAAAAGTTAGAACATTGAAGCTATTTACCAATAAATCATTATCTAGAATGATATAGGTCTCCTTAAGTTACTTAGAAAAACCAAGGGTATCAATTGTAGCCATTTTCTACCCTGATTCTAGCCATTTTACACTTTATTTGTAGCTTTAAATGTAAGATTTAGACAGATTTTGCTATATTTTTTAACTTCAAAGGCCAAAAAAACTAAAAATATGCCCGGGACCCCCTATCAAAATCACTTTCATATGTTAGCAAATGATCTAAACTATTTTCTGAGAAAGTTAAAAAAAATTCTGTTAATTTTGAATACCATTTTTAGCCAATAACGCTACAAAATGATAGCAATTTATTCATTTTCTTCCCCAAAACATCATATTTTTACCCAGAATTCCATGGCATACAACTGTAAAATGAATTTTACAGTAAAGTGGAACATATAGCCATTTCACATGTGAAGTTCTGCATTTCTGTGCATAATGGTTGATATTTAAAAAAATTATTGAAGTTTTCACACTTTTTTCTCATTTTTAGAGAAAAATTTAAATACTTTAATTTTTCAAAATTCTGTATTTAAAAAAGTAGGTCGGGACCCCCCATTTTTCTTTTCATTTTCTGTTTCTATATGATTCAGACTGTCTTTAGAAGAAAAATAGAGACATTCTGTTAACTTTGATCAAAGGGTAGCGACCCACCTTAATGAGTAGTATAATCATGGATTCTTCCAAATGGAGAAAAGTCAAGTAAAATTGCAGACACATTGCGCCCTGGTGCAAGCCTAGGCATTAGGACTTAAATAATTGGTATTACAAAAGCCACTTTTCTCAATAAACGGCCCTTATCCAAACATATATAGCCTATTCCCCTACCCAACATAAGGCATTTATCCAGTGACCTTTGACAGTTGTCTATTTCCTGTCCAACCTGAAAGTTCACATGATCAGCTAAACATGTTGACATCCTGTGCCCTGCGGGTACAAGTGGCCTCCACGGTCCCAATTACCTGTTGACCCTCGTAGGCACCAGGGGACATTAGGAGACTGGTGCTTCACACCTGGTGTCATGTTCTGACTGGTCTGTTGATAAAAGGGTTAAGGATGGCATAATGCCTAAATGGATCATGGCCTTGGTCACCATGATGCATGAATGTAGCCCTGGCCTCCCATGGGGTTGGCATGATGCACCAATGCAACACTTACAAGTTACTCACCGGGACTGCATTTGTACATGATGGCAACAAATGTAATTGTTTAGTGACAGGCCTCCTTAAAGGGTTAATTTGTGTCCCATCATCAGTAATTCAATGCTAGTTTCTACCTCTATTCACCCATCACACATTCCGTTTACCTGTGCAGCTTTGTTACATTTAGAAAATGGCCTACATACAAAACACAGTTTACCTGTTTACAGTTCATACAGACCTCAAAAAAGAGACAAAAAGAAAAACCTCCATCCGCTATTATGCTGAATGGAAAAGGTTTTATTGCTAGAGCTAAACTATGTTATTGATACAAACAAAACATTGAAATACAGATATGAAGAATTGAAATTCACGAAATATGTTAGGAGTGTAATTAATAGTGTTCGCTTTAAATCAACTCTAATGTATAGAGTCAGCAAAATGATGCCCTCTAAGGCTCTATTAAGGGTTTACAAAACCCATGTCTTACCTGTAATAGACTACTGTGACATTCTTTATTTAAACTCTAATGTAACTGCTTGTGAGGAACTTCAAAGATTACAAAATAAGTGTTTAAAGACATGTTTATTCAAACACATTTTGACCCCGACAGAGGTAGTACATGGGGAAGCCAAGTTGCCCACTCTTTCTGAACGAAGGAAATATCATTGTAAATTATATGCCTTTAAAAGGGCTCAATTAGACAAATATTTACAGGAAAAAACCCGTGTGACTTGATTTTCCACTGCGCCTGTGTTAAAATATAATGTTATACATTGTAAGGCCTATGAAAATAGTCCATGTGTAGCATTAGCACAAGCCTGGAATGCCCTCAAACCTGGAACCAGAAATGTCAACGATTATGAGATGTTCAAAATGTCAGAAGAGTTATACAAAACCGTGCCTGTTATCGTTGCTTAAGCATGAGACTTATTACCCTAAAATAACTTTTTTGGGGAATTAATTTAATAGGGTCTGTAAAACGGTATTTAATATTATGATAAAAAATGCCGCGGCTAGTTTTCTACATATTACCTGTTATTACATTTCACTTATATGTAATGATATATTACTATATGGGCAGTCCCTAATAACTGCTTGCAGATGGGCTGTCCATGAACCTTGTCTGGTCGTACGGTATAATTAAACCAAAGAATCCATGCTACGAATGTAATAACTCTAGACCAAATAAAAGTTCGAATTTTTAAAAAAAAAACAGAGGGAAATGTTGTAAAGGTCACAATGTGCACAAAGACATTGCCTTTGTTCATTCATTTGAAATGGTTGTTTTATCATTCACTAAACTGTATCAATGTTTAGGTATAAGGTACTGTTTTATTGTATTTGTTACAAGGGAAAAGTTACTGAAAAGGGCAGATTCCTAAAATGTCAGAAATATGAATTTAGAGAGGGTTGCTCCAAGAAAATTGGCATCATGTTGAATTCCTCCCTTTCCCTTGGGGAGAGGGGCTAGGGACTGCAGAGGTACCAGGCCATTCCTTAAGGCTGTATATTGATGTTGGGATCAGGAGGTGGACTTAGGTGGATATCTCGGTGTCAGGCGCCTCCAGTCAGACTCCATCCATTGCCTTTAGGACATTAAGACTGAGTAAACCCGGTCTTACAGGGGATAGGGCATCATAGAGTTATAGGATTATGGTCTAAAGAAGGGGTCTACTTTCTGCAATATCACACAAAATATATATGAAACTGTTCTTTAGCCCTTGAATGGCGTAAGCACCACATTCCACTAACTACTTTGTATTTACTTGCATCAATATCACCTTTTGCCCTCTTTGTTGTTTGACTATCATGTTTGTTCCACAAAACTGATGTGTGTCGGGTGGGTGTTTCAGGTGAGTATCGCATTGTACATGTATCTACAGGTTGCAGTCAGGTAGGATTTTATCACTCAAGGTAGCCAGGGTCCTTGTGACTCATAACCCATGTACAGAAGTCTGATGGCAATGGTAAAAAACTGCCACCAAATAATTTGACTGCCAGTGGAGGGGGAGCAGTGTCTGAGTCTCGCCTGTTGCATGTAGGTATACATCCTCATCCAATGAGAGTCATTACTTTATCATACAACAACAACAATTTAAAATGTCTGACAGTGTTGTATTCATGCTTTGGCATTAAACCAATTCACTGCGGCTGTGCACTAGATTCTGCAGCACGCTGCTAGGACATGCCCCATATATACACCGCACAATTAGTCACAGTGTTCAATGAATCTTTGGCCAATGGCGATAGCTCGTGACAGAGTTGGTATAGGGGGCACACAGTGTTTTATCTGGGACATGCCCTTTGTAGACTGTACGTCCCCTGTCATAACGTGCTTGAAATAGATCTACAGAAATGGTAAATGAAGGATTTTGAGTCAACATTGAGAATTTAGTCACACTTGCCTGTCCTTGGAGCAAAGTTGGTTGGTGCTCAGGCATGGATCCCTCACTGTGTTGTCAACAAACTTTTCAATTGCGAGATGGAGGGTGACCACGCCTTCATAGTAATATCTTTCAGTGTCAATTCATCCATCAAACCTTTCACAGTCCTTCATGTAATATGACTAAAAAACTTCTTTAAAAAGATAACCTGTGGGGGATACAAGAATTTATCGTTTTCCAATTTATCAGATTCGTTCAGGAATTAGTCTGAGTGATGTAGCACTCTTTTGGCCCTTTCAAACTAATATTTGCTGTTCATCAGATAATATCACTTTGATTATTTGGAATAATTTCATTTTTGCCATTTCACTCTGATCAACTAAGTTGCTTTGCCTGAGTTGCTTAGACTGCCGTTCAGATGTTTATCAATGTAAGGACCATTCTGACTCTGTCGTAAACAATGATTTAAAAATAACAGAACACTTCCCAACATCCGACAAAACCAGCCAGACAGAAAAGTCAAAAAGGTCAACTCCCATCACAGAAAAAATAACCATGCCTAGCTGAGCTGTCTGCTGGCATGTCTGTTCATGAGGGCTCACCTAAAGAGAATGAGCATCTGAACATGCAACCTGGTTAAAATTCCAGTTATTTATTGATTGTAAAGTGCATTCACTGGCTCCATCTGCACTAGCAGGTGACTATGTCCTTCCATTGCTAGACACAATAGAATATCTTGGAAAACAATTGAGATAATTAAACTATGATGAAGTACAAAGTATATAATAACATGATATCAGTCATGTTTAATCCCCTGACTCCTAAACTGCAGCAGTTTACAACAGAAATTCTCACTGAAAGGTAAGCCACCTCAACTTCTCCAACATGTCTATGTCATGGACATTTACCTCTTTCAGGATGCAGTCCCCTACATAGGCAGGAATTGAATGGGCAATCTAAAGGCAGCCTCCCAGGGGGTCGATATTATGAATATCAATATGAGAGGACAGAATTCCATGCAGCAGAGTAAGACGTCCATGCCTACCATTTCAACGCCTTCACAAGTGTTTCTACTACTGATGATAAGTTACAGGTGCCTACATGATCGCTGGAACCAAATTGAATCCTTCATGTCAGCAAACCCTGCTACCTTTAAATGAAGGTTAAATGTGTACTATATACTAAGCTATCTAGAATGTTATATCTCTGCAATCTTGATTAGATTTCTTGATTCCAGTGTTTGTTTTAGTATTGTATGAGCAGGATTAGGTATGGCTAAGGAGGATTATTAATCATAGAGAGAGCATTACCAGTCTTAGACAGTCCCCATCGCAGAGTGGGTGCTAGAGGAGTTGTTTCTAGGATATGATTGTCTTATAGGATTGTCTCCAGTTTAATAAGCTGTAGTAATATTCTCTGTAAGCAGATTTTCTGTCAAAGCATAACAGACTCAGGACCAATGTAAATATGTGTCCGAGTTCCTCAGCTAAATTAGATTGGAAGCTAATACTGCAAATATATAAATTTCATTTGAGGAATTCTTGGTCAAGTGATTTCACAATTATATTAAGCTGTATATGGAAAGCATTCAATCCATTCAATTCTTACGAATAAGTCCACAAAAAAGAAAATCCAAGATTTGATTAATATGTATACATTTACAGTTAGTAGCCTATTTTTACATGTGTTCTCATGACTTCAAATTGGAATTGACTAGCATCCTATGCGGTAGAAAATACATGGTGGCTATAACATCACAAGATAAGCTCTGTTTACAGCTCACTATCCCTTATTTCAGAACTGTCCGGAATGCACAGGGAAGCGGCCATTGATGCATTATTGTTTTACAAATATTTTGTGCTGATGCAGACTCTTAAAACACTAGGCTTTCAATTTGAAATTGATCAACCTGAGCATCCTGCGAAGTTTGAATTACCCTGCAGTGCTAGCACCACAGACAGTGTCTGTCAGCAGCTCTTTGTCCTAAGCCTTCACCATTTACTACCTCACAGCACAGACAATTGGACACATTGAATGATTACATTACGTTGTCTGCCCCTCTGAGGTCTATGCTGAGTGGATGTCAACAGCCCTTGAGCCTCTCTGAGTGGTCTCACAAGGTTAGAGTAGATTCTCAAAACTGCTTGAACCCAACCTTAAGTATTGAAACAGGAAAGGAATGATATTCTTAATACAAGTACTACATTTGAGGTATAGCTGATCATTGGTTGAAGTTTAAATAAGCTAATCTAAAAAGGTCATATGTCATGAAGAATACACTACTTTTTATAACTTGTACTAAAGTCCACTGCAGAGATATGTCAAGCCCCAATGTATAAAGCACCTTAATCGGAATAATTTATTAATCACTTTGAATTTTGGGAACAGAGAAATATAGATTTGAACATTTAAACAGAAGATGCCTCTCTTTTTTCAAGTTATCATGTCTGGATTAGGAGAAATATACATTGAGAGAGGTTTTGAGGCAAATGCTTACTTTCGGCAGCTTTGGGATTTTATAGTCCAACTAGTCATAATGTACAGCCAAACAAGCTTTTCTGATAACCTTATCTGACTTGGCATAAACAATATATATCTGATTGGCCGATACCATGGAGCTTTAGCTGCTTCAAAAGGTCATCGTCATATGAGAGTAGGTTTCGGTATTAGGAAAGAAATTACTTTAGTTATTGGCATCATACATTTGATCGATGAGAATTGATTATATCAGCTCTTACTTGCAGCAAGAGCAGAATGTTTAGCCTTCTACAACCGTACTGCCCAGCAAGCTTCTCTGATTGCCTGATCTGACAAAAAAGATATATCTGATTGCTTAATACCATGGGGCTTAAGCTGGGTCCAAAGGTGACCCATCATATGAGAAAGGATTTTGGTATGAGGAAAACAATTATTTTAGTTAATTAATTCCAGACTAACAGAAAAATCGTTCAGAATCAATAAGGTGATGTTGGAGAACCCCACCCTCATCAATCCTGTTCTTTCATAATCAATATCTTTATATTAGATATTGATTTAAGCACTTGTGATATCCTTTCTTAGACAGGAGAAAAACACTATGTTTGCTTGTGAGGTGTCACTATTGGTTGGGAACTCTTTGTCATGGCTCTTAACAGCATTAGTCACACCATGCACATGTCCACAGGTTCAGAAAGTTATGATGGATCACACTGTCACATTGGCATTAACCCTTTACGAGCTGCATAGTTCTTCAATGCTCAGTACAATTTGTAACTGGTAATTACCTTGTCATTGCTGCATTCCTGCATCAAGCCAACCATGCTGGGTTGATGCAATAATGGATGGTCAGTATAATGCATGAATGCATTCCTTGGGAAAAGACTTATCAGGGCTACATTCACGCATTATGACAACTACACTGATATTCCTAGGCTCCCTATACAACCAATCTCTCAGTCACTAGTGCCTAACCTAGTTAGTCATTTTTTGCTCCCTATAAGACCAACCTAGATTAGTTATCATTGTCAGGTTGGTCACTACTGACCAACCCACCTTAGCCTTTTTATTTCAAGGGGGAGCCACTGAGTGGTCATCACAGGGGGCCCAACTAGTGGTATACAAATACAACACATATATAACTTTGCCATTGTGACTAACACCCATATGACCAACCTAGGTTAGTCAGTACTGACTAACCCTTTCACCCTATGGATTTTCAGTGTAGTGCTATGACACATGTTTGCACTCTGCTGGCCTTGAAGGGTTAACAAAGTGGCTAGGGTTCTGCTCACTTAATTGCCTTTTCTAGTGATTCCTGTTTGGCTTCTAGCAGTTGACAGCCAACTGATTCAGAAAAGAACTGTTGGCTAAAATTGTTTTTCCGTGCAGGGGTAGAAAAATGACAGTAGGCTGCCCCAGGGTTCATCTCTGACACGGCGGCATTTAATATTGGATCAAACTGTAGTGTTTGCATCAACCCTTTTAAAGGCTGTCTCATGCTTTAATGCACCACACCCTCATGATACTACCAATAAACTTGCCAGTGCTGCATCCATGCATCACACAAACCTTGCTAGGTTCATTCACTACTGAACTGTTGTTATAGTGCCCTAGTTTAGCCATTGGGTGAAGACTCAACAGGACTGCATTCTGTCATTATGACAACCAAGGATGTAGCAGATACTATGAAGCCTTTAAAGGATGAACATAGGGACTAGGCTACTGCTCACTTCACCATCTGCTTCAGCGACTCCCGCTAGCTCCCATTATTACTCAGCTGCAAGGAGGCTGCCCCAGGGTTCCTCTCTGACATGGAAGCTTTTAATATTGACACTGGCAATTTTAAAAACCCATAATCCTTTCCCCAGTACAAAAGTACTATTATGGTACACTCGCCTCTAACATTTCGGGACCCTTTTTTCTTCCTTTTTCCCCTTCTTCTTGTTGTACAGATTGGAGGCAGGCAAGGACCAGGGTAATTTTTATTTAACTGAATTACAAATTGTCTATAGGCAAAGAGAATAGTATTATCAGTTATCATGACATGCATTACAAATCATACCTTATCTAAACACTATTTAAGTTAGAATGACACTCACGTCAGTAGTCTCTTGTTCCTTGCGTGTTGCTGTCAGGTCTGCCTGTCAATCATGACCTGTGTGACATTGACCAGTTAGCAGCTCAGGCCCTGGGGCAGGCCCTGGGGCAGGGGATGGCATCAGTCACCTCTGATGGTGGGAAGTGGTGTCAAACTTAAATAGCCATGAGTCAGGCTATCACTACCAGCAGCTGTAGCACAGCGCTGCCAATAATGCCGCATAAAAGATTTACAATTGCAGCAAGACTGGTGAATGAGAATGAATTTAGACATTGCAATTTATAGAGCTTAAATCAGATTCTCTGTGCTTCTTATCTCCCTCTATCCATGTAGCCTTGATTAGATTCATTGTTATCAGCAGTCTTTTCTTGATAGGCAGTTGCCTTCAGAACTATATGTGCAGGCTTATGTATGGCTGCAGGGAACAGCATTTATTACAAATAGAATATTACTAGTCATAGCTAATCCCCATAACTGAGCAATTGCTAGGGGAGTCTCTTGAAGAGGACTGCATCATAGGAATGTCTCCAATCTGCAAATCCACTTTGTAAGAGTTTGTGGTAACTTGATTTTATGCCTTGAAATATTTAATCAATAGTATGACATTAAAGGGTTAAACAGAGCAACTCACACATACTCCAGCTCTTTGTATGTACCCCCATCCATCACCATGTTGCCCAAGACTATAGGCCTTTGCTCTCAGTACCCTTTTGAGACATCATGATCAAGGCCTTAGGCTCTGTGTATATGACCACCAATGCTGTAGGAAAGGGTGACTTTTCAGAAAATGTATTGATAAAGCTTTTGAAATGCATTGAGATTTTCTGAGTACATGTATTAGCCTCTGGTCTCAATATAAGCACAACTCTATTAACCTTTTCCTTTTTGCATGGGTTGTATTTTGTCTGTCTGGCTCTGGACCTATGTACATATATATGTGTCTGATCCCGTCTGATTTCCTGCCTGGATTCATGGAGACATGCATAGACAGATCTGCAGGTTTTGAGTCAATGTTAAGAATTTAGCTCCTCTCAGTGCTTGGTGCAGTAAGGTCAGACATCCATCTTCCCCCCTAGGAGTAAAACCACATTGTTTAAGGCCGAAAGGCCCCGGAGGGGCCCTGGTGGTGAGCTTGCGAACTACCAGGTTGAGGCATTATATTGTTTTCATTTGACAGGAAGTCAGTACGGGTGCCGCCATTTTGTTTTAAGGGGTGCCGCCATTTTGTTTTAAGGTGTCACAACACAAATTTATGCATATATGAATAAAATTAATATTAATCAACTTTCGATCCTGAGGTTAATCATAAGCTTACCTATACCCCCTAACAAGGACCCAAGGAATTGAATGGTCCTATTGGTTTGTTGCTAAGACAGCTGGTTGCCTAGCAATAGCTATTCTAATTGTTTATCTGCCTAGCAACACTCATTTCCACGCTCCTGAGGTTGATTATTATTGTACCTACCCCCCATAACATGGACCCAAGGAGTTCAATGGTTCTATTGGTTTGTTGTTAAGACAGCTAGTAGCCTAGCAACAGCTATTCTAATTGTTTATCTGCCTAGCAACACCCATTTCCATGCTCCTGAGGTTGATTATTATTGTACCTACCCCCCATAACATGGACCCAAGGAATTCAATGGTTCTATTGGTTTGTTGCTAACACAGCTAGTTGCCTAGCAATAGCTATTCTAATTGTTTATCTGCCTAGCAACACTCATTTCCACGCTCCTGAGGTTGATTATAATCCTACCTACCCCCCCTAACATGGACCCGAGGAACTCAATGGTTTCATTGGTTTGTTGCTAAGACAGCTGGCTGCCTAGCAACAGCTATTCTCATTGTTTATCTGCCTAGCAACACACATTTCCGTGCTCCTGAGGTTGATTATAATCCTACCTACCCCCCCCTAACATGGACCAAAGGAATTCAATGGTTCTATTAGTGCTGCTGCACTGGTGGCCACCTAGTGGCTGTATATTACACTAAATCCCTGTAATGGCATGTTTTCCCCTGTTGTGTCACATCTGTCAATTATATCATCCTTCACCCTGTTTATATGGTGTCTTGAATGGGTCCCCTACAAATATACCAACCATGTAGACATTATGTTCCTTCAAATGCAAGAATTGCGGTTGTTGCCGCGTATTAAAATGCCTGAGGCATTTTTTTACGTGGCAACAACCGCAATTCTTGTTAAGAAACTTTTCAATTTGCTTCCACAGATTGAGTCAAGGCCAGTGTGGCATGATGCTATACATCAACACTGACAACTACCCACCTTATTATATGCATGATGACTGAATCCTAGGGGCCTGTTTGTTTGTGCTCTCATTTAGTTTAAAATTGTATTAGATTGCATCAGACAATTGATTTATGAGAATTGATCAAATAAAATCTGATATGGCATGGCACAAACAGATATATCTGATTGCTTAATGCCATGGAGAATTAACTAGGTCCAGTGGTTACCCGTCATATGAGAAGGATTTTGGTATGAAGAAAACTATTATTTTAGTTATTTCGGGTTGCTGGGCCCGTCAGGGCCCCGGGAACGTAGTGACCGGTGCTGCCACGCAGTGGCAGCGCCAGCAACCCTATTTATGTTTTCGGTTTCCCTGGGCGCAGCATGGGGCACAGTGACGTCACAAGACAGATTGTGGCCATGAAAATAAAATGACCGAGTCACAAAAAATGTATGTAGCTCATTTACTACTGCTCTGATCGAAATTCCAAGAACACGAGCGTGTTAAGCATAAAATTCTGCGTTTTATCGGACCTTAGATTTTTCAATAAGTCATCTTTTTGGCGTTGCAGGGCGGCTATACTTACATTACACATTTTCCAGGGCCACGTCCTCTGGTGCACTGTGACGTCACAAGACCGATTGTGGTAATGAAAATAAAGCATGCGCGCCGTCATATCATATCATGGCTGTTTCCGCTAATGAATATAATCAAATGTAGCTCTAACTCAAATATGTAATAGATAGATGTGCAATCCATGTTCTTGAATTGTATGCGACCACGGGGGTGGGGGGGGGGGAGTGGGGGAGATTTCAAGCGCACTAGGCCTACTGCCTGTGGTGACGTCATGACGTTACCAAGCAAATGCAGTTGTCACGTTACAGCACTGTGACCAGGCGCGGTCCGGGACATGGCCACTGTCTCTCAGACTCGCACTTCCAGTCTTGAACTCTGGACACTCTCACATTTGTAAACTATGGATACCCTGTGCCCATGCTACAAGGAGAAATACAGGTGAGTGGTGAGATTTTGTGCAGAGCCAGAGGTGCGTAAAATCCCCCCCCCCCCCCCTCGAGAGCGTGTGGAATGTTTTTTGCTGAAAAGGGGCCTAACAGGTCAGGGGCGGGCCAGGATTTTGGGAAGAGGGGGCGCTGTATAATAGATTAATACCTACAGCATTGGGGGTGTTGCCGGGGGGAGTTGAACCATCTACATTAAAATGTAGCCCCTTGCGCCACCACCCCTCCCCATCCCCTCGATTAGAAATGAACACTCCCTTGGGGGTGTGGATGGGGGCCCCCCATGTCGCATGTCGATTTTAAGAAATGGCCATGTCGCATGTCCATGTCGCTTAATAATCCCCATGTCCCATGTCGATTTTAAGAATTGCTCATGTCCCCTGTCACTATCATTTCACACCTCTTAATATTAATGATCATGTCATCTCTTGGAGGTGTTAGAACAATTATGGGAAATGAATATATGAAATATTGCAAAATTACATCAGACTAGTTATTCCATCTCTTGGAGATGAAATAAGGGATTGTGAACAAAAAAGTAAGAAAAGGATTTATATACAAATCTTTATTCATAAAATGTCATTAGGCCAAATAAAAAAAAAGGTTGGTTTCCGGTAACATGGTCAGACAACCCAGACCCGGCCGGTCGGATTTTTTTTTTTTTTTAATTTTTTTTAATTTTAATTTTCTCATTTTAGGCCTATTTTTAGCGTTTTTCCTCTAAAATCCTTAAAAATTATCCGTTTTACAAACCGTTAAAACTGGTATGTAGGGAAAAATTTGAAAAAGAGAAAAAAAAAGGGGGACCCGGCCCTGTTTTGCTAGACCCGGTCGGGTGACCGGAAATAAACCTTTTTTTTTTTTTGGCCTTATGTACATCCACTCTGTAACCTGGCCGCAAAAAACTTGGACCGGAAAACCATATCAATAACGGAAATGAGGTTCATTTAAAAAACAAAAAAAAACAAAAAAAACTCATGTCGCATGTCACTAGGCCTCATGTCACATGTCGATTTTAAGAAATGGCCATGTCACCGTGTCGAATTTAGCCATCCACCCCCATTCCCTTATGTTTCATGGTAGTAGTAGTAGGCCTATATAATTATAGTCCCCGTATAATCCTTGACCTTGGTATTGGCCTACAATAGTCTACAAGCGGGCTAGAACCTGAAGTTTATAGATGAAACATTACGTCTTTGGATATTACCGGTACCATGAATTCCTGCATACTAAGGCCTAGAACCCAGCGGCCTACGTAAACCCAACCGCTGCTGTAGGTTATAGGCCTATAATGTAATGTATTATAGGCCTACTGCCAGATACAAATCACGTCAGGACATTCTGTTGCCACTTCTCGAATGCAAGAAAAAGGGGCTTTGACCACGGGCGGGGTGGCAACCCCGACCGTGGTCAAAGCCACATTTTTCTTGTTGGCATCAGCTCTTGCTTGCAGTAAGAGCAGAATCTTCAGGCATCTACAATCCAACCAGTAACAATATACTGACCAGCAAGGTACTTGGATTCCCTGCTCTGGTTTGGCACAAGCAAGGTATATCTGATGGGCCAATACCTTTGGGCTTTAGCTGGGTCCAAAGGTGACCCATCATATGATAAAGGATTTTGGTTCTGGCAAAACAACTTTTTTTCCAGACTAACAGAAAAGAATCTTTCAGAATCTTAGACAAGAGAAAAAACCCACTTTTGTTTGTGGGGTGAGGTTCTTAACAGCATTAGTCACACCATGAACATGTCCACACGTTCAGGAAGTCATGATGGATCACACTGTTGGCATTAACCTTTTAAAAGCTGTATAGTACTTTGATATGGTATGCATTTTGTTGTCAAGATAGTTTATACACTACCAAACAGTTGCGATGTTTATACACTACCAAACAGTTGGTATGATACCTCAATTCAGCCGATGGGAAAAATCTCACTAGGCCTGTTTAATAAATGAATTTTGACTACAAAGAGTATTGCACATTAGAGCACTCTGCAGTCTCTAAAGGGTTAACGTAGGGGCTAGGCTTCAGCTCACCTAACTGCCTGCACTAGTGATTCCCATTGCCTTCTATTAGCTCTGAGCTGCAGCTGACCGCCAACTGATTCAAACAAGAACTGCTGAGTAAAAGTGTTTTTCTGTGCATGGGGTAGAAAAAGTGACAGGTGGCTGCCCCAGGGTTCATCTCTGACATGGCAGCATTTAATCTTGACAGTGGCAATTTGAAAGGCCTCTACCCTCGATCCTTTACCCAGTGTGAAACTACTATTATGGTACACTTCCTTCTTCCGTTTTTTCTTCTTGTTGTACAAATTGGGGGCAGGTAGGGACGAGGGTGATTTTAATTTCAACTGAATTAGAAAGTGACTCATCATTTCTCATGTATCCATCTATAGGAACGGGGAATAGTATTATCAGTTACCATGACATTCATTACAAAACATACCTGATCTTAACACTATTCAGGGGCAGACACTAACTTTTTCAGCTGTGGGCCACCCGGGCCCGTAGCTCTAGAAAACTACGCGCCCGGACAAAGATCTGCGGGCAAATGGTCAAAATTATGTTTTCTTTAAGAGAAAAAACATGTATATTTCTGATTGTTCTATGAAAGACTGAAATCAATATGATTGATTCGGGCACATTTCCCTCTTTCCAACGATATATTGCATATTGCGGGCCCGGAGCAATAACTACGGGCCATTGGCTCCCGGGCCAGCGTTAGTGTCTACCCCTGCTATTTAAATTCTCACGTCACTAGACCCTTGTTTCTCTTGTTACTGTCAGTTGTCCCCAGTCAGCTATGACCTGTGTGACATTCACCGGTTACCGGCACAGACCCTGGGGAAGAGGATATAAGTAGTCACCTCTGATGGGGGCAAGTGGTCTCAAACTTAAATAGCCAGGGGCCAGACTATCACTACCAAGCAGCTGTAACAGAGTGTTGCCAATAATGCTGTAAAGAAGATTTACATTTGCAGCAAGACTGGTGAGTTGGGATTCAAGAACAAATTTAGAGGTTGTAAAAAGGGTTTTCCTCTTCCATTAAATCAGATTCTCCATGCTTCATATCTACCTCTATCCATCTATCTAAGCTAGACAGTCATACATTTACAGGGATAACAAATGATACAATGAAGTGTAACTAGATGTCTTGATTAGATTCATTGATCCAAACAGTCTCCTCTGTATAATTATGGTGTTTCCTTCAGAACTGTATGAGCATGATTACGTATAGCTGGGAGCATTATTAATTACACAGAGAGTAGTACCAGTCTTAGGCTAATCCCCATGGCAGAGTGAGCAGTCTCTGGGAGAGGATTGTATCATAGGATTGTCTCCAAGGTTGCTAATCCACTCTGTAGGAAGATTCTCTCTCCAAGCAACAAAAGTTCGTCAGAGGTCTGAGGCTGTTTTCCTGTAATAATCCTCAGCTAACTAAGTGTGAGATTTTCTCATAAATGAAAGAGAAGCTGAAACTGTGTACATATATAACTATGGCATAATACTAAGTATATCCAATGAAGAATTTGTGTCAATTTACTTATATATGATTCATATACTGCAGTTACACCCTGTAAGATCTCCATGTTTTGCTCTAAGTGTGACTGTGGGTTCACAGAAAGACTCATGTATTTAATGAGCAGTGTATATATATATATATATATATATATATATATATATATATATATATATATATATATATATATATAATGGATTCTCCCAAATAGAGAAAAGTCAAGTAAAATCTCAGAGACTTATAGCGCCCTGGTGCAAGCCTAGGCATTAGGACTTAAATAATTGGTATTACGAAATCCACTTTCAAACATATATAGCCTATCCCCTTACTCAGCAGAAAGCATTTATCCAGTGACCTCTGGCAGTTGTCTATTTCCTGCCCAACCTGAAAGGTCATGTGACCAGCTGGAGAGGGGGACATCCTGCCTCCTGATGGTACAAGTGGCCTCTACAGACCCAATTACCTGCTGACACTCGAAGGCACTGGGGGGCATTAGGAGACTAGGCTCTTCACACCTGGTGTCATGTTGTAACTGGTCTGTTCATAGAAGGGATAAAACGGGGTTTTACCTTTTAAGGATGGCAAAATGCCTTAATGCATCATGCCCTTCGTCATCATGACGCATGACTGTAGCCCTGGCCTGCATTCAAGCATCATGCTGACCCTACAAGGTTGAGACACTCTGATACGGTTGGCATGATGCACTGATGCAACACTGACAAGTAACTCACCAGGGCTGCATTTGTACATGATGGCAACAAATGTAATTGTTTAGTGACAGGCCTCCTCAAAGGGTTAATTTGTGTCCGGCAGTGGCGGATCCAGGATTGTCTAGAGGGGGGGGCCCAAACCTGGCCAATCTGGAATAACTGTCTTTTTCCCGTGAGCGAAGCGCAGCAGCCATACACGAGGACTATGATTTTGATGGTCTAGATTTGAAATGGTGCATTCTCACAGATTTTAGCACAGAATATTTTTCTCCTTTTTTTTGGGGGGGGGGGCCAAGGCCCGTCGGGCCACCCCCCTGTATCCGCCAATGCTGAGTGTCCCATCATCAGTTTTTTAATGCTAGTTTCTACCTCTATCAATTTGTCACACCTTCTTCTTACCTGTGCATACTCACTTGGTACAGCTTTGTTACATTTAGTGGCCTACATACAAAACTCTGTTTACCTGCATATCCTACATCCAGTTTTTATGCTGAACAGAAAAGGTTTTATCACTGTGTTATTGATACAAACAAAACATAGAGGGGAACGCTGTAAAGGTCACAATGTGCACACAGACATTGCCTTTGTCCATGAAATGGTTGTTTTATAATTGACTAAAATGTATCAATGTTTGGGTACAAGTAGCTGTTTTTTTGTATTTGCTGTGGAGAAAATATTGCTGCAAAAGGGCAAATCCTTTAAATGCCAACATCCTTACATTGTTTGGAGATAATGAAAATGAGTTGAGAAGGTGTTGCTCAAAAAAATTGGCACCATGTTGACTTCCTCCCTTTTCCTTGTGGGGAGGGGGTAGGATGGGGTTGCAGATACACCCGGCAATCCCTGTAGGCTGTATACTGATGGATCAGGACATGGTCTTAGGTGGATAACTGGGTGTCAGGTGCCTCCAGCCAGGCTCCACCTATTTCCTTTAGGACGTAAAGACGTAGTAAGCCTGGTCTTACAGTCGATAGAGCATCATAGAGTTATAGCAATATGGTTTAGAAAAGGGGTCTACTTTTCGCAATATGACAGTATTCATAGCAGTGATGGACGAGTGTGATCTAAGGAAATATATATGAAAATGTCCTGTTCCCCTCATATGGCGTGAGCACCCCAGCCCACTAACTACGTTGTGTATTTACTTGCAAGAATATTCATGCTTTGCCCCCTTTTGATGCCTAATCGCGTATGTCCCTCAATACTAATTTCCCCCCTTTATGCTCCAGGTGAGTAACACGCTGGACATGTGGACATGTATCCACAGTCTGCATGCGGGTAGGATTTATCAAGACAATCATGGTGCATCTGACTCATAAACTAATAATAATAGTGGTATACCGCTAAAAAATCAGTTGTGTATGACTTTTCTTTTTCATACTTAACAGGACCCACAGTGTGGCATTTTTTGGGTTGGCTCTGCAGAATGCACCTGATGAATGCCTCACATGGTTCATACAGCCCCCATGTGATGGCTCCAACTAACCTATGGTTTATGGTCCTTGGCTATGATTTATTGTTTAGTGAATGTTGGGGCTGTACCGCACAGTATTGGGAGTTAACAGTGTGGTGCCTCAGCATGTTTACTGAGACGTGCCCCATGTAGTCCACACGTCCCCTGTCCCACGTGGCTCCTCAGTCTCCCTAACTACACCCCTACACCCCTACATCAACCCCTACCAGATACAGACTACTGACTGCACTCATTCACAGACCATTACCTTCCTTCCCAAACTGCACAGTGAACCAGCCACAGGCTGCAGCACTGTGTAATCAGTCGCCCTTCTAATTCTTCCTACATGACACAGTAAACCTCCATGGTATGCTAAAATATAGCCTTTATTTTCTATAGAACATTGTAAACTACTATTGATAAAGTATTCCTCTCACATATGTAGGCAGAGAGCACATAGTGTGTAATAAATAATTGTTTGTCAAGAGCAATTAACGAGAGAATGTTTCAACAATAGAGTAAAGGAAAATGATATCGATGACACCTTCACTTTGTTGGAAACGATTATTTACAATACATATCTATTTCTGATAATTGCCAAATATCTCTACCTTATTATTTCATGTGATCCTAAGGCCTTTACTTTCTGGGTAAATGGTGTTCTTCAAGCTGTACATGCTCTACCTACAATATGTATACTGAGCAGCTCACATAGTTCTGTGCAGCCCCTGGCATGCTCCACCATCCATCACTAAGTCCCCCTAGACATCAGCCATACCTGCTGAGACTTAGCAAGAAAGCCCTACATGACCTTGGATTGTTGTACAGCCATAGTGTGTGTCGAGGCTGCCTGTGAGTCTAACCTTGTATACTTCATTTATTTAGATGTGTTGTGTAAAGCCATCATTTTACTGTCTCATTTGGAAGTAGCAAAAAAAAGACTTTGTCTCATTTTAGAAATTGCATTTCCAGTCTGCGGTAACCTGATTTCATGCCTTGGACTATTTGATCGATATGATGACATTAAAGGGTTAAACAGAGCAACTCACACGTACTGCAGCCCTTTGTATGTGCCACCATCATTCACAAAGTCCCACAAGACCTTCCGTGCTAAGTCCCATGTTGAGACGTCAGAAACAAGGCCTCAGGCTCTGTGTTTATGATGAACAATGCCGTAGGAAAGGGTGCCTTTTCAGAAAAGATATTAATAAAGCTTTAGAAATGCATTGAAATATTCTAAAGTCAATATAATCACAACTCTATTCACATTTTCTTTTTGTATGAGGTTGTATTTTGTCTGTCCGGCTCTGCAGCTTAAAAGTTGGCTCTTAAATTCCATATGAGAACCCTACAGATACAATTGCTTCTTCCCTATAGATGTAGATATATTGTACATACCAATACAACATTACCCATTTGCATGGATGATAAATAATATATAACAATGTAACAAGATTTTTTATTAGATTCTTGATTCTCTTGTGAACAGTGTTTCCTTGAGAGCTGTCGGATTATGGATGGCTGAGAAGACCATGGATTATATAGAGAGTATTCCAGTATCTGCCAGATCCAATCGCTATGAGAGAGTGAGTGCTGGAGGAATTGCCTTAAGGATAGGTTTGTCTCTGGCTGTGGTAATCCTATCTGCAAACAGATTCCTCCTCCAAGCATGGCAGACTAAGGACCTATGTGCATGCATGTCTAATCCGGTCTGTTTACTGCAGACAGAGATCTCCTTAAGGAGGGAAAGGGAAGGGAAGAATAAGTAAGAAGACTATAAAATCTAAATCAGGCTACTTGTGAACAGTGAGTTATGTACAGGAAATCAGTGAAAATGTGGTATGTACAACCAATATCATGCATCTTGCCAGCATGGTACAGTACCTCTGAATAGGTGTCATGACAATACAACACAGTTCAATATTCATACTTCCTGTACACATGCATCCCAACATCCGGGCCCAAATGAAAAATAAAATGTCCAGATTTGTATAGCACAGAGAAAAGTTCTGATATTGGTTAATTGTTAACTAAGAAATATAGATATAAGTGTGTAAAAAGTAGTTGCCCTGTGTTCCTTTATTAAAAGGCTTGGTTAAGATGAACATACATTGACAGATATGCTGGTTTTGAGGCAAGGTTGAGAATTTAACGACTGTCAAAGCTTTTAGTATTGAGGTCAGTGCCCAGACATCCATCCCCTTCCCTGGGAGTAAAAACATGTTGTCAACAAACTTTCTAATTTGCTTCCACAGATTGAGGCAAAGCCGTCATTTCAAGATGCTTTACATCAACACTAACCACCTCCTACTTGTAAAAGGCAAAATGACCTGATCCTAAAAGCCTCTTCTTATGTTGTTTTAATCAACTTTGAATTGCATTTGATGACATCAGTAGTATAGTATGTATCGGAACGGGACTATGGTTAACTACTGTTTATTACTCAATCGATATGCAGCCAATCAGAGGCCGCCATTTGGTCACGTGACCCGTTGCCATGGTAACGTGACCTACTTAGGGCTCTCAGCCAATCAGAAGCCAGCATTCTGGGTGACCTACTGACCTACTTAGAAGCTCTCAGCCAATCAGAGGCCGGCATTCTGGTAACCATGGTAACGTGACCTACTTACGTCACATGACCTACTTAGGCTCAGCCAATCAGAAGCCGGCATTCCGGTAACTAGGGTAACGTGACCTACTTAGGGTTTTGTTTGTAAACAACACCACGTGGCTCTCTTGTTTGTAAACAACACCACGTGACACGTGACTGTTTGTAAACAAACAACTTATATATAGAAAATAAACACAACAAGTTCGATGTTATGTTAAAATTATATTTTCAAAAAAAAGCACATCTGTTATAGCGTCTATGTGTAACTACGCGCGCTCTCATTCAAACACTATAACACTATCATACCGTAGCAGCAGCAGGTAGGACCGGAAGAAAAGCAAGCGCACGAGCAGAAGCGACGACACCATTTGCACCATCCGGCCGTCGCGTTGGTAGCCCTACTACCCGTCGCGCGTTCAACTGGAGGTTTAAGAGTGACAAATGACGATTCTTTGTCGACGCGACTGCTAACATCAGCAGCATCAGCAGCATCGGCAGCATCGGCAGCAGCATCGGCAGCAGCATCGGCAGCAGCGGCAGCAGCCTCGGCAGCAGCGGTAGCAGCAGCAGCAGCAGCGGTAGCAGCAGTAGCGTGAGCATTAGCAACAACAGCAGCAGCGACAGTAGCAAGGGCGGCAGAGCGGGCACTAGCAGCGTTATCAGCGGCGACATCGGCAGCCGCAACAGCATCAGCAGCAGCAGCGTCGGCATCGGTGGCATGAGTAGCTGCATCGGCGGCAGCAACAGCAGCAGTCACAGCCGCAGCGGCAACAACAACAACGTCATCACAACCAGCGTCACTAACAGCCGCAGTAAATGCAGCAGTAGCACGCTGAGCAGCACTAGCAGCAGCAGTAGCAGAGGCTACAGCATCAGCTTCACATTCGCGCGCCGCTTCGTCATTCCGCTTCATGTCACGGTAGCAACTTTCCATCACGGGGATCTGCAAATTGAGGCGCGGTGCTGGTGGTGGTAGTAGTAGTAGTAGTAGTAGTAGTAGTAGTAGTAGCGTGAACGATGATGACGATGCCGAATACGGTTTCACTCCCCCTTATATACCCTTAATCCCCCCTTTTTTCAAGCCACCGGCCAGCTGCCCCCTCACGGCAGGTCTTTAGATCAGCCTTAAGTCGCTTACTACGTGGCTCATCATCCCTCTAATCGCATTTTCCAGCCACCGGCCAGCTGACTGCTGACGACAGGAGAGGGTGATTTGTTTTTCTTTAGATTTAAGCCGCTTACCACACGCGCACCCTCTAGTCACAGACAGAGTGACAGAAAGGGAGGGGGTCGCTTTGTTCACGCTACCTGTAGTTGTTTTTCGATACACACGCTGAGCCCATGACCCGCTAATCCTTTATACAGGTAACACGCGTTCAACTAATTACTCTATTGTATGACAGTCGGTACACGGATTTAATTTTAAACCACCTTCCCATCGGGATCCATGTCTGGCGGGGTGGAAGGATCCAGCTGAAAAGCGTGATTAGGGCTGTTGTTTCTCTTATGATAGCAGCAGGTCAGCATGCGACAGCTGAAAATGTCAGACTCGCCGCTCCTATAAAAGACTGAGATGCGTCTCTCTTTCCACACACCCTTCTACCATCGCCGCCGACACCGCCACCGCCGGCCAGCCGACCGCCGCCACCGCCTGCAGTCACCGCCATCACGCCAGCAGGGAATTTCGAGCTGAGTCTGCTTATTGCTTATTTTTTTTCTTTGAGCTTTTTGTTTTTTTAAATTTTTATTTTCACTCAGTCTTTTTTGTTTCGGAGGAAAGAAATATGGCGCTGCAGAGGGCGCGAGTTTCTAAAAGACGGACAAGCGAACAAAGTGCCCTCCTCAACTGCCCGGCTATTTTTTTATCTCAAAGGAGAGAGCGTCACGTAGTTGAGGTTCACGCTTCTCTTGAAGCGTACCGAATTCTCGAGAAATGCAAAGCTGAGCGCCATCGTCGTTATACAAGAGCGGAAAAGGAAAACGTAGCGACATGGCCGAGAGCCGTCTTCTCAGAACAGTATTTACTCTACCATTGCATAACAGCCGCTCTCAGCGCCCCCACTCGTTGGGCGTTTCATGAAAAGAAAGAGCGCCGCTACTCTCCTCACCCTGCCTCCTCTTATAAAGTGAGAATAAGCGCTATGAAACGATTCGACAAGCCGATCGGTTTCTTGGGAGCGACTGCAGCTCCCACTCGGTGGGCGCGCGTTGTGGCCGACGTGAACACGGTCTCTAAACGTTTCGACGTCGTCACTTGTTATCCCGCATATTGCAAAGCAGCCGAATTGAAGAAGATAGGGACGCACCATTTCAAACCATACGCTCCAATATGTATTTGTCACCGCCGCGCTCACACGCCTTATTGCTTTTTCGAGACAATCGTGTCACAACACAGAAATAGAAAAAAAAGCGGCAAAGCGACGAGCTTTGCCTAAATGATCAAAAAAATAATAATAATAATAATAATTAATCTCCTCCTCCTCCTCCTCCTCCTCCTCCTCCTCCTCCTCCTCCTCCTCCTCCTCTTCTTTTTTTTAAAACAAATAAATATTTGTATCAGACTCCTCTGGAGTCTGATACAAACATTTATGACTATTGAGTGAAAATAGAATTCTATCGCAAAAAAAAAAAAAAAAAAGTCACTTCTGCCGCCGCTACTGTGACACCGGCCGGTATCAATAAAAAGGTCGGCTGACTTTTCACCACAACCATTCACTACCGACCGTTCGAGTGAGAAACACAGCAGACAGTCAGACACACAACCGCTCTCTGACGCGTCCTGAAAAAAAACAAAAAATGTCGAGTAGTAAAAGCAAACTCTTCACAGAAATTCATTTCGACGCTCGACTACAAGGACCCTTTAGTTGTATCATTAGCGGTCCGTTGGGTTGTGGAAAATCGCGCTTGGTGGATCAATTTCTGAGCGAGGTGAACAATTTGGTCACGCCGCCGGTGGAAAAGACTTTTTACCATTACGGCGAGTGGCAACCTCTGTTTGAAAAAATGCAAAATCAGTACGGTGTGGAATTCAGAGAAGGTCTTCCTAGCAAAGAGTCTATAGCGGGAGACGTGGAAGTAGCAGAAGACGCTTTACGACCACACACTTTACTGATATTGGACGATCTGATGAGCAGTTCCAATCAGCAAGTGGTAGCCGACATCTTTACTAAATACTTGCATCACTGGAACGTGAGCGTCATATATATCACTCAGAACCTATTCCAGAAATCACCCGACTTTCGAACTATGAGTCTGAACGCTCACTACATGATCGTTTTCAAGAACCCGCGCGACATGGGGCAAATAGCTAGTCTGTCTCGCCAGGTGTTTCCCTCCAACGCGGCGGCCCTCTCTAGTATATTTACCCATGAACTCAAGCGACCTCACTCATACCTCCTTCTGGACTTCAAGCAGTCAACACCTGACGATCTGAGAATACGCTCCTCTTTGACGTCCATACACTCTCAGCTAGTATTCGTACCGCTAGACAAAAAAAAGAACAAGAGAAAGCAGTAGCAAAAATGTCTTCTCATCTACTCGAAAGACACTTTGGTACTCTCAAGCACTTAGCTAAGTGCTCGCCAAAGGACTGCTGGCATCTAATAGACTCTGGAAGCGACGATCTGATCGCAGCGTTGAGTGAGATCTGTCACAATTTACTGGTAGGGAACATCTCGCTCAGCGACAAACAACTGGACAAGCTTCGAGAATCGGCTGACGTGTTGAGGGAGGTCGGCAAAAAATCTACGCCCATCAAGAAAAAGAGACGCGTCTTGGTACAAGAGGGAGGTTTCCTCATTCAGGCTCTCATAGGGATGGCCTTACCGCTTATAAAGAGCATTCTCCGTATATGAGACACCTCATTCGACACCTACTCGCCGACAGTACCACCACTACCGCCACCGCCAGCGTCATCGCCACCGTCGTCCCCATGACGGACTCAGAGCAGCAACAACACTACAAACGCTTAGCGCTCGTGGATCCTGAGACGCTCTACAAATCATCACGAGCAGGTCTACTTCATCATGTGCCCGCTGCTGCTACTACTAGCTGCTGCTAGTACTTCTACTGCTCCAAACCTTCCTCCTCTTCCTGATGAGCGTACTGAAAAGAACGAGAGTTCCGCTCCTGCCACCGCCGCCCGCCTACCTGCCGATATGGCCTATTACCAAAAGCAGGCAGAACAGTCCCTTCATCCCGACGCGGCCTTGCACCAGGTGCTACAGTTTATCTACAGGGACTTGGACTTAGTGTTGAACGATCCCACTTTGGAATCGCGCGAGAAAATGTTGAAATACCGAAGGTTGTTGAATAGATTGCAATTTTTTCTCGCGAATCCCAACAACAGCAACATCTCTTCGTCCTACACTTCTTCGCCCCCGGCTCACCTCCGTCAGTCTGCTGAAGAAGCCAGCGCGTCCCTACTTGAGCGGTTGGTGAACCAAGTTCCCAAGAGGAATCGCACCCGGACCTTGGCGCTGTACAAACAATTGGAGAAATCCGGTGTGGTCAAGTGGAACGAGGACGGTGCGGTGCGCGAGATGTCGGGTCGGAGAATACCACCTGAGCATCGCATCAACATAGTGGACTTACTGAACGACGCCGCCAGGTTCAGGAAGACAGCGCCCAGACCGGCGGGCTACTCTCCGTTCACAAAAGCGCTGCGCGAAGCAGTTCCCACAGACTCCTTGATCGGAAACCATCTGTATAAAGCGAGCGGCCCTGGCCAAAGCTTGGACACACGGCTTGCTGACAGAGGTCGGAAACGACCGAGCTTCGACTCGGAAGAAGGAGAAGCAGCAGCAGCAGCAGTAGCAGCAGCAGACTCTTCTCTCCAGGTTGACGATCAATCCTCTGATGACGAGGAGGGCAGTGAACTTTTCCAAACTCCGACTTCCTATAGGAGCGCGGGGAGTAAGAAAAGGAAAGGGCGCAACCGCCTAGCGGCGACGTCGTCATTCACGCCCTCAACAGGTCGACGATGGGCAAACCAGTGAAGAGACTGACCAAGAAGGAAAAAGAAAAGAAGCGCGTAGTAGCTAGATATACCGACGTCAAAGCGCCCTCCAGTTTCACTAGCGTGACTAAACTCCAGAAACATCATTTTCGCCACCTAAACCCGGCCGTCATCCGAGATGCTTTAGTGTCGCTGGACGCCTACACTAAACATAAACCCATTCGGAGAAAATTCGCAAGGAACAAGACTATAACCGGTGCAATCGATCAGCAGTGGCAGATAGATCTGATGGACATGCAGGCTTTGGCGTCTCACAACGACCGCTTCCGGTACGTGGTGACGGGGATCGACGTTTTCTCTAGGTACGCGTGGGCCGTTCCCATTAAATCCAAGAGCGGCGCTGATGTTACCGAGGCCTTCCGAAAGATGACAGACACTGGGGAGAGATGACCGCGCACTGTTCAGACAGACAAGGGGAAAGAGTTTTTGAACAAGATCTTTCAAGATCACTTGAAGAGCGAGGGCATAGAGTTTTTCACTGGCGAGAACGACGACATCGAAGCTAGTCTAGTGGAGCGCTTGAACCGCAGTCTGAAGGAGAAGCTGTGGCGTTATTTCACACACAAGCGCACGTATCGCTACGTAGACGTACTGCACCATGTAGTGTCTTCTTACAATCGCACTCACCACAAGACGTTGAAAATGGCGCCGGCTCAAGTCAGCTCGGAAAACAGCAAAACAGTTTTCTACCGACAAGATCTCCCAACTAACAAACAAATCGACGAAATATGGAAAAAGAAGAAAAAAACAAAGACGTCCGCCGTCGACGTCATCGCTCCGGGTGACAGAGTGAGGATGTTGAGAACTAAAGGCGCCTTCGACAAAGGGTACGAGGGAAACTGGCACGAGGAAGTGGTCGACGTTGCTAAGACGTTGGGAAGCAGAGGGTTCGAGCTGAAAGACGACAAGGGCGAGGAGATAAAAGGCGTCTTCTACCCGGAAGAGGTTCAGAAGGTGTACAAGAGTCGTTACGACAACAACTACCTGATAGACGAGGTGTTGCGCCGCAAGACCGTCGACGGTAAAGAGTTAGCTTTCGTACGTTGGTTAGGTTACGACGACAAGTTCAACGAGTGGATCCCCGTCAAAAAAATAACGTAGAAAAAAAAAAAAAAAAAAGATGAACATCACTCTACCTAGCAACAGCTCTATGGAGTATTATCCTGACAACAGCTTGACGTCTTTCCGAACTCACTTCGACTCGCCGCTCCTTCTGCCCGAAGCGTACGAAGCGGCTCTGACTGAGATCGTCCTCCCTACAGAATGGACTAACGTGCACGACGACGACTTGATCATCGTTGTTCCTCTGCGCACCAAGGGTTCGCTAGAGGAGGCGATCAAGGTTTTAAAAGACACTAAATTCGCCGAAAGAAGAAAACCGCAGGTAGACTGGAGGGGAATGAAAAACGCGAACGGTCTGAGCAAGCTAACGTTCAGCTCAAAATACCCGCTGAGCTGGAAGGAAGCGAGCTATGTAACGGTGGAAGAGATATCAGACACATCGGAAGAGCAGCGATTGAAACCGGAAACAAAAAGGTTCAAGAAAGAGGTCGACTTGAGACAGACGAATGCCGTATACAAGCAGTTCTTGTCCCCGGCGGTGAAGAAGAAGGCGATCAGCGATCAAGCAAGACAGATGATCGAAGAGATGGAGAAAGCCATGGGAGTGCGCAGTTTCATGCCAAACATATTCGAGATACCTCCTATTTTCACCGGAAGCAACCACACCCTAGTCAAACGCTTGAGTGAGACGTTGCGAGATGACAGACTAGAGGGCGCCAGCTTCTTGCTCAAACCGATGGGGATCTTATCGTACGACTCCAAGACGAAACGCGTCACCATCAAACCGCCGAGACACTGTGCTGTCCTGCTGACTCAGCATCTCGCATGCGTTCTAGGCTTCGGAGAGAAGACGTGTTTCGCATCGCCGACTACGGGCGCCTACTCAATGTATGTTTTCGGGGACGTGCACTCTGTGTACATATACACCGACATGATCCAGGAGAGACGTGTGGGCGACATGCAAGTGCCGCTGTTACGCTGCGTCGCGGTGGACAGAGGCGGAAAGCGTCGAGGTGGCGTGCAAGCTATCAGTTTTCCCCATTTGGATTATTTCCCCTTGAAATCCAAGAGGTTTACCGAGGTCGGCATCTATTTAAGAGACCGATCCGGTCATTCCATCCCATTCGGTAGAGGCGAGGTGACCGTGACACTTCATCTGAGACCTATTGAGCGCTGAAAGAGAGAAAAATGATGCGTCAACGCGTTCCGTACTTTCCACCCAGGCGCACCGTCGGCAGAGGGTACAGCGATTACTACAACGCGCAGCTGGGCAACGGCATCAACGTGTACAGCGGGCGCTCTTTCCAGAGCGGGCACGGTTTGGGCGGCGCTCTGTTAGGTCTGATGCGCTCGGCTACCCCGCTATTGAAGTCGGTGGGAAAAACGCTGCTCCGCGCCGGTGTGGGCGTAGCTAAAGATGTGCTGGCGGGTCGGACTTTAAAGAGCAGCGTGAAAGACCGAGGCGCAGGCGCTCTGAAGAGACTGGCGAGTACGGCGTTCTCGGGAGGAAAGACGACTGTCGCGTCTAAGAAAGGGTCGAAACGTCGCCGGCATTCTCCTCAGACGGGCGGTGGCTCTTGCAAGAGGGGATGTATTCGACCGGTAAGCGCCTAGGCGTTCAGGTATAAATAAAAAGACTGGAGGCGGCCGGCGTCAGTCTGTCGTCCGCGTGAAGAGAGAACACAATGGCTTACGTACACGAGAGCAGTAACGAGTGCGCGCTCTCTGAGCTCGACCTGCACACCGTAGCGCCGACTCAGACTACTATCTTAAAGTCGTCTTTCCTGGGGATAGAAACAAAAAACTCTTTAGAGGATGGAGGTAACATAAATTTCACCATCAACAAGTCGCAAGAGTACACAGACCTGAACGAGAATTACCTTCATCTGGAATGTCAAGTGCTGAAACCGAACGGAGCGGCGCTCGAGGACACCGACGCGGTAGCTCCGGTGAACAACTTGGCTCACTCGCTCTTCAAAGACGTCCAAGTCTCCATCGGCGGTTTCAAAGTGTCTGGCAACACCGAGACCTACCCTTACCGAGCTTACTTGGAAGGGTTACTCAACTACAACAAAGACGTGAAGGACGGCGTCATGAGCGCCCAGGGGTGGCATGAAGATACGCCTGGTCACTTTGACACGTTGACTAACACGAATGCGGGGTACAAAGCGCGCAGGAAGCTAATCTCCAACAAGCGCTTTTCGCTGATGGCGCGACTGCACTTTGACCTGGCTCATCAACCGAAGCTCATCGTTAGAGAGACAGAAATCAATCTCACTCTGAAACAGGCAGCGCCCTCTTTCTATCTGATGTGCGCCGCTGACGGAGGCTACAGCTTGAAGATCTACAAAGCAAAGCTCTACGTGCGACGCGTGTTGGTGGCGGACGCTGTAGCGGAAACGCAAGAGAGAGCGGTGATAGAACACGGACCCTTCGACTACCCGGTGAACAGAGTGGAGGTGACGACGTACGCCATCCCTCAAGGTAACAGAGATCACAGCTACACGCACTCCAACACAGGCCAGCTTCCCAAGTCGATGATGATTTGCTTCCTAGACCACGACGCCTTCAACGGTAGCTACACCAAGAACCCGTTCGAGATGAAGCATTACGACATCAGCTCGCTTCAAGTGATAGTGAACGATCAGAAAGTGCCGAACGACGCCTACGTGCCCGACTTTAAGACCAAAGCGGCCGTGAGAGAGTACTTGGCGCTACACACGGAAACGGGGATGTACGAGGGCGCGCGCTCCTGCGGTATTTCATACGATCAATTCCTGAACGGTTACACGGTGTTCCCCCTCGATTTAACCCCAGACAGATCGCACGACAGGTGTCGCGTGAACCTTATAAGAGCGGGTCAGCTGAGGGTGGAAGTCAGTTTCCGCTCCGCGCTACAAGCGACAACAACGGTGCTACTCTACTTGGTGTACGACAACGTCGTCGAGCTGACCCGAGATCGACACCCCATCACCGACTACCACATGAACTGAAGACAAGACAGCGGTACTTAGCGTATCGTATGAACACGCTTGAAATAAGCAGAGTGTTGAAGGAAAACGTTCACACAAAACATCATTTCCTGGGTGTTTTCTCTTGTGACACTATTCCGAAGCACCCTATCAAAGACACTTGTTTCGTGAGCAACACAGATCCGCAACATTTACCAGGTCAGCATCGGGTGGCGTTTTACGTGTCGAGCACGGGTGAAGTGTACTACTTTGATTCCTTCGGCTTACCGCCGCTGAGTGCGGAGTTCTTGTCTTTCGTGGAACGCTCTGCTCCGTTCAAGTGGCAAAGAAACCGCGTTCAACTACAAGACACTTCTGCTGACACCTGTGGACCTCATTGCGTTCATTTCCTAATTGAAGCATGTCGAACAAGAAACCCCAAGAAGTGCGTCATGCGCATGAGCAAAATCCCAAAGCTGAGCGACCGGACACTGAGTCAGAAGCTATCGATGATGCTGTTGTGACGGGTTGTTGCGATGGCGGCCGTTTCATGGAGGCAAAGATTCTCTGCCTTGCCGAAATGGTGTTGGATTTATCCAAAGTCGTGCAATGTCTATTGGAGAGAAGTCGTCCGGGGTGTGGTGGTGCGAGTGACGGCGGCGTGAGACTTTGCGGCCTGTTGGGTTGTTGCAAATCGAAGAAGCAAGCTAAAAAAGCATAAACTTGTGTGTTTTTTTGATTGAAATGAAAATAAAGAATAAAATGAAAAAAAAAGAAATTATCTTGTTGTGTTTTTATTTCTATATATAAGTTACATAACTTTTTTGTTTGTTTGTTTACAAACAGTCACGTGTAACGTGGTGTTGTTTACAAACAAGAGAGCCACGTGGTGTTGTTTACAAACAAACCCTAAGTAGGTCACGTTACCCTAGTTACCAGAATGCCGGCTTCTGATTGGCTGAGCCTAAGTAGGTCACGTGACGTAAGTAGGTCACGTTACCATGGTTACCAGAATGCCGGCCTCTGATTGGCTGAGAGCTTCTAAGTAGGTCAGTAGGTCACCCAGAATGCTGGCTTCTGATTGGCTGAGAGCCCTAAGTAGGTCACGTTACCATGGCTGGGCACGTGACCAAATGGCGGCCTCTGATTGGCTGCATGTCGATTGAGTAATAAACAGTAGTTAACTATAGTCCCGTTCCGATACATACTATACTACTGACATCAGATGTAAGGTCTATGAGATTTGATTAAATCTACTTCAACTTGTAGCAGGAGATTGGGGATTTAACTGGTCAATATATATACTGAAATACTACCCAGCTAAAGTATTGGCCAGCGAGCTACTTCAATTTCATGATCTAACTTGGCACAAACAAAATACATCTGATTGCTCAATACAATGGGGCTTGAGGTTGAGTACAGAAGTGACCAATCATAGGAGGATATTGGTAGAGGGAAAACATTTGACTTTAAGTGTTCTTTTTCTTTTAGGCTCACTAACTGAGAATCAGGGAAGTAGTGGCGAAGAACCTGACCCCCATCAATCTTGGTATTTTTTTCATGGTCAATATTTTCATATCAGATACTGATTTCAGCACTTATGGTGTCCTTTCTTGGACAAGATAAAAACATCAGTTCTGCTTGTGAGGAGTCACTATTGGTTGGATACTCTTCCCGGGTCTCTTAACATCATTAGTCACACTGTGCACTTGCCCACATGTTTGGAAAGCTATGATTGATCACACTGTCACTTTGGCATTAATCTTCCAAGGCTGCATAGCACTTTATTGCAACATCTGGCAAGTAACCAGAGGGTGCCAGATTGATACATTTTTTTACCTATCAGTATGATGCCTGTGCAACAGTGCTTAAGAATGCATGCTTGCATTATGGCAACTTACATAGCACATAACAAATTACATAGCACATTACAGCACTATGCTACCGGCATCTTTATAGTGTTAACATAAGGACTATGCGACCGCTCACCCTGCTTTCTGCTCCAGTAACTCCCACTAGCTCCTATTACCTTTGAGCAGTGGCTGACAGCCCGCTGATTCAGCAAAAGAACTGCTTATGAAATAAGTTGGATTTTTTTCCATGGAGGGGTAGAAAAAGTGATGTGAGGCCACCTAAGGGTTCATTTATGGCATGGCTTCATTTAATATTGGCACTGGTAATCGTAATGCCCCTACCTCCAATCTTTCACTTTATCCGAATCTTTCATTCAGGGAAGCCCGTCCGACAGCAGACACTTCTACTGCGGCTGCTGCCCCCTGGTGGTGCCTCCTGGTGGTGCCCCCTGGTGGTGCCCCCTGGTGGTGCCCCCCGGTGGTGCCCCCTGGTGGTGCCCCCTGGTGGTGCCCCCTGGTGGTGCCCCCTGGTGGTGCCTCCTGGTGGTGCCCCCCGGTGGTGCCCCCTGGTGGTGCCCCCTGGTGGTGCCCCCTGGTGGTGCCCCCTGGTGGTGCCTCCTGGTGGTGCCCCCTGTTGGTGCCCCCTGGTGGTGCCCCCTGGTGGTGCCCCCCGGTGGTGCCCCCTAGTGGTGCCCCCTGGTGGTGCCCCCTGGTGGTGCCCCCTGGTGGTGCCCCCTGGTGGCGCCCCCTGGTGGTGCCCCCTGGTGGTGCCCCCTGGTGGTGCCCCTGGTGGTGCCCCCTGGTGGTGCCCCCTGGTGGTGCCCCCTGGTGGCGCCCCCTGGTGGTGCCCCCTGGTGGTGCCCCCTGGTGGCGCCCCCCGGTGGTGCCCCCTGGTGGTGCCACCTGGTGGTGCCCCCTGGCGGTGCCCCCTGGTGGTGGTGGTGCCCCCTGGTGGTGCCCCCTGGTGGCGCCCCCTGGTGGTGCCCCCCGGTGGTGCCCCCTAGTGGTGCCCCCCGGTGGTGCCCCCCGGTGGTGCCCCCTGGTGGTGCCCCCTGGTGGTGCCCCCTGGTGGTGCCCCCTTAGTAGTAGTCCCTAGTAGTGCCCCCTAGTGGGAAGGCGGGTAAATGGAAGGAGCTGTTCTGGGGTGTATGGGGTAACAGGGGCTTATAAGGGTCAAGGTTAAAGCCCTGAATCAGCATGTTCGCTTGTCCCACTGGGAGGGGTCGGACAACACCTCATTTTCTGGTCAGTAGCGTTGGAGCTGGGGGAGATCTCAGTAGGGGGGCATGGTGGGAGGAAGGGGTGACTGTCACAGGTCAAGGTTGGAGAATGGGAGGGGAGATCACAGTAAGAGGAGAGGTAGTGGGCATTGGGCAAGGGATGAGTGTAACAGGTTATAGGTGGGAGGGTGGGGAGGTAGTTGAGATCTAAACAGGAGAATGTAAGCAGGAGCAGGAGGGGGTGGCGGTAACAGGTTAAGTAGATGCTCTCAAAAGCCAACATGACCCTCTTTCTTTTCTGGCCCTTTAATGTCCCTCACATCCTCTCCAATTTTCTTTATTGTCTCTCATGCCCCCACTCACATCATCACAGCCTTTCCTCAATGTAAAACAATGTTATTTTTTCTTCCCCCTCCCCTTCCCAGGCCCATATTGCATCCTCATAATTGTCACTTCCTTCATAACCTTCCCCTATTCTAAGTCTGAGCCTCCATATAAAAAGACAATAGTGTTTCCCCTAAGGACCCCATGTAACAGGCCTTTGGATATTGTCCATCTTCATCCGTTATCTGGTCTCCATTGTCATTTCCGTGATTTCCGATTATCCCCTCGTTCATTCGGGGAAGCAGTCTCCAGGGAGACCTGCTTTATTTGGCTATCGGCAGAAAAAAATAGATCCGAGTAAAAAGTGGCTTTTGCTGCTTCCACATTGCTCCATAGTGACTTGTTTTACATTGGTTGCTTGTATCTTAAACCCAACATGCATATTTTCGTTACACACCGAGTTGCTACCCAAGGCACATCTTAGGTGGAATAATGTATTTGTCTTCTAATTTGGCTCTAAATATAATCAAAAGTAGAAACTCCTCTACTCCTCAGAAATGTAATGAATAAGATAATCTTAGGTTGATTTTTATTTTTCAAGTACACAATGTATTTGTGCTCATACTGCTTTTATACACATAAGTCCCTATTACAGAAATGGGTCCCCTGCCCTAGTTTTCTCTTTATTTCATTCATTTAAAAATACCTAGACATTTTGAAAACAAGCACATTGTGGAACTGAAAAATAAAAAAGCAACCCCAAATATTCTTTTAATTCATTTTTAAAGGCCCAGTGCCCCTATATATAGCTGAGTACCTGTCCTGACTCCGCTCCGACTGTTACTGGACTGCAGTAAGAGCTGTGGGTTTAAGAGACGAGCAAAGTAGGATCTCCCTTTATCATCTCCGCTGAAAGCAGAGATCAGCTTGGGCCAGAGGTATAGAGTGAGAAGAAAATGCTGGGAGAGTGGAGGTGTCAGTGACCAGAATGATGAACCTGTCTGTGTGTGGGGGAGGGAGGAGGGTCTGTGTGAGTAAATAATGTCAGGAATATTCTGAATATTCCCTTATCCCTGATTCAGGTTGTGCCAGTTAATCTCTACTACAGTTTGCGTGGTCTCAGTGTGGTCTGGGGGTTGATGCATCACTTTGTTTTTACCCAATGTTATATAACTCTAGGTAGGATTGGACCAGTTGTTGAATAGTTATCCCTTCTTCTTTCTTCTTCGTATATCAATATTTCAGGTTAAAAAATCGTCGGTTCATGAAGTTCAATCATGCATATAAATGTACATATAGAGGCACTGAGAACAAAGCATTTCACACCTCTTGTATACTGCATACAGCTGGTGGTAAAAACAAGAATTGCGGTTGTTGACTCGTAAAAAATGCCTCAGGCATTTTTATTCGCGGCAACAACCGCAATTCTTGCATTCGAAGAAACGTAATGTCTACATGGTTGGTATGTTTGAAGGGAACCCATTCAAGACACCAAATAAGCAGGACCCTGAAGGTGTTATCAGGGGGAAGGATGATATCATTTCAAATATAAATTCATGTCCATGTTAGGGGGTAAGGAAATGTGTGTTGCTAGGCAGATAAACAATTATATTAGAAAAGATGTTGCTAGACAAACAGCTGTATTAACAACAAACCAGTAGACCCATTGAATTCTGTGGGTCCATTTTTTATTTGGGGGGGGGGGGGGTAGATATGATTATAATCAACCTCAGGACCATGAAAATGGGTGTTGCTAGGCAGATATATCATAAGAATAGCTGTTGCTAGGCAACCAGCTGTATTAGCAACAAACCAATCGAACAATTGAATTCTTTGGGTCCATTTCAGGGGGGTAGGTATGATTATAATCAACCTCAGGACCATGGACATGTGTGTTGCTAGGCAGATAAACAATTAGAATAGTCGTTGCTAGGCAACCAACTGTTTTGGCAACAAACAAATAGACCCATTGCATTCCTTGGGTCCATATTAGGGGGTAGGTATGATGATAATCAACCTCAGGACCATGGAAATGTGTGTTGCTAGGCAGATAAATAATAAGAATAGCTGTTGCTAGGCAACCAGCTGTAATAGCAACAAACTAATAGAACCATTGAATTCCTTGGGTCAGTATTAGGGGGGGTAGGTAAAATTATAATCAACCTCAGGAACCATCAAAGGTTGATTTATATTATTGTTATCACATAGCATAAATTTGTGTTGTGACTCCTTAATCCAAGATGACGGCACAATCCAAAATGGCGTTTGGACTTCTGGTAAAGTGCAAACATCATATACCTTGTTCTGGTGGTGCCTAGTGGCACCACCAGGTGGCTAGGCCACCACTTCGGCATAATCAAGTTATAGGCTTTGTACCAAGCTGTAGGGGTTTCCCACCAAACTACAAAGGTCATGTGACTAGCTGGTTTTGTTAACATCCTGCCTGCTGCTGGTACTTGACATGTCACCTCTGTACAGACCCAATTACCTGCTGACACTTGAGGTACCAGCGGACATTACCAGCCACGGCCTCACACCTGGTGCTGTGTTCTGTCTGGTTCCCTCAGTTAATGGGGTAAGATGGGATTTGGAGGTCGAGGTAGTTAGATTTAACTAAACTATCAGAGTTCCTGTGCTAGCTATCTACCTCTTTCCATCTGTATCTCTTCTCCGATATATGTCTCTGCATCCCACCTCTCCCGTTGTATGTCTCTCGCCATATGTTTCTCTTCCTCTATACCTATCTAATTATAAAGAGTGACCTCAAGTTGTTAACTTGACTGTTTTTTATGGTGACAATCAATGGGACATCAAATTTAAACACTTAAAATGTTTTCTTCTTAACTTTAATCCAGAAAAGTATTGGGATAGCAAACAAATACCCAGTCACATCAGACAACGAAGAACAGCAAAAACCATCATTCCATATACAGACATCACACTTCAGTCTCTTCCACCCTGGACCAGGATAGCATTGATCCTTTGGACTAAATGTGATAAAGATCACAGATTAACACCCTCTCCACCTCCTAAACACGCTTACCAGCCCTGAACTCCAAACCATACCTTATGAGCCCCGAACTAACCCCGGAGTCCTACCCGAATTGATGTGTATATACCATCGGTAACAGAGTGATTGGACTGCAGACATTAGTGTATGTTTTATTCCTATACGTGGGGTTGTTGGATACTTAGAAACACAACGGGAACAAGCTATGTCATCAATAGTGCTGCTCAGTCTCTGTAACAAGTAAGAGTTCTGCTACCACTGCCAAATCATCTGGTATATTCTGCGACCCTCCTCACAACCCCACCAGTCAATCCCCAGCTGCCCCAACTCTCTCAGCTCCAACTCTCTCAGCCCCACCTCCCGGCTTATTAGGCAACACAAGATGGCCCCCTTCATCACGTGCGGGAACAAGGCTGAAATTTCCCGATGTGATGGACGTTTGATCATTGTAATGTCAGTGTGTATGTCATGCGCCATATCGGAATTTGCGCAGTCCCGGAACTTTTACATCTCTATAACATGTCTTTTAAAATAATTGCCACAGCTCAATAATCATACCTACAGTGAGGTGGGAGGTGCATAGGGACGTCCTAGTGATTGTAATCATACCTCCAAGGTGTGGCACAGCATCGTCAAACAATATTGAAAATATGTTTAAAAGCACCATGTGTAGCTAGAGTAAGAAAAGTTAGGAATTCTCAAACTGCCCAATCTGAATCGGGGGCAATTTCCCTGGGCAGTTCTGGCATTGTGCCAGAGAAATTCTGCGCCTGACATGTACATGTTACAGATCACTGTGTAGGCTGTCCAAACTCGAGGAGAAGTTTGGTGCCATATGGACGTTTAGAGGGCAATGTCGATACTCCCTGGTCAACTTTAACCCTACATGTGGTACAGACAAATCTCAAACGACTCTCAGAAAAAGGGTTCCGGTGCAATTACACTAAAATGCAACTCCACTGACCCTGTCGTTAAAAGGTTGCCAATCTCTTGCTTTGACTAAAAGGGTAAATCCACTGATGCAAATCCATCGGATCCAATGCATGTTCCCAATGTTAAACCTATGGACAAATCTCGTCCGATCCGACAGATTCAGGTCAGTGGATCCACCCCTTAAGAGCCTTTCCCTTGCTAGCTTCACTGTCTCAGACAGGACATCCTTCCTCTAGTCTTAGATCATACTCAATACACGATGGCACCTCAATACACAAAGACCTAGTAGGTCCATCACATCCTGCAGACAGCTGGTAGAGGCTGTAGGAGGGATGTGATGAGGATTTCCTCCACCAGGTGGTGTCTGCACCTCACCCAGGGCAGTGTCTGGATGCAACGTATCATCTGTGTATGGATCTGTATGAGGGGGGAGGTGGTGGGGAAGAGGGATGGGTGTCTGCATAGATCAGGTATGGTCCACTGCAGCATTAGCATGTACACTGTCTCTACTTATAACGTAGCGCTATAGCGCGACGCTCTGCCCCCCCCCCCCACACATGTACACTGCTGCTGAGTGTGAAAGATGCTGGGCTGGTGGGGGTGGGGCTTGCGGGGGGGGGGGGGGGGGGTTAACTCCGGTTGACAGGTACACACGCCCCTTGGCACATATATATATAGTACATGGTGGGGGTGGGGTTAACTCTTATTTTCTCCAAAATGCAACACAAGATTAACCAGGTGCATCCACAGGCTATTGGAAGGGATATCCATCTAATACCTTATACCATTAGTTAAGTCCACTAATTTGTAAGAATGATCACAAATTTGCTTTGATATAAGCTGTATGCACATTGACTCATGCATTCCAGTTTAACACTACGGTGTGGAAAAATCGCTGTGGGTGTATACTAAATACCACTACCGGTCTGTGTCCAGCACTGACAAGGGAGTCCTGGTTAGCTGTCACCTGAACATGGGCTAGTGAGTAAAGGACAGTGATGCTGATGAAAAGACATATGGATAGCCAGACACACAGGCTGGGAGGCAGTGAGGGAGATTAACAGACACACAATATATTATATAGAAAAGGGGGTGAGCTGGAGAAGTGAGAATATCCTATGACAATATTTCCTACATCCACAACAAATCCCCTTTTCTTGTGGCACTTAATGCCACACAGAAAAATGTGATAGTCATGTCTCATCAAAACAAACACGAGCAGACATCCTTTCCCTATACACCAGTGTTGTTATGAGTAGTGAGGTATGGGGCGGGGCTGGGGATTTGCTCCTGATCCTATTCCCTCTACCATGCCTCACACAAAGAAGGACAGATTTATGCTTATCCTGGATTTACCTAGGGCAACATTCTCCCCATAGTGGTATTGCCAAACCCTGCTTAGAATTCCCTTTCTATTGAAAAATATGTCTTGCTTCTGCTATAGGGCCAAACAACATGAATTCGTGTTTCAGGCTATTTGACCCACCAAATCAAAACAGGTAAATCCTGATAAAATCTTCAAAAGAAGTGTGCATCAGCTATTTTGGAGACAACCCATAGGACCCAAGTGATGCACATCCCATTGCCTTTTGAGAAAATGTTTAAAGCATGGTCTGCCTATTCAGCCTGAATGTTGCCTTCTTCAGTTTGTCCCAAGGTTCTCATACATCAGCAGTAACTGGGTGAGTGGGGGAGCAGGTCATTTAGATGCAGTGTGGAGTGTTAGGTAGGGACCTACCCTTATTTATGGTGGTGGTAAACTAGCTGTATGGCTACATTACCTTAGGGTAGAGCTTGGTTTAGGACCTCTATATATTATACAAGCAGCTTTGTGTAAGCATTTTCCAAGGTGGAGGACAGATATGGTAGTCACTTCTAGGCATTGAGAGGCTACACTGGTAGCTCAGGCAATAAAGAATGTACCATCTCATCATCAATATAACTCCATCCTAATTTCTTTCACTTTTACCTCTTCTAAACCCTGTACTTTGATAGTGCAAGCAAGAAATAAAATTTCATGAATTAAAGGTCCATGTTAATTCAGGAGAATAATGTGACCAAGTATAAACACACAAACCTAGCAGCCCTCATGCAGCTTAACATACCTATATACAGGTTTGTTCAACGCTGAGAGCTGTTATATCAACACCTCTAACCAGTTTAACCTCTCCAGTCCCCTCCGTCATCTAGTGAGATGTAGGTCTAGGTATCCCGTGTTGACTCCAGGTAATGACTTGTACTGTGGTGTTTGGACTGCACTGTACAAGCACCATACACCACAGTTACAGGCCTGGGGATATGGATATATATCTGGGTAGATGGTATAGCAAAGGACACTAGCCTTCTGGGTATAGACATAAAGTTCTTCAAAAGCTCTGGAAATTCTCAACAAAACTGTGCTAACTTTGAATCTCGTTGTAAGGGGATCAATATGTACTGGCTATACTTACCGCACTCATAATTTGTGGTGTCTGAAATGAACATTTTGATAATCATGTATGCATCATATTCTCCAACTGTCCCAGAAATAAACCTGAAATACAAATAAATGGTATACTGCATGAGTAGTATAGTATGTATCGGAACGGGACTATAGTTAAGTACTGTTTATTACTCAATTGACATGCAGCCAATCAGAGGCCTCCATTTGGTCACGTGACCCGTTGCCATGGTAACGTGACCTACTTAGGGCTCTCAGCCAATCAGAAGCCAGCATTCTGGGTGACCTACTGACCTACTTAGAAGCTCTCAGCCAATCAGAGGCCGGCATTCTGGTAACCATGGTAACGTGACCTACTTACGTCACGTGACCTACTTAGGCTCAGCCAATCAGAAGCCGGCATTCTGGTAACTAGGGTTTGTTTGTAAACAACACCACGTGGCTTTCTTGTTTGTAAACAACACCACGTGACACGTGACTGTTTGTAAACAAACAAACAAAAAAAAGTTATGTAACTTATATATAGAAATAAAAACACAACAAGATAATTTCTTTTCTTTTCATTTTATTCTTTATTTTTTCATTTTCAATCAGAAAAAACACACAAGTTTATGCTTTTTTAGCTTGCTTCTTCGATTTGCAGCAACTCAACAGGCCGCAAAGTCTCACGCCGCCGTCACTCGCACCACCACACCCCGGACGACTTTTCTCCAATAGACATTGCACGACTTTGGATAAATCCAACACCATTTCGGCAAGGCAGAGAATCTTTGCCTCCATGAAACGGCCGCCATCGCAACAACCCGTCACAACAGCATCATCGATAGCTTCTGACTCACGACCCGGTCGCTCAGCTTTGGGATTTTGCTCATGCGCATGACGCAGTTCTTGGGGTTTCTTGTTCGACATGCTTCAATTAGGAAATGAACGCAATGAGGTCCACAGGTGTCAGCAGAAGTGTCTTGTAGTTGAATGCGGTTTCTTTGCCACTTGAACGGAGCAGAGCGTTCCACGAAAGACAAGAACTCCGCACTCAGCGGCGGTAAGCCGAAGGAATCAAAGTAGTACACTTCACCCGTGCTCGACACGTAAAACGCCACCCAATGCTGACCTGGTAAATGTTGCGGATCTGTGTTGCTCACGAAACAAGTGTCTTTGATAGGGTGCTTCGGAATAGTGTCACAAGAGAAAACGCCCAGGAAACGATGTTTTGTGTGAACGTTTTCCTTCAACACTCTGCTTATTTCAAGCGTGTTCATACGATACGCCAAGTACCGCCGTCTTGTCTTCAGTTCATGTGGTAGTCGGTGACGGGGTGTCGATCTCGGGTCAGCTCGACGACGTTGTCGTACACCAAGTAGAGTAGCACCGTTGTTGTCGCTTGTAGCGCCGAGCGGAAACTGACTTCCACCCTCAGCTGACCCGCTCTTATAAGGTTCACGCGACACCCGTCGTGCGATCTGTCTGGGGTTAAGTCGAGGGGGAACACCGTGTAACCGTTCAGGAATTGTTCGTATGAAATACCGCAGGAGCGCGCGCCCTCGTACATCCCCGTTTCCGTGTGTAGCGCCAAGTACTCTCTCACGGCCGCTTTGGTCTTAAAGTCGGGCACGTAGGCGTCGTTCGGCACTTTCTGATCGTTCACTATCACTTGAAGCGAGCTGATGTCGTAATGCTTCATCTCGAACGGGTTCTTGGTGTAGCTACCGTTGAAGGCGTCGTGGTCAAGGAAGCAAATCATCATCGACTTGGGAAGCTGGCCTGTGTTGGAGTGCGTGTAGCTGTGATCTCTGTTACCTTGAGGGATGGCGTAGGTCGTCACCTCCACTCTGTTCACCGGGTAGTCGAAGGGCCCGTGTTCTATCACCGCTCTCTCGTGCGTTTCCGCTACAGCGTCCGCCACCAGCACGCGTCGCACGTAGAGCTTTGCTTTGTAGATCTTCAAGCTGTAGCCTCCGTCAGCGGCGCACATCAGATAGAAAGAGGGCGCCGCTTGTTTCAGAGTGAGATTGATTTCTGTCTCTCCAACGATGAGCTTCGGTTGATGAGCCAGGTCAAAGTGCAGTCGCGCCATCAGCGAAAAGCGCTTGTTGGAGATTAGCTTCTTGCGCGCTTTGTACCCCGCATTCGCGTCAGTCAACGTGTCAAACTGACCGGGCGTATCTTCATGCCACCCCTGGGCGCTCATGACGCCGTCCTTCACGTCTTTGTTGTAGTTGAGTAACCCTTCCAAGTAAGCTCGGTAAGGGTAGGTCTCGGTGTTGCCAGACACTTTGAAACCGCCGATGGAGACTTGGACGTCTTTGAAGAGCGAGTGAGCCAAGTTGTTCACCGGAGCTACCGCGTCGGTGTCCTCGATCGCCGCTCCGTCCTTTAGCACTTGACATTCCAGATGAAGGTAATTCTCGTTCAGGTCTGTGTACTCTTGCGACTTGTTGATGGTGAAATTTATGTTACCTCCATCCTCTAAAGAGTTTTTTGTTTCTATCCCCAGGAAAGACGACTTTAAGATAGTAGTCTGAGTCGGCGCTACGGTGTGCAGGTCGAGCTCAGAGAGCGCGCACTCGTTACTGCTCTCGTGTACGTAAGCCATTGTGTTCTCTCTTCATGCGGCCGACAGACTGACGCCGGCCGCCTCCAGTCTTTTTATTTATACCTGAACGCCTAGGCGCTTACCGGTCGAATACATCCCCTCTACGTCTCTTGCAAGAGCCACCGCCCGTCTGAGGAGAATGCCGGCGACGTTTCGACCCTTTCTTAGACGCGACAGGCGTCTTTCCTCCCGAGAACGCCGTACTCGCCAGTCTCTTCAGAGCGCCTGCGCCTCGGTCTTTCACGCTGCTCTTTAAAGTCCGACCCGCCAGCACATCTTTAGCTACGCCCACACCGGCGCGGAGCAGCGTTTTTCCCACCGACTTCAATAGCGGGGTAGCCGAGCGCATCAGACCTAACAGAGCGCCGCCTAAACCGTGCCCGCTCTGGAAAGAGCGCCCGCTGTACACGTTGACGCCGTTGCCCAGCTGCGCGTTGTAGTAATCGCTGTACCCTCTGCCGACGGTGCGCCTGGGTGGAAAGTACGGAACGCGTTGACGCATCATTTTTCTCTCTTTCAGCGCTCAATAGGTCTCAGATGAAGTGTCACGGTCACCTCGCCTCTACCGAATGGGATGGAATGACCGGATCGGTCTCTTAAATAGATGCCGACCTCGGTAAACCTCTTGGATTTCAAGGGGAAATAATCCAAATGGGGAAAACTGATAGCTTGCACGCCACCTCGACGCTTTCCGCCTCTGTCCACCGCCACGCAGCGCAACAGCGGCACTTGCATGTCGCCCACACGTCTCTCCTGGATCATGTCGGTGTATATGTACACAGAGTGCACGTCCCCGTAAACATCCATCGAGTAGGCGCCGGTAGTCGGCGACGCGAAACACGTCTTCTCTCCAAAGCCTAGAACGCATGCGAGATGCTGACTCAGCAGGACAGCACAGTGTCTCGGCGGTTTGATGGTGACGCGTTTCGTCTTGGCGTCGTACGATAAGATCCGCATCGGTTTGAGCAAGAAGCTGTCGCCCTCTAGTCTGTCATCTCGCAACGTCTCACTCAAGCGCTCGATTAGGGTGTGGTTGCTTCCGGTGAAAATAGGAGGTATCTCGAATATGTTTGGCATGAAACTGCGCACTCCCATGTCCTTCTCCATCTTTTCGATCATCTGTCTTGCTTGATGGCTGATCGTCTTCTTCTTCACCGCCGGGGACAAGAACTGCTTGTATACGGCATTCGTCTGTCTCAAGTCGACCTCTCTCTTGAACCTTTTTGTTTCCGGTTTCAATTGCTGCTCTTCCGACGTGTCTGATATCTCTTCCACCGTTACATAGCTCGCTTCCTTCCAGTTCAGCGGGAATTTTGAGCTGAACGTTAGCTTGCTCAGACCGTTCGCGTTTTTCATTCTCTTCCAGTCTACCTGTGGTTTTTTTCCTTCGGAGAATTTAGTTTCTTTTAAAACCTGGATCGCCTCCTCTAGCGAACCTTTGGTGCGCAGAGGAACAACGATGATCAAGTCGTCGTCGTGCACGTTAGTCCATTCTGTAGGGAGGATGATCTCAGTCAGAGCCGCTTCGTACGCTTCGGGCAGAAGGAGCGGCGAGTCGAAGTGAGTTCGGAAAGACGTCAAGCTGTTGTCAGGATAATACTCCATAGAGCTGTTGCTAGGTAGAGTGATGTTCATATTTTTTTTTTTTTTTTTTTTTCTACGTTATTTTTTTGACGGGGATCCACTCGTTGAACTTGTCGTCGTAACCTAACCAACGTACGAAAGCTAACTCTTTACCGTCGACGGTCTTGCGGCGCAACACCTCGTCTATCAGGTAGTTGTTGTCGTAACGACTCTTGTACACCTTCTGAACCTCTTCCGGGTAGAAGACGCCTTTTATCTCCTCGCCCTTGTCGTCTTTCAGCTCGAACCCTCTGCTTCCCAACGTCTTAGCAACGTCGACCACTTCCTCGCGCCAGTTTCCCTCGTACCCTTTGTCGAAGGCGCCTTTAGTTCTCAACATCCTCACTCTGTCACCCGGAGCGATGACGTCGACGGCGGACGTCTTTGTTTTTTTCTTCTTTTTCCATATTTCGTCGATTTGTTTGTTAGTTGGGAGATCTTGTCGGTAGAAAACTGTTTCGCTGTTTTCCGAGCTGACTTGAGCCGGCGCCATTTTCAACGTCTTGTGGTGAGTGCGATTGTAAGAAGACACTACATGGTGCAGTACGTCTACGTAGCGATACGTGCGCTTGTGTGTGAAATAACGCCACAGCTTCTCCTTCAGACTGCGGTTCAAGCGCTCCACTAGACTAGCTTTGATGTCGTCTTTCTCGCCAGTGAAGAACTCTATGCCCTCGCTCTTCAAGTGATCTTGAAAGATCTTGTTCAAAAACTCTTTCCCCTTGTCTGTCTGAACAGTGCGCGGTCGTCTCTCGCCAGTGCCTGTCATCTCTCGGAAGGCCTCGGTGACATCAGCGCCGCTCTTGGATTTAATGGGAACGGCCCACGCGTACCTAGAGAAAACGTCGATCGCCGTCACCACGTACCGGAAGCGGTCGTTGTGAGACGCCAAAGCTTGCATGTCCATCAGATCTATCTGCCACTGCTGATCGATTGCGCCGGTTATAGTCTTGTTCCTTGCGAATTTTCTCCGAATGGGTTTATGTTTAGTGTAGGCGTCCAGCGACACTAAAGCATCTCGGATGACGGCCGGGTTCAGGTGGCGAAAATGATGTTTCTGGAGTTTAGTCACGCTAGTGAAACTGGAGGGCGCTTTGACGTCGGTATATCTAGCTACTACGCGCTTCTTTTCTTTTTCCTTCTTGGTCAGTCTCTTCACTGGTTTGCCCATGGTGGGCTTGTTGAGGGCGTGAACGACGAGCTCGCCGCTAGGCGGTTGCGCCCTTTCCTTTTCTTACGCGGCACGCTCCTATAGGAAGTCGGAGTTTGGAAAAGTTCACGGTCGTCCTCCTCGTCTTCAGAGGATTGATCGTCCACCACCTGGAGAGAAGAGTCTGCTGCTGCTACTGCTGCTGCTGCTGCTGCTGCTTCTCCTTCTTCCGAGTCGAAGCTCGGTCGTTTCCGACCTCTGTCAGCAAGCCGTGTGTCCAAACTTTGGCCAGGTCCGCTTGCTTTATACAGATGGTTTCCGATCAAGGAGTCTGTGGGAACTGCTTCGCGCAGCGCTTTCGTGAACGGCGAGTAGCCCGCCGGTCTGGGCGCCGTCTTCCTGAACCTGGCGGCGTCGTTCAGTAAGTCCACTATGTTGATGCGACGCTCAGGTGGTATTCTCCGACCCGACATCTCGCGCACCGCACCGTCCTCGTTCCACTTGATCACACCGGATTTCTCCAATTGTTTGTACAGCGCCACGGTCCGAGTGCGATTCCTCTTGGGAACTTGGTTCACCAACCGCTCGAGTAGGGACGCGCTGGCCTCTTCAGCAGACTGACGGAGGTGAGCCGGGGGCGAAGAAGAGTAGGACGAAGAGATGTTGCTGTTGTGGGGATTCGCGAGAAAAAATTGCAATCTATTCAACAACCTTCGGTATTTCAACATTTTCTCGCGCGATTCCAAAGTGGGGTCGTTCAACACTAAATCCAAGTCCCTGTAGATAAACTGTAGCACCTGGTGCAAGGCCGCGTCGGGATGAAGGGACTGTTCTGCCTGCTTGTGGTAATAGGCCATGTCGGCAGGTAGGCGGGCGGCGGTGGCAGGAGCGGAACTCTCGTTCTTTTCAGTGCGCTCATCAGGAAGAGGAGGAAGGTTTGGAGCAGTAGAAGTACTAGCAGCAGCGACTGCAGTAGTAGCAGCGCTAGTAGTAGCAGCAGCAGCGGGCACATGATGAAGTAGACCTGCTCGTGATGATTTGTAGAGCGTCTCAGGATCCACGAGCGCTAAACGTTTGTAGTGTTGTTGCTGCTCTGAGTCCGTCATGGGGACGACGGTGGCAATGACGCTGGTGGTGGCGGTAGTGGTGGTGGTGGTGGTGGTGGTGGTGCTGTCGGCGAGTAGGTGTCGAATGAGGTGTCTCATATACGGAGAATGCTCTTTATAAGCGGTAAGGCCATCCCTATGAGAGCCGGAATGAGGAAACCTCCCTCTTGTACCAAGACGCGTCTCTTTTTTTTGATGGGCGTAGATTTTTTGCCGACCTCCCTCAACACGTCAGCCGATTCTCGAAGCTTGTCCAGTTGTTTGTCGCTGAGCGGGATGTTCCCTACCAGTAAATTGTGACAGATCTCACTTAACGCTGCGATCAGATCGTCGCTTCCAGAGTCTATTAGATGCGAGCAGTCCTTTGGCGAGCACTTAGCTAAGTGCTTGAGAGTACCAAAGTGTCTTTCGAGTAGATGAGAAGACATTTTTTTTTGCTACTGCTTTCTCTTGTTCTTTTTTTTGTCTAGCGGTACGAACACTAGCTGAGAGTGTATGGACGTCAAAGAGGAGCGTATTCTCAGATCGTCAGGTGTTGACTGCTTGAAGTCCAGAAGGAGGTATGAGTGAGGTCGCTTGAGTTCATGGGTAAATATACTAGAGAGGGCCGCCGCGTTGGACGGAAACACCTGGCGAGACAGACTAGCTATTTGCCCCATGTCGCGCGGGTTCTTGAAAACGATCATGTAGTGAGCGTTCAGACTCATAGTTCGAAAGTCGGGTGATTTCTGGAATAGGTTCTGAGTGATGTATATGACGCTCACGTTCCAGTGATGCGAGTATTTAGTAAAGATGTCGGCTACCACTTGCTGATTGGAACTGCTCATCAGATCGTCCAATATCAGTAGAGTGTGGGGTCGTAAAGCGTCTTCTGCTACTTCCACGTCTCCCGCTATAGACTCTTTGCTAGGAAGACCTTCTCTGAATTCCACACCGTACTGATTTTGCATTTTTTCAAACAGAGGTTGCCACTCGCCGTAATGGTAAAAAGTCTTTTCCACCGGCGGCGTGACCAAATTGTTCACGTCGCTCAGAAATTGATCCACCAAGCGCGATTTTCCACAACCCGACGGACCGCTAATGATACAACTAAAGGGTCCTTGTAGTCGAGCGTCGAAATGAATTTCTGTGAAGAGTTTGCTTTTACTACTGGACATTTTTTTTTGTTTTTTTTTCAGGACGCGTCAGAGAGCGGTTGTGTGTCTGACTGTCTGCTGTGTTTCTCACTCGAACGGTCGGTAGTGAATGGTTGTGGAGAAAAGTCAGCCGACCTTTTTATTGATACCGGCCGGTGTCACAGTAGCGGCGGCAGAAGTGACTTTTTTTTGCGATAAAATTCTATTTTCACTCAATAGTCATAAATGTTTGTATCAGACTCCAGAGGAGTCTGATACAAATATTTATTTTTTTTTAAAAAAAGAAGAAGAGGAGGAGGAGGAAGAGGAGGAGGAGGAGGAGGAGGAGGAGGAGGAGATTAATTTTTTTTTTTTTTTTTTTTTTTTTTTTGATCATTTAGGCAAAGCTCGTCGCTTTGCCGTTTTTTTTTCTATTTCTGTGTTGTGACACGATCGTCTCGAAAAAGCAATAAGGCGTGTGAGCGCGGCGGTGACAAATACATATTGGAGCGTATGGTTTAAAATAGTGCGTCCCTATCTTCTTCAATTCGGCTGCGTTGCAATATGCGGGATAACAAGTGACGACGTCGAAACGTTTAGAGACCGTGTTCACGTCGGCCACAACGCGCGCCCACCGAGTGGGAGCTGCAGTCGCTCCCAAGAAACCGATCGGCTTGTCGAATCGTTTCATAGCACTTATTCTCACTTTATAAGAGGAGGCAGGGTGAGGAGAGTAGCGGCGCTCTTTCTTTTCATGAAACGCCCAACGAGTGGGGGCGCTGAGAGCAGCTGTTATGCAATAGTAGAGTAAATGCTGTTCTGAGAAGACGGCTCTCGGCCATGTCGCTACGTTTTCCTTTTCCGCTCTTGTATAACGACGATGGCGCTCAGCTTTGCATTTCTCGAGAATTCGGTACGCCTCAAGAGAAGCGTGAACCTCAACTACGTGACGCTCTCTCCTTTGAGATAAAAAAATAGCCGGGCAGTTGAGGAGAGCGCTTTGTTCGCGCGACCGTCTTTTAGAAACTCGCGCCCTCTGCAGCGCCATATTTCTTTCCTCCGAAACAAAAAAGACTGAGTGAAAATAAAAATTTAAGAAAACAAAAAGCTCAAAGAAAAAAAATAAGCAATAAGCAGACTCAGCTCGAAATTCCCTGCTGGCGTGATGGCGGTGACTGCAGGCGGTGGCGGCGGTCGGCTGGCCGGCGGTGGCGGTGTCGGCGGCGATGGTAGAAGGGTGTGTGGAAAGAGAGACGCATCTCAGTCTTTTATAGGAGCGGCGAGTCTGACATTTTCAGCTGTCGCATGCTGACCTGCTGCTATCATAAGAGAAACAAAAGCCCTAATCACACTTTTCAGCTGGATCCTTCCACCCCGCCAGACATGGATCCCAGATGGGAAGGCGGTTTAAAATTAAATCCGTGTACCGACTGTCATACAATAGGGTAATTAGTTGAACGCGTGTTACCTGTATAAAGGATTAACGGGTCATGGGCTCAGCGTGTGTATAGAAAAACAACTACAGGTAGCGTGAACAAAGCGACCCCCTCCCTTTCTGTCACTCTGTCTGTGACTAGAGGGTGCGCGTGTGGTAAGCGGCTTATATCTAAAGAAAAAAACAAATCACCCTCGCCTGTCATCAGCAGACAGCCGGCTGGCGGCTGGAAAATGCGATTAGAGGGATGATGAGCCACGTAGTAAGCGACTTAAGGCTGATCTAAAGACCTGCCGTGAAGGGGCAGCTGGCCGGTGGCTTGAAAAAAGGCGGGGCGTAAGGGTATATAAGGGGAGTGAAACCACATTCAGCATCGTCATCATCGTTCACGCTACTACTACTACTACTACTACTACTACTACTACTACCACCACCAGCACCGCGCCTCAATTTGCAGATCCTCGTGATGGAAAGTTGCTACCGTGACATGAAGCGGAATGACGAAGCGGCGCGCGAATGTGAAGCTGATGCTGTAGCCTCTGCTACTGCTGCTGCTAGTGCTGCTCAGCGTGCTACTGCTGCATTTACTGCGGCTGTTAGTGACGCGGGTCGTGATGACGTTGTTGTTGTTGCCGCTGCGGCTGTGACTGCTGCTGTTGCTGCCGCCGATGCAGCTACTCATGCCACCGATGCCGACGCTGCTGCTGCTGATGCTGTTGCGGCTGCCGATGACGCCGCTGATAACGCTACTAGTGCCCGCTCTGCCGCCCTTGCTACTGTCGCTGCTGCTGTTGTTGCTAATGCTCACGCTACTGCTGCTGCCGCTGCTGCTACTGCTGCTACCGCTGCTGCCGAGGCTGCTGCCGCTGCTGCCGATGCTGCTGCCGATGCTGCCGATGCTGCTGCCGATGCTGATGTTAGCAGTCGCGTCGACAAAGAATCGTCATTTGTCACTCTTAAAGCCGCTCCAGTGGAACGCGCGACGGGTAGTAGGGCTACCAACGCGACGGCCGGATGGTGCAAATGGTGTCGTCGCTTCTGCTCGTGCGCTTGCTTTTCTTCCGGTCCTACCTGCTGCTGCTACGGTATGATAGTGTTATAGTGTTTGAATGAGAACGCGCGTAGTTACACATAGACGCTGTTACAGATGTGCTTTTTTATTCGAAAATATAATTTTAACATAAGATGGAACTTGTTGTGTTTTTTTCTATATATACGTTGTTTGTTTACAAACAGTCACGTGTCACGTGGTGTTGTTTACAAACAAGAGAGCCACGTGGTGTTGTTTACAAACAAACCCTAAGTAGGTCACGTTACCCTAGTTACCAGAATGCCGGCTTCTGATTGGCTGAGCCTAAGTAGGTCACGTGACGTAAGTAGGTCACGTTACCATAGTTACCAGAATGCCAGCCTCTCATTGGCTGAGAGCTTCTAAGTAGGTCAGTAGGTCACCCAGAATGCTGGCTTCTGATTGGCTGAGAGCCCTAAGTAGGTCACGTTACCATGGCAACGGGTCACGTGACCAAATGGAGGCCTCTGATTGGCTGCATGTCGATTGAGTAATAAACAGTACTTAACTATAGTCCCGTTCCGATACATACTATACTACTTGCATGTGAGGTGTATGAACCGGCATATGACAGGAAAAGCAGGAGGGACTATCTCCACTCTGAGGCCCTAGGTCGATCTGACACTGGCCCCTCCAAGATAAAGGTAATTGTTTGTCTCTACTCTAAGGGCTTCGCCTGCCTGACACCTGTGTCCTCTGGGACTGAGGTAAATGCTGGCAGCTTGATCTATAAGTGGGCGTCCGGCTGCATTAGGCAGATAAGACACAGGCAGACGGACGGGAGGTGCATGAAGGCTAACGTAGGTTAGTTTGGTGCCTTAGGGTATGACAGGGCAGGTAAAGGAGCCATATGAGAAACAGAGAAGGTGAAGTAAAGTAAGTACAGGAGGGGTAGAGAACATACTGAACTGATAAATGCAAGTTAGGAATAGAAGGAAGGCAGTAATGGATAAGGGCAAGCCCTAGAGGGAAAGAGTAGACAAAGATAGGGCATGGCTTATGTACCCTCGATGTCAGGGTGTGGAAGTGGGGTAATTGGTCTGGTGTTTACGAATGCACCCTGTCGCCCCTGCCCCTTAAGGCTGTATATTGATGTTGGGATCAGGAAATAGAGGCTGGTGGGGAGACCCGCGTCAGGCACCTCAAGTCATTGCCTTTAGTAGGTAATGATGGAGTAAGCCTAGTCTTACAGGAGATCATAGAGTTATAGCAATATGGTCTGGGGGAAACCTCTCCCTACCATAATGCTTGTTTGCCTCAGTATTTCTATCTCCCTTCTTTCCTTCCTATGTACAACTCCCCCCATACTCCGTTGCTTTTCCTCTTCTTCTCATGACTTACCCCATCAACCTATTATTCCTCTTTTTCCACTTTCTTGTTTCCCATTTTGCTTATCTCCTGCCCCTTACTGATTGCTGGCTAACCATGGAGGCGGTGGTGTGTCCAAATACTGCTGATGGCTGTAACCAGATTGCCTGAGGGAGTTAGTGGCCGGCTTATCCACTGTCTCATCCTATCACCCCGACCCCATCCCTCACCAACAATCAGCCTGAGAGTCTAGTACCGAGCGCACTGCCTAGATAGAAGGTACATCTCAATACATCAATATGCCTCTCCATGCCCTCTCAACTGCGTGGATGTTTACATTTAAGCAAATTAACACTTTCAGCAGCTTTAGGTTTATTATTAGATACTATCACAATGAAAAGCTCATCAAGGTATTTAAGTAGCATAAGTGGAATTTACCGGTAAGCATAGTTAATACCAGGCTATTAGCACATGATCTCCATTTACAAGAAGGAATTTTGAGGTAAAAAATCCTTGTTTTAGAAGGCCAGAGACATGTCTGTAGTCTCCAAAGACACTAGCCTCCTTTTTTAAGAAGGCATCATCATCAAAACAACTATGATTGTTTCTCAGAATTTGGAGAGAGACGGACCCTAACCCTACCCCTCACCCCAACCCTTACTGTAGTCTGTTAGAACAAGGTATGGCTCAGTCTTATTGTAATTTGTGGTCTAAGATAGTTGTCATGTGACAGGATTTGTTTGTCTCCAGGTTCTGACTACAATTCCAGAGGTGATAAATCCTTGTTAAAAGAGAAATGAATATATGTCTCTGGAGACAAAAGACATGTCTCTGGACTTTTAATAGAAGGTGAACATCTTCCCTTCATTCAGCCTCTGCTGATTTCCTACTGTCTTTACTTACATCTTTTAAACTGTGTTTGTACCACTCCTAGCACTGCATTAATGTTTGCATTTAGGTAGATTTAATATATTCTTTAAGTGAGTTCAAGTTCAGTAATGCTAGGTTAAAGTTGTGAACAGATAATAACATCATTTAAGTGGTTTTGAATAGCATCTCATCCAGTTGAATATGCTTTGAGTGAATCTAAGCATATATAATCTTAAAATATAAGCATATTTGATTTATTTATATGTAAACATTTATGCAATGTAGCTTCCTACAACTCCTTTTCTCTGCCCCCTTCCCAGTACTATCATTTGTCTCCCTTACTCTAAAACCTACTATGAACCTCCTTCACTCCCCTTCCCATCTCACTATTATTTAGGTGATACTGGTGGTGGGCCATCTCGCGGAAGTGTCAATGTTTAGGGTGTTGAGCCTTGACGAGGTGTGAGATTGGACCTGACTGGGTGTGAAGTGTTGAGTGGTTGTGTGGGAGGTAGGGGCAATCAGTCTCCTCCCAGAGTTTGATCAAAAGATCACCAAAGCCAGACCAGTCAGGTGGAAGGAGGAATGAGGGTGCAGGGCAGGGTCTACCCTACCACCCCTACCCCATGGTTTACCCTTCAATATGGCATACAGCACTAAATGCACCATACTTTTTTTTTGGCACAGTGCATGCATGCAGCACTAGTGAGTAGCTCACTATTAATTAAATTATCATGGGAACGTGTACATCATGACAATACATGTTGCCTTGATACAATATATAAAGGGTTAACATCTTCACTGCTGCTCCATTTTGTCTGGCCTACCCCATAGCCTATAACTCCTCTCCACCTCCTCACCTCCATGGACCCACTCTACTACAGAGGTTGCCCGTGGCTACTCAGCCAGCACTATGACATGATAGCTGGGGTCCCATACTGGGGTGTGAATCACCATGGATGAATCCATCTCTCTGGATGCTTTCAAGTAGTCACCCTTTCAACCTCTACTACTGTCCAGGACGTGGTGAGTTCGCTTTACATGAACTTCTATGGTGGTTCCATTCCTCCTTTTTAGTTACATTCCAATCCAATGACTCTCTCTCAATAACATGTACACTGGACACCACTAGTGACATCCGTAACTTGGTATCAACTCTACTCTCAACTGATCTGGGTGAATTATTCCTGGAGTCAGCAGGAGACTGGTAGAGGTGGATGCCCGGCAAGCTAGACCAAGCTACATTAGACAGAATTATAAATCTCCACAGCACCACCGTGTCACTATCACCCATAAGCCTTTCCTACCCTATACTCTCAGAGGTGGTGACATCAAGGGTGGAGAGAGTGGGAGCAGAGACGATAGAACTTTTGGCCCTATAGTTCTAATATTTTATGCTATTTTACTCTTCCTACCTCTAAAGCTTCCCCCATGCATCTAACTTCCTATGTCTCACCATGTTCTGTCCCCGATCTAGCATCAACCCTTTGAATTAAAGCATCATGTCCTTGGTTGTCATCATGCATGTATGCAGACATACAACACACACACATCCTGGTATCTCTCTGGTCATATCTGTAGATTGGAAAACACTGGTAATAATGGGTTTGCATAGTACAGATGTTTACAGGGTTATTCATCAAACAGGGAATATATTTTAACGAATATTATTGGCCACTAATCAGACTGGATTGTACCTCTAGATCAAGCAATGCAATAACCCCATTTAAAAAGCACAGACAAAAAAGAAAGTACACTGGAGGTACAAACCCTAATCTGCAATGCATTAGAGTAGAATGATCACTGAACTGAGCTTGTTTTATTGTGTTGAAATGGATGAGTATAGGAGAATCTGTTATTAGACATATGAGTACTCAGACATTATTGTCTCATCGTGTACCTCCAGCTAATGTACTGAATGGGGATTTACAGCTAAGGGTGATGACGAAACGTGAACCAGGGTATTGTATAGCTCATAAATAGATACTCAATGACTCAAGTTGATATAAAGGACAGTACATAGTGTAGTGGCTTTCTATTTATGTATAAACTACTGTACATATCCCCTGATAAGTAAACACTCCCTATGGGGTAGAGACACTCCGGAAGGGTCGGCATGATGCACCAATGCAGTACCGGTGAGTTACTTACCAGGGTTGTATTGGTGAATCAGCAACATTACTTCCAGGGTAAAATATTGAGGGATCGAAACACCAAACCACAACTTGCAATGCTTACACACTGAGGATTGCACTGGTTCAGCCGTCCCTTCCTGATCTCTTCATGTTTGGGTCATGTGACAAGAACATGGCTGGTCATGTGACTGAACATGTCAGGCTGCATGTTCCTACCTGAATTGTTTGTAACGCACTACATATTGGTGGTATCACGTGATGTAGTCACTCAGATGGCAGAGGGCAAATCTGATACAGTGTATAGTTGGTGGGCTTCTTTATAGTTGGGATATACAGCCAGTTATGACTTTTGAAAAAAGAAAAAGAGAAAAGCAATTTGAAACAAGTGCCGGGCTCCTATTGCATGTTTTTGCTATGAGTTGTCCAAAAACTCACGAGAAAGAGGTAGGAAAAGTAGGATCTCCCTTCTTCAGCTCCTCTCACAACTTGCAACAGAGGCATAACCTGAGCATGAAAGAACAAAGGACAGGCTCAGAGAGTGGAGGTGTATGTGACCAGAATAATGCAGCAGTCTGTAGGGTCTGTGTGAGTAAATTAAGTCAGGAATATTTTGAATATTCCCTCATCCCTGATTCAGGTTGTGACCAATAATCTATACAGCTCTGTGTGTGGTCTGGGAGTTGCCACTCCATCTTCTGTTTCCATCCCCTTTTATCTCTATTCACATACCTCTACATTATTGGATCAGTAGGATATTGATTCCTTCTTCTTTCTGCTGTGATATCAATCTTATGTTTGTATCCCATTGTCATTAATGACACTGCGTAGGGTTGGATCATTAAAATGATATTTACTTCTAAAAATAATACAGTACTTCTACTCTTTTTTTTATGTGTGTAATCCTGGAAGTTTTGATCCATCTTAATCTATGCCATTGTCACACATAAATTCACTTGATTGAATCAGTAGGATATTTATCTGTTCTCCTTCCTCTGGTATCAACTGTATCTCGACAATAACCGCTTTGACGCAGTGAGTAGTATATGGAAACAGAACACCTCAGCTAGTAAATAGTGAGTTGGGAAATGATTTAGGGGATTGCCTTCAGGTTCACACGAAATGACAAGTAATCCAAATAGGTTCAGAGAGTTTTGACGAATTACACTGTCACATTTGCATTGAAATAGTGGCTAGACGACTTCTCATTCTGCTACTCACTTTAGCAACTCCCACTATAGACCGATGCAGCAAGAAACGGTGACTTTGTTAGAATAAAGTAGTTTTTTTTGCAGCGTCTGTTATGACTATGTTTGCAAGCATTACATGTCAGGAGATTCACCGGACATTTATCTTTCAAATAGTATACATCAGAATGCAGGATTTTGAGGCTATATTTACATATGTGTTGGTCACGCTTCAGAAATATTCAAAAACTATATCAACAATATTTCTGAAAAATCACTCTTTCTTGCTGCATTGGTCTTTAGCTCGCATTAACCCTAAGCAGCAGCTGGCAGCCAACTGAATCAGAAAAAACAGCTGCCTGAAATTTCTTTTTTCTTTGGTAAGTTTATTCTGTGTAGGACAAGAGCCTAAGGATAGGACCAGGAAATAGCATGTCAACATATTTGGTTATCTCCATTCATTACAAAAAAAGTTTGAATGACACTCACGTCACTGGTCACTTGTTCCTTGCATGTTACTGTCAGTTCTGCCTGTCATCCATGACCCCTGTGACCCTCCCACGTTACCAGCACAGGCCCTGGGGCAGGGGATGTCAGCAGTCACCTCTGATGGGGGCAAGTGGTGTCAAACTGTGAGCTGCCTCCATACACCAACACACTGACAGCACAACAGTACAACAGGATATAATTTTGCTGAGATGGCGAAAGTAATTATTTCTGTTTGCATTATTCTGATTAATGGTTCAGCTTTAAAAAATACATCTCCATATATTTAAAACAGAAAATAATCAGGCTTTTCAGTGCAACAGAGTGGATTAATGATATTATATTCTTTGTTGTCACAATGCATGAATGAAACCCTGGCAAGTAACACACCAGGGCTGCATTTAGGTATAATGCTAAGTTTAGTGAGTTAGTTGCTGGGGCTGCATTGGTACATTATGAAGTTAATTTTGACATGCCATACTTAAAGGGTTAACTAATATTGCAAATTTGAAAATTACTACCATTAACAGCAAACTTATACACTTACTGTACATTGAACGACCCCAATGTCCTAATTCCCTTTCCCTGGCAATAGACAGTGATGGGCTTGGAATATGATAGACAATAGCCTTTGCCAAACTTGGCCTTGGCTGCTGGTCAGTCTAACCCCATGGGAGCTGGGCAGATCTCAGTAAGGGGGAGGGGGTAACAGCAGGGGGTGCCTGTAACAGGTTAAGGAGGGGGGGGTCTCAGTAAGGGGGAGGGGGTAGCAGGCAGGGGGTGGCTGTAACAGGTTAAGTGGATGCTGTCAGATGTCTGCATGCACCATAGTACATCAGGGACACCCCTCTGACAGCAAATGCCATTGCTGCTGCTGCTGCTCCTACCCCCTAGTAGGTGTGTGGAGGGATGTAGGTTGTTGGGTTTAAAAATGGCTTTTTTGAGACTGTAACAGATTGAGGAGGGGGGGGGGAGATCTCAGTACGGGGGGGGGGGGGGGGGGGAGCGTAGTAGCAGGCAGGGGGTGACTGTAACAGGTTAAGTGGATACTGTCAGACGTCTGCATGCACCGTCATACATCAGGGACACCCGTCTGACAGCAGACGCTAGTACTGCTGCAACTGCCCCCTGGTGGGGAGGTAGGTAACTAGAGTCAGCTGGACTGGGGGTGTATTGGGGCTTAGACGGGGGTAATAGGGGGTCATAGAGGTCAGGGTTAAAGCCCTACATCATAGTGATTGTTTGTCTCACGGGGTAGGGGTCAGGGAATAATACTCATTTTCTTTCTCTTGCTCCCTCTGCTATCATTGTCCTCGGGTTTACTCGTTTCCCTATATACCACTCTATAACCTCTTGTTCCCTCAGTCTATCTAACAAGACAGCTCATTGGTTGTTGTCCCTGAGGCCCAATGCAACACAACAGCTGATTGGATGTTGTCTAGCTATCATGATTTATTGTCTCCACGATAATTTTACGATGCCCTTTTTTATTTGGGTAAGCCCTCCCCAGGGCATTTCCTGCTTTATTTGGTCTTATCAGCTAAAGAAAGATACTTCTCAGCAAAAAGGGTCTCTTTCTTCTCCAAGAGTAAACCATGGTTATTTGTTTTCTTTTGTCATTTTGTATCTTTACCCTAATCTGCCTATTCATCAGAGCAAGAAAGTTAAAATGTATTTTTGACTTTTGCCTCAATTGCATTGACATTTTGATGTATGGAGCACTTATACAACAACAATACAATAATGATTGATAAAATGAAGGGATATATGATTCTTCTTTCCCAGGATAAAAGATATTGAATGAAATCTGTTATCTGATAATGTAAATATTAAATATAAACCTAAAGGCATGCTAGGTATGAGCAGTGAAAAAAAGTCCTTGCCTTTCCCACCTCCTATCACAGCATGTTTTAGCATGGAGTGAGTAAAGCAGAAGTGAGGTGGTGCTTGGAGAGTGTAGGTGTCTGTGACCAGAATAATGCAGCAGTCTGTGGGGGTCTGTGTGAGTGAATAATGTCAGGAATATTCTGAATATTCCCTCATGCCTGATTCTTATTGTACCAGTTAATCTATATAGCTGTGTGTGTGTGGTCTGGGAGTTGGTTCTCCATCATCTGTTTTGATTCCCTTGTCATATCTGACTGTATAATGGATTGGATCAGATGTATACTATTGATATGTTTTTGTATATCACTTCATTTCTCCTTAAAAGTTGGTAGTATATGAACAGAAACCTTTTGTATACAGGTCAAGGGGCAGTGAATGGAAGTGGCATTTTCCTCAATTTCATTATTTATCTAATGACCAGTATAATTAGTAAAAAAGGTGTAATAAATTCATGAAGGTTCATGAAAATACGTGATACGAAGGTCGAATGTCACACACACATTCTAAGTAGATATATAATGTTAATTTGTACAAACAAAAATGATTAATACCCCATAACACTGCCTTTATTGGTATTGATATGGGCAGAAGGTATTTATCTGGTGACCTTTGACCGTTGTCTATTATCCGCCAATTTGAAAGGTCATGTGACCAGCTGTAGAGGGCGGGATCCGGCATCCTGCTAGTACTTGACGTTTGGCCTCTACCAGCTTACAGACCTGATTACCTCCTAATACTGCGGGCACCAGCGGACATTAGCTGACAGGGCCTTCACACCTGGTGCCTTGTTCCCCTGGTCCCCTGGTAGAATTGGTTTACAAGGGGTTAAAGGTTGTATGAAGCTGATTTTCCTCATCTCTATTTCTCGATCAGTCTGTCTGTCTGTACGTCTGTCAATATCAGTCCCTCTCTACCTCTCTCCTTTGAACCTCTCCTACAGGTGTCTCTCTCTTCTCTCTCTCTCCCTCGTTCTCAGCATTCTCTGATCCATCCTTGATAATTAAGCATTGAGACATGGTAAGCAATAGTAAAGGTTTACTAAAAATCTCTCCTTGATCAAAGGGTTTTAGATCTTTATATCAGACATTGGTAATGCCCCAATGGTAAAAATCAATGAGACATTGAATTGAAACACCTTAAAGCGACATAATCATCGAGCCTGTCCCACTCACAATTCCAGTACTGTTCTATTCTACTATGTGGTAGCTGCGTAAGTGGTGATATTGCTTCTTTAATATTGTCTTGTCACACCTTGCACGAACATCACACAATATACCCTGCCAAACCTAGACCCTGGTAATATTGACCCTAGAAACAGAGTGTCTTCTTGATCACAAACTATCACCTTCCTATAAACGATTTACCATCATCAGAGACCCTAGAGGTGTCAACATTGATGCGCTTCACACAAGGAACCATGTCCCAAAGCTGCTTCCGGTGAGGAACCGGTGCCTACTCGTGTACCTACACAAGTTGACCAGATCCCATGACAACATTATCATCCCCACTAGAGAGCTGCGTGGCAACAGCCAAGTGCGACTGAAAATCCCCAGATCAAAGAAAGGTATCTTCGACAAGAGCCCACTGTACCGTGGTGCCCCTCTGTGGGACGAGTTACCAGGGGAAACTCAACGCTTGCCATACAAAGACTTCATCAAAAAACTCAAATCTTGACATTTAGTGGTGTGCTAAGGCACCCTGAACGGACTAATGTGATAAATAACTGTTGATCTGTAAATAACTGTGTCTGTTCGTATCTCCTACCAGACATATTACTCTCATCTTTGGCTATTAAATGAAAAAGTTCCCATGTAACATTTTTAGTACGCCAATAAAAATATCAACAACAACAACAACACCCCTTACCAACCCTTAACCACCCTGTAGAGTTAATAGCACTGAGATGTACAAGGTGTTACAAGTCCTTCACATGGGATTGTTAGACTGGAATTAGGACTGCAAATCACCATGAGGACAGTATCCAACCCTTTAAGGGGCACACAGTGCATTAATCCATCATGCCCTTTGTTGGCATGATGGACGAATGCAGCCATGGCGAGTATCCCAATAGTGTTGCATTCGTTCATTATGCCAACCCTGCAAGGCTGCATCAGTGGATCATGATGCCTGATGTTGACTTTTAGTGACAGGCTGTCCTTGAAGGGTTAACACACTAACACTAAATAGCGCCACTTCATCCCAGTCCCTGACACAAGTGGTCAGCATCTCTGGGCTGAATGATCTCCTTCCACCGCCAAATCATGCCATCCATTCTACGGCCCTCCTATCATCCTCCAAAGCCAACCCTCAACCATCTCAGCCCCAACCCCTCTCCAGCTGCCTTAATGATGTACATGTCTGCTTGTGGCTCGTTAGGCAACAGGACAGGACTTTCAAACACATCCTAAAATAAATTCAGTCTAGTCATTTATTGGGCGATCATGTTACCTCACTAAGATGTGAATACAAGGTGCATGCAATAATATGACGGATCTGTGTATATTGCTTAAAAGTCACATCACTCTTGTCAGCCGTGACAAATGACTTGCCAGCGCGAAATTCTTGCATCATGCCTACAGGGTAAAGTGTATCTGTTGAGTCAACATGGTGCGTCAATGCATGCAGTGCCTGCAAGGTGTCAACTTCATTTATGCATCATGACAACAAATATAGTTTTAAGGCACATGCCATCCTTAAGGGGTCAATTGTGTTAGATAGGAACTCCTTCCACATGCCTTATCTCATTCATCACATACTATAGCACCCATTAGGCAGAGCCCTGCATGGCCCTGTTCCCCCAGACAGCTGGTAGAGGATGGAGGAGGGATGTGATGAGGATTTCCTCCACCAGGTGGTGTCTGCACCTCACCCAGGGCAGTGTCTGGATGTAATGTATCAACTCTATTTATGGATCTGTATGAGGGGGAAGGTGGTGAGGAAGAGAGGTTGGCGTCTGGGCAGATGGGCCTGTATAAAAGGTGGTTGGGCAACCTTCGGTGAGGTAGATGGGGGGTATAGATGTTTAACCAAATTATTGCGGAAATGGCATATGCTTTAAGAGTGTGGGGGGATCTGCTTGGACAACAATTTCCTAATCCATAGCATATCCATTTTTTCTCGTAGCATTTGATGTACATCCCACCTGAGTCTGGTGTTATTGATGTGAGTGGGGAGGACTGGCCATGGGGATATCCATGTGATATATAGGTGCTTGGGCAGATGGGCTTGTAAGGGGGGGGACAAGAGTGTGGCAGTGGGAGGGACAGTAAGGGGCAGCAAACTTGCAGGCTGAGAGGCAGTGAGGGAGGAGTGAAGTCACAAAACAGATATGATGTAGGAGGTGGGATATGCTGGAGAAGTCAAGGAGATGTAAGGACAACAAGTTCCCAATCCATAAAAATCCGCCTTTTCTTGTTGCAGGCGGATATCTCAGCTCAATATGTTGGTATTTATGTGGAGGTCTGGGGATGGGGATATCCTCGTGATCCTACTCCCAGCACTCTACCACACACAAAGATGGACAGATTTATTCTCATCCCAGATTTACCTCAGGCAGTAGTCTGTATACCTCAACGCATGAGGAATTACCCAAGCCTGCTCAGAATTCCCGTTTGTATTGAACAACATATCATCCCAGCTCTAAGAAGGGAGAAACATAATACAATGTTTGTTGCTTGATGTCCAATCTACCAAAGCAAATGTGCTTAAATGCAAACATTCATGCAGTAACCTGATGGAATCTTTTGTTTCTGCAATTATTAATTATAAGCTATGACATTTCATCTTTCATTTAACCAAAATGTCCTTGAATCTTATTCCCCATGGAGTTTATCAACTGGCACTAGAAGCTGAGACAATGATGTCTAAGTGGCAGGATGTCTCTTTCCATCATCTTATCTGAATAAACTCCTCCAGTGTCCCTCAATACACTCCTATTACATCACCTGGGAATTAGATTAACATAGTAAAATAATCTTATCTTTACAAAGTAGTCATTAATTCCTATCCTAAACATTATCCAAAATGGCTATCTGGTTGCTGTCTCAAGTAATCCTACTCTAATGTGTGACAGATTATACTACTGTAAAGGACTGATATACTACTGTAAAGGATTGATAGTATCAGAGGGTACTATGCAGTTTAAATATCAGCAATACCAGTAGTCTATGTAAGCCATTAGTCAACCCAAATATTGTCTGTTTGATGAATAACCCTATCTAGATCTTTATTATGGTTGGCAAATTAAATTCTGTTTTCTAAGCTACAGTTATGCACAGAGAAATAGTAAAATAATAAAACAGTAAATAATCTTATCTTTACAAAGTAGTCACTAATTCCTATCCTAAACATAATCCAAAAATGGCTATCTGGTTGCTGTCTCAAGTAATCCTACTCTAATGTGTGGCAGATTATACTACTGTAAAGGATTTTGAATAAAAGTATCAGAGGGTACCAGATGGTACTATGCAATCCCAGTAGTCTAGGGAAGCCATTAGTCAACCCAAGTATTGTCTGTTTGTTGAATAACCCTACCTAGATCTTAATTATGGTTGGCAAATTAAATTTGGTTTTCTCATCTACAGTTATGCACACAGAGAAATACCAAATGTTTGCCTGTATTGAATCAAAAATCTTCCTCCGCAGACTACACCCAGTGATGAGTTGGTGAAGGTGGCAACAAACAGCTACTTATGGGAATAATTTACCTTGGGGACCGGAATTCCTTGTTATCCAGACTTTGTCTTCTTTCCTCCTCAGCTGCTGTACATTGCAGACAATGTCCCATTAGTGTCAAGCGAAGCCAAAATAATGCACTGTGCACAAGAGAACAGATTTATGTTTAGTTTGTGTAAAGGGCCATATTGGGAACATATCCCTATACTCGAGTCCCCCTTAGAAGATGGATAGTTTAGTTTGTTTCGTCATGATCGATTATGATGAAAACAAACTCAATTTTATTGGCTCTCCACTATTGTCATGTGTACTTAACATCTGCTACATGTGTACATAAAGTGAAGGGATGACGGGGAGAAACTGAAGAGAGAAAAGGGAAAGAATATATTGCTTGAAATGTAGTACTCTACTAGGTATGGTTTTAGTTCATTTCACCATGAGAATGACCACATGTAGAGTTATCATTTTTGCTGTAATAGCATATATTAGGAAAGCCCAAATTACTCAATTGTAAGCGCTTATTGAGTGCAGGATCAGCAATGACTGTATACTGGTGTCAACATGTTTACTGACTTAATAATATGTAACTATCTAGAGTTATTTGATTAGGGTGATGTATCATACAAGTTGGCACTGACATTTAATACTTGTTGGGTTGTTTCAGTGAATTGATGTCATGTCATTCATAACATAGTCAGTAAACCTGTGTGTTTTTGCAATGTCATTACAAATTGCCACAGAAGAAATAACTATAGCTGATCAAAGTTTGAATGACACTCACGTCACTGGTTGCTATCAGTTCTGCCTGTCATCCATGACCCCCCTGACCCTCCCACGTTACCGGCACAGACCCTGACGCAGGAGATGTCAGCAATCACGTTTGATGGGGGCAAGTGGTGTCAAACTGTAAACAGCCTCCATATACTAACATGCTGACAATATGTCTTGAGTTTACTGCAATGCTGCCAACAAACCTGGAAACAGTTATATTCGTTAATTTGGCAACACAACTGAAGTATTTAAGAATATGTAAGCTATTGAGAGCTGATTAAGAAACATGCAGATGAAAAATTAATTTAGGCCATGGATGTGCCAATGCATCTGTGTTCTCGGTTTATAATTAAAATGTTATAGTTTGAGCATAGTGGTCAAGGATTAATAAGTTCCTTATCTAATAAATCTTGGTTCATAATTCACATTATTGGCATACTTCCTTACTAGCTGTATATTTGAACAAGCTCCCTGCACCTTCCTCGTCTGCCCATGGACATTGATGTGACAGGAATGTGATAAACAATAGCCTCTGGCAACCTTGGCCTTGGCCGCTGGTCAGTCTAAGCTGTGTGGGAGCTGGGCAGATCTCAGTAAGGGGGGTGGGGGTAGCAGGCAGGGGGTGGCTGTAACAGGTTAAGGAGGGGGAGGGGGGAGTCTCAGTAATGGGGGAGGGTGGTAGCAGGCAGGGGGTGGCTGTAACAGGTTAAGTGGATGCTGTCAGAAGTCTGCATGCACCATAGTACATCAGGGACACCCGTCTGACAGCAAATGCCATTGCTGCTGCTACTGCTCCTACCCCCTAGTAGGTGTGCAGAGGGATTCAGGTTGTTGGGTTTAAAAATGGCTTTTTTGAGAATTTTGAATTGATTTGCATTTCCCAGTTACACAGTATCCTTATGACTTCTTAATACACATGCATGCAACTTCGTTTGTACTGATTAATGCTTTTGATATAGCTAGAAAATATATTATGCATTTAGAAAGTTACATTATCAATGCAAGTAAATTTTGTAACTAAAAATGGTAGCAACTCCAAATTAGCTCCTATCACATCTTTTGGAGATTAGTAAAGTAATGTCTCCTTTCCTCATTTTCTCTCACAGCAGAATAGCTTGCAACAGAGACATGGAGAGAAGTGAGGAAAGAAAAGAGAAGGTGTCTGTGACCAGAATAATGCAGCAGTCTGTAGGGGTCTGTGTGAATAATGCCAGGAATATTCTGAATATTCCCTCACGCCTGATTCAGGTTATGGCAGTAATCTATAAAGCTTCATGTGTGGTCTGGGAGTCGCTGCTGTGCCTTCTGTTTATATCCCCTTGCCAAAAATGACCGGATTGGATTAGTAAAAGGAAATTTATTTATATACACTTCTTATTCTTTTTTCAACTGCACTCCAAGCGCAATTGTATGGTTCTGATGTAGTATATATATAGATGCAGATCTTTAGAACGTGAATCAATGTTCAGTAAATCATATATGAGTAGGGGTTTGCTTTTTGCAGCACACCAATTCACAGGACTCACAACTAACAAAAGATTTTTAGTGATTAGTGTATGCCATTTCACATTTGTTCAATACCAGTTTAGGATATATTGAGTGAGAAGCATATAGGTCTGGGTTGTTTTGCTTTTTTTTTCCAATTTCAGGATAGTGATGTAAAAACCTTATCCAGAATGTCAATGTGAACAGATAAAAGCCCTATTGTAGAAGTTTTATAAAGCCACTTTCTACATTAAGTGCCCCTTATCCATACTAAGCTATATCTCTCTTACTCAGCAGTTCTAGGGCATGTATCTGGTGACCTTTGACCATTGTCTAAGTCCCACCAAACCTCAAAGGTCATGTGACCAGCTGGTTTTGTTAACATCCCGCCTACTGCTGGTACCTGACATGTGACCTCTGTACAGACCCAATGACCTTCAGGTACCAGCGGACATCACCAGCCACGGCCTCACACCTGGTGCCCTGTTCTGTCTGGTCTCCAGGTAATAGCGGGTTTTTTTTGAACAAATTTATCTTTATTTCACTCATAATTCTTTGCGTCGTACACAGTTATTCCTGGCTTGTATGTACCATACAATAATCAGTATATGAAATTATAACGAATCAAGATTATGACAGCCTACTAAAAGATGTGAGTGAAAAAAGAATGGCAGAGACATCAGCAAGCTGTTGTTACGTCTCTACCATGTATCGTCGTTAAGAAGGGATTCAAAAGTGTTGTCAATTAGGTTTTCACTGCCTCATCAGAGTCTAGGGGATTAGATGTGCTAGCTTTAAACTTATGTTTTATCCATCAGTCTTTGTCTAGAAACATTTAAGCCAAGTTAGAATCAACCATTCAGAGGGTTGGTCTAATTTATTTATTTCTCTTTGTTGCTTTTCATCCTCTCTACTCCCCTCTACATCCCTCAATGCTGAAGCAATGCATAATATCAAAGTATTTTCCAATTCTCCTATAAGAAGATTGTAAGATTCTTTCATATTGCATTTCAAGGAAGGCCAAAAGGTGAAAATTGATTAAAAAAATGTTTGCAATGTTATCTCATCTGAACTTTTATATAGAAATGGTTAGAAAATAATTACCAGGTCACATCAAGGTACATAGCATGGCAAACTCATCATAGGCAGATATCACCCCCTCCCCTAGTCTCTGCCAGGTTAGCCCCTGATATCATTGATCCTACAGTGTCTTATTGATCACAGACTAATGGCCTCTCCGCCTGCTAACCAGCCCTTACCAACCCCTTACCACCCCATACCACCCGCTCTCCACCCATCACATGGGTAAACCATCCCCAATAGTCCTCTTCACAATCTATCATAGGTAAGAGTTCTGCAGATGTATATTTGCTTTCGCTGCTCTCCTCTTATGCGTGCGGTTGCATTATGAAACCAGTGACACATTACAGTACACGATGCTACTACCAGTCACATTCAGAAGTGGCCAACATCCCTAGAAAAATACCACTGTCAAATGATCTGATCCCTCCCCCGTCCTAAGCCAATCGCCAGCTGCCAAACCATCTCCTCCCCTCTCCGCTCCCTCCTAATCCACCCTTATGATGTATATCTCTGCTTGCAGCTTGTTAGGCAACACAGCAGGACCCTCTTTGTCACGTGCAGGTGACCAGGGTGAGATTCCCCGATGTGAAGAAGGATGTTGAGCAGTGTAGATACTATGCACCACTCTCCTTGCATTACAGTTGTTACGGGGGTTATAATCATGTTGTTATTTTAACGGTATAACTATCAGTGTATGTCTACTACTATTACTCCTGCAGTGGTCTGCTACTCAGACGCTGCAGTCGGTTCCACCTAGGGGTCACCTGGGTGGCACTTCCCACAATCCACCCCTGTGACCCAGTTACCTTTCAAACCAATTGTCACAATCATACATATCCTATGTTTGTTATCCTTCATATTATTATTAGTAGTAAGACGATAGTGTGTGGTTATATAGATCTATGTTACCTTGCTGAATTTTAATAACATATTGTATGCAATGATCTGGAGGAGACTTTTAGCCAAAACCTTATGCTACCTTTTGTTTTCTTTATGCAACAGCACTTTGATGCATAATTCATTCTGCAGAGCTATGAGATTCCATCAATTATTCGTATCATGATATCAGAGATTACAGCATAAAGTGCTATGTTGTATTTGAAAGTTTAATGATGCAAGACAGGACCTCCTTCCACATGTCTTAGATCATGATTCATATGACATAGCACCTCATTAACAGAGTCATGGCAGGTCCATCACATCCTGCATACTCCTGTACCAGCACACAGCCGGTCTTAACCCTTTAAGGATGAATGGCACTAAAAGATGACATTTGTCGTAATGATGCACCATTCATATGACATAGCACCTCATTAGACAGAGTCTTGGCAGGTCTATCACATGCTGCATAGCCCTGTACCAGCACAAAGCAGGTAGAGGGCTGTCTTCAGGATTTCCTATTTATGGAGGGGACAGAGAGTCAGTGCAAAAGGTGGGAAGATCTATGGGAAGTGGGAGGTGAGAGACGGACAAGCCCTGTTCCCCCCAGACAGCTGGTAGAGGATGGAGGAGGGATGTGATGAGGATTCCCTCCACCAGGTGGTGTCTGGACCTCACCCGGGGCAGTGTCTGGATGTAATGTAGCATCTATATATCTGTATGAGGGGGAAGATGGTGGGGAAGAGGGATAGATGTCAGGGCAGATGGGTGTGTAAGAGGGGGATGGGGCAAACGTGAGGTAGATGGGACCGGGGAGAACAGATGTTTAACTGTGTTTAATTATTGAGGAAATGGTGTACACTCATGGAATTGGGGAGAAGCCTTTTGTCATTGTAGCGCGTAAGCCAAGCCATTTCCGACTGCCAAATTGAGGGTTTGGTCGCCACCATGATTTTTAGATAGCTATTTGTATGGGGTATCAGAAAATATGAGGTGGCCTTGCCTCAGGAGTAGCTTAAGGTCAGGGCAGGGCTTCAAGGTCAGAGAAGTCTAGAAAAATCTGAAATTTATTGATTCACATATGCAAGTGAAAAGTCACTTTAAATTTGAATTTCCCAACAAATAAAATATCTACAGCATACTACTCATTCACGGCAACACAAAAAAGACAAAAAAGATAATTTTTCTCAAGGTCAACATCATTTTATTCAAGGTCAATCTCAGAAAAGTGACTTTTCTATTAAAACAGTTACCTTTCAACTCTAATAGATTCCTCAAAAATATCCAGACATTCCCCATAATGCATTGGGGCATACCTACATAGTTAGGGATCATGGAAAAACAAGGTTGACTTCCATTTCACATGGCTTTTGGTAAGGCACAGCCTCATTCCACACCGATGCTGTAAAATAGCAGGGTCTGCAACAGCACGCTTAAAGGGCAAGAACCTGGCAATAACTTTGTTTTTTCATTCATGTTAAACACCTAGAATATGCTATGCTGTGAGGGCAACCAAAACGTCTTTTTCATTTTTATTTTTTAAAGGTCAAGGTCACTTAAATCAAGGTCACATGTGTAAAATTAGATGTTTGATAAAAATCAATCTTGGATGGTAATAAAGTTAACAGAAATGTTCATATCCACATCAATATCTGTCTATGCATAGCATCAAATATATGCAGTTTAAGAAAAAAATGTGTTTGAAATCCGTATTATACAGTAAAGAGTAGGTTTAGGCCTCTTGTCATTGTTCATATAAAATAGAAACTGCATATAAACATATTGGCCTCAAATTGTGATAGAATTTCATATACAGTTTATCATATTTTATCAACCCTTTAGGGCCTGGCATTGACCATAGAAATTCCATGGCTGGCTGAGCATATTCTATATCTAATACCATTGCTGGCCAAGCATGGACTATAGTCATCATAATTAACTTGTTTGGATTTGGGAAAGTTTTCTGCAAAACAACAAATTCTTTCTTGGTCAGCCCTAATGGGTTAAGGTAGGTCAACACAAAACACTCTTTGAATGTGACCTTCATTAAGGTCAAGGTCACTTAATTACTCAAACAATTTTACATAGATATCTTAAACGATTAGTCTGGATTAAATTTACTATGAAGAGTTAAGGATTTAGATCTGACCTTATCTGACCTTTATTGGGTTCAAGGTCATTCTAATTATGGTTATTGTATATGATACAAACTTATGACTGATGACAGGAACATCTAATTTGTACAGTGTGTTCAGATTTATTGTATTGGACTACTAGTCAATGTCGCTTTCCTCACTTGAGCTTTCACTCATTTGCTGTTGAATCTCATCGTGCATCATATTGGCACAGTCATCCAGTTTACAGGCTGGTGTGCACTGCAATTCATTATGAACACAAGGGCATTTAGATTGTTGGCAAGATCTTGAGCAAGTGCAGGCCATCAATTCTAAGACTACCTCTGGGGCTGGAGAACCTCTCACCCAGTCAGTTGATAGATTTGTGCCTTCAATGATCCCACCATGATCTTGGGGGTTTGGAATTACTGGGAATGGCTCAAGGCTTCTTCTCCAGATTGCTACTTGATAGTTAGCCCTGAGGCAATGCTTGTACAAAGAGTCCTCACATGGTGGCAATTGCCCAGACTCAACATCACCACGCTTGACCCTGAACAGCTCATATCTCAACTCATTCACCTTCTTCATCTTCAATCTGGCTGCATACATTTTGCATACAAATTCTTACAGAAGTGTGGACAGGTCATGGGACATTGTCCAGTCTTTTCCTACAGTTTGCATGACAGTTTGCATGTTTTTGTCCTTCATTAGAATCTTCAGACTGCTGATTTTCCCTCGTCCAGCAAAAGCACTTACACTGTCGCATGTAGTGAATGCATGCATGCCAATGAGCACCACTAACCAATGCGGGGTCGATAAAGCACAAGTAATTCGGTATAATTTCTTCAATTATTTTGGAAGTGTACACTATATACTAGTTAGCATAACCTTCTTCTGTGGAGCTATCATAAATTTCCTGTTGTATAAAATAATGTTAACAAGGCAGGGGACATTGTCCAGTCTTTCCTACTGTCTGCACTGCAGTTTGCATGTTTTTTTCCTTGTGTTGAATGACTGGATGTATAATCACCCTATGGGCAAGGAGCCTCTTGGAGTCATGCCCAGATTCCTATCAGACATTTTATTCAAGTAATTTATTCACCACGTGTATATGTCAAATGTAGCTTTCCCGTATAACTCTCTACTCTAAGATGTACACATTCTATGCACAAACTTCATCAATGTTAAAACAATACTTGCATGCTTGAGCTTTATCGACGATCAGAATTATTAAGGTCCTGTCATCTATTGTGTGTTCTTATTCACTGTACTTTAATACAGTCAAACTACTCTATAGGAATCTGGAGTTATACCCGGTAGGTCCATCATTTTTAATTTCCCTGGTTGAGGTTAAACCCACTGATGAGACATACCACTATGGGTACAAATAGGGGACAAACAGGGGACAGGCCTGTCACAGTCTTGTCAGCTCTTATCAGTGCTTGTCGCCGTAACCAGCGCACCACCCTCCTGACCCCTATATATGAAAATCACAACATGCCTGGTTCCAAATTATGGTTTTGATGATCATTATATGAAATGGTTTTAAGGATGCTAGGAGTAGTAGCCCTATATCCTGCATCTAAAGGCCTGTCTTCTCATTTAGTTGGTAACAGTGACCTTGACCTCAGATATGGTCATTACATCAATATTTATAAAGATACTGATGATTTTGGTATGCATCTGATATCTAGATATATCTAGATATGTTTACATACATCATTCTGTCAACAACTGAGATGTTAAGACATTTTAGTCATTTGGCATCATTGTACCCTCCAATAAAAATGACCTTGACATGGATAAAGGTCAGGTCAGATGAGTTATTTGGTATGCCCTTCCTCAGTGATATATTAGAAGTGATATAAAACAAAAAGGAAAGGTCAAGGCACATGGGAGAATCCATATGTCTAAATGTGGTTTGGACCAGAGGTACGAGGCTTGCACCTACACTAAGATGCATGATATGTAGATTACCCATATTATTCTTTGAACCCCTCTGTATAGCTATACAAAGACACACATTGATATGTATATAAACATATTTGTCAACTTTATAACCATCCAAAGTTGATTATTCTCAGTTGTGATGTGATTTTACCTGATGTGACCTTGATTTAAGTGACCTTGACCTTTATGAAAGGGTCGTTTGGGTTGGCCTTACAACATAGTATATTCTAGGTTTTTAAAATGAAGGAAAAGACTAAGTTAAACCAAGATCCTGGCCTCTTGAGTGTGTTATTGTTAATCTGCTATTTTATAGCATCATGGTGGAATGAGGCCAGGCCTTACAAAAAGGCATGTAATATGGGAGTCCACCTCATTTTTCCATGATCCCCAACTATGCAGGTATTCCCTCATGCATTATGGGGAAATTCTGGATATAATCCATGAACCTATAACAATTGAAAGGTAACTGTTTTGATAGAAAAGTCACTTTTCTAAGATTGACCTTGAATTGAATGATGTTGACCTTGACGAAAGTTATCTTTTTTGTCTTTTTTGTGTTGCCCTTGATGCGTAGTACATTGTAGCTATTTTATTTGATTAGAAATTCAAATTTAAAGTGACTTTTCACTTACATACTTGAATAAACAAATTTCAGATTTTTCTAGACTTCTCCGACCTTGAAGCCCTGCCCTGACCTTAAGCTACTCCTGAGGCAAGGCCACCTCATATTTTCTGATAACCTATACATATAGCTATCTAAAAATCATGGTGGCGACCAAACCCTCAATTTGGCAGTCGTGGTCACTCTCAGCCAGATTGGCTTACGCGCTATTGGATGGATGTCCCACCTGAGTCTGGTGTTATTGATGTGAGATGGGAGGTCTGGGCAGATGGGCTTGTAAGGGGGTGGGGGCAAGAGTCATTGAGGCAGTGGGAGGGACAGACGTATGGTAAGGGGCAGCAAACATGTAGGCTGGGAGACAAGGAGGAAGGAGTGAAGTCACAAAACAGATATGATTGAGGAGGTGGGATTTGCTAGAGAAGTCGAAGAGATGTAAGGACAACAAGTTCCTAATCCATAAAAAATCCGCCTTTTCTTGTAGTAGGGGGATATCCCGGCTCAGTCTGTTGGTATTTATGTGGAGGTCTGGAGATGGGGATATCCTCATGATCCTACTCCCAGCACTCCACCACACACAAAGATGGACAGATTATTTCTCATCCCAGATTTACCTCAGACAGTAGTCTGTATCCCTCAAGGCATGACAAATTACCTAAGCCTGCTCAGAATTCCTGTTTGTATTGAACAACATATCCAAGCTCTAAAAGGGAGAAACATAATACAATGTTTGTTTCTTGATGTCCAATCTACCAAAGCAAATGTGCTTCATGCGGTGACCTGATGCAATATTTTGTTTCTGCAATTATTAATTATAAGCTATGATATTTCATCTTTCATTTACCGCAAATGTCCTTGAATCTTATTCCCCATGGAGTTTATCAGCTGGCACTAGAAGATGAGACGATGATGTCTAAGTGGCAGGATGTCTTCTTCAATCATCTTATCTGAATAAACTCCTCCAGTGTCCCTGAATACACTCCCATTACATCACCTGGGAATGAGATTAACACAGTATAATAATCTTAGTGTTACAAAGTAGTCACTAATTCCTATCCTAAACATGATCCGAAATGGCTATCTGGTTGCTGTCTCAAGTAATCCTACTCTAATGTGTGGCAGATTATACTACTGTAAAGGATTCTGATTGAAGGTATCAGAGCGTACTATGCAGTTTAAATACCAGCAATCCCAGTAGTCTAGGAAAGCTGTTAGTCAACCCAAGTATTGTCTGTTTGATGAATAACCCTATCTAGATCTTTATTATGGTTGGCAAATTAAATTATGTTTTCTAATCTACAGTTATGCACAGAGAAATGCCAAATGTTTGCCTGTATTTTATCAGAAATCTTCCTCCACAGACTACACCCAGTGATGAGTTGGTGAAGGTGGCAGCAAACAGCTCCTTATGGGGATAATTTACCTTGGGGACCGGAACTCCTTGTTATCCAGACTTTGTCTTCTTTCCTCCTCAGCTCCCGTACATTGCAGACAATGTCCATTTAGTGTCAGGCAATGCCAAAATAATGCACTGTGTACATGAGAACATATTTATTTTTAGTGTGTGTAAAGGGCCATATTGGGTATTATTTTTTGGTGAAAATTTCTCACTCTCCCAGGCCTAATGTCTGACCTCCCCTGTATGGTACCGGGTACCGGGGAAGCCATGCATCAAGCCCTCCTTGTGGAGTTGAGTGGCTTTCCGCAAAAAAAGGGCCATATTGGGAACATATCCCTATACTCGAGTCCCCCTTAGAAGATAGATAATTTAGTTTATTTCATCATAATTTGATTAAACAAACTCAATATTATTGGCTATCCACTGTTGTCATGTGTACTTAACATCTGCTACATGTGTACATAAAGTGAAGTGATGACGGGGAGAAACTGAAGAGAGAAAAGGGAAATAATACATTGCTTGAAATTTAGTACTCTACTAGGAATGGTTTTAGTTCATTTCACCATGAGAATGACCACATGTAGAGTTATCAGTATTCCACAGTCTAACAGCTTTAACTAATATGGCCAGCCTGTTGCAGCCCCCATTTACTCAATGCAGTGGGTGACCCGCATTTGGAGCAGAAAGGAAGCACTTGATAGTTGGGAAATGATTTCACAGTGGAGCAGAAAGTGACATGAGGTCATTTCAGGGTTCATTATCTCTGAGAAGGCATCATTTAATATTGGTGATGTTAAAGATCCTTACGATCAATCTTTCACTCACCATCAGAGTTGGTAAACTGGTTTCCAACATCATTTTTGCTGTAATAGCATATACTAGGAAAGCCCAAATTACTCAATTGTAAGCGCTTATTGAGTGCAGGATCAGCAATGACTGTATACTGGTGCCAAAATGTTTACTGACTTGATAATATGTAACCGTCTAGAGTTAAGAACTTTGATAAGAAATGATAACAGAGACCTTAGATGTACTCATTAAGGTATATTAAGCCCCTAAATGAGCCCAGGTATATGTCGTACCATTCATGATTACTTGTATCATTGTTGTTAGGACATGTACATTGAATACTGACATTATTTGGAAAATCATTTGATGAATAAATACACGTTTATAATTCATTTTCTTTCTATGCTGTGTCTTTATGATCATTTTTTGTAGTGTGTGTCAAAAAGAGAGAGCTTAGAGGGAAAACAGGAAATTTAATTTATGAACTGTTAGATTTTGATTTGGGTGATGTATCATACAAGTTGGCACTGACATTTAATACTTGTTGCGTTGTTTTAGTGAATTGATGTCATGTCATTCATAACATAGTCAGTAAACCTGTGTGTTTTTGCCACATCATTGCAAATTGACACAGTAAAAAAGAACATAACTGATCAAAGTTTGAATGACACTGGTCACTTGTTCCTCGCCTGTTGCTGTCAGTTCTGCCTGTCATCCGTCACCCCTGTGACCCCCCCCCCCCCCCAGGTTACCAGCACGGACCCTGGGGCAGGAGATGTCAGCAATCACGTTTGATGGGGGCAAGTGGTGTCAAACTGTGAACAGCCTCCATATACTAACATGCTGACAATATGTCTTGAGTTTACTGCAATGCTGCCAACAAACCTGAAAACAGTTATATTCTTTAATTTGGCAACACTACTGAAGTATTCAAGAATATGTAAGCTATTGAGAGCTGATTAAGAAACAGGCAGATGAAAAATAGATTTAGGCACTGGCTGTGCCAATGCATCTGTGTTCTTGGTTTATAATTAAAATGTTATAGTTTGAGCATAGTGGTTGAGGATTAAGAAATTCCTCATCTATCAAATCTTGGTTTATAATTCACATTATTGGCATACTTCTTTACTAGCTGTATATTTTGAACAAGCTCCCTGCACCTTCCTTGTCTGTCCATGGACATTGATGTGACAGGAATGTGATAAACAATAGCCTCTGGCAACCTTGGCCTTGGCCGCTGGTCAGTCTAAGCTGTGTGGGAGCTGGGCAGATCTCAGTAAGGGGGAAGGTGGTAGCAGGCAGGGGGTGGCTGTAACAGGTTAAGTGGATGCTGTCAGAAGTCTGCATGCATCGTTGTACATCAGCAAATGCCATTGTTGCTGCTGCTGCTCCTACCCCCTAGTAGGTGTGTGGAGGGATTCAGCTTGTTGGGTTTAAAAATGGCTTTTTTGAGAATTTTGAATTGATTTGCATTTCCCAGTTACACAGTGTCTCTACGACTTCTTTATACAGATGCGTGCACCTTCTTTTGTACTCATAAATGCTTTTGATATAGCTAGAAAATGTATTGTGCATTTAGAATATCACATTATCAATGCAAGTATATTTTGTAACTTAAAATGGTAGCAACTCCAAATTAGCTCCCATCACATCTTTTAGAGATTAGTAAAGTAAGGTCTGCTTTCGTCTGCTTTCCTTATTTTCCCTCACAGCAGGTTTAAGCTTGCGACAGAGACATGGAGAGAAGTGTGGAAAGGAGAGTGGAGGTGTCTGTGACCAGAATGACACAGCAGTCTGTTGGGTCTGTGTGAGTGAATAATGTCAGGAATATTCTGAATATTCCCTCATCGCTGATTCAGGTTGTGCCAGTCATCTATACAGCTCTGAGTGTGGTCTTGGAGTCGCTGCTGTGCCTTCTGTTTTTATCCCCTTGCCAAAAATGACCGGATCGGATCAGTAAAAGGAAATTTATTTATTTACACTTCTTATTCTTATTCCAACTGCACTCCAAGCGCAATTGTATGGTTCTGATGTAGTATATATATAGATGCAGACCTTTAGAACATGAATTAATGTTCATTAAATCATATATGAGTAGGGGTTAGCTTTTTCCAACATACAAATTCACAGGACGTACAACTTACAAAGTGATTAGTGTATGCCATTTCACACATTTGTTCAATACCAGTTTAGGATATATTGAGTGAGAAGCATATATAGGTCTGGGTTTTCTTGCAGGTTTTTTCCAATTTCAGGATAGTGATGTACAAACCTTATCCAGAATGTCAATGTGAACAGACAGAAGCCCTATTGTAGAAGTTTTATAAAGCCACTTTCTACATTAAGTGCCCCTTATCCATACTAAGCTATATCTCTCTTACTCAGCAGTTCTAGGGCATTTATCTGATGACCTTCTGAGTCCCACCAAACTACAAAGGTCATGTGACCAGCTGGTTTTGTTAACATCCTGCCTGCTGCTGGTACTTGACATGTGACCTCTGTACAGACCCAATTACCTGCTGACACTTCAGGTACCAGTGGACATTACCAGCCACGGCCTCACACCTGGTCCCTCAGTGTTCTGTCCAGTCTCCTGTTATTAGCTTTGAAATGGGATTCAAATGTGTTGTAAATTGGATTTTCACTGCCTAATCAGAGTCTAGGGGATTAAATGTGCTAGCTATAAATCTCTTTTTATCCATCTAACTCTGTCTAATAAGATTGAAGTCGAGTTAGAAATCTATCATTCAGAGGGTTGGTCTAGTCTATTTATTTCTCTTTTTTGCTTCACATTCCCTCACCTTAACATCCCTCAGTGCTAAAGCAATGCATGATATCAACGTATTATTTAATTCTACCACAAGAGGCCTAAGATTGAAGAGATTCCAGGTTTTTCATTTTGCATTTCACATCAAGGGACATAGCAGAGCAAACCTACCTTAAGCAGATATCACCCCCCCCCCCCTCCCCAGTCTCTGCCAGGCTAGACCCTGATAGCATTGATCCTACAGTGTCGTATTGATCACATACTAATGACCTCTCCGCCTCCAAACCACCCCTTACCGACCCCTAACCACCCTCATACCGCCCTATCCACCCCTCACATGTGGAAACCATCCCTGATAGTGCTAGTCACAATCTATCATCGGTAAGAGTTCTGCAGATGTATATTTACTTTTGCTGGTCTCCTCTTATGCATTGGAAAGCAGTGAGACATTATAGTAAACAGGGCTGCTACCAATGTCAAATTATCTGATCTCTCCCTCCTCTCAAGCCAATCGCAAGCTGCCAAACCATTTCCTCCCCTCTCACACTCCCTCCTTATCAGCCCTTGTGATGTGTATCACTGCTCGTTAGGCAAGACAGTAGGACCCTCTTCATCAAATGCCGGTGACATGGGTGAGATTCCCAATGTGGAGATGGGTGTTGGTGGTATTTGACTATTGACATTTTGAGGGCAGCGTAGATCCTATTATACCACTGACCTCACATAATTGGGGCTCTGGATGGGGCGGTTCCATGTCCCCTGTCGATTATAAGAAATGCCCATGTCCCATGTCACTAAGCAAAAACCTGTGTCACTTATGTCACTAACCCAATTGAATTATTGGGTTTTCTCTATATATATATATAGAGAGAGAGAGAGACACCTAGACGCACTTCAATTTTAGTTATCCTACTTTTTCCTTGTCGCTAAGGCCAAAATAAATAAAAAGGTTGGTTTCCGGTAACATGGTCTGAAAAGCTAGGCCCGGCCGGCCGATTTTTTTTTTTTTTTAATTTTAATTTTTTTTGCTTTTCACCATTTTAGGCCTGATTTGAGAGTTTTTGCTCTAAAATGCTTAATAATTGTCCGATTTACATACCGTAAAAACTGGAAAATAGCAAAATTGTCAGGAAATTGGAGAAAATTGGGGGACCCGGCACTGTTTTGCTAGACCCGGTCAGGTGACCGGAAACGAACCTATTTTTTTATTTGGCCTAAGCTTGATGTCATGTCACTAGGCTTCATGTCACATGTCGATTTTAAGGTTTGTCCATGTCATATGTCGCTTAGGTTGCCATGTCACATTTCGATTTTAAGAAACAGCCATGTCAAATGTCGATTTTAAGAAATGCCCATGTCGCCATGTCGAATTTGGTGGTCCACACCCATATAATTATAAGTGTTAGATATATATGTTACCTCTCTGAATTTTTAAAGTAGAATGTATGCATTAGTTTAATATGAACTGCCATAAAGCAACCTAGAATTTAGTCTTCTTTATGCAATAGAGCTTTGATGCATAACACATTCTGCAGACCCATGAGCCTCCATGAATTATTTGTATCATGATATCAGAGGTTACAGCATAAAGCGCTATGTTGCATTTGAAAGGTTAATGATGCAAGACAGGACCTCCTTCCACATGTCTAAGATCATGATTCATATGACATAGCACCTCATTAGACAGAGTCTTGGCAGGTCTATCACATGCTGCATATCCCTGCACAAAGCAGGTAGACGGCTGTCTTCAGGATTTCCTATTTATGGAGGGGACAGAGAGACAGTGCGAAAGGTGGGAAGATCTATGGGAAGTGAGAGGTGACAGACTGACAAGCCCTGTTCCCTGCAGACAGCTGGTAGAGGATGGAGGAGGGATGTGATGAGGATTCCATCCACCAGGTGGTGTCTGGACCTCACCCAGGGCAGCATCCTGGTGTGATGTATCATCTCTATATATGGATCTGTATGAGGGGCGAAGGTGGTGAGGAGGAGGGGAAGATGTCTGGACAGATGGGCCTGTAAGAGGTGGTTGAGCAAGCATCAGTGAGGTATTAGGGGGGGGGGGGGGGGGGAGGGCAGATGTTTAACAATATTATTGAGGAAATGGATTATGCTTAAGGAGTGGGGGGAGAAGTTGTGTGGACAACAATTTCCTTATCCATTACATATCCACCATTTCTCATTTGATGGACATCCAACCTGAGTCTGGTGTTATTGATGTGAGTGGGGAGGACTGCCATGGGGATATCCATGTGATATATAGCTGCTTGGACAGATGGACTTGTTAGGGGGTGGGGGCAGGAGTCAGCAAGGCAGAGGGAAGGACAGACTTGTAGTAAGGGGCAGCAAACATGCAGGCTGGGAGGATATGATAAAATGCAGATATATCATAAAAAAACAGAAAAGACTGAGGAGATGGGATATACCGGAGAAGTAGGGGAGATGTTGCAAGCACAACAAGTTCCTAATCTATAACAAATCCACCTTTTCTTGTTGCAGGCGGATATCCCGGCTCAGTCTGTTGGTATTTATGTGGAGGTCTGGAGATGGGCATATCCTCATGATCCTACTCCCAACACTCCACCACACACAAAGATGGACAGATTTATTCTCATCCCAGACTTACCTCCGGCAGCAGTCTGCATCCCTCCATGCAGGGAGGTATCGCCCAAATCTGCTAAGAATTTTTGTTATATTGGACAACATATCCCACCTCTGAGGACAAAACGTAACAAAATATCTGTGTCTTGATGTTTCTGATCTAGAAAAGCGGGACAAATTATAGTAAGACTTGATTTAATCTTCTAATCCTGAGAATATTATTTATGAGGTACATAATTTCATATCTCATTTGACAGCAGTGTCCTTGAACCTAATCCCCATATTGAGTTATTTTAGCTGGAACTAGAAGATGAGATGGTAGTGTCTGAGGAGCTGCATGCTTAATGAGTCTCCTTCATCCTTTTTAACAGATTAAAATCATCCACATCATCCTTGAATCCATTGTGCAACCATTACTTTACTTAAATGTTACATTTACTCAATTAAATCATCTCAGGGTTAAAACTTTCTCACAAATTTCCATTCTAAACATGATCCAAATAGCTATCCAATTGCTGTCTGAAGTTACCTTATTCTAATGCATGTAAGGTTACACCTCTGTAATGGATTTTGCAACCAAGTATCTGGAGGTACTATGCAGTCTGAAATCCCAGTAGTCTAAGACAGCCATTAGTCAACCCAAATATTGTCTTTTTGATGAATAATCCTAGCATTATCCTGAATATGATTGCTCAGTTAAATCTTTCTTTTCGAATCATCCATTAGAACCAGAGACATACCAAATGTTTGCCTGTATTGTATTACACAGAACTCCCCTGCAAACTACAGCTTGTTATGACATATGTGGCAGCAGACAGCTCCTTATGGTCATAAACACCTCGGGGACCGAAACTCCACACTTATCCACACTTTGTCCCCTTTCCTCCTCAGCTGCTGTACAGTGCAGACAATGTCCCGGTAGTGTCAAACAAAGCCAAATGCACTGTGCACATGATAATACATTTATGGTTAGTTTGTGTATAGAGCCATATTGGGAATATGTCCCTATACCTGAGTCCCACTAAGAATATGGATAATTTAGTTTCTGTCATCATATTGGCTATCAACTATTGTCATGTGTACTTATTATTTGCTGCATGTGTACATTTATAGGGGGTATGACAGGGGAAACTAAGGAGATAGGAGGGAAATAATACATTGCTTGAAATGTAGCACTTTACAAGGAATGGTTGGAGTTCATTTCACCATCAGAATGACCACACATTGAGTGATCAGGATTCTACAGCCTAACAGTCTAACAGCCTTTAACAAATTTTGCCAAACTATTGCAGCCCCCATTAACTATGGGCAGTGGTTGACAGGCACTTGAATAAGAAAGGACGTACTTGATACTTGGGAAATGATTTCTTGGTACATGGAGCAGAAAGTGACATAAGGTTATCTCAGGGTTTATCTCTGACCAGGCATCATATCACATTGGTGGTGGTAAAGGTCCCTTTTCTCAATCCTTTACTCACCATCAAAGTTGGTACAGTACAGTAAACTGGCTTCCAACATCCTTTAATCATTCTGCTTTCATGCTGTGTCCTTATTATCATGTTTTGGAGTGTGTGGAAGAGAGAGCTAAGAGGGAAAACAGGAACATATCTTATGAACTGTTAGAATTTGATTTGGGTGAAGTATCATGCAATTTGTTTTGAAATTGGCACTGACATTTAATACTTGTTTGATTATTTTAGTAAATTGGTGCCATTTTATTCATAACATAGTCAGCAAACCAGTGCTTTTTTTACAATGTCATTACAAATTGCCACAGAAAAAAGCCACAACTGATCAAAATTTGAATGACACTCATGTCACTGGTCACTTGTTCCTTGCATGTTGCTGCCAGTTTTGCCTGTCATCTATGAACCCTGGGGCAGGTTCTGTCAGCAGTCACCCCTGATGGGGGCAAGTGGTGTCAAACTGGGAACAGCCTCCATACATTAACATGCTGACAACATAGCATAAGTTTTATGCAACATGCCACTAAACCTGGAGATTATTTTCTTAACACTGGAAATAAAACTTAAGTATTCACAAATATGTTGGCTATAAGAGTAGATCAAGAAAAAGACTGATGACAAAATTAATTCAGTGCCGGTTTTTGTAATTTCTTTTATCAATGAAATCATAATCATCACATCTGCAATATTACTTTATAATTCACATAAGCACACACCTTTATACTACCTGTATATTGAAAGCCCCCTGACCCTTTCTCCTCTGTCCTTGGATGGTAACATTACAGGAATATGATAGACAATAGCCTCTGGTAACGTTGGTCTGTACTGCTGGTCATTCTTAGCCGCTTGGGAGCTGGGGAGATCTCAGTAAGGGGGGAGGGTGGTAGCAGGCAGGGGGTGGCTGTAACAGGTTAAGTGGATGCTGTCAGAAGTCTGCATGCACCATAGTACATCAGGGACACTCGTCTGACAGCAGACTGTGATGCTCCTGTTGCCAGTGCCCCTAGTAGGGATGTGGGGACCTAAGGGTGTACTTGGAGTGTAGGGGATTTGTGTGAAGGGATGCACATTGTTTAAAGATTGCTTTAAAGATTATCCTGTATTGATTTGCACTTCCCAATTATACACTGTCTTTATGACCTCTTGATACACTTGTGTGCATCTTTTCCAACTCTTCTTGTACTCATACATGCATTTGATATAGCTAAAGAATACTACAAATTAGCTCCTGTCACATCTTTAAAAGATGAGTAAAGTAAGGTCTAACTTCCTCATCTCCTCTGACAGCAGGTTTTAGGTTGCGACAAAGGCATGAGACGAGTGAGGAAAAGAGAATGTAGGTATCTGTGACTATAATGATGAGCCTGTTTGTGGGGGCCTGTGAATATTCCGAATATATTCCCTCATCCCTGATTCACCCCGTGTCAGTAATCTATAAAGCTTCTTGTCAAAAATGACTCTGTATAGGATTGGATCAGTTAAAAGATATTTATTTCTTTACAGCTTTTATTCTTATTTTACCTGTACTTCCAGAACAATTGTATGGTTCTGATGTAGTATATATATAAATGCAGACCTTAAACGCAGACATCAAACAATGTTCAGTGAGTAGTATATGATTAGGGGCTAGCTTTTTGACACCTACTAATTCACACGGCTCACAAGAATAACAAAAGGTATTTAGTGAGTAGTATATGCAGGTTCACACATTTGTAAAATATCCATTCAGGAGACGTTAAGTGAGAAACCATTTAGGTCTTCTCTGCATCCTTTTCCAAGTACAAAATGGTGAAGTTGCATTCCAACCAGAACCAGGACGTTAAGTGGACAGACAAACAGCAATAAACCTTGTGTTATAAACTTCCTCGTTAATTGACCATTATACATACTTGTCTAGATGTAGAGAGCCATACCATAGAGAGCAGTTCTAGGGCATTTATCTGGTGACCTTTGACCATTGTCTAAGTCCCACCAAACTACAAAGGTCATGTGACCAGCTGGTTTTGTTAACATCCTGCCTGGTGCTGGTACTTGACATGTGACCTCTGTACAAACCCAATTACCTGCTGACACTTCAGGTACCAGCGGACATTACCAGCCACAGCTTTACACCTGGTGCTGTGTTCTTTCTGGTAAAAGCGTAATGAAGGGATTCAAACATGTTGTAAACCTCTTTCTATCCATCCGTTTTTCTTTCTAACCCTGTTCAATAAGATTGAAGTCAAGTTAGAAATCTACAATTCTGAGGGTTGGTGTAATCATCTTATTTCTCTTCATTGCTTTTCATCCTCTCCACTTGACATCCCTCAGCAAAAGCAATGCATTATATCAAAGAATTGTTTAATTACTCCACAAGAGGATTGTAGCATTCCAGGTTTTTCATTTTGGATTTCAAGGAAGGCCAAAGAGTGAAAATTAATTTAAAATATTTGCAATGTTATCTCATCTAAATTTTTGATCTAGAAATGGTTGGAAAACTACCAAGTCACATCTAAGGAACATAGCAAACCTACCATAGACAGATATCACCCCCCCCCCAGTCCCTGCCAGGTTAGACCCTAAAAGCATTGATACTACAGTGTCATATTGATCACAGACTAATGAGCTCCCCACCTCCTAACCACCCCTCACCAACCCCTAATCACCCCTTACCATCCTCTATCGACCCCTCACTCACCCTTAACCATCCCAAATTGTCCTAGTCACGATCTAACATAGGTAAGGGTTCTGCAGATATGTATATTTACTTTTGTTGGTCTTCTCTTATGCATGGGGTTGCAGAGCACTCTAGAGGCAGTGAAACATTACAGAACACAGTGCTTCTACCACTCAGGCCAAAGAAAAAAGAAAGGTTTGTTTCAGGTAGCATGGGCAGAAAATGTAGGGTCGGTAGGTCAGATTTTTTTTTTTTTCCTTTTTTTTTAACATGAAAGTACTGGCCGGCCTCTCGGAAAACCCAAAAATTGACCGAAAAAGGGTAAAAATACAGAAATTTCTTCAAAATTGCATAAAAGAACGTAGGGTCGGCCCTGTTTTGATAGGGTCGGTCGGGTGACCTGAAACAAACCTTTTTTTTTTTTGGCCTCAGTCACACTCATAAATGGCCAACATCCCTGGTTGGACAAAAATAACTACCACTGTCAAATCATCTGATCTCTCCTCCCCTGCCAAGCCAATACCCAGGTACCAAACCATCTCCTCCCCTCTCACACTCCCTCTTTATCAGCCCTCGTCATGTATATCTCTGTTTGTGGCTCGTTGGGCAACACAGCAAGACCCTCTTTATCATGTGCGGGTGACAAGGGTGAGATTCCCCGATGTGGAGAAGGCAGGGAGATGGGTGTTAGTGGCATTTGACCATGGACATTCTGAGGGCAGTGTAGATACTATTATACCTCACACCTCACATAATACTATTATACTACTGATATCACAAAATACTATTATACCACTGACCTCACATAATTAAAACTGTCTGATATATATGTTACCCCACTGAATTTTAAAAGCAGAATGTAAGCATTAGTGTGACAAAGACTTTCACCTGAACCCTGGAAGATGTTGCCTTAAAGCAACCTACAATTTTGTCTTGTTTATACCACAGTGCTTTAATAGAGCATCATTCTTCATCCTGCAATTGTATCAAATATTTGTATTAAGGTGACATGGTCCGATGATTAGGGCTCAAAAATCAATTTTGTTAAAAATGAACAAAATTGTTCATTATGGCCATATATATGTCCTATCTATTTTATTTAACATTGTTCCCCATAATTCAGCTTAGAATTCAGCCAATTGTTACTTTTATGCTCAGTTTAAGAATTCTGGAGTGCACGCTATAATTCCCCCATTGGGAAATACACTGTAAAATACTAATCTGGGCCATTTCGGACACTCTAAATGGGCTCCTATTGGCCATAGATAGCATTGTATTGAACATTCCCTATCCTCGAAATATGCTATCATACTAACATTTGGAAAACATCTCAGTAAGATTTAAAATATGAAAAAAAATGTACCATGTTACGTTAAGATGTCAGAGAGTATTGCACATCAAAGCGTCATGCCAGACTAAAGGGTTTAATGATGCCAGACAGGACCTCCTTCCTCATGTCTTAGATCATGATCCATACAGCATGGCACCTCATTAACAGAGTCATGGCAGGTCTATCACATCCTGCATACCCCTGTACCAGCACACAGCCCGTCTTAACCCTTTAAGGATGAACGGCACTAAAAGATGACATTTGTCATAATGATGCACCAATGCACCAAGCGAGTAACTTGCTGGTGCTGCATTGGAGCATCCTGCCGACGCTTTGGGAGTGTCTCAACCTTGTAGAGTCAGCATGATGCATGAATGCAGCACTGGCGAGTTATTTGCCAGGGATGCATTCATGCATCATGATGACCGAGGGTAGGATGCACTACTGCATCATGCCACTTTTAAAGGGTTAAGGATTCCCTAGTTATGGAGAGGACAGAGAGACAGTGCGGTAGGTGGTAAGATCTATGGGAGCGAGTGGCGATGGAGGCTCAAGCCGCTTCCCCCTCAGACAGCTGGTAGAGGATGGAGGAGGGATGTGATGAGGATTTCCTCCACCAGGTGGTGTCTGCACCTCACCCAGGGCAGCGTCTGGATGTGATTTATCATCCATAAATGGATCTGTATGAGGGGGAAGCATTTTATTAACAATTTCATAAATTTCTTGTGAAACAAAAACCAAGAATATCTTCTGCCCATGTAGTCTGAAACTTACTTGCTATATGTCGTTCTAAGCCACCCATACATCATGGTGACTCGGGGAAAGGGGTAGAAGGTCATTCAGATGCAGTGTGGAGGGGTGGCAGGTACCTACAGTGATATACAGCGGTGGTAAACTAGCTACACGCTAAGACTGCCTCAGGGTAGGACATGGTTAAAGGCCATGAATATGCTGTATTTTTTTTTTTCCTTAAGAACAAGATTTTCTTTATTCACCAGAGGTAGTTTGACATTGTTTGCTGATGTTGTGTTCTTGCAATACGAAGCCATGGCTATACCGGTATACACATATACAACTGAAAATAAATTGTACATGGTACAGGAAGGGTACATAAATTGTTGCTGATTTTACAAATATACCTTATAAAAATATGGCGAATAAAGAAATATATATATATATATATATCTTCATTGGAAGGGATTTGTTGAGTGACAAATATGCGTAGGTTTTATTTTTTGTCAGACTGATGTTAGGAATGCGGTCTGCAGCATTAAATATGGTACTCATCTTTGATTTTTCAGAAAGTGCATTGCATATTATGTGGGCATTTTCCATTGAATTTATTAGATATTTTCTGACTTTTTATATTCAGAGGGGGTGTACGGGGGATAGGAGTTTTCAAATGCCAGCTCCTTGTTTCTCATGACGATACATTTTAATTATGTAATTCAGACAGGTATTGCTAGCAGGGTGATAGTTGGATATTTTTGTGAGACCAACCCTGCCCTCCCTATTGTTGAATAATGACCATTCCCTAATTTCTGATCCCTTATCATGTAATGATGTACTAATGTGTTCTGTCTGTTTGGTTGCAGGTGAGTGCTACGTTGTACATCTGTAGGCCCTACATGTAGTTATGGTCTTCATGCAGGTAGGATCGACTGAACTAAGACAAATATAGGTTTAGATCGAGCTGTCATTGGTTATTGTAAGTATAAGTACTATCCCTACTAAAAAGCAAAGGTGGCTCTATTCCCTACCTAGCTACAGTTATATCTGACTGGATATGAAGCACAGAAAATAAGTGTAAAATATCCATCCTTATTTCATGGTGAATACGATCTATCAAGGTTAAACCTATGGGAGTACCGTATGTGAGTGAAGCGTGAAATAACCCTATGTCTTATTTTATGCTGTGGCCGTATTTCACGCTGCTAGGGGTCGCCATGGGGTTGACATGGGGTCGCCACGCTACCAAGGGTCATGTGACCTTTGTGGAATTCAAAATTGCGGCCGACGGAAGTAAACAAACGCTGCAGAAGTAAACAAACATCATGGAAGTAATCAAACAATTGACTGTATACCTGTTTTAGATTGACAAACCCTGAAATAAACACAGTCCATCAGAGGTGACTCGTGGGGCAACTTCATTGATTTAACCAAGTGGATCCGTAATTTACCTAGCTGTTGAATAACCGATGCCCGTATTTCATGGCCTATGACATCATCAAGAATGGCAGCTTGTTTACATTTGAATAGCATGGAAATGGCTTTTATAGGCTCCTTTCTATCATAATTTTGACAAGTTGAATTGGAAAACATAAAAAATAAACACAAAAGTACACTCTTTTTTGGTCTGCTGGTCCATATATCTCCCCTCCATACAAAGCTGCATGTATAATATATGGAGGTCCTAAACCAAGCTCTACCCTAAGGTAATGTAGCCATACAGCTAGTTTACCACCACCATAAATAAGGGTAGGTCCCTACCTCCCACTCCACACTGCATCTAAATGACCTGCTTCCCCACTCACCCAGTTACTGCTGATGTATGAGAACCTTGGGACAAACTGTAGAAGGCAATATTCAGGCTACATGGGCAGACCATATTCTTGTTTTATCAGAACACATGTGCTATGCACTGTCTAGAAAATAGCTTATGTAAACTTTTTGAAGATTTTACCAAGTTTCACTTCGGTCTGCTTTGATTTTGCAGGTCATATAACTAGAACCACAGATTTCATTTTGCTGGGCCCTATATCAAGAAATGTTTTCAATAAAAGCAGGATTTGGCAATACCACTATCCGCAAATGCGGCCCAAGGTAAATCCAGGATAAGCATAAATCTGTCTGTTTTTGTGTGAAGGAGAGGGAATAGGATCAGGAGGATATCCCTAATCCCCCAGACCTCACCACTAATAGCAGCACAAGTATATAAAGGGACAGAATATCTGCTCTTGTTTGCTTTGATGAGACATAACTATCACATCTTTCTGTGTGGCATTAAGTGCCACAATAAAAGGGGATTTGGTGTGGATACAGAAAATGTTGTTATCCCCTCTCCTAAATAATACGTTGTGAGTCTGCTATCCTCCCTGACTGCCTCCCGGCCTTTGTCTGGCTATTCATCTGTCTTCCAACCTGCATCAATGCCCATCGCTCACTGGCCAACCTCATCCCAACCACCTTCCCCTCATATATGCATCCATAAAGTAATGATACATCTTGCCAGGATGCTGGATGGGGTAAGGTCTGCAGATAACAGAGCATGAAAGCTGTCTGCATGTGCAATCAGTGAGTGTGCTAGGTCCACACCCTTCACTAGCCCATCTGCCCAGACAGTTATTCCTCTTCCCCACTGTATTCTTCCTCATACAAGTCCAGACGTTGCATCTAACGAGGTGCAGACACCACCTGGTGGAGGAAATCATTACCACATCCCTCCTCCATCCTCTACCAGCTGTTTGCTTGGAGTCATACAGAAAGTGGTATAGCTACTAGGGTTGCCTAATGAGGTGCTTTATCACATGGAGTATGACATAAGGCATGAGGAAGGAGGACAACATTGACCATTGAGGATAGCATGTGCGTGAACACAAAATTAGGCGTCATGGTGCACAAACAAGGTGGACACCTTGCAGGCACTGCATTTATGCATCATGCTGACCCAACAGGTACGTTCTATCCTGTAGTTACAGAGGCGTAGGAAGCAAATCTTGATTGGGGGGGCCCAGGGGGACCCAACCCAACCGGCCTTAAATATTGGTTTTCAATCATGAAAGTGCATATACATGCTCATACAGGAATTGTATAGAAAAGTAGTATTTGAGCCACCTTTAGTTATTATTGGGTGCCTGGTCCCCAATATCCCCACTTTTCCCTATGTGGGAAAGGTATATTTTGGAAAGTTTGTGTATTTCATTATAGAGTCTTGGTAATCTTTGTGCGGGGGCCCAAACATATTCAGGCCCCCCTGGCTCTGTGATGGGGGGGCCAGGGCCCCCCTGGCCCCCCCTTTTCCTATAGCACAAGAATACAGCACTGACAAGTGAGTTGTCACGGCTGCATTAATGCATTATTATCCTGACAAGAGTGATGACAGATTTAAGTAATATACACAGATCCGCCAAATGAATGCATGCACCTTGTATTCACATCTTAGCAAGGTAACAGGATTCCCCAATGAACTACTATAGTTCATAGTCAAAGGCCACCAACATCCTACTCAACATTGGAAAATCTAAGCCTTGCCCCCTGCACGTGCTAAAGTGGGTCCTGTCCTGTTGCCTAACGAGCCACGAGCATAGATGTACATCATTAAGGCAGCTGGAGAGGGGGTTGAGGATTGGCTTTGAAGGACGATAGGAGGGCCGTGGAATGGATGGGATGATTTGGTAGTGGTTTCTGCCCAGAGATGCTGACAACTTGTGACAGGGACTGGCAAGTAGCGGCACTATTCACAGTTGACCCTTTAAGGTCAGCATTCATTGTCATGATGAGCTAATGCGAGTAACTGGCCAGTGCTGCATGAGTGAATCATGCGGACCCTTCCTGCTTCTGTTGGCCAAGGTTATGATGTATTATTGTATCATAAACTTCTGTTTCTATGCAAATTTGCAGTCCTGGATGGTTTCTAACAAGCCCATGTATAGGACTGGTAATTGCTTGTACATGTGAGCGCTATCAGAGCTCTTGCCCAAAGTACATTGTGAGGAGTAAGGCTAGATGTGGTTAGGGGTTGGTCAGGGTTGATGGGGGGTAGTAAGGGAGGGGGGTGGTAGTTATATAAGGGATGGTTAGAAGATGGAGGGTGTTAGTCTGTGATCAATAAGACACTTTGTCTATTGGATCAATGTTGCCAGGGTCTAGGGGTGGCAGAGTCCATTATTTGTGTTATTCAAGAGGGAGAGAGAAAGCAAGATTGAGAGAGAGAGAGAGAGAGAGAGAGAGAGAGAGAGAGAGAGAGAGAGAGGGGGGGGGAGAGACCCTCTCCCTAGGAGAGAGAGGTTCACGACTTGACAAGATAGAACAAGAGGAAGAGAGAAATGGAGGGAAAACAAATTTGCAATACCTTCAACTCCTTGTAAACGAGGTTAGCCAGGGGACCAGGGGAACAAGGTACCAGGTGTGAAGGCCCTGTCAGCTAATGTCCGCTGGTGCCCGCAGTGTCAGCAGGTGATCCGGTCTGTTGTCTGGTAGGGGTCTAGCGACAAGTACCAGCAGGATGCAGGATGTCACCCTCCCCAGCTGGTCACATGACCTTTCAGGTTTGGCGGAAAATAGACAACAGTCAAAGGTCACCAGATACATCTTTTCTGCTGAGTGAGGAATAATTAACAATAATTAATGGACTGATAAAAGAAGATGTAATGAGGATTTGATCAATTTTGTATGTGCAAATTAACAATCCATACTAGATCATAACGTGTTTGTGAGATTTTACTTTAGTATCAGGTGTCTTTATGAACATTTATGATATTGTCACACCCATTTTTAATTACTCTTAAAACGTCTCCTTAAATGTATAAAATGGAGGAAAAGGGCATTTCCATGCATTGCCCTTCAAATTGTTTAAAAAAACGTTCTTATTCATATATTACTAACCGAAACTAAAACAGTGTTTACACTAAACTTTTTTGATATCAATATCTACAGCTGATCAAGTCCCTTGTACAGTCATATATAACATGGGGATACAAACAGAAGGGCTGGTTCAATGGGAACCCAACTCCGACACCAAACACACACCACTGTAAAGATAAATGCTCATAACCTGAATCAGAGATAAGCTTATAGATAATATTTAGAATAGTTCCTGACATAATTCACTCACACAGACCCCCACAGACTCCTGCGTCATTCTGGTCGCAAACACATCCAATCTTCTGTTAAACTCACTCCATGTCTCTTCTTCAAGCTAAAAAAAATACTTTTTTTCATTGCTTCCCAGGCTGTCCTCAGGCATAGTCAATTTGTAGATCATCAGATAACAAAGACTTTCATTAAATAGCTTTTATCCTGATAAAGAAGAATCATCTCCAGATTTCATCAATCATTTTTGTATTCAATTTTTAACTTGTTTTTCCCTTTATGCATTGTTTTGTTTAAAGTGACCATACAGTGCACCATACGTTAAAATGTTGATGTAATTAAAGTGAGGGTCAATAAAAAAGAATTTACCTCTCTTACTCCGATGTGAACAGGCAAGGGGTTAAGATACAAATGACAAAAAAACAAAGAATTGTTGTTTACTTTGGGATCACAAAGAAAACTTTTTGTTTTGCTGGTGAATATCTTTCTATAGCTGACAAGACCAAATGAAGTAGGAAATGCCCTGGGGAGGGCTTACCCAAATAAAAAAGGGGATGATCAGAAATGGTGGAGATGACAATGAATTATGATAGCTAGACAACATCCAATCAGCTGTTGTGTTACATGGGGCCTCAGGGACGATAACCAATGAGCTGTCTTGTAACATAGAGACCTAGGCTGAGGAGAGGGGAGATTGTACAGCATTGGGTGGGGACACGAGAGACCCCAAGAAAAATGAAGATAGAGAGAGTGAGAGAAAGAAAATGAGAATCATTGTACAATCCCTACCCAGTGAGACAAACAATCACTATGATGTAGGGCTTTAACCCTGACCTCTATAAACCCCTATTACCTCCTTCTAAGCCCCAATACACACTAACCCCCGGCTGCCTCTAGTAACCTACCTCCCCACCAGGGGGTAGCAGCAGTACCAGCGTCTGCTGTCAGACGGGCGTCCCTGAATTATGACAGCATCCACCTAACCTGTTACAGTTAGCCATGCTCCTGACTGTAATCTCCCCAGCTCCCAAGCTGCTTTGTATGACCAGTAAGCTAAGTTGAGGTTGGCAGAGTATATTGCCTATCACATTTTAGCCCTATCACTGTCTATACAGCCAGTTAAGTAGTTTGCATTAAGATGAGGTGATGAGCTGGAGTTGTTTCAATATACAGCAAGTATATAATGTTGCAATTAATGGTAGCAATATTCCAATTCACAGTATCTGGTAACGATTTATTGATGGCATTTTACTGTCTAAGCAACATTTGTCATCAGAATGCACCAACACAGCCTCGGCAAGTAGCTTGTCAGTGCTGCACCGGAGCAAGTTACTCATCAGGGCTGCATTCATGCATAATAAAAAATAAGGACACAATGCATAAATACACTCAGCAGTCCAGGTCCAATGGTTGATTACATTTGTTTTGCTTTACACATAGAATTGTATTGATCAAACAAGGAAAAGTAATCATACCAATGCAAAAACAGAAATACTTATTTCATCCATCACAGCAAAATCAAAAAACTTTAAATAATTAATCTGCATGAATTCACATGTCAAAATATTTTAGTCTTTGAATTTAACCACCCCTTGGTGCAGTGGAAGGCCTCCATGATAGCTGTTGCACTTTCGTACTGCCCATGTATTCATGAATAGAAGCTGGTCAACTTGCCCCCATCAGAGGTGACTGCTGACATCCCTTGCCCCGGGGTCTGGGTTGGTAACCTGGGAGGGTCACAGGGGTCATGGATGACAGGGAGAACTGACAGCTACATGCAAGGAACAAGTGACCAGTGACGTGAGTGTCACTCAAACTTGTTTTGTAATGAATGGAGATATCCAAACATGTTTACATTCAATGTTCTGGTTTTATTCTTAGACTTTTCTTTCTACAAAGAACAAAGCAGAATGAGTATAGAAGTATTACTTTCAAAAGATAATTTAAAGGTAAGCAACCAGTGAGCCATAGTACAACTTTCAAACAAAATGCCACATTAAGAGTATGGGCCTTCTAAATTATGAGTGCCAATACCAACTATTTCATGTCAGAGATGAACCCTGGGACAGCCTCCTGTCAGTTTTTCTACCTCGATACAGGAAAAAACTATTTCAGTCAGCAGTTCGTTTCCGATTCAGTTAGCTGTCAACTGCTGCTTAGAGGTAATGGGGGCTTATGGGAGTCACTAAAGTGAACAGCATAGCGTGCGGTAGACTAGTCCTTTTGTTAATGCCAATGTGACAGTGTAATCGATCAAAACTTTCTGAACCTGTGTGGTCTGTTTGTCTGAGATTGTACCTGAGTGTTCTGTTTAGGAAAACTTACAGCCCAAGGTCCATATATATACTATGCTATATACTCACAGAATCCCTTATTATCCAATTGTGAAAACTAACAAGCCCCTAATTAAGTGACAAAACTGCTTCTCACTGACCAAGGTCTTCTGTGTTGATATATACTCTCATTGCATGGGATACTATCATTGTTACTGAGGTCGATATAAGAGGAAAAAGGAGAAGCATAGTTTCTGTCATAATTCACTCACACAGACCCCTACAGACTGCTGCAGTATTCTGGTCACACACACTGCCACTCTCTAAGTATGTCCTTGCTCCTCTTGTATTCACTCTATGTCCCAAGCCGGCTGTGAGAGGAGATGATGAAGAGAGATCCTCTTACATGTGAGTTTACGATCACCAGGCTGGCGTTTAAATCTTACCACCACCACCACATGTGGGTTTTGGTACAACTCATAGCAAAAACATGTTTTCAAGTGTACAGCAATAGGAGCCCAGCACTTGTTTTGAATTGCTCAACATTATTTTCTTTTCTTTCCAAAAATCATAACTTGTGGTATCTCTCGACCATAAAGATTCTCACATACTATTCACTGCATCCCATTACCCTATGTCATCTGAGTGACTACATCACATGATACAACCAATAGGTAGTAAGTTACAGACAATTCAGATAAGCAGACTGACATGTTAGGTCATATGATCTTGCATGTTCATGTCACATGACCCAGACATGAAGAGATCAGGAGTGTATCGCTTGTACCAGTACAATCCTCAATGTGTAAGCCAAGTTGTGGCTTAGTATTTCCATTCCCTTAACAACAGCAGGATCATTTGTCATTGTGATGCACCATTTGTCATCAAAACAGACCCGTTTGGTAGCTAGAAGTAAAAGGGAACCTTGCAGAAGAGTATCAATCCCCTATAGGTTCAAGGTCATGCAAAGATTCAAACTCCTATGAAAGGTACAGTACCTTTCAGTAGTATGCCACCTCTTGTGTGATTTGAACATCTTTGTGTCAGATCCCGCTTAACATTACATCTCATCAGTCCTTTTTCAATTATTTCTGAAAATGGATCACTGTCCAAATGTGGTTTCATGTAGTTGTGAGACCCTTTCAGAAAAAGCACCTCACTCATCTCGGATTTCAATCATTCTCACTGTTTTAGCATTAGGTTGCACAGTCTCATATAGTTCTAGTATGGTCATGCCGTTATTCTCAAATAAATCCATTTTGAAATGTCATTCTGTGATCCAGTCCAAATGACTCACTATTCATGTTTTGGGAAAGATACTTATTCATCATTTTAAATGCTCTTCATCATTTTATCCCTACCGTTAGTACTGTATTTAATATAATGTGTACAGTAGCTAATATATAGATATAAACCCATTACACAATGTACAGTGTTTGATATCAAGAAGTTCTCTGATGAAACCCCATTTCCTTGCCTCTAAATCATAATGCAGTTCATTAGCTGGAGCTACAATATGAGACACTAATGTCTGAGTACTCACATGACTAATAGCAGCTTCTCCTAAAGTCATCTATTTCAACATCATAAACACGCTAAGCTTAGTTCAGTAATTGCATGGTTCAAAATACATTTCTATTCTCTAGTCTCAAGTCTCAAATAATTCTGCTCTAATGCATGGCACATTAGGATTTGTCACCCATCTACTCAACCGAAGCTGGGTCTTGTGCCTTTAAATAATGCTTACATGTATGATTCTCCAATGCTCAGTTATGCTGGTTTTCAGTACACTCATACAGCTTTGTAGAGTCCCCCTGACACACCTAATATTACTCCATTACAGTGCCCTAGGTAGGTTAATGTAAGATTAGGGACAGGGCATGTTGGGACATAGCATATAAGATTTGGAGAAGTTTCAGAGGTAGGGGGAGAATATTATATGTGAACTATAGAGCCTGACTTTCATCTCCACTCCAACCCTCTCTACCTTTAATGTTCATACCACCCTAGAGTATAAAATAGGAGTTGTTTATGGATGATAGTTACACAGGGGAGTCACTGAGATTTATAATTCTGTCTAATGTAGCTCAGTTGAGCATGCTTGCCTTCAACCTTGACTAGGCGGCCTTACAACTCCAGTAATAATTCACTTAGATCCGGGGAAAGTACAGGTTATACCAAATTGGGAATGACACATGAAGGGGTGAGCAGTATGTACATAATGGGAGGATGGAGAAATAAAGAGGAAATTAGTGACATACAGACATACACAGAGAGAAAAACATACAAAGAGACAGAGGGAGAAACAGAGAGACAGACAGTCAGATAAAGGGAGACGTATGTAGAAATTGTGGAGCCAGAGAGTTATGCTATGTGCAATAAATAAAGAGCAGGGTTAGGGGGCAATCTAAGCAGGGAAGTGAGAGAACAGGGCACTAGCAAGTTGTCAGCTTGTAGCAAACTTAGAGATGGATTCATCCATGGTTATTCACACCACAGCATCAGAGCCCCAGCTATCATGTCATAGTGCTGAGTACCCACTGTCAACCTTTATAGTGGACTGGATCCATAGGGATAAGAAAAGGAGGGAGTTGGAGACTAGAGGAGTAAGGCAGATCAAATGGGGCAGAGTGAACAAGTTAGTTCTTTGAGGATATGCTGCATCAAGGTAACTGTGATGCTTCCAGACCCTCATGCGTTAGTTCATGTAAACAACACTTGCAAATTACAATTACTGCCTTATTCCATATCTATAGATGAAAACGGGGGGTAGGAGATCCGGGGATGGCCTGCCCTTCCCCCTCATTCCTCCTACCACCAAACTAGTCTGGCTTTAGTCATGTGAAGAATCCAATATGGCCGCCAACTGTTGAAAATTACCCATTTTTCCCTATTTTTGGAAAAACACCTGTACAAAACCATCTTGCAGTAATGTACAAATGTAGTCAGCAGGAAAGTGAACTTCTTTTAGATATTTGAACAATCCAAGCTGGCCGCCAAGTTAAAAAATACTTATTTTTTGTTATTTGTTAAGTATTTTCACACTAAACCTGTATAACAATAGTCAGCATGACAGTGAACTATGTTTAGATATGTCATTAATCCAAGATGGCCACCAAAATGAAAAAAATACATTTTTTTAAAACTTTTTAATAAAAGATTCCTGGACAAATCCACTTTTTGAGGACACATGAAAATAATTAGCATGTACACTGTAAAAATACTATACAAGGACTGGGTAGGGTAACATGTATACTCTTAGTGGACAGCTTCAACCACGCTGACTTGCTGCAGTAGAAACATCATATAGCTGTGCTATCACATCTCATGGAGACGGGCACCTCTTGGTTGTATACCGAGTGAATGAGCATACCCGCTAGTATAGGGGGTATGGGTATTTGGGTATAAGTGTATGTTATGGTTTCTTTAGACGTGTCTATTATATCTCTTTATTGAACCCATCACAACTCATTATAAACTATATTCCTGTCCAAGAGCACCATATGGCAGGGAGAGATATACCTTAGAACACATTAACTCTATGATGCTCTATCCGCTGTAGGACCAGGCTTACTCCGTCTTTATGTCCTAAAGGCAAAGGGTTGAGTCTGACCGGAGGTGCCTGACACGGGGATCACCACGCACCTAAGTCCATGTAAACACTAAACCAATTACGCTCACTTCCTTACCCTGACGCTCTGGGTACATAACTCTGCTCAAGAACTCCCATAATACCCAACTTGGGTAGAGAACACAATCCTGGGCCTATTTTACTCCCTAAAGTGATATTAAAGTACCCTGTATGATAGTTAAAGACTGGTACAACCGAGATTGAGCTACAGAGACGTTTAGCTTCAAAACCTGTTGCAGTGGTGTGTGAGTTAGTATTAGACTGTGAGCCCATTTGATCTTCTATAGTTGATCAGTACCAATCAAAAGTATTAAACCAGACAACTTTTTTTGGCTTGATATCTGTCTATAGATCCCAAATAACTTTGCTTGACATGTCAGTCACCCAGCTTAGCTTCAGAATCTTGTAAAATCTTTAGAAAAATGGAATATATTCACAATATGCCACCGCCACAACTGGCAGCACTGTAGTCCCATGTCTTAGCATAGGTCCCAGCTGATGAGCTGATGATTTGTCGACTAGGTGGTAGCACCTCTCAGGGATATGGCTATGCCAACTTCTTGGTTAGGCAATGAATGTGAACATACCAGGCCTTTTTACTAATATAGTGGTAATAGATTGAGAATTATTTATCGCAATATTTCCAATGAAACCCAGCAAGATCATTGGGTGCTATCTTGTGCTAGTTTTACCTGATCTCTGGGAGTAGCTGAAAGAGAGACTTAGTGACTCACACAGGAGAGAAAGCACACACATGTTCTCAATGTTGTAAACAATTTACAATGGCAGGTAGCTTAACCCTTTAAGGACAGCATGTTTCTAAAAGATGAAATTGATGTCATGATGCATGAATGCAGCCCTGAAGAGTAACTTGCCAGTGCTGCACTGATGCATCCTGTTGGCCCTTGGGACTGTCCAAACCCTGTATGATGCTTGACTGCAGCACTGGCGAGTTACTTTCATGCATCATGGCAAGCAGGGCTATGATACACTAAGGCATCATATAGTCCTTAAAGCAACACATGATAACACACAGGAGAGAAACCCCTTACATGTTCTCAATGTGGTAAACAGTATGTAAAGCCACCTAGAGACAACAATGTGCCCCACAGAGGAGAAAAGCCTCACATGTGTTCTCAATGCTCTCAACTCTTTAAATCTAGCATAAAGACATGCATTATAACCCACCAAGCCGAAAAACCTCACACAGATTAATATGTCCATTGTGATCACGGGAGGCTCTTAATAAAGTTATTCTATACCCATTTGCTTTCATCAGGTGGGTCCCTAATTCACAATGGGGAGATTTTAGAATCATCCCATTTAGGGTTATCATTTAGCATTCATATATAGGAAAACTATCATGGGAGGATATCAACATAAGAGACATGGACTTAGGTTCATTTATCTTGAATATTTTATTCTAATTTTGCTTATAAAGGATTAGATGAACAATATAGCATTACCTACCAGATATCAGCATATTTTTGTCATCACAGAAATAGCCTCAATCATATGATAAAAACACTATGGCAGTGCTGAAAGGTGTTGTTTACTTTACATGACATACTAGGTAACTATTTTAATGTAACCATAAATAGGTAAGACTGCATATTATTAGGGGGGGGTGATAAATCTACTTTTCTTCGGGGACAGGCTCAAACTATGCATTTGGGTCCAAAAACACGGGAAATCACAAAAATAGTTTTTTCGGACCCCCGTGACATGGGGTCCGAAGATCGGCCAAATAGTAAGAAAACAGCCAAAATTCAGGCTTTAAGATTCCTTCTAAAATCAAATCATGTCTTCATGAAAATGGTCAGAAACCTTTATTTGGGACCCAAAGAGACCATTTAAAGTCATATTGTTGTGATTATAGAGGTGTTAACACCTTTGGGGAGGTGGTTCGTCCTCAGTAAAATACCGATAAATCAGCTATTTTGAAAGCATTTGCTCCCTTACAATCACATCCCTATACTGCCATAAAAGATCCTCAGGACAACTAATCAGGCAGATTAAACCCTTCTGGAGGGTCCCCTCTTTCTGTTAACCCTCCTCTATGACCCTACCCCCCCCCCCAACATGTACCAATAGCCATCAGATAACTCTCCCCTACCCTTCACCTCTACATTACCCTATACTGAAAATAATCTATCTGATAGTTTGAAACTTTCTTGAGGGCTCCCTGTACCTGTTAACCACCCCCTATGACCCCCCTCCACCCCATATCCCCCCTCACCCCCAACTACTAGCCATGAAATAACCCCCCCCCCCCTCGCCTGCATATTACACAGTACAACCATCATCCCAACCCTCCCTCCATGTGACCAGTACAGTGCACAGAATTGCCTCTCAATGGTATTTATCATGCCTGGGAATGGCACAGTGGTGTGGTTAAAAGAGGGGGCCCAAATCCCCCCCCCCCCAAAAAAAAAGAAAAGAGATCACCCTGATAGGTATATCTACTACAGCTGGTAGAGGGATACTGTACTTCAAATAAAATCGGGGTTCAATATTTGGTCTAATATCAAGATATGTATTCATCTGTCCTCAAAGTTTGAAATAAGTTCTACCAGTTTACCCTTCACCCCATATAGGGGATGGCATAGGTCTACCAAGCACCAGGCCTATGTTATATTTTCATATATCTGAATATTATAGCAGCACCCTCAGATGTTGCATGTATGCCCGTCTTTGAAAAAATCTGATCTTTAGCATTACAAATGATGTAACCTACCCCTCCCCATGATATATAATTGCAGGGTTTATTATTAGCTTCAATAATATTTAGGGTTCAGAGTATCAATTTAACACCTCAAAGAATTGAATTAAATAATTGTCTCTTGTCTTACGTCCAGGATACTAACCATGCAAGGGGTAGACTGAGAGATATGGACACCAGTCCTTATTTGGAGTCATTTTCACGCTCCTCACCCCCCACCCCTCTACCATCCATCATTTGATGCATTTAATCACTTGGTTAAGGAGGAGAGCCAGGGTTTTTATTTATGGTTGTGTCAGGTTATTAGTGATGTAAATATTAGATCTCTGCTGTAACTATTATAGAATTACTATGTATGATAAGTGTAACAACATTAAGCAGTCATTTTGACTATGAATACACATGGGATGAGGTACTGGGCATAGAATGGAGGAGGGGGGTTGTGACCATTGGTAGCATAACTCAAAATGAATGTAGAGACCTTTGAAAAGGGTATTATCTATCTGATCTAAACTCATTTTAATATGTTGACAATTCAAATATATTGAAGCAAAGGCCCTCCAAGATTTGGGTTATATTCATGCAATCACAAGAATATAAACTGTAATAGTCTCTTTGGGTCCCTTATCAGTTTTCTGTTGAGGTGCTAAAGTCACTCATGTAGGATAAATAAATTAAAAGAGGTCTGGTGTTTGGAGTTCTTAGATGGACTGAGGTAGCCCTCCTGTTATGTCTGTATAGGGTAAGGGAGGAGGTCTGGGCCCCCTCCATATCCCCACCCCTCTTTAAAACACATCACTGTCTTACTCCCAAGACAAGCTAAGGTGTCTGTGAATGACTATTAATGTTTAAAAATCCTGACATTCTGAGTACAGTGTTATATAGAAGTGAAGGAGGGGGGGAGTTATCTGATGGCTATTGGTGCATACTGAGGGGTGGGGGTGGGGGTTAGGGGTCATAGGGGGTAGTTAACAGAAACAGGGGGCCCTCCAGAACAGTTCATGATGATGTTTTATGGCGGTATAGGGACCTGATTGTATAGGGGCAAATACCTTCAAAAAAGCTGATTTATCAGTATTTTACCATGGACACACCCCCTCCCCAGAGGGGGAAACGCCCCTGTAATCACAACAATATGACTTTAGATGCTCTCTTTGGGTCCCAAATGAAGGTCTCTGACCATTTTCATGAAGGCATGGTGAGGTTTGAGTAGGAATCTGAAAGCCTACATTTTGGCAGTTTTCACACTACTTGGCCGATCTTCGGACCCCACGTACGGGGGGGTCACAGTGGTCCGAAAAAAATATTTTTGTGATTTCCCGAGTTTTGGGTCCCAAATGCATAGTTTGAACCTGTCCCTGAAACCGCACGACAAAATTAGCGATTTAACACCCCCCTCTAATATTATGTGGGTTTTTTTAATGCGTAGCATAAACTTCATGAAATATTTCATTAAAAAAAAGATTGTTTAATAATTATTCTAAATATGCAAATCAAGAAATTACAATATAAAGATGTTAAGATGAAAAGCTATGCAAGAGCTTTGATTCGGTTCTATTTTTAGATTTTTATCTCAAATATTAACTTGTATACAGATTGATACCCTGCCTGCGGGAGAATATGAAAAAAGGGTGATGTCACCGTACATCTCATAGGATTCTGAAGCTAAGCTGGGCAACCCAGATGTCAAGCAAAGTGATTTGGGTACCTTAGACATATACAAATCCAAACAACAAAGTCTGGTTTACTACACTTCATTGGTACCAAAAAAGTCCTCGGCTTAAGGTCTATATGTTACCTTCCATCATTCTGCCTCAGCTCATCTGCCACAAACCAACTAAACATGGGGACTTCACAATAAATGTTGTTAGATAATGACCACTCCCCTTTTCTGATGACTTATCACGTGTGTACTAATATGTGTGATGTTCTTGGTTCCAGGTGAGTGCCACGATGTACTTTTGTACAGGTGTCTGTAGTCTACATGCAGGTAGGGTTCACTCAATCAGGACTGCAGATTTAGTAAAGGGCTAAGGCAAAAAAATTGATGTCATGATTACAGGACTCCCTACACTAGGGGCCCTTGCCAGAATAACTCCCTCTGCAGCCAACCTGGACCATAAACTTTAGTTTATTTTTGATAGGCCGATGGTTGTGGAATACTAAAACGCATAATACTCTCCAACATCGGCTGATTTGAGACCACACTTGCACACCTCACTGCTTAGAAGACATTTCCATATATCTCCCCCCTAGCTTTGTTGTTGAAAGATACAAAGCTGCATGTATAATATGTAGAGGTCCTAAACCAGGCTCTACCCTAAGGTAATGTAGCCATACTGCTAGTTTACCACCACCGTAAATAAGGGTTGGTCCCTACCTCCCACTCCACACTGCATCTAAATGACCTGCTCCCCCCTCAGCCAGTTACTGCTGATCTATGGGAACCTTGGGACAAACTGAAGAAGGCAACTTTCAGGCTACATGGGCAGACCATAATTTTGTTTTCTCAGAAGACATGTTCCTTGTCACTAAAATGCTATGCACTGTCTAGAAAATAGCTTATGTAAACTTTTTGAAGATTTTACCGAGTTTCACAATAGTCTGCTTTGATTTTGCAGGTCGTATAACTAGAACCACAGATTTCATTTTGCTGGGCCCTATATCAAGAAATGTTTTCAATAAAAGGGGAATTCTAGGCAGGATTTGGCAATACCACTATGGGGCAATGCGGCCCAAGGTAAATCCAGGATAAGCATAAATCTGTCTATCTTTGTGTGAAGGAGAGGGAAAAGGATCAGGATGGTAACCCTAATCCCCCCAGGCCTCGCCGCTCATAGCAGCACAAGTATATAAAGGGACAAAATATCTGCTTGTGTTTGTTTTGACAAGGCAAAACTATCACATCTTTCTGTGTGGCATTAAGTGCCACAAGAAAAGGGGATTTGGTGTGGATGCAGGAAATGTTGTTATCCCCTCTCCTAAATAATATGTTGTGAGTCTGCTATCCTCCCTGACTGCCTCCCGGCCTTCGTCTGGCTATTCATCTGTCTTCCCACCTGCATCAATGCCCGTCGCTCACTGGCCAACCTCATCCCAACCACCTTCCCCTCATATATGCATCCATAAAGTAATGATACATCGTACCAGGATGCTGGATGGGGTAAGGTCTGCAGATAACAGGGCATGAAAGCTGTCTGCATGTGCAATCAGTGAGTGTGCTTGGTCCACACCCTTTACTAGCCCATCTGCCCAGACAGGTATTCCTCTTCCCCACTGTATTCTTCCTCATACAAGTCCAGACGTTGCATCTAACAAGGTCCTGACACCACCTGGTTGAGGAAATCATTACCACATCCCTCCTCCATCCTCTACCAGCTGTTTGCTTGGAACAGAGTCATACAGAAAGTGGTATACCTACTAGCGTCTTGCCTATGAGGTGCTATATCACATGGAGTATGACATAAGGTATGAGGAAGGAGGACAACATAAACCCCTCAAGGATAGCATGTGCGTGAACACAAAATTAGGCGTCATGGTGCACAAACAAAGTGGACACCTTGCAGGCACTGCATTTATGCATCATGCTGACCCAACAGGTACGTGCTATCCTGTAGTTATGATGCAAAAATACAGCACTGACAAGTGACTTGTCACGGCTGCATTAATGCATTATTATCCTGACAAGAGTGATGACAGATTTAAGTAAAATATATATATATATATATATATATATATATATATATATATATATATATACATATATATATATATATATATATATTTATATATATATATATATATATATATATATATATATACATATATATACATATATATGTATACACAGATCCGTCAAATGAATGCATGCACATTGTATTCACATCTTAGCAAGGTAACAGGATTCCCCAATGAACTACTATAGTTCATAGTCAAAGGCCACCAACATCCTACTCAACATTGGAAAATCTAAGCCTTGTCCCCTACACGTGCTAAAGTTGGTCCTGTCCTGTTGCCTAACGAGCCACGAGCATAGATGTACATCATTAAGGCAGCTGGAGAGGGGGTTGAGGACGATAGGAGGGCAGTGGAATGGATGGGATGATCTGGCAGTGGTTTCAGCCCAGAGATGCTGACAACTTGTGACAGGGACTGGCAAGTAGCGGCACTATTCACAGTTGACCCTTTAAGGTCAGCATTCATTGTCATGATGAACTAATGCGAGTCACTAGCCTCAGGCTTTTAACATCAGCCAACTTTTCTTCCTTTTATAGAAAGGTCAAAATTTTCTTAATGTAACAAGGTAATATAAGATTTCTTCTTATGATCACATCCATAAACATCTTGGATGAGATCCCTCTGTGAAGATGCGCAAGCTACTCCACATCTGATGATATTTTTATATGAATCCATATGAAATATTATGAAATATTGAATGCTAAATGATACCCATAAGGACATTATTGTACATATACTATATGAATGACATCTCTTTACGTTATGTACCTGAATTGCAGAACGCAAACAGGGCCTGGCCCTACGTTATTGCAAGTAAAATAAACGAATTAACAACAACAACTGGCCAGTGCTGCATGAGTGAATCATGCGGACCCTTCTTGCTTCTGTTGGCCAAGGTTATGATGTGTTATCAGGCCTGGATAATCCAGGGAATTCTCCATTACAGGTAGAAATCCCGTCCAGGGAGGTTCTGCCAGCAAGGGGAGATTCCCCTTTACTTAAAGCAGCCCCATGGTCGGCGTCCTGCCCTTATCTCTACAGAGATAAGGGCCGCAGGTAGAGACTCAAAATCAAGGGGAGAAACCCCCTCGCTGTACCTTTTCCCTGCGAGGTATTATAGGCAGGATTTCCCAAACCTGATTATTGTATCATAAACTTCTGTTTCTATGGTAATTTGCAGTCCTGAATGGTTTCTAACGAGCCCATGTATATGACTGGTAATTGCATGTACATGTGAGCGCTATCAGAGCTCTTGACCAAAGTACATTGTGAGGAGTAAGGCTAGATGTGATTAGGGGTTGGTCAGGGTTGATGGGGGGTAGTAAGGGAGGGGGGTGGTTAGGGATGGTTAGAAGATTGAGGGTGTTAGTCTGTGATCAATAAGACACTTTGTCTATCGGATCAATGTTGCCAGGGTCAAGGGGTGACCCAGGCTGTTATATGTGTTATTCTTACAAGAAAAGAGGGAGAGAGAAAGAGAGATTGAGAGAGAGAGAGAGAGAGAGAGAGAGAGAGAGAGAGAGAGAGAGAGGGAAAGATCCTCTCACTAGGAGAGAGAGGTTCAAGACTCGACAAGATAGAACAAGAGGAAGAGAGAAATAGAGGGAAAACAAATTTGCAATACCTTCAACTCCTTGTAAACAATGCTAGCACGGGGACCAGGGGAACAAGGAAGCAGGTGTGAAGGCCCTGTCAGCTAATGTCCGCTGGTGCCCGCAGTGTCAGCAGGTGATCAGGTCTGTAGGCTGGTAGGGGTCTAGCGACAAGTACCAGCAGGACGCAGGATATCACCCTCTCCAGCTGGTCACATGACCTTTCAGGTTTGGCGGGAAATAGACAACGGTCAAAAGGTCACCAGATAAATCTATTCTGCTGAGTGAGGAATAAGTAATAATAATTGATGGGCTGATAAAAGAAGATGTAATGAGGATTTGATCAATTTTGTATGTACAAATTAACAATCCATACCATATCATAATGTGTGTGTGAGATTTTACTTTAGTATCAGGTGTCTTTATGAACTTTTATGAAATTGTCACACCCATTTTTACTCACTAAATACTTCTTCTTAAATGTTCTTATTCATATACTACTAACCGAAACTAAAACAGTGTTTACACTAAACTTGTTTGATATCAATATCTACAGCTGATCAAGTCCCTTGTACAGTCATATATCACATGGCGATACAAACAGAAGGGCTGGTTCAATGGGAACCAAACTCCGACACCAAACACACACAGCTGTAAAGATAAATGCTCATAACCTGAATCAGAGGTGAGGGAATATTCAGAATATTCCTGACATTATTCACTCACACAGAGCCCACAGACTCCTGCATCATTCTGGTCACAGACACATCCAATCTTCTGTTACACTCACTCCATGTCTCTTCTTCAAGCTAAAAAAAATACTTCTTTTTTTTTCTTCCCAGCCTGTCCTCAGGCATAGTCAATTTGTACATCTTCAGATAACAAAGACTTTCATTAAATAGCTTTTATCCTGATAAAGAAGAATCATCTCCAGATTTCATCAATCATTTTTGTATTCAATTTTTAACTTGTTTTTCCTTTTAAGCATTGTTTTGTTCAAAGTGACCATACAGTGCACCATACGATAAAATGTTGATGTAATTAAAGTGAGGGTCAATAAAAAGAATTTACCTCTCTTACTCCGAAGTGAACAGGCAAGGGGTTAAGATACAAATGGCAAAAAAAACAAGGAATGTTTTTTTACTCTGGGATCACAAAGAAAACTTTTTGTTTTGCTGGTAAATATCTTTCTATAGCTGACAAGACCAAATGAAGTAGGAAATGCCCGGGGGAGGGCTTACCCAAATAAAAAAGGGGATGATCAGAAATGGTGGAGATGGCAATGAATTATGATAGCTAGACAACATCCAATCAGCTGTTGTGTTACATCGGGCTTCAGGGACGATAACCAATGAGCTGTCTTGTTACATAGAAACCTAGGCTGAGGAGAGGGGAGATTGTGGAGCATTGGGTAAAGACACAAGAGACTCCAAGAAAAATGAAGACAGAGAGAGATAGGTAATAAGGCTCATTGTCCAACCCTTACCCAGTGAGATAAATCATGTTGGTGTAGTGCTTTAACCCTAACCTCTGTAACCCATACTATCCTCTTCCTAGTCCCAGTCCCTAGTCCAGCTGCCCCTATGTATTCACCTCCTCACCAGGGGACAGTAGCAGCAGCAGTAGCAGCGCCTGCTGTCAGACAGATGACCCTGATGTACACTGGTGCATACAGACTTCTGACAGCATCCACTTAACCTGGTACAGTTATCCCCTGCCTGCTACCTCCTACCCCTCCCCTCCCCAGCTCCCACAGGGCTTAGACTGACCAGCGGCCAAGGCTATTGTCTATCACATTCCAAGCCCATCACTGTCTATGGGCAAGGAAAAGTAGTCAGGGGATGTAATTGAGGCTGTAATTGAGGCTTTCAATATACAGCATTTATGTAAGTTCATTAGTTATTTAATTCATTGACTGATACAGCAATCATGACATCAAATGACAAAATGCACTCTGCAGCCATTGAATGGTGGACTACATTTCTAGGATTTATACATAGAACTATATAAATAAAATTTTGACCAGTTTCAGACCAATGCATTAACAGAAGCACTGAACTCATAGAAAAATCAAAAAGGTTTTTTTATTGAACAGCATGAATCCGTAAACACACATCAAAATATCGGATCTGTTGGAATTTAATCACCCCTTGGTGCAATGGCAGGCCTTGCATTAGTTTATGGAGGCTGTTCACAGTTGAACACCACTTGCCCCCATCAGAGGTGACTGCTGACATTACCTGCCCCAAGGTCAGTGCTGGTAACTAGGGAGGGTCACAGGGGTCACGGATGACAGGCAGAACTGACAGCAACATGCAAGGAACAAGTGACCAGTGACATGAGTGTCATTAAAACTTTTTTTGTAAAGAATGGAGATATCAAACATGTTTACATTCTCTGCCCTTGTTGTTCTTTAAGTCCTTTTTCCTATACAGAATGAGAATAGAAATATAACTTTTAAAAACAGTAAGCAGCCACCACAAGTTTCAATTTAGCATTGAGAGTATAGACCTTCAAAATTACCAGGGCTAATATCAATTATGTCATGTTAGAAACGAACCCTGGCGCAGCCTTGTCTCACTTTTTCTACTTCTCGACAGAAAAAGTCAGAAGTTGTTTTCTGATTCGGTTGGCTGTGTCAGCTGCTGCTCAGAGTTGATAAGGGCTTACGGGAGGCAATGAAGCGAACAGCAGAATGAGAAGTAGCTAAAGCTGTATGTTAATGCCAATGTGACAGTGTAATCGAACAAAACTTTCTGAACCTGTTTGGTCTGTTTGTCTGAGTGTTATGTATTTAGGAGAACTAACAGTCCATGATCCATATATATTCTGCTATATACTCACTGAATCTCTTATCCATTTGTGGGAACTAACAAGCCCCTAATTTATTGACAAACCTGCTTCTCACTGACCAAGGTCTTCTGTGTCAATATATACTCTCATTGCATGGGATACCATCAATTGTTACTGAGGTCGATATAAGAGGAAAAAGGAGAAGAATAATTCCTGACATAATTCACTCACACAGATCCCCACAGACTGCTGCATCACTCTGGTCACACACGCCTACACTCTCCAAGTATGTCCTTGCTCCTCTTGTATTCACTCTATACCTCTGTCCCCAGCTGATACCTGCTGTGAGAGCTGTTGAAGAGTGGAGATCCTACTTTTCCTACTTTCCTGTGAATTCTTGCACATCTCATAGCAAAAACATGTTTTCAGTGTACAGGCAATAGGAGCCCAGCACTTGTTTTCAATTGCTCAACATTATTTTCTTTTCTTTCCAAAAGTCATATCTTGTGGTATATCCCGACCATAAAGATGCGCACAAACCATTCACTGTATCCCATTACCCTATGTCATCTGAGTGACTACATCACATGATACCACCAATAGGTAGTAAGTTACAGACAATTCAGATAAGCAGACTGACATGTTAGGTCATGTGATCTTGCACATTCATGTCACATGACCCAGACATGAAGAGATCAGGAGTGTATCGCTTGTACCAGTACAATCCTCAATGTGTAAGCCAAGTTGTGGCTTAGTATTTCCATTCCCTTAACGACAGCAGGATCATTTGTCATTATGATGCACCATTTGTCATCAAAACAGACCCATTTGGTAGCTAGAAGTGACAGGTGACCTTGCAGAAGAGTATCAATCCCCTATAGGTTCAAGGTCATGCTAAGATTCAAACTCCTATGAAAGGTACAGTCATGAGTCCTTTTTTAATCATTTCTGAAAATGGATTACTGTCCAAATGTGGTTTCATGTAGTTGTGAGAGCCTATCAGAAAAAGCACCTCACTCATCTCAGATTTCAATCATTCTCACTGTTTTAGCATTAGGTTGCACAGTCTCATATAGTTCTAGTTATTTGAGTTTTAGGTATTTGTGGGAATCAGCAATATAATCCTTCATCCATTCCGCATAATGTAAAATACAGATAGGTATGCTGGGATGGTCATGCCGTTATTCTCCAATAAATCCATTTTTAAATGTCATTCTGTGATCCAGTCCAAATGAATCACAATTCATGTTTTGGGAAAGATACTTATTCATCATTTAAATGCAAGTATCCCTACCGTTAGTACTGTATTTGTTATAATGTGTACAGTAGCTAGTATATAAATTTAAACCATTACGCAATGTACAGTGTTTGATATCAAGAAGTTTTCTGATGCAACCCCATTTCCTTGCCTCTAAATCATAATGCAGTTCATTAGATGGAGCTACAATATGAGACTATAATGTCTGAGTACTCACATGACTAATAGCAGCTTCTCCTAAAGTCATCTATTTTAACATCATAAACACGCTAAGCTAACTTCAGTAATTGCATGGTTCAAAATACATTTCTAGTCTCTAGTCTCAAGTCTCAAATAATTCTGCTTTAATGCATGGCACATTAGGATTTGTCACCCATCTACTCAACCGAAGCTGGGTCTTGTGCCTTTAAATAATGCTAACATGCATAATTTTCCAATGCTCAGTTATGCTAGTTTTCAGTACACTCATACAGCTTTGTAGAGTCCCCCTGACACATCTATAGTACTACTCCATTACAGTGGCCTTGGTAGGTTAATGTAAGATTGGGGACAGGACATGTTGGGACATAGCATATGAGATTGGGAAAAGTTTCAGAGGTTGAAAGAGCATATTATATGTGGACTATAGTGTCTGACTTTCATCACGACTCCAACCCTCTCTACCTTTAATGTTCATACCACCCTAGAGTATGAAATAGGAGTTGTTTATGGATGATAGTTACACAGGGGAGCCACTGAGATTTATAATTCTGTCTAATGTAGCTGAGTTGAGTATGCTTGCCTTCAACCTTCTACTAGGCCCCCTGACGACTCCAGCAATAATTCACTTAGATCCGGGGAAAGTACAGGTTATACCAAATTGGGAATGTCACATAAAGAGTGAGTAGTATATACATAATGGGAGGATGGAGAAATAAAAAGGGAATTAGTGAGATACAGACATACACAGAGAGAAAAACATACAAAGAGACAGAGGGAGAAACAGAGAGACAGAGAGTTATGCTATGTGCAATTAATAAATAGCAGGGTTAGGGGGCAATCTAAGAAGTGATTCACACCCCAGCATGGGACCCCCAGCTACCATGTCATAGTGCTAGCTGAGTAGCTACCGACAGCCTCTATAGTAGAGTGGATCCATGGAGGGCCGATAGGTGGAGAGGAGTTGCAGACTAGAGGGGTAGGGCGGAGCAAATGGAGCAGCAGTGAAGTTGACCCTTTAAGGATAAGCTGCATTAAGAGGACATTTATTGTCATGATGCAAGCTGATCTTTTGTGTACTCATGCATGAAAGCAGCACTTGAAGGTTTCTGACTGGGGCTGCATTCATGCATCATGATGAGAAAAGTGCATAGCACATTTACTGCCTCATTACACACTCCAGGGTTAAAGTTCTGGGTACGTGTGGTGGGGTAGACCCTGCCGTGAACACCCAACTAGTCTGGCTTTGGTGATCCATTGATCAAACTCAGGGTCGAGACTGATTGCCCCTACCTCCCACACAACCACTCAACACTTCACACCCAGTCAGGTCCAATCTCACACCTCGTCAAGGCTCAACACCCTTAGAAACATTGCCACCTCCAAGAGATGGCCCATTACCAGTGTCGACTAAATATTATAGAGAAGAGGAAGGGAATGAGGGAGTTATGCATAAGGTATCAGAGCAAGGGTGAAAAATTGATAGTATTGAGAATAGGGCAGAGAATGATCAGGTCATAGGAAACTTGGAGTTGTACAAAGATAGGAGTACAAAAGTTCAAGCAGAGACATGGTATTTAATAATGAACTTAAAAACACTTAAAGTTTACCTTTAATTTGCCTTAAATTTAAACATTCATGCAGTGGATAAGGCATCGTGATGACCATATTGATGTATTGAGATGCACCTTTTTTTAATGTTTTATTTCGGGAAAATAATACAGTTATTAAATGCATTAGACCTAGCATGTGCACGTTGCATTCCTTCAACTAGGACCCCTATGAATACCAGCATGACAAGAACGTATACAATTCAATGGTATGGCTATCACTGGTACCAGACTCTCCGGCAAAGCTGATTGCTGGTGAGGGATGGGGTCGGGGTGATTGGATGAGACATGGATAAGCCGGACACTAACTCCCTCAGGCAATCTGGTTACAGCCGTCCACCGTATTTGGACGGCATTAGGCCTCGACTGTCAGCTGGCAATTAGATAGAAGCAGGAGATAAGCAAAAGGGAAATAAGAAGAAATGAGGAATAAAAGATGGAATGGGGAAGCTCATGAAAGGAAGGAGAAAGGGAATGGAGCTCAAGGGGGAGGTGAAGCATGTAAGAAGGAAAGAAGGGAGATGAGAATGGTGAACTAAAAAAAGGAAATGATCAGAAGATGAATGAGGAAATGCCCAATACCCAATACCTAATGCCCAATACACAGCCGTAGTGTGCATAGATGCATACAGTACCGCGTGTATACCTGGTTAGATCTGAATCATTATTATCAGCCACCCATACAGTTATCTATAACAAAATATTATCTATTAATGTCAGGAAGAAAGGAAGGAAAAAATGTAGCTAAAAGGGAGGAGAGGTAACAAGTATGATGTACAAGAGGGAATAAACGAAACAAATGAACCCTTATACTCAAGAAGCTATTACTATAGACCATTTATTTCTATAGATGACCTCTCCATCTACATATCATGGCCCATTTACATAAGCTGCAAATACCTCTGCTGGCATTCTCCACCATGGCTGTGCCGTGTCTGTCTTAGCCCTTTACGGGCCATAGTTCTCCAATGTGTTATGTCCTCTGGCATTATGTTACATGAAAACAGGGCCAGGCCGGCATTCATATATCATGCTGTCTCTTCGGGAGAGTATTACCCAACTCAGGGTGCTTTATGCAGCACTACCAAATGGTACATTTATGGCTTTGTCTCATGAGTTCAATGCATATGAAAAATAGGGGTCCGTCCAGCTTCATGTGGCACAGCATGGAAGCAGTACTATATTTCCCCCCAAAAAGTACCCCATTCTGTAGCTTAAGGTTGGGCCTGTGTAGAAATGTATACATTTCCCAACTTTTATGCCATGATTTGGCCACCAGGGGGCCGTTATGGTGGAGAATACGCTAATTTACCCTGTTCACAGCCATTTAACTTGTAATAAAGTTGGTTTCTTATGTATGACAGTGCTATACAGTGTTTTTATTTATAGTTAGTACATACCTTGGTCCAAATAGGTGCATTTGTTGATCATGATAAAAAGCACCATGTGGCCTCATAGCGACAGTGCAAGAGAACCATGGCCATGTCTCCCATCAGCAGATTAGGTTCAACACTAGCCTCAGACTATCTGGGCAGTGTACAAGTCAGGGGAACAACCCCGGCCTAGCACTTCCCTTGAATTTCCCGCCTAGAACGATGCGGTTGTACCCGTAGGGAGTGTATCAGTGCTGTATGGTCAACATGATGCTTGATTAAAGCACTGGTGAAATGCTTGACGGGGCTGCATTTATGCTTCATTCAGGCTCCTAAAAGGTTGGCATGATGCATTAATATGATGCTGGCCAGCTACTCAAAAGCTGTGCATTGGCAATGCATGTTTGGTGCGACAGCATGCTATCCTGAAAGGTTTAAGTGAATTCCAAAACCTACTTTATCAGTTTGAAGATGAGATTCATGATTAATGCTTATTTGAACAACATGTGTTGTTCAGTTGGACAACTTTTAATACCCATATTCCATTTTTCTATCTGACACTGCCAAATACCAGCCAATTTTACAAGGTGCCAAAACAAATATTTTCCATAGCATATTCCCTAGTACATGACACAAACTGGGGCAGATACAGTGGTTTATACTAAGATAATAAGATGGTGGAAGTGTGGGTAAGTGGGGAAAGAGTTTACGAATGCACCTGGCCGCCACTGCCCTTAAAGTGAGTATATCCGATGTGTGGGACAAAAAAATAAATTCCCCTAAAATTGAGTCAGGATGTTCCCAAATATCATACTGAACTTCCTATTTACTTAATTCTCCCTCATTCCCACTGATATTGCCCAAATTTTATTTTATTTCCTAAAATGTGGTCATTTTTGAATAAAATCGTGCACGATTTTAATGCTCCAAGGTAAAAATCCTAGAAAAGACCATGGTTGGACCCCATGGGACCCACTATCTGAGCTGCTATTGCCCATGGATACCATTTTAATGTGCCCCAACCCATAAATAATACACTTTTACAGTATTTGGAACACATTTATGTAGGATTTAGAATTTGGCAAAAATCGGATAGACCCACTTTAAGGCTATACAGTATATTGATGTTGGGATCAGGACATGGGCTTAGGTGGATATCTTAGTGTCAGGTGCCTCCAGTCAGGCTCCACCTATTGCCTTTAGGACATAAAGACTGAGTAAGCCCGGTCTTACAGGGAATAGGGCATTATAGAGTTATATCAATAGGGTCAAGAGAAGGTTTCTATAGCTTTCATATAGTACCCATAGCACTAGGTGAATAGTCAGATATATTCTAAAGGAGGATGTAACAATAATGATGTTGGGTTTGTGATAACTCTTTACTCTTACTTGATGCTTCCTGGAATATATTTTGCCCTCTGAAATAATCACAGAAAGGCAAATAGGTGATATGTCTCCAATCACATTCTGAAAAAAGTTCTACAATCAGCTCAACCATCTTTGTTAGCCATTGCTCATAGCAAGTAGTGTCTGTTTGAAGGATTGCCATGTCAACACTGGCAGCATGATTACCCCATTACAAGGTAATTGTCAATCCACCGTTATGACTGTAGGCATACCAAATGTCTCTTCGTATTGTATTAAAAGAATTAAGGGAACCTTCATAAATTAAAGTCCTGATGATGTGGTATGTGATGTGAAGTCGAGAAGTTGAGTTACTCAAAAATGCTGAAATGGCTATTCTGGGAATTATACACAACTTATTTTCATTGCCCATACTGTTTGATGATTTGCATGGGTATTTTTATTCTTAATCCAATTTCTGACCAAAGCACCTACCTCTCCACTCTAAAACACCCTACAGTCAGACAGGGTTGGTTAATGTGTGCTGGACCAATGGCTAGGGATGCTAAGATCTATAATTCACCCTAATGCTGGTTTCCAATCCACCCCTTCACACACTTGTGGAGCCCCCTGACACTGGTAGTAATAATTCAGTGTGAGCTGGTGTCGGTATGTGATGTTGGTTCAGGAGGGGGGAAGGGGATGTTGCAGCAAGGCCATTCTTGGCCTAGACTCACTGATAGATTGCAATGGGTGTCTTCCTTTCACCTCAGATAGGTGCAAAATAAAGGAGACAAGATTAGCTGATAGTTTGTGAGGAATTATGCCTTTAAGTGCAGCCTGCCGTTTCAATGAAATATGCCCTGTCATCACAGATGGATGTAGCACTTAACTAAGCTGAGAGGTATGCATGCATTATGCATCTATGTCAGGCATGAAAAGTCTTGCAATAACTATATGGGAAAATCATAACTACAAATGAACATGAAGCCTTGCAGCCTTAATGGGTTAAGCATGAGGTGCCTTTACCATCCTACTTATTATCCCACCCCCTTTACCCTAGACGTACACACCCCTGGGGTCAGAAGTCGGTAGGGGACAGCTCATAACTGTATGGTTAAATCATAACTACAAATGAACATGAAGCCTTGAGGCCTTAAGAGGCTTGTCATATATGAGGTGCTCATACCGTCATGCCCATTACCCACCCCCTTTACCCTAGACGTACATAACCCCAGGAGTCAGAGGTTGGTAGGGGACGGCTCATGACTGATGGTGATAGGATGCTGAGATGTATAATTCTGTCTAATGTACCTCAGTTCTACCTCCCCCATTCACCCGTGCATGTCTCTGTGGAGCCCCCTGACACCACTAGTAATAACTCACATTGAGCCACTGTAAGTACAGTTCATACCAGATTGGGAGGTGACAAGAGGGGAGACCAGTCTACTTGGTGCACGCGAATGGGCAGATTATGGTCAAAGGGATATCTATAAAGTACAGGCAGCAATGAGACATTAATTGAAAGAAGAGACGGCCAGTCCAACAGACTGACAGACAGACAGAAAGACATATAGAGACAGACAGATAGATAGAAGGAGTAGAGATTGACTAGTTGGAGTGATATGCAAGGTGTATTTAAAGAGGAGGGTTCAAGGTGCAATAAAAGATGGAAAGGGACAGGGCATGTAGTAAGTTTGGAGTAAGTGCTAAAAGACAAGTAAAAGTGCTAAAAGTAGATGTAAAGGGAATTCCTGTGAGGATACCTTTTACTACACTTCGGGTAGTAGTAGAGGTTGAAAGGGCGACTACTTGAAAGCATCTTCAGAGATGGATTCACCCATGGTGATTCACACCACAGCATCAGACCCCCAGCTACCATGTCATAGTGCTGAGTAGCCACGGGCAACCTCTGTAGCAGATAGTGCTGGTTGGGTGTTAGAGAGGAGAGATGAGTATGGAGGGGTAAGGCAGATTAAATTGACCTGCTAACCATTTAAGGATGGCATAATGCCTTAATGCATCATGCCCATGGTCGTCATGATGCACTAATGCAGCAGGGAGGGATGGACGGAGGGACGGACGGACGGAGGGGGGGGAGAGGGGGGGAGAGGGGGGGAGGCAGAGACACTTCAGGGAGAGTGTGTATGTGAACCTGAGAGGCAGGGACACACACACAGACAGAGACATAGGAGTCTGCCAGCAGGGAGAGCCACAATGTTTGCGGAAGCACAGGTCCAGATGATTGTAAGGGTCAGCGTTAGCTCAGGGGTGAGGAGGGGAGTCGGGGTGATAGTGTGATGCAGCGATGGTCTGGATCAGCCGGCCACTAACTCCCTCAGGCAATCTGGTTTAAGCCATCAGCAGTATTTGGACACAGCCCTGCCTCGATGGTCATCTGGGTACTGGGTATTGGCACTGTGTCAGCAAACGGGAGGGGGGGGAGAGGGAAATGACAAAGGGAACACAAATAGGATACATTGATGAGTAGAGTGAGAATTCTGAAGGAAGGGTAAAGTAAGTAAGAAAAGACTAAAAAGAAGCACATAGGCAGGCAATAGGGGCAATGAGAGGAGAGGCAGAAAGAGATAAAGTAAGGGAAGGGAGAATGAAGGAGAGATGGAGCAGGGCAGGAAAGTTAGAAGTTGTAAAGTATGAGGGAAGAAGGGAATAAAGGAAATAAATAGGCCAAATAACCTCTACATGGACTAGCTTGTTTATATAGATCACCATAAACTACTTCCCCATCTATCTATCATACAGCATTTACATAAGCTGTAAATACCTCTGCTGGTATTCTCCACCATGGCTGTGCCTTATCAGTTTTAGCCTTAACATCATAGCAGTATACCATTTGTCATTATACTGCATGAATATAAGTAGACTCGACAGGCCCTTATTCACGCATCCTGCCATCCCTCGGGGAGCTTATCAACCCGCTATGGTTGCTTGATTGTGTGAATTCAGCACTGGTGAATGCTGCATTCTTCATGAAGGATCAGGATAGGAATTAGTGTATATTGAATTATTTCATGGTGAATACAATCCATCAAGCTTAAACCTATGGGAGAAGCGTATGCGAGTGAAGCGTGAAATAACCCTGGGCTGTATTTCACGCTGTGGCTGTATTTCACGCTGCTAGGGGTTGCTATGGGGTCGCTATGGGGTCTCCATGGCGTAGTTAGGCTACCGAGGGTCACGTGACTTGCGCGGAATTCAAAATGGCGGCCGACGGATGTAAACAAACATCGTTGAAGTAAAGAAACATCATGGAAGTAAAGAAACATAGACTTCACATCTATTTTACATGATATACCCTGAAATAAATACAGAGCGTCACTTCAGCGTGCAGCTCTGTCTAAGTACCACACTGAATCTGGGACCAGCTGGCGATGCCCACAAAGAGGCCCCTTAATGAGCTCATGGCTGGAATGAATACTCAATGTCTCTGACTAATTAGCTGGGTAATATAATGTGGTTGAGCGGTTGGTGCTATCTTCAAGGAATCCCACTGCTGGTTGTAAAACTATAGTGGTAAATGTGTTAACCAGGAAGATAGAAAGTTTATTGATAGTGCCTACAAATGACACATAGGGTAGGTGTTGTCTACATTTTAATTGATATTACCAATGTGACCCATAATGACCTCACAGTTGAGGGGCTTGCCAGGAGTTCCCAGATTGAGTATGTGCGGCCTATACAGGGTTATTGCCAGAGGACCATGGCCATGCCTCACCATTAGCAGATTGGGTTCTAGACCAGCCTCAGGCTGTCTGGGCAGTGTACAAGTCAGGAAATCACCCCTGGATATCCTGTCCTGCATTCTGCCCCTCACCATTAACTTCCCAAAGACAACATGATGCCTCAATGTTTGCAGACACGTATTTCTACATTGTCACATTTGTTGTTATAATGAGCAAGTTACAAGCACTGTATTGTACTAACGCATCCCCAACCGAACATGTTCATGCATTAGCAAATTTACCTATGTTAGTAGAGAGACGTAAAGCCCATATTAAAATCTATGCTTATCGTAGATCTCGCCAAGATAGATTTATTGTCAAGCCTGTTAGACCAACTAGATTTAATGAAGGTCCAGTGCTTTCATATTCCACCATTCATTGCTTAGCGTATGAAAACAGTCCTGAAGTATCATGTGCACAGAGCTGGAATTGCCGCAAGTCCCATATTAGACTCACAGAAACGCTATCTGCCTTCAAAAGTCTGGTCAAAAAGACACTACTGGACACGATACCTGAGAAAGACGAGTAAAACCTCAATTTTTTTGTAACAATTTTTTATTTTAGAGGGGGTATAATATTCATTGCATAAAATTGCTTTAATATACAACTACTTATCAATGTCACTTAGCGCCTCTTCCATACAAGAACTGTTATTATATGTACCTTGGAAAACTCTAGAAACATTTAACCCTATGGTTGGACCCTAAAAACAGTACTACTGATGGTCCAACCATTTCTTTATTCGCCCTACTCTTATGAAGATTATCTCTGATTTATATACGCTTATAGACTTCATTGTACACATGTGAACGTCATTTACCTACACAAAAAATTGTCAAACTTTTCTGGTGAATAAAGAAAATCTTGTTCTTAAAAATCTTGTTCTTAAAAATCATGCAAACAATAGAACATGGTGCAGTCAAAATATATACTGACAACTAAAGGTCAAATTCAACCAGTTCTGTAGCTTCCTCAAGATATTAAATCAAAACATAGATATGCCCAACTTGATAAAATAAACCAGTATGTATATTCCTCATTGCCTTGCCCAAAGACCAATATATCATTAACAGAGGTGTAAATGGAAGGTATACTACTAGCAAGAAGGTCGTGAAAGTAGGGGTAATTGGGTAAGGGTTTACGAATGTTCTGGGCCTCCCACACCCCATAGGCTGGATATTGATGTTGGGATGAGGATATGAGCTTACACGGATATCTCCGTGTCGGGCCCATCCACCTATTGCCTTTAGGACATAAAGACAGAGTAAGCCTGGTCTTACAGGGGATAGAGCATCATAGAGTTATAGCAAAAGGGTATAGAGAAGGTGTCTAGCTTTCATACGGTTACTGCACCACATATCATAAAGGAGGTAAACAGTCATGTATTCAGATCTTCTCAATGAGATGTGCCAGGTTAATGAATTTCTGTTTGTAATGATAACATTTAAAAATGCTACTTAGTATAAAGATTGTAGTTATCACAGCCACAGCTCTTTATTTTTTCGAAATACAAGACTTCCCATGCTTTAGCATTGAAGGGCCGTATTCAATGGCCCCATTGAAAAAAATGTGGCCGTATTAGGAAAAGATTGTTTTTTCTTCATAAAATAGCTTCAAATAAAGAATAAACACAAATGCCAACTACATTAATACCATCTCTGATGTATTTCACTCATGGGGGCTGGGGCATATCCCACCCAGCGGCTTCGTGGGATATGGCCCCAGCCCCCACTCGTGAAGTACAACAGAGATGGTATCAATGGGCGTTGGCATTTGTATCCATTACATTGGCACGGTCTAGGCTGATCACGAGTCACAGATGAGGTGGGTGATAGTGGTACATGGATGCAGTCCTCCACAATATCCCTTGGCACAGTAAAATTCAAGCTTGTGTTAGTCTCATAATGCAACAAATAAGGAGGAACTGGTGGAATGGTAAAATTGTGCTGGGAGAAGAAGTAAAGGGAGGATATAGGGTAGTAAACTCTGATGTACGGCTGAGTACGATATAAAAAGGTCCACAGGCTCTAGTTCTTGTCAAAGGAGCTCCTTTAACCATTTGAAGACAGCATGATGCCTGAACGCATCATAGCCTTGGTCGTCATGATGCATGAATACAGCCCTGTTGAGTAAATCGCCAGTGCTGCATTCAAGCACCATGCCAACCCTACTGGGTTAAGACAATCCCAAAGGTTTGGCACTATGCACTAATGTAGCACCAAGTTATTCGCGGGGGCTGCATTGGTGCATAATGACAACAAATATCATCTTTTAGCGACATCCATCCTTAAAGGGTTAAAGAAGCCTTCAACTCCACCCTGGGCAGTAGTAGGGGCTGTATGGGGGGCACTTGAAAGCGTCTTGAGAGATGGGTTTGTTCGTGTTGATTCACATCAGCGCCACCCACCTCACCCATCATGTCGCACTGCCAGTTCAATAACCACAGGCCGTGGGCCGCCTCTATAGTAGGGTAAATGCAGCCTAGTAGGGCGGCAGGGAGGGAGGGGAGCTGTGAGCGGTCTAGGGTCATTCAAGAGCAGAGGAATTAGGCAGACGGCCTCTCTGCTGAAACCAAATCCCAAAGCAGAGGTACCTCTCTGTGCATCTAGGCTTTAAAAGTACCATATCCATACAAAGAGGTGAAATTTCATCTTGATTGGTGGCACCATTTCTTACTATAAAAGGGTGTAGAGTAGTGGTAGTTGAGCAGTGCTGAACCAGTTAGAGGAGGCAGTAGGTGTTTCCAGGATGGCTCACCCCTGCTCTCACCCTCCAACTGCCCCAACAAGTCTGAGTCTGGTGAGTGACTGATCAAACACTGAGGGATTGCCTCCCGTACAATCACTCAGTGACTCCGCCAATCTCACACCTAGTCAGCCTCTACACCCAAATCAATAACACCTCCGGAGAGGGTTTGCTGTTTTTATGTTACCCAGGAGTGAGGAGTAGAAATACGAGAATGGATGGTACTCAGTAAAAGGTGCCTTTCTGCCCAAATTAAATCCCAAGCATCTCTCCAAACATCTAGGCTTTATCAGGTGATGCCACACCCACACAATGAATGGCACCATGTCTTACTATAAAATGGCATAGTTAAGTGGTAATGGAGCATTCCGGGTTTCCGGGACGGCCCCCCCCCCCTCTGGTCTCTCCCTCCTTCTGCCTCCACGAGTCTGGGTCTGGTCACTGATTGATCAAATACTAAGGCATTGCCTCCACATCTCACAGAATCACTCAGTGACTCCCCCAATCTCACACCTAGTCAGCCCCTACACACCAATCAATAACACCTCCTGTGGAGGCCTGGTGTCTTACTGTACCCCAGGGACGAGGAGTAGGAGAATGGATGACACTAAAAGAAGTGATGAGTAAGGCACCGGAGGAATTAAAATGAACAAGGGAAGAAGAGAGAGAGAGTGAAAAAGGAGAGAGACAGGGAGAGAAAGAGAGAGATGGAGAGAGAAAGGGACTGAGATTAATAGATCGAGAGGGCAGGCAGAGCGGTAGAGAGAGAGTAGAGATGAATTTAAGATGAACAAGGGAAGTAGAGAGAAAGTGACAAAAGAGAGAGATAGAGAGACAGGGAGAGAAAGAGAGAGATGGAGCGAGTGAGATAAATGGGAAACAGAAAAAGGAATAGACAGGGCATGTGGGTGCCTACAGAAGGGTCAAAGGTGACCTGGCGAACTAGGCCGTTTTGGAGGCGACTTTAGACATAAAGCAATAATAAAAGTGACCAAGCGACTTTGGGCAAAAATGGATAAAGGGTCCAAAAGAAGGACTTTGTGACCTGCACCCCTTGATTTAAGCAACTTTCCGACCTCAGGGGGGGACCCCTCTGCACCCCCATGTGGGGTAGCTAGGAGAGGGGTAAAAAGCAAACATAAAGAGGGCACAGGGCCAGGTCAGGCTACACCTTAGCTGCTACCATGTGTGCTAGGAAGAGGAGGTCCAGATTATTGCGAGGGTCAGTGTCACCTTGGGTCTGAATGGAGCTTGGGGTGGTAGGGTGATGCAGCGAGGGTCTGGATAAGCCGGCCACTAACTCCCTCAGGCAATCTTGTTATAGCCCCCAGCAGTATTTGGACAGCCCTGGGCCTCGATGGTCAGCTGGGGATTGGGTATTGGCACCAGGTAGGTAGAAAAAGGAGAAGAAAGCAAAGACAGGAAGTGGGGAGGGTAGAATGATACATGGTATCAGAGGCAAAAAGGCTAACCGTGAGGAAGAACGAGGAAGAAGGAAAGGTGATAGAAAATAGCATGTATATATATATATATATATTATACATGTATATTATATATATTACATATTTATATATATATATATCTTAGCTATAATAGTATGCCAAGTCTCTTGAAAAAGGAGCTAAGAGGCCTAGCAGCTTTTCTCCTGATGAATAACCCCTTAAAGCCTCTACCAAGTCTACCCTCTCCAGCCATCTGCATCATCTAGTGAGGTGGAAGTCTAGATACACCTTGTTGACTTTGGGTAATGACCTGTACCACTGTGGTCTGACTGCACTGTACAAACACCATGCGCCACAGTTACAGGCCTGGGTACGTGGACATACCCTGGTATGCTGGCTGCTAGAGGATGGGCTGGTGAGGCTTGATGAATGTTGTGCAGCAATCTTTGACGCGTAGGTCCATGTAGGCCAAAAGACATGGAAACAGCAGGAACCCCTATAGCAAAGAAATGGGAGGAAACTTTTTTTCTCTTTTTTTTGGTTATGTAAACTCATAACAGTTTATTTAACTGATTATCAATTTTCAATACATTATTTTGGTTCATCCATTTCTTTTGTAACATATGAACAGCGAGATATTGCTATCCGACATGGAAGAGGTATTTCGCTACAATTGTAGTCTATAACAGTAGTAACAATGGTTATGTATACGGATGAGTATATGCAATGAATAATAAAGAATACACAGAAATATAATTGCTCACTATGTCCACTCTCCTGACGACATTTGATTTGTACATGTAACCCAATTTCCCTTGCAGATTTAAACACCTTGGTCAGATTCAGCCATTTCATACGAAATATGCCTCCAGTGACTGGGCACTACATCTACGAAACTTGTTCCCATGGTCAACTTGTTTAGGCAGCCACCAGCAGCTCGTGTGAGATGTTGCAGATTAGGCAGTTAAGTGAGGGCCTTAGCAATAATAGTTCAATGGAGGAGACAAGGTCTTATAGCATATCATAGAGGTATAGCAAAATGGTCTACAGAAGGAGTCTACCTTTCATAATGTATAAGGACCATTTGGGTTCATAGTGACATTGTTTGCGAGGAATACTACACGTATAATATAAATATCTAGTTTCCCGAAGAGTACCATTAAATACAACAAAATGCATAGCTAAGTAGACTGCACCCGTTCTGCAGAGTAAATTAAAAAGGGGTCAATCTCACCATGAGTCGATGAGTGAAATTCTTCATTGTTCTGGGTGGGTGTTATGTACACAGGGTAGAAATATGTGCTTTCTATGCACCATGTACATTGTGGCAGCCAAGCATTGGCCCCTACTTATACATTCCCATCAGGTGGAAGACTGGACCAGAGATACAGCCTGACCCGTATTTCCGGGCAGCCTGTTAATGCAAGCTGCCCAGCCTGGTTTAGCAGGCCAGACAGGCAGGGTGTTTTGTCAGGTTGGCACACTCTCCTAGCATATCAGCCTGGTATAGCAGGCTGGGGCTCAGGCTTTCACACCTTATCCCAGCAGATACAGCTGCTAGACCCTGTTCTGTATGTGCCAAACCAAACAAACTATAGATTTAATCTGGCAATTACTCATAAATGCAATGGACCATGAACTTAATGCATCCATGTGGTGGTAGGTAACATATTGATTTATATACTTAAGGGGGCTTTATTTTTCGCAAATATCATATAAAAATCGCAAATATGATTATATAAAAGCTATGCTAAAGATACAGTGCTTTAGCAGAACGACCCTGTATACCAGGCTGAGCGACCTGTAAAAACGGGCTGGGTGTGTTATGCAGGCTGTACTGTAAGTCCAGGCGGTCTTCCACCTGCCCATCATTTGTGCTTAATACAAGGGAGTGAATGGTTTATGTGTGCCTGACCAGTATGTTGAGATACATAATTCTCACTAATGTGGCTCTCTGCACACTCCTTTACACAGAACTGGAGCCCCCTGACACCAGCAATAATAACTCATGTTAAGCCAGATCTGTGGGAGAACCAAATGGGAGGATGATGTGAGAAAATGAGTGTGGAAAGGTAGAAGGACTAGAGTAAAATAGGTCTTTGTGCCATCAGCCTAATACCTGCATTCCCCACTGCATGAACATTTGCATTTAAGAAAACAACTTTTTGCTCTAGGTCACTCCTTAATCAGCTCTAAGTTTAGTACATGCCATGTAAATCTCTGAGATGACATTTTAGCAGTTTTAACTGGCATTTACAGGCAACAAAGATAATCCAGATTTTGTAACCGCCCCCAAAGACTTGATTTATTGGTGATAGTGACACAGGGATCCTTTAAACATCCTTCTGATACAGCAATAATACACTTTGAGCTGTCAGATAAAAGAAAGGAAAGAGAGAAGAAACGGAAAAGCAAGGGCTGAGAACTCTGATGTAAGGCTAAACATAATGCTGAGAAGTAAAAGCAATATAGTTCATGTAAAAGGAGTCCATTGGAAGAAACCTACAACTCCACACTGGGAAGTGGTAGGGGTAGAGTGGAAGATATATGAAAGTGTTTTACTGGATGGCTTTGTTCTTGCCACTGCCCACCTCACCCCTCATGTCACAGTCCCAGTCCAATAAGGCCAAAAAAGAAGGGTTGTTTCAAGTCACCTAACCGACCCTATCAAAACAGGGCCGACCCAACGTCTTTTTATGCAATTTTGAAAAAAAAATCTTTAATTTTACCATTTTTTGGTCAATTTTAGAGTCTTCGGACCGGCCGGCTAGTACTTTCATGTTTAAAAAAGAAATCTGACATACCAACCCTACATTTTCTGCCCATGTTACCTAAAACAAACTTCTTTTTTTTGGCCTAACCACAGGCTGGATGCCGCCTGGTAGGGCGGCAGGGAGGACGGAGAGGAATGAGTAGAAGGCTGTGTCTCCCGACCTTGGGCCAATGTTTTTGTCTCTGACTGGGTACCAGCTCTGACCGGGTGCCAGCTCTGACCGGGTGCCAGCTCTGACCGGCCTGAATAAAAGCGGGTTATTTAGGGCAGATGATGATAAAAATAGACAACTAATGACTAGTTTAGAGAGTTATAACATCCATTAACCTTTTCAGCCAAATTCTATCTCCATCTGCCCTAAATAACCCGATTTTATTCAGGCCGGTCAGAGCTGGCACCCGGTCAGAGCTGGCACCCGGTCAGAGCTGGCACCCGGTCAGAGCTGGCACCCGGTCAGAGCTGGCACCCAGTCAGAGCTGGCACCCGGTCAGAGCTGGCACCCTGTCAGAGCTGGCACCCGGTCAGAGCTGGCACCCGGTCAGAGACAAAAACGTTGGCCCAAGGTCGTGAGACACAGCCAGAAGTTCTACAGCACAGGGAGTGATCAGAAGGCATGTTGGGTTAGACCTTTTAAGTAAACACCAGTTACAAAGCAAATTGTTGACTATGATTCAAATCCTGTTGCATACATTCTTTTTGCCATTTCCTTATATAGCTAGATCTGGATAGAAAGGTTATTGATCTTTTGCTGAAGTCCTGGTAACGGAGAATGGCTGAACCAGTTGGCTGTGGTGGTAAGTGTAGAAAGGCCCACAACCCCTGCCCTAACTCGACCAGACCCCCCTACAGTCTTGGTCTGGTCATTGATTGGTGGGATTCCCTCTACCTCCCACACAATCACTCAGTGCCCCTGCCAATCTCACACCTAGTCAGCCCCTACACACCAATACTACATCCCACAGGGTACTGGAGGGTCTTTCGGAAGGGACTCGTCAGTTGTCATAATTGAATTTTTGTCAACAGGACAATGACTGCAATTGAAGAGGGTATTTGAAGCTGGCAAAATGTAGTATTTGTATCTATTTTCTATTGATTTCAACAGGAAATATTGTAAAACAAATCTGAAAGAATCTGAAATACCCTCCTGATGTATATTTTTACCCAAAGGTGAGGACTGAGGAAAATGATTAGTGAAGCACAGCAAGTAGGTAGAACATGTAGAAAGGGGGAAATAGAAAAGGAAAGAGAGGGACAGAGCAACAAAGAGAGAAGCCAGCAGGAAAAGAGCAAGATGCTGCTGAAGACATGTGGGGAAGGAAAAGGGTGCATGCTGTGGTGGAAAGCAGGCAAGATGAAAGCGGTCACAGGTCAAGCTCGGCAACGGAGGTCTGAATGATTGTAAGGGTCAGTGTTGACCAGCCCTGGAGGGAGTTGGGGTGATAGGGTGATGCAGCGAGGTCTGGATAAGCCGGCCAGTAACTCCCTCAGGCAATCTGGTTATAGGCCTCAGCAGTATTTGGACACACCACCACCCCCAGAGTCAGCTGGGTACTGGGTATTGGCACCAAGTAGGCACTCCCCCATCCAAGTTTCAGTGAATCCTTTAAAGCCACCAGGAGCAAAAACTACCATATCTTCATTAATATATTCTTCAATCCTAATTTCATTCCTTTCAATGCTCCCATCGCCAGGAAGGCGTTTCACCGTATCATATGGAGGGTGCATATGTCCAATTTTTGCGTTTCTGTTCATTTTTGCGTTTCAGCTCAACATGTCCGCATCTTACGGAAAAAGATACGGCCGCCGTATGTACATACGGCCGGCCGTATGTACATATGGCCATAATTGCGTTTCTGTTCAACATACGGAGCACAGGAATTCCGTATCTTTGGCGTATTTGGAGGCAAAAATACGGAGGGGTAGGGGGGGTGGTGGTATGTCAAAAATGGCATAAAAAGGGATATATGTAGGGCCGTATGTTGTAAAGAGGGTCCGTATGTTGGTAGCAGACGTGTGGACATAGTGCTGGACATGAGGATATGGTAGTGGAGGTGAGGACATAGTGGTGGACGTGAGGACACAGTGGTGGACGTGTGGACATGGTGGTGGACATGGTGGTGGACGTGTGGACATGGTGGTGGATGTGTGGACATGGTGGTGGATGTGTGGACATGGTGGGGGACGTGTGGACATGGTGGGGGACATGTGGACATGGTGTTGGACATCAGGACATGGTGGTGAATGTACGCTATTGTCTACCACCTTTTATACACAAGGAGTCTGTGGGCAAAGTTTCAGCTCTGTAGGGCCATTATTTACCGAGTTACAGAAGAAAAGACATTTTTGGGTATAATTTCGTTGAAAATCAATTTTTTAAATTTATCTTTTCTTAATTATAAAGGTAGAAGTTGGACTTTACTTATCTATTCATTAAAACAATCCTAGAGCCATTTTTTTACATATATATGTGCGCTTTATAAAGGGAGAAGGGAGGTGGGGGACTGTACTAGCTTACAGAATAATGGTTTAGGTCCACATGACCTACCCCATTTGGCTTGCGATCTCCATTCCCTTATATATATATGAGAGGAGTTGAGGCCAGCTTGACTTAGCCTCTAGGTGGCAGCACCAACACAGCCCGGAATTTGCAGTCAATGCTGCACATATCGGTGTTACCGTACCATGGCCTGTTTGGTCAGTAAAACATGGATCCACACAGGAGAGAAACCTCTCTTGTGTTGCCTACCATGTCTGTAAACTCCCCCTTTTTAAAGTGCTATATATATATGTAATAGAATGGCCCTAGAATTATTTTAACGATTAAATAAGTTAAGTTCAACTTCTACTTTCATGATAAAAAAAATAATAAAAATTATATGGATTTTCGGAGAAATTACATGAAAAAAAGTCTTTTCTTCCATAACTCGGTAAATAATGGCCCTACAGAGCTGAAAATCTGCTTACAGAGTCCTTGTGTTTAAACAGTGGTAGACAATAGCTATCAGAGTACAGAGCCTTTCCCGACCTTTCCTATCTCTTCCCCGACCTATCCTGTCTCTTCCCCGACCTCTCCTGTCCCTTCCCAAACCTCTCCTGTCTCTTCCCCGACCTCTCCTGTCTCTTCCCCGACCTCTCCTGTCTCTTCCCCAACCTCTCCTGTCTCTTCTCTCACTTTCCCCTCACATACGGACCCTATGTATACCCTCCCTGCCCTACCTCCGTATGTCTATTGATATTATGACGTCACAGAGGGAATTCCCTAGGGGTTCCCCGGAATGTAGACCGGTTTTTGCACATTTTTCCAAAAGAGACAGGTGACAATGTCCGTATGTTGAGAGGGCCGTATGTTGGATGCCGTATGTTGTTATTTTCTACTAAAAGATACGGAGGGTATACGGAGGACCAACTGAAACAAAAAAAGTAGTTTAGATGTATTTTGTCCGCATCTTGTCCGCATCTTAAGGCCGTATGTTAGGTATAACATCAACATACGGTGAAACGCCTTCCAGAGGACATTTTATCTCTCTTTTCTTAATATATCATTCAAAATTAAAGTATAACGTATTGATTGTCTACTGATAATGTACACGTAAACAGACCAGTTGTTTAATTAATAATATAAAGGTTTATATCAATTCAGAAGAAGAATATGACCAAGTTTCAAGACACAAACCTAGTAGCTCCCATCCAGCAGAATACATATATAAATCAGAGCCTCTACCAAGTCTACCGGCTCTAGTCATCTAGTGAGATGGAAGTCCTGTGTTGACTTCAGGTAATGACTTGTACCGTCATGTTTGGACTGCACTATTCAAATACTCTACAGCACAGTTGCAGGCCTAGGAATATGGACATACCCTGGGTAGATATTATACTCACAGATACTAGTATAGCCACTTTTCTTACTTTGAATCTAGTTCCCCTAGGTCCAATATATATAAATATATATATATATATATATATATATATATATATATATATATATATACATATATATACATATATATATATATGTATATATTTATATATATATATATATATATATATATATATATATATAAATACATATATATATATATATATATATATATATATATTCAGAACTGTTATCAATCCTTTTCCTCGTAACTAAACCTTACTCAGTACTCATCGTACATGGTTTTTGTGAATGCATATTCTTATAATGAGGCGTTCATCATATTCTCTCCCATTGGCCTAGAAAGTAAACTTAAATGCAAAATAAATTAATTTCTAACCAACAGATATTTTTCACATCTGTCGGTCTGCACAGGAGCCGTATGACCTTGGATATAGCATAGGTAAGGCCCTGGGCTAGACTAGTTCCAATCCCAATGGCCTCGTTTGGTCCGCTTTATGCAAGGCTTTTTAATTCACATTATTTTACATGATGGAAGGTGGGGGCAGCTTGGGATGATTGGTGACTCACCATCTGCTAATTTCATCATCTAGACTATACCAACACAAACATATATCCCCCTGGAGATCCCCCTCTCCTACCCACATTGACCTCCCCTTACAGACCAGCAACCCCCTCTGTAAGCACAGTTCCCATTACCAATCAGCTGGCAGATTCATCTAGATGTAGGGGTTCTGTAGCTGCCAGTCAATACAGTTTGGGGAATATAGTAGTTTTGAGGTGGTAGCGATTCTGGTTATAGCTAGTATTGCATAATGAGGTCACGTATGGGTCGTACCAGCCTGAGGTGCATCTGCCTTTATAAGGCAGATGCACCGAGGGCTTGAACTGTGACTGCTTCCATCTTGCACCCCATGCGTGACCTTATCATGCAATACAAGCTTTATTACATGACCAGAAGACAATTTTTTAGCCCCCCTATCTTTTAGTTGTTGTTTACATCGCCAATTTAGTTGTTTATAACGTTAATTTGCATCGTTCACATCGTCGTCTGCTTTGTTTACATCGCCGCCATTGTCATATCACGTGACCAAAATACTGCCTTCTGATTGGTCTAGAGCAGCAAAAAGCGTACCACACACGTGGGTGGTATGCAAAAACATACCACACACCCAGGTGGTACGAATTTATTGATTAAACAAACACAGGATCATACCAATACTGTTAGATCGTGTAATAAAATGAATGTACCAGCAGGGTATGTTAGGTGGGAGAAGTGAGGGAAATAGGACGTGGTGTTTACAAATGCACCTGGCTGCCAGCATCCCTTAAGGCTGGATACTGATGTTGGAATCAGGAGATGGTCTTAGGTGGATATCTCGGTGTGCGGCCCCTCTGGCCAGACTCCACCTATTGCCTTTAGGACATAAAGACAGAGTAAGCCTGGTCTTACAGGGGATAGGGCATCATAGAGATATAGCATTATGGTCTTAGGTAAACCTCTCCCTGCCCTATGGTGCTCATAGACAGGAATATAGTTAAGGGCTTCGATAACGTGATGGAACAGACATGGCTATCGAACCATGAGGCCTGTCCAAATGACAATGTTTCTCATTACTGTGGACATCACAAAAATCATGTTTTGAAGTTCCTTTTTTTTTGTTTTTTGCAAATTTTAATGAAAAAAACATGATAATAATAGACAAATATTGGCGTATTTTACATCAAATTGTAGCTGAGGAATTTCGTTCATGGAGATTCCCCATCCCATTTAGCCCTCAGGAAGCAAAAGGAAAAAGAAGCACCAGTATTATATTTCTGACGGCTTGGTAGTGAGAAACAAGAATATTAATTGGAGTGATCTCACATACTCATATAGCGATCTAGCTAGGGTGGACGTGTTCCTACAACCACTGTGTGCACACTGACACAGGCGATCAGTTCCTGTTCCGGTTCTGCTCTTACCACTTAGCTTGTTCCCTGTAAGCTATATTGTGTCTGAGGGTGGTCACTGCCTAAGTCTCACGATAGATTGCAAGCACAGAACTAACATGGCCGGCCATATGGAGAAACCTGAATTGTTGCTATAGTCATATACCCATACCCCTAAGCATTGCCAGTCTCCATGAGATGTGGCTGTATCATGTTTGTACTGCAGCAAGTCAGTAATCAAGCTGCTGCAGTTGTCCTCTCAGAGTATACATGTTACCCTACCCAGACCTTGTATAGTGTGTATACAGTGCACACTGGTACTGAACCTATAAGTCATTCCCCAAAGTCAATACCTGATACCTAGACACCAGGGGAGAGTCATGGAGGCAAAATAGACCTGGTTGAGGCTTGCCCAAATTGTTTTTAAGTTGACCCACGTAAATTATTTTTCGAATATTGATATAAGATCTAGTTTCAAGAGATACAAGAGTACATTTGTTGCAACAATAGGTACGCTGACACAGATGACCTAATTCAAAAATACCTATATGCTAATTTACAATAAGGAAATATTAAATATACTGCCAAAATCTTTTTGCCAACAAGCTCTCTGCAAGATGTAGGCACAGACACAGTTTAAAAAAAAGACAGATGGACAGGAACAGAGAGAAGCAAAGTATAACAAAAGCAATATATGCAGTAGGCCGATACTCTCACATGCAGAGAGCTATTGGGGTTGTTCCCCTGACTTATACACTGCCCAGACAGCCTGAGGCTGGTCTATACCTAATCTGCTAATGGGGAGACATGACCATGGTCCTCCAGGCACTAAGACTGATAATGGTGGGACATGGCCATGGTCCTCCAGGCACTAAGACTGATAAGGCACAGCCATGGGGGAGAATACCTACCAAGGTTTTTACTTCTGGAGATAAATGGGTCATGGTATAGAGATGTGGAATTCATCTACATGATCTGATTCATTATTGAGGTTCCCTGGTCCATATTTATTTTCTTCCTTCACTATTTTCTACCTTTCTTAATTCTTTTTATTTAACTGATCATACCATTCTAGTTTCCTTCCTTCCTACATTCGCTCTGCACTTTCTTTTGTTCTTGCACCTTCTTTTTCCCTTCTTTATTATCCCTATCTTCTTTCCCTTCCTTTACCTACTTCTTGACTTCTTTCCTCTACTTATGTATGTGGCCTTCCTTTGTTCACTCCATACCCGATCCACTCTTTGGCTGTATGGTGCATTGGTGTGTCCAAATACTGCTGACGCCTCTAACTGGATTGCCTGAGGGAGTTAGTGGCCGGCTTATCCAGACCCTCGCTGCATCACCCTATCGCCCAACCCCACCTTCTGAGTTTACACTGACCATCACAATTATCTGGACCCCCGGTTTTCCACACATTGTAGCTAAGGTGGATCTTATCCCCACCCCCCCCCCCCCCCCCCACTTTACCTCTATCACTCGGTGTCTCTCAACTACGCAATTCCCCCCTCTTTTCGGTCTACCTCCCATCCAACCTCCCTACCTCCTTCTGACTCCCCTGTGATCTCCCTTCCCCTGCATATATCTCCCTTCCCACGATACAGACGTGTTTGCTTACCACCCTACTTGTCTTTATTCTCTTTCTATTTCTCATTCTACCCTTCTGGACCATCATACCGCTAAATAGCTTCTTTTCAATTCAACCGGCTATCTGTCTTCCCTCTCTCTGAGTCTGATGTTCAGTCAGCAAAGATGGTGGCCCATCTCTTGAAGGTGGTGATGTTTAGGGTGTTGAGGCTGAGAAGGTGTGAAATTGGACCTGAATTGGCAAGTCATTGAGTGGTTGTGAGGAAGGTGGGGGAATCAGTCTCTGTGAGTTTGATCAATAGATCACTAGACCCAGACCAGTAGGGTGGTAGGAAGAGTGAGGATGTGCAAACCCCTCCTACAAACATCACTTTTAAACCTACAAGCTTGGCATAAGGTGATGATATACAAAGGCCTTTTTGTCATGTTGTATGAATACAACGCTGGGGAGTTATGCATTCCTAAGGGGTTGATTAACTCCTAAAAGGTTAGCATACTTGGTCCTTCTTGAAAATAAGTGCTGGCGTCATGCAGCATACCATCCATAGAGGGTTAACATATTCACCGCTGCCCGATTTGCTCTGCCCTACACCTCCTCTCTCCACCGCACCCCACCACCATCCACTCTACTACAGAGATTGCCCATGGCTACTCAGCCAGCACTATGACATGATAGCCGAGGTTCGATGCTGTGGTGTGCATCACCTTGGACGAATCCATCACTCAAGACGCTCTCAAGTAGGCCCCATTCAACCCCTGCTACGGCCCAGAGAGTAGTGGAAGATTTCTTCTGAGGAGTTTCTTTTACTTTTATTAAAGTGGTTTTACTCCTCAGTTTACTACAAGCTTATTACATACTAGTGCCCTCACCTTTCCCTTTTCTTCTTACATTAACCCACCTCTTTATGGCCATGTCTCATGAGATTGATACAGTTGAAACGTCTTTGATGGGGTGTAGTCTTTGACCTGTGTAGTCTTTGACCAGCATGTTTCAAAAGGGCTGAAATGGGGGCTATGTAGACAGAAATGGGGGGGGGGAAGGTTCATGGGTATTTTAACACTATATATTACAAACCTGCTGGCATTTCTGTGTACATAGCCCCCATTTCAGCCCTGTTCAAAGGTTGCTGGTCAAAGACTACACCCAGTCAAAGACATTTCAGTTGTATCAATCTCATGAGACACAGCCTTGTATATTATACCCTTATTACAGGTGTCTGTCTCTGTCTTTGTCTCCTCCTTTTCCGTCACTCTCTTTCTCTCTTCCCGCCCTCCCTCCCCTAGCTTGCTCTTCATCTCTCTTTCTCTGTTGCTCCTTTGTTTCCTATACCCTCCTCATTGCTCCTTGTTCTAACAGTTACCACTCTTCTTTGCCCAGAGTACATCTATCCCCGGCACCATGCCTCCCCCCCTTGTCACCTCTAGATCCGGTATTAACCATACTTACAGTGGTGCAAGGTGAATTATTGCTAGTGGTGTCAGGGGCCTCCACAGAGACATGTACCGGTAGATGGGGGGAGCTAGAACTGAGGTACATTATACAGAATTATACATGTCAGCATCCTTTCACCATCAGTCATGAGCCATCCCATACCAACCTCTGACCCCAGGGGGTATGTACGTATAGGGTGAAGGTGGTCTGGTAGTAGGTATATGGGTAGGGGCACCTCATGTATGCCGAACCCTTTAAGGCTGCAAAGCTCCATGTTCATTTGTAGTTAGCATTTACGCATACAGTTATCGCAAGACGTTTCATGCCTGACATAGATGTTTAATGCATCCATAGCTCTCAGGTTAGTTAATTGCTACATCCATCTGTGATGAAGATGAAGGCATGTATTTCATTGAAACAGTTAAATGCATAATTCCTCCAAACCTATGGACTATCTCGTCTCCCATACGTTGCACCTTTCAGAGGTAAAAGAAAAGACACCTATTGCAATCTATCTGTGAGTATAAGAGTTTTGGAGAATAATGCAAGTAGAATAAAGACACGTATTTCTCAAGTTTCACTACAAGAAATAACATCGAATATGATACAAACATTCTTATCAAAAAACGTTTGAGAAATGCTCTGAAATTCTCGAGTTATGACACAAAAATGGCACAAGTTTGCTTGAGATTTGGTTTGCAGGGTTCTCAAGGTCCTGTCCAAAAGGGCCTGCTGCAACATCCCCTCTCCCCCTCATACCCACACCAGCTCACACAGAATTATTACTGGGAGTGTCAGGGGGCTCCCCAAATGTGTGCAAGGGTGAATGGAAAACTGGCATTAAGGTGAATTATATATAGATCTAAGCATCCCTAGTCCTTGGTCCATCACATATAAACCAACCCCTCTTGACTGTAGGGTGCATTAGGGTACTGTAGGGCACTGTAGGGTAATGTAGGGTGTTGTAGGGTGCTGCAGGGTGGGGAAGTAAGTGCTTGGGTGACCCATGGTACATAGAAGGCATGTATTTAATGACTGAGCTATGTACCATGAAGATTTTCCTAGTGCAGGTATATTTATAGATCCAACTGGTAATGTAAGAAAAGGCTGCATTTCACCCCGGTACCATGACCAAGTTAGATAAGTGTACAGAAATGCCCATGTGAATTATCACAAAGTATGAGAAATAAACAAGGGGTGTTTCATATTGCAGTATGTCCACTTCTGCCATGTGAGTTACTCATTCATGCATCATGATGACAAAGCATAAAATACATTAAAACCAGAGTTAACGGGTGCATGCCACGATATATGCACTAAGGACATTTATATATTTCTGGCACTGACAGTATGCTGTATATGACAGAAGAAGGAGGGTGATGAGTAAATATATGTGCCATTACTCACAGTGCCAAGCAGGCCCACAGTTAATTATGACTTCAGGAGCCATTTCCTGCCTCCGCATCATGTCCTACATCATCAGGACTTTAATTTGTGGAGGGCTCCTTTATTAATGCAATATGGAGACACATTTGGTATGCCTACAGTCATAACAGTAGATTGGAAATTCTGTTGTAACTGGGTAATCATGCTGCCAGTGTTGAAATGGATATCCTTCAGACAGACACTATGATCAATGGCTAACAAAGATAGTTGGGATGATTGTGGTGGTCGAAGGAGGTTTTACCATGGATTGTTTTTAAATGTGATGTGCGACAAATGGCCTTTCTATTGTAACAATTTCTTTTCACTATTCCAAATTTCACTTTGATGTACCATTATCTTAGTAGTGAGGACCAAATGATTAATTTGTTATCATACTTTATTTACACCTTGACATAGGTAGAGAAGGAAGCCAGAGTAATGGAGCATTGCAATAGAGCACACATGAGCTGGGTAATTTAACGAAACACCAGAAGTGAGTTTATTGATTTACTGAACTCAATATCAGGATAAAATCAACTAAGAGGATATTTAAGCTGGGGATCCATTGTAGCATCTTGTGAATAGGGTCAACCTTTGTCGGTTAGGTTGCTTTAAGCATGCTTTCATGTGCTAAATGTTATTTACAGGAAAGAAAGTGGAGACTGCCATCAGAAATTACCTAATCATCTTGGGAATAAGAAGACAGTGGTGTTACAAGAGCCATGATATTCTTCTCTGAAACCACCTTTCCATGTTGCATTTATTATTATATGCATTACACAACTATTATTATTTGCAAAATGTAATTTTTTATAAAGATAAATACCCATAGTCCAATTAAATGAAATACAGTTGCAGTATTCAACTGACAAGCAATGCAATAAAAGATTGCAAACTCAACGTGATTATGTATCTTGCTCCTTCATCTAGTGCTATGGTTTCCATATGAAAGCTAAAACCCTTCTCTAGACCATATTGCTATAACTCTATGATGCCCTATCCCCTGTAAGTCCAGGCTTATTCCGTCTTGACGTCCTAAAGGAAATAGGTGGAGCCTGACTGGAGGCACCTGACACCCAGTTATCCACCTAAGCCCATGTCCTGATCCCAACATCAATATACAGCCTTAAGGGGTGCTGGTGGCCGGGTGCATTCGCAAACCCTTCCCAAATTACCCTCCCTTATTCGATCTTAGAGCTATTATAGGTTCTGTATATATACCACTGTAGAGGCCCCTAAATGTGTGTCATATGTTAACAAATGCACTATAAATATATATGGATTTAGTATACCACTGAATGCCAGATTATATTGACTGATATTTAGCCATGTCAGATGTTATATACCTATACAAATATGGATGTTAAAAGATGCTCACATTCACATGAAGTTCAAATGAATATAGATATTTCTTTCTTATATCTTGAGGCAGATTAAGATGACATTAACCTTTAGTTATCAATATATTTTGTCAATATATTTCATAAATATCTAGATGGGATAGACTTGTACAATAGGGGTAAACAGCCTCTTACCATGATGTATCCCATGTTATGAGTCTATGTACTAAATATATGGGCTTCTGCAAAGTGTGTGGCCTAGCTCTTTCCTGAAATAGCACATTAAGGAAATTTCTCTAGTCGGTAGCCAGAAGCCTGGACCAGCTGCTACTGAAGCCCCTGGAGAAGCCTACATCTGGAAGGGACTGGCAGCCATTCAGTAATTGGGATACACTTAGAGGCTCCAGGGGGAGTTATGGCAGTGGCGTTAGAGTCTAGACAGTAAAGGGTTAAGGAAGGGTATATTAACCTAAATTAAGCCATCGTCCATCTTGAATTGACATGGATTTAAATCACATCACTTACTAATCAAACAATAACATAGGCTCTGAAAATCACTTAACCCTTGTTGCACCACTTATGCAATACCAACGTACCTCTTACGAGTAACTCACCTGCATCCTCTTGGTGCATCACACTGACACTTAGGAGTGTGGATGGTGAAGAAATGCAGCCCTGGTAAGAAATTCTCCAGTATTAGGCCACTCCAAAAAATAAAATGGTTTCTCATCACTGCGCGCATCATAAAAATAAGGTTTTGGGGAGAATTTTTTTTTTTTTCTTTTGCCAAATTTTGATGAAAAACCTCATCAAAATGGATAAAATTGATCATATTTGGTATCAAATTAAAGCTAATAATGCCAGCAATGCAGTGGTATAGAATAAACTTACATTTTCCCCATGTGAATTTTGACCAAAGAAACCTGTAAATTGTCCTATATATTTGCCCTGCAAGTAAAAAAAAAAAAAAAGCCTCCCTCGTCAGATTTTACAGACCTTGGTGTTGAGAAACCACTTTATTTTTGAGTGGCCTTAGATTCCAGCATCATGCGCATACAGCATTGATATACTCCAACAGGGTACACCAGCACCATACTTTATCATTCATCAACAAATATTAAGGGTACACTGATATTCCTAGGCTCCCTATACGCCCAACCTCTCAGTCACTAGTGCCTAACCTGGTTAGTCATTTTTTGGCTCCCTATACGACCAACTTAGATTAGTTATTATTGTCAGGTTGGTCACTACTGACCAACCCACCTTAGTCTTTTTAGTTCCAGGGGGAGCCACTGAGTGGTCATCACAGGTGGCCCCCAACTAGTGGTACACAAATACAACACACCAATAATGGACCTAGGTTAGCCACTACTGACTGACCCCTTGGTCATTTTTGAATATAACTTTGCCATTGTGACCAACCTGGGTAAGTCTGTACTGACTAACCCTTTCAACCTGTGGATTTTCAGTGTAGTGCCAGGAAGGAAATCCAGGGTTTTCCCCTGATGTGAAAGCTGTCCAGACAGCCTGAGGCTGGTCTAGAACCCAATCTGCTAATGGTGAGGCATGGCCATGGTCCTCCAGGCACCAAGACTGATAAGGCACAGCCATGGAGGAGAATACCTGCCAAGGTGTTTACTACTTGGATAATAATAAATGGGTCATGATATACAGATCATCTGCATAATCTAAAGCATTATAGAGGTTCCTTGGTCCATGTTTGCTTTCCTGTCTCACCCCTCCCTAGCTTTCTACTTTCCTTCCTTCTTCAATTCTGTCTGTCTTTCTTTTCCTTCTTCCCTTCTTTTTACTTCCTTTCTCTTCTTCACTCCTGCCTTCTTTACTGGACTTATGTTTCCTTCATTGTTTCCTTTTTCTTCCTTCCCCCGCATTCCCTCTTCCTTTCATCTTCCCTTGTCCCCCTTTTTCCCTTCCTTTTATCTTCTTCATTTTCCTCCCCTTCAGCTCATTCAATACCCAATCCCCTGATGACTGTACTGGCTGTGGTCTATCCAAATACTGCTGTCAGCTATAACCAAATTACCTCTGAGATATAGTGGCTGGCTTATTCAGACCTCGATACCCTAACCCTATCACCCAACCCCAGCCCACCTCTTGAGTTTGCACTGACCCAAACAATCATCAGACCCTTGGTTCAGCAAAGGTTGATCTTGTCCACCCAAAACTCAACACTTCCCTCTCTCATTTGCGGTTCCTCAATTGCTCTTTCTTCGAACTTACTGCCTCCCTTCAGTCTTACGTCCTTTTGACTTCCTACTACCCTCACCCTCACCCTCACCCTCTCCTTTCAGTTCATCCCTACTATTTCTCCTCCTTCTCCCTAACATTCAGGTGACAGAGATGGCGACCCATCTCTTAGAGGTGGTAATGTTTAGGGTGTCGAGGCTGACGAGGTGTGAGATTGGACCTGACTTGGTGGGAGGTGTTTGATCAATAGATCACCAGAGCCAGACCAGTAGAGGTGGTGGGACGAATGAGGAGGCACAGCCCTTGCCACCACCACCACCTTTTAATATTCAGGCTCGACATAACATGATAATACACTGTTTGTCTTTTTCTCTATGTTATGTATGTTTACAGTACTGGGGAGTTATGCATTATGTCATTACTAAAGCTTTATTAAGGGCTAGCAGACTTGGTCCATCCCAGCGAGAAATGTTGGCTCGATGCAGCAAACCATACTATAAGTGTTAATGTGTTAACCACTGCTCCATTTGCTCTGCCCTACCGCCTCTGCTCCACCCCTTCAGACTCATCCCACCCCTCCCACCACCAACCACCAGCCACACTGCTAGAGGTTGTCCTGGGCTGCTCTACCCCTCCAGCCTCCGCCTCCCTCCAGGAACATCCCCTACACACACCCGCTCTGCAATAGAGGTTGGCCATGGCTACTCAGCCAGCACTATAACATGATAGCTGGGGTCCCATACCGGGGTGTGAATCACAATGGACGAATCCATGTCTAAAGATGCTTTCAAGTAGGCCCCATTCAACCCCTACTACTACCTGAAGTATAGTAAAAGGTGTCCTCACAGGAGTTCATTTTACATGTACTTTTTTTGCTTCTCTTTTAGCGCTTACTACAAACTAACTACATGCTAGTGCCCTGTCCTTTCCCTTCCCATTTTTTATTGCCCTCCTACCCTCAACTATTTTCAGTTCACCTTGCATGTATCACTCTGCCTAATCAATCCTTCTATCCATCTGTCTGTATGTGCCTATCTGGTTTCTTTCTACTATTTACCTCATTGCCTCCTGTACTTGTATATGTTCATTCCCCTGCACCAAGTAGACTCCCAACTATGGAGTTCAATTTGCTAAAAGTTAGCACAATCACTTGCACAGCAGCTTTTAATACAAATGTGCACCCTGTGCTTGGTGTTCCGATACAAATTTTGGAACAGTGCAAAATGAGCAAGTTATTCCGTTACGAATTTGAGTATTCGTATTGGAACATGCAAGATGTTTCATCACGAATTTGAACCTGCTATGCACACGCTTGTGTATATACTTTTGGGCAAATTGAACACATCTCCACAGCGTACTTAGGCCATAATCTGTCCATTCCCCTGCACTAAGTAGAATCCTTCCCCCCTTGGTCACCTCCCAACCCGGTATTAACCATACTTACAGCAGCTTAAGGTGAATATATTTTATGAGTGAGCTATGTGCGGTGGAGTTTCGATTTTCCTATTGCAGCTATTGATAGGATCAAACATCGCAGAGATAACAAGATGGTACTATGTTTTGGGCAGTGTAAGATCTGGTACACTCACCAGGTCCTTTGTTGTCATGGTACATGAATGCAGGCCTGACGAGTGCTGCACGCATGCATCATGCTACGTATCAAACATGTAAGGTGGCCATGATGCATAAATGCAGCTCTAGGGAGTAACTAAGAGTCCTGCATTTAAGCATCATGTTAACCCTTTCTTAATTGCATCAAAACTGTAGATTTTGGCAGCATACATAAAGGCAGCACGAGTTACATGCCATATTTCATCAAATAACTCCTAGCCTGCAGTATATGGCAATATTGATGGGGGACTGTCGAATGAGATGCTGTCTAAAAAGTAATTTACGGTTATAAGAGATGGTTTCTGCCTCCCTCATCATATGCCATATGCTCAGGGCTTTAATTTGTGGAGGGCTCATTTTTTAATACAATACAGAGACACATTTGGTATGTCTACTGTCATATAAGTAGATTGGATAGTCCCTTGTAATTGTGTAATCATAGTGCCAGTGTTGACATGGCTATCCTTCAAACAGACGCTACACTTTAAGATCAATGGCTAACAAAGATGGTTGGGATGATTGTGGTGATTGAAGTAGGTTTTATTATGGACTCTTTTTAACTATACTTTATATCATTGCCAACATCTGTAGTATTGGCTGAGGTACTGGAGACCAAATAATACAACATTTCATTTTCTTATCACACTTTGTCATACAGAAACTGAATTAAAGTGATTGTCGGACATGGGTAGGGAAGACAGAGGGATGAAGTGGAGAAGACATTTAGTCCACAACAAAAGTGAATTCAGTGAGAAAAATTCACACTGTAAAAAGACTCTAATTTGTGGTGAATCTTATGACCAACTAAAATCCGAACTCAAGCTCATTCATTGAGATTAGTATCAGGATAGAATTAACACATTAGTGGTAGTGATTAGCACAAGCTTATTAATGCTAGGAAGCTTGTGTGACTTCTTAGTAATACGAGTCAGCCGAGGTCGGCCCTGCGTTGCTGCATTTGATAATGTTGTTTACCGGAAAGATTGAGACTCAGAGATTAGAAATGTGACTACTCAACATTACCGTCTCATCTTGTAGCCGAAGTAAATGTACTCTTGACTCTTAAGGCATTGATGTCATCTTTAACTCTTAAATGATGACATAATGCATTAATGCATCATACCTTGGTCGTCATAATGCATGAATGCAGCACTGGGGAGTTACTTGCCCGTGCTGTATTCAATTATCATGCCAAACCTACGGGGTCGAGACATCCCCAAATGGTCAGCATGATGCACCAATGGCAGCCCTGGTGAGTCACTTGCCGGAGCTGCATTAGTGCATCATGACGACAAATGTAATTTTCTAGCATCCCTAAAGGGTAAAGGCTGCATAGTGTTTTCAGGCCTCTGACGGCATGATGCATGAATGCAGGCCTGGCAAGTAGCTCATCAGTGCTGCATTCAACCTTCATTCTTACAGAGATCATATAGACTTCCAAAATGTCCTTATTATCCAAAAAGCTGCCCTGGCGAGTTACTCGCCTGAGCTGCATGATCCATACATCATGATGATATCCAAAGGCAATTTTCATCTGCAAGGATAATAAGATCTATCCTTTGAACATCTCTAACAACGAACTACCTTTGCTAATATCTATCATAGCCAAGAGTCATCTATATAAATAATGACTATATTTCATTTTTAATGTCTTTGCTGATCCTGTACAAAAATGTATACGGATTCACAACTGGATTTATTATAATCTTTGAACTCTATACTTTCTGTATAATATTTAAAAAATCTCAATTCAATTCAATTCAATTCAAAGGGCATTATGCATTCAACTTATATGCGGTCCCTAAAGGCTTAACCCTGCTTTGGTGTACTTCATTGTTTACAGGAAACAAGCTAGAGACACAGTCATCAGACCCGCGACTACTCAGACATTTTAATCTCATCCTGTAACTCTAGCTAATGTACTTCATAGGGAGAACAGCCAACAACATGGGTGTCGGATGGGACCCCATATTGTATAACTTCTAAATAATAACTAATCATAGCATTTAGTCAAAGTTTCACATTGTGTTCAACTTTATGAGCCAGACTTTTTCACTGCTGCAACTGTTATTGTGAATTAGACCCAGGCGGTTATGTAGAAGTTTTAATATCCAAACTTTTAAGCTTCAGGACCTTCATTACAGAGTCTGCTCACTGACTTCTGTGTGATGCATTCACCATATTAATATCCCATTACTCATTTTTAACAATTGTTATAAATTATAATGAAACCAGAGACATATTGCAAGGAGGTGATTTCATAAGATGGCAAGGAGGTGATTTCATAACATTGTCAACTCATGTATTCAATAAACTCTTATATTTACCCAGACTGACTATGCAAGTAAAAATTATATTTCAATCAACTTGATATTCATATTTTCACGGGGGTTCTTTATAACATGTACTATGAGTTATGCAGGGAAATGATTTAATGAAGCGTTTAATTTTAGGAGGTCTGGATGGGGGCCAACATTTTACCTGCCGATTTCAGGAAATGCCCATGTTACCCTGTCCAATTTAAGAAATGCCTATGTTCCATTTCACTATGTCTTATATTCCTTGTGTTGTATGTCACTAGGCAAAAAATGCCCATGTCACAGCGTCAAATGTCCACTCGCATAAACTAATGTATTCAATCTATCAATATTTTCAAACTTTAATCAGCAAGTTGAATCTAAATATTATTCTAATACATCCCAATGTTCCTACATTGCAGGGTTCTCACCAGAGAAGCTGCAGGCTCCTAGTGACTTCATTGGCTGTGTGCGTGGGGTGCGTTTCCTGCAGGGTGACGGTGACATGGCTGTCCCGATACACGCACGTGCCGAGGTGACGGACGGGTGTGTGAACGCATGTGACGCACAGAACATGTGTGTACACGAGGGGACGTGTCTCAACTACTATACGTATACCACCTGTGACTGTTTCGGGTCTGGGTATGAGGGACGGTACTGCGAGCGCCCAGGTGAGTACTCTTGTATGGTGGACGTCAGTTGCATATCAGCCAAAAATAATTTTCTCATTTCAAGAAAATAATATCTAACAAGTATGACCTCTAGTTTTATGAAAAAAATGTCTTGAACTTTTTTCAAAATATCTGTTAGTCCGCCAGACGAGTTTATTATATCAAATTATTTGACTTAAAACTAGTTATTCAATATTAATTTTTTTGAAATGAGAATTTTTTGTGGCTGTGTTATGATTAAAAGGAGTGACAATTAGCCAACGCATTGATTGTTTATATTCCTGGGAGACACAAGTTATAAAGTACAATTTAGGACCAGGTATCTCGGTTAGGAAAGCCTAGCACTCTGCGGGGTTACTGAATATCTCAGAAGGAGTTTACACAGAGGGGATTTGCTATGTCAATTAGAGGTATATGAACACCGACCAAGTTGACCGCCAGACAATAGTATATATTTTGTGTAATATAGAATAATTAGATTAGAAAATCGGGATTTCAATGGTGATTTAGTTTGTACATATTCACTATAGATCTGTGTAAATTCCCGTTTACCTTTAAGTGATTTTTAGGGGTGTAAATATGGGAAAGCTTGGTTTGAATTACCATTCTGTTATACTACTGAGCTTACCCACATTAATAAGAAACATATTATGTGTACCGCAATCTAGAGACTATGATTACCTTCCTAGACTGCTTAAGTAGTTATATTAATGATGATGGGGAGAAACCTGATAACGGAATACAAAAATGGTAATGGAATGAGAGCCGAGCTATCTTAATTACTTTTATAAAAAGCGAGTGGCAATAATCAAATTATTGCGCACACTCGCACCAGCTCTCTCACAGTGAACATTTATATTAAAGTAATGAGATTACATTACTAATAGCAGCAGTATGTCTACACTTCACAAGATGAGAGGTATGGAATACCTACACTGGGCCCATATATGGTGTACAATACCGCTGGATACCACAGGACTGATAGTGTGGACAGTCCCTGGGGTTTGCGGTATACCTTTCAAGTGGTAACTGCTGCCATTGCTATTCTCATGTGGATAGCAAAATGTGAGGGAGGGTAATATCCTCTTTGGAGATAAGGGTGGGGGGGGGGGGATAAAAACGATTGACCATTGATATGAGAAGCAACCGTCTTTCAATTTTTTTTCTCAAAATGTCCAAAACACTTCCATCATTATCTATCTATCGATGGTGCCAACACATGCATGGTGATGTCCACACCACTAAGTATTAGGCCAAGATGACACACTGAGCTTTCTGTACCTGCATTAGTGGTAGCCAGGGCCATCTGGGGTACCAGAGCAGAGGAAACCAGAGCAGATCCAGGGCCTGTCGAGCACCACCCAGGGACCCATATATAGACCTCTAGTACCACCGCCTTAAGGAAAAACATCTCCCACCTCTTTCATCTCATACTGTAGGCAAGAATACTAGGGAGACAGATTCTTGCTATAGGTTTTTTTTGTAGAAATGGGAAAGTGGTCCTCATTCTCTACTCACTTTTCTTTTCCTTTCATTTCCTTTCATATGTTTGCTTTTATTCGATCTACTTATGTACAATTATTTAACTAAGGATGTGGAGGACGTGAGTAAAAAGGCATTGGTTGGGACATTGAGGAGTCAACAACCTCACCCATCTTCTACATCAGGTGGAAGACTGCCTGGATTTACAGTACAGCCTGCAAAACACACCCAGCCCGTTTTCACAGGTCACTCAGCCTGGCATACAGGGCCGTTCAGTAGCAGCATCGTGTTATTACTATAGCTTTTATATAATCATTATTGCGATTTTTATAGGAAATTTGCGAAAAATAAATCACCCTTTATGATACAGATCAATATGTGACCTACCAGCTTATGGATGCATTTAGTGCATGGTGCATTGCATTTATGAGTAATTACAAGTGCAAATCTGTATTCCATTTAGTTTGGCACACACAGAGCAGGGTATAGCAAATGTAGTTGTATGGAGAAGGTGTGAAAGCCTGAGCCCGGCCTGCTATACCAGGCTACCAGCCTGTTATACCATGCTGCTGTGCTGGGAGGGTGTGTAGGAACGGCCTGCATTACCAGGCTGCCTGTAAATACGTTCCAGGCTGTTTCCCTGGTCCAGTCCTCCACCTGTACATACTCAGCCCCTAGATTCAAGAGGGATCATAAACCAACCTTATCAAATCTATACATCTATAATAAATATTTAGGAGATATAGAGGGGCTTGTGTCGATTCTCGTTATACCGTACTCTATATCCTTCTTCATCTTATCCTTGACATACATTCAAATTCCCTGCGTATCCTGTATATCTTGCGGTCAAATTGATGATCCATCGCTCATCCGAGGAGAATAACTGCTATGGCAGAAAGACTCTACAGTTATTGACATTGGTGAATGCCAGACTCCAGGGAGGCAGCCCACAATGAGGTAGAGAATAGGCAGGCGATCAGATAAGTAAGCCATGAGGGAGAAAATAGAATATATAGGCTTCAGCATTGGGTGTCATCTATACCCTTTATGCACTCCCACCCACACAAAATACCCACCCATCTTTCACATCCTACTGTCTTAGCCTCTAGTTCTGCAGTAGTGGGCTTGTGGTTGAAGCCTGTTGTAGCGGATCTCTGGGGCACCCTAGCAAGCAATCTCTCTGTAGATCCTACCTACCTAGCAGGACTATTAGATGAAGTCCCAGTTTTCGCTTATACAGGAACAACCTCAATGCCGCGCAAATTAGTCCATTCTATGATGGAAGGGAATTAGTCGCTGAACATCAAAGCTAAAAATGATGCTCACACTTGGTTCTTCAATAATCTGACAAACTAATTAAATTTGAATTTAATGTGTCTTCTATTTAATGTTGCTTAAAGATGACATTTGTTGTCATGAGATGCATCAATGCAGCCCTGGCAAGTAACTCCCCTGTGCTGAATTGGTGCATCATGTTGACCCTTGGTAGTGTCTCAACTGTGTAGGGTTGGCATGTTGCTTGAATGCAGCATTGGCGAGTTATTCGCAAGGGCTGTATTAATGCATCATGACCAAGGGCATGTTGCATTAAGGCATCATGTTGTTCTGAAATGGTTAAATGATGCTCACACTTTGTTCTTCTGATAGTTTGACAAACTAATTAAATTTTCTATCTTCTATTTGTGTATTTAGTTTGCTTTAATTAGATCTGTGGTTCATTGTGTCTGGTACATTATGGTAGACTGTTACACCAGTACTAAGAAGGCAATTTGATCATATTAAATTGTTCTCTAGAGGCAGCAACACTGATATCCCTAGGCTCCCTATACGCCCAACCTCTCAGTCACTAGTGCCTAACCTAGTTAGTCATTTTTTGGCTCCCTATACGACCAACTTAGATTAATTATTATTGTCAGGTTGGCACTACTGACCAACCCACCTTAGTATTTTCATTTCCAAAGGGGGGCCACTGAGTGGTCATCACAGGTGGCCCCAACTAGAGGTATATAAATACAACACACCAATGATGAACCAAGGTTAGCCACTACTGACTGACCCCTTGGTCATTTTTGAATATAACTTTGCCATTGTGAGTTACACTCATCTGACCAATCTAGGTTAGTCTGTACTGACTAACCCTTTCAACCTATGAATTTTCAGTGAATGTGCTTGTACTTTGCACTATACCCCTGAAGGTGGTATGATGCTACGATGCATCCTGATAACTTGATGTGGTTGATGCAATCATTGGTGCTGCATTGGTGCATCATGCCAACAAATGAACATTGTGGAGATGTAATAATCATTTGTAGTACCCAGTGATGAAAGGGGATGGGGGGAAGCCATCACGGGAAAACCTGTGTAAAAAAGCGACCAGTGTGTTTGTGGGTGCTTATAGAGTGTGAGGGCTGGTGACAAGCCTGCACAATTGGCTGGAGACTACAATATCAGATAGGGGGGGGGGCACACGACAAGCGATGCCGGCTGTAGAATGGTGACATGTCACGTGATATCAGTTTGTAGGGGCAGTGAGGCAGGGGCAGTCATGCAGTCAATAGAAAAGAGGCAGAAAGGCAGACAAAAATAAGAGCCAATAAGGGTGGGCTTATACACATGATAAAAAAGGGGTATGTTGTGCTCATAGAGTGTGGGGGCTGATGACGAGCGTGCATAGTTGGCTGGAGGATTCAATATCAGGAAGGGAGACAAGGGAGACCAGACTGTACACTGAAAATCCATTGATGGAAAGGGTTAGTCAGTACAGACTAACCCAGGTTGGTCATATGAGTGTAAGTCACAATGGCAAAGTTATATTCAAAAATGACCAACGGGGTCAGTCAGTAGTGGCTAACCTAGGTCCATCATTGGTGTGTTGTATTTGTATACCACTAGTTGGGGCCACCTGTGTGACCACTCAGTGGCTCCCCCTGGAACTAAAAAGATTAAGGTGGGTTGATCAGTACTGACCAACCTAACAATAATAACTAATCTAGGTTGGTCGTATAGGGAGCCAAAAAATTACTAACTAGGTTAGGCACTAGTGACTGAGAGGTTGGGTGTATAGGGAGCCTAGGAATATCAGTGTAGAATGGTGACATGACACATGATACTAGTTTGTAAAAGGCAGTGACATAGGGGAGAGGTAGCCACACCGTTGTAGGGTTCTTATTATTACAATGTCACATGACATGACAAGCGGAGAACGTGACTCGCTGCTCTGATTAGTTCTCTGAATCATAAAGACATGAACCTCTCAATGAGGGTAGACCTGCCTTATATCAACCTCATAGAGAGCTGAGCCAGTAATTATGTTCTCTTATTCAATTTTTGAGCCTTTGAGTTCCTTCCTCACCACGCCTTACTGTCCTATTTCTCTTTCCCCTGATTTGCTATACAAACATATCTGCCTGTCATATTATCATTTTCACTCGAAACATAAATCCTTAATGAAGCTAAATAGATACTGAAACTGAATACCAACCACTGTTGGCACATATTTTCCACTGCTAAAAAGGATATCTACAAACTAAAAGACAAATTACCTGTAACACAATCAAAAGACGACTAGCGCCATCTGAGACCGATAGAGTAAGAAGCAGGTATGATGGTGGAGAGAAAGCTGAGCACAAAATATAAATGGTGATTAGATGAGAGCTGTGGGGTGTTTCACAAGGGGGACATACAATTAATTGTAGAATAAGTGTTTCTATAGGAGGTGTTAATTGTATATAACCACTAAGACCGACATTTGGTTGTATCAATTGTATACTGCTTATAAAAAGTGTTTCACAAAGGTCTACAACCAAGATGTTAAGTCAGGGTCTTTGGCCTATAATCTAGATACAACTAATGTATAAGTGTTCCACAATGCATATTAGCATGGAGCTCATACCATGCCCGCTAATATTTTCCTTACATATTTTTTCACGTTTTTTTCATGCGATATATGTGTCATACTACACACAAGGATCCCTGCAGATATCTGTTTATTCAGGATGAAAATAAACTGGTTATACACATTTAAACAACACTAATGTTGATCCTATGTGATCATCATACGTATTTAAGATTAATGCTACATGGTTATTAAGGTTGACTTACTTTTACCAAATGTTAGTCTTATGTTGGTGTTTCACAAGCCGCATTACTATCCTAATTGTATCCAAGTATATGACCATAGATACAAACGAAACTTGTGAAACACAAGATAAAATTAACATTGGGTGATATTAAGTTGGTCTTAGAAAACATGTAAAATTAATTGTATCTATTTTCTCCTTGTGAAACACCCCACTGAGCAGTCATAATTAACTGTAGAAAAGGTAATGGCAATAATCAAATTAACACATCCATTGCTGCAGCTTGTGAGGCCCCTATCCCTCAAACGGCCCCTATCCCTCAAATATTTGTGAGATAGGGGCCGTTTGAGACTTAGGGCCCACCTCAGGTCCCTATATAGCAAAAAGTCCCTATCCCACAAAATTTTGAGACTAAGGGACCACATTTAAACAGCCCCTATCTAACAAATATTTGTAGGATAGGGGCCATTTGAGGGATAGGGACATGTCAGGCCCCTATCCTACAAACAATCCCTAAGTATCAAAAGCCCTATCTATCAAAAACCTTTGGTATAACTTCTATGACTATTTCTTGCTTCATTCAATGAACTGTGTTAGCCATGTGCTACTTAGAAGTTTGATGTCCATCATATCTCCGAACCATTGAACATTTTAAAAATGGTATCAGCTAGAAACATGCCCCATTATGGACAGAATACCCCTACTGAAACAGATTTGATGACAGAAGAATATGCTCCCCCGGAAATAACAACAACTGAGAGGTGCATGCTACTCCCATACATGTACAATAGGTGCCACGGTAGACCTATCCACACAGTGTACACGCTATGGACACGCAGGGTTGACTGGAGTAAACACCCTACCCTGGGGGTCATATCTCAACCCTCCGTCCCCACCCCAAGTGACTGACCATCTGGTTCATATCAACAAGCTGTACACGGCAGGAGAGATGCCAACCCCCGGGATGTTCACCTCTGGGGCCCTTGATGGGGGGAGGGTCCCAAGGTCACATGTCGATTTTAAGAAAATTAATGCTGGGTCTGTATGCATGATTGTATGTGTGTGTGTGTCCGGGGAGGGGGGGGGGTCGGGGCTTGGAAAGCAGTATTTTGAGCCTTAGGGACTTCACATAGGCCCTGTGTTTCAAATTGTTTTCAGACCATTTTGAGGGATAGGGACATGGAAAAAATATTTGTGGCTTTGGGACCTCACATGGGCCCTATGTCTCAAACCGTTTTGAGGGATAGGGGCTGTTTGGCGCATAGGGACTTCACCTGGTCCCTATCCCTCAAACGGAACAATTTTGAGGGTTAGGGGCCTTTTGAGGGATAGGGGCCTCACACAGCTACCTTACATATAAATACAGTAGAATAACTTTGGCTCTGTAGTATAAATAACCAATGGTAACGCAGTGGTCAGGATAACGTTCGTTGTAATGGATTTCAGCTTTTTACACACCAGGCTTGTGTTCCTGCATTAGTGTCCACCAGGGCCTTTCTAAGGAACTAGAGCTAAGGAAACCAGACTAGCAGATCCAGGGACTTAGTAGCACCACCCAGGGACCCATATATAGCCGCTAAGCACCACCGTCTTACAGAAAACATCAATCCACCCCCTTTTATCCTATACTGTAGGGGCTTTGACTGAAGAAGGAATGTAGTTTTACTTCTGTGTCCTCTTGTGTGTATACCTCTGTGCATGTTTCTTTGTATTAACCTCTTTCCACACCAGCAGTTTGGTAAATAAAGTGGTATCGTATTCCGCATACCCTGATGCAGATAGCCACTCTCTAAATAATATCACCAAGAAATGGTTTGTTCCTATGTATATTTATTTCATGGTGAATACAGTCTATCAATGCTAAAGCAATGGGAGGGCCATTCCCCAGTGCAGCGTGCAATAACCCTAGGCCGTGTTGCATGCTGTGGCGGTATTTCACGCTCTGAGGGTCACGTGACATGTGCGGAATTTAAAATGGTGGCACAACGGAAGTAAACAAACACCGCGGAAGTAACCAAATACCACCGAAGTAACCAAACATGAATGACATATCTATTTTAACGGCCAGCGTGCAATACGGCCCAAGCACTGCTCGTGCACTAACCACTGACTCAGTCACTTTAGCGTGCAGCTTTGTCTATATATGCGTCATTAGTGGGGGTATTCATAAAAAATATGTACAGTGATAAGTGTCATTGAACTTTCTGTCACTTCAAGTTATCTTCAGAAATCATAGTGCATCCTAATTGAATGGCTGTTGAATGGTTAACTTTATTTAAAATCCTAAAAATTGACAACAAAAAGAAGCTCGCAGCTGGAGGTCTGTAGATAGAGTGGAGCAGCTACGTTATTTTACATTTATCTATACTTAACATGAGTAAGATGGTGAGAGGGGATGTAATCATTTGATTATTTCCATTGCCCCTTTTTGGTCAAATTAATCATGACAGCTCAGCTCTTATTCAATAACCATTTTTGTATTCCGTCCTCATCTTTTTCTCTGCCAACATTAATTAGTCTACTCTACCACTCTAAGAAGGGGATGGCTGTCTTTTGATCGTGGTACATACAATTTGTCTGGTTTGTAGCTATCTGTTCTAGGGGGTGAAAAACATGCTTATAATGTCAATACTCTGATTCATTCCTGGTGTTTAGTTAGTTGTATTAACAATTGGTTACAATGAGAGAAAATAGTAAAGGCAGTGAAATATCTACTGATAACATATGAGATCAGAGAGAAGATGATAGAAGGCCTACCATTAAAGGCTTTCGAAGTTGCTTAAAGGCTCACACATAGGGCCACTCAAAAAAAAAGTTGTTTCTCATCACCGCGCCCATCATAGAAATCATGATTTGGGAAAACCTTTTTTTTTTTTTTTTTTACATTTTTTATGGAAAATATGTTAAAATTGAAAAAATATAGGCAAATTTGGTATCAAATTAAAGCTTATGCTATCAGCAATGCAGTCCACTGAGAATAACTTGCATAATTACAACTTTTACTGATCAATGAACTCTGAATTACTTAAATGTGAAAATTTGTATTTCAGCTTCAATTCTTTTTTTAAAGTTAAAATAAAAAACGCCCTCATCTTATTTTTCACTGCTTGGTGATGAGAAACGATTTTTTTTTTGAGTGGCCTAAAATTGTAGAAATGAGAAAGAGAGAAAATACAGCTCTCTAGTATTCTGAGATGAGCCTTGAAGACACGTCTACCCTCATTAAGAGGTTCATGTCTTTATCAGTCAGAAACCTAATCAGAGCAGCAAGTCACGTGGTACACCTACCCAGCACGTGTTTGTGTCATGTGACACTGTTACAATAAGAACCTTACTACTATCTGGCTCTTGTTTCCTGCCCCACCCCACTGCATGAATGTTTGCACTTGAGCAAATTTAAGATGCTGTAAAGGGACACTTTCAGTCTTTGCGAAAACATGCAGGACAGTGGCAATGTCCTGCTAAAATACCACCGGTCCAGCAGATTCACAAGTGTAGCAGGACCGAATGTCCAGTCATATGATGGGCTTTTCTGAACTAGAAGAATTCAGTTGGGCTTCTAAAGCTGAAATATGTGTGTCAATATACTTTGTCAAACTATATATCTATTCTGATTTGGCCATATATGACTACAAATAGAATGTATTTAGTGTACATTACTATCTTATTTCTAAAATGCATATACTGTCAAATATGTGGCTATCCGGTCCTCCAAAACTGTAGCCGGTCCTTCGACATTGAAAATTTGCAGGACCGAATGTCCTGTGAGATGAAAGGTTTTCGCAAAGACTGCAGTGACTTTAAGCAGCTTTACATTCTGCTCTCCCTTCCATCCTTATCTATAATACTACTGCTTCCCTGCCTCCCTTTCTGTCCCATCGCTACATGTCTCCCTTCAATGTGTCTACACAGAGAAAAGAAACAGCGCCAAAGGGGAGTCCAGGGTGTCTCCAGAATGACTCCCCTCTTTAGGGGAGTCCAGGTTGCCTAAGAGAGTCTAGGTCACTCTCTGACTAAGGGAGTCACCAGGGGGATTCACATAGCTCTCTGGCTCACCCAAGGTAGTCACCTAAGGACCATAGAGAGAGAAGTCATTCTGGAGGCAATCTGAATTCCTTGATGCTGTTTCTTTTCATTTGTGTAGATTTGCCTTCTCCAACCAACATCACCGACAATTAGTCCGCCAGATCCCCCCCCCAACCACCTCCTCCACCCACCTCCTTCCTTGTTCTCGCTCTTTGTCCACACACAGACAGTGTGAAGTATAATGCAATCAAGGAATTAATTTCTTTGCTTAATTGCAGGCTTCTGTTGGTGGCCGTCACAGGCGTGTTTTTTCATTAACCCGCTAAGGACAGATATCGCTAAAAGATGACATTTGTCGTCATAATGCACCAATGCAACCCTGGAGAGTAACTCACCTGTGCTGCATCAGTGTATCATGCAGACCCTTCAAGAGTGTCTCAACCCCATAGACTTGGCATGATGCTTGAATGATACTCCCCAAGGCTGCATTCATGCATCATGAGTCAAGGGCATAGGGCATTAAAGCATTATGCAGCCCTTAAAGGGTTAATAACAGTAGACTTCCCATTCTTCAGGCACTACCTCAAGGCTCATTTCATCGCAATAATGCATTTGCTGGCAACAAAACACACTGAAAACCAAGGGGTACAGTATTTAGATCATCAAACTTACAATACTTTAATCAATAGCCTTAGCTCGTCATTTTGACGACCAAAAATGGCGCACTACTGTGCATAATCTTACGAGTGCCAATTAAACAAGGCATTTCATTGCCTAGAACACTGGGAGTAATAAATTAGTTTGCATATGTGTCTAGGTCGGGAAAGTCTTCTATTCTCCAGGGTTATTACATATCTTGGAAAGGCTTAGTACAGAGGGATAGTGAATGTGTGATGTCACTTCCAGCTAGGTAATCTCCTACAAAGATCTCTTCCCCTTGATACAGTCTCAGCCGCGCCAACTCTATCAATAGTAGAGTGTGAGGGTGCTCATTGATGCCGTCGTAGACACATGGCGGTGCTATTAAATAACCCTGTGCACAGTGCTGGGGGAGGGGTGACCGAAAAAAGAACACAGCCTATGTAGCATTTCAAAGCTGGCCTGTCACTGTGAACAATGTGACCCTGCCTCAATCTCTAACCCTCCAGCATTATGTAGTGAGTTGGTGCCATTCTGGTTTGCCCGGGATACTGAGGATTGGCTGGTTGCTGGTGATATGACCAAACTGGTTGCTGCTGATATGACCAAACTGTGGGTATGAATCTTTCCAGGCACACTACTGAGTGTGCCGCCATTAGAGTTGACTGTGTTTGAGACTATAGACTGATACTGAGCTTGGGTGGCACCACCTTACTGTCTGTACAATAGACTAAGCAGTCCTCAGCAGACGTGCCAAGCGTGAACAACAGATTTAATTAAAGCGAGCAGAATGTACACGCAAACAGATGCCACCCAATTAATTCTTAATTAGTTTGCCTGATTCTCAGAAGAACAAAGCAACAACCATTTCTTCACACTTAGATGTTCTCTGACCATGAATCCGACAGCAGTTCCCTCTCACAGCTGTGGGGTTGACTCAACCTGAGATAAAAACAAGGGACTGCTGCCTTCAGACCACCTCCTTAGAACAGTCTCATTGATCGCGGCCGACCCCGGGTGATTTGTCTTGTTGAGACCTGATCCTCTAACCAGGCAGCGGATCAGGCACCTGTTAGTTCTTTCTAAGATACAAGAGGGGTCACCCTAGCTAGAGATCTATTACAGTGTACCCTGTGCCATCTGGAAGAATAAGGAACTATCCGCTACAGGCTGGTCCAAATCTACCAATTTTAGACTTTCATAGAGATTGCCAAAATGATATTGTATCATAGACGCTTTCAGTTATTCATAGAATGTTATGTGACAAGTAGCCCTGTTATAACAGGGTTTGATATTTTGTATTGACCTTCAGCCACATTTCTGGAGCTCTGGGGAGATCCTTCAACGTTTGCACGCATACTTATGGGCATATCCTAGTGTATAGCCAGACAGCATTGGTCACTGGGGCCCATGTAGTTTTACTTGCGCCAGCTGGGATTGGCCATATCTGGGGTATGTTCCTTTTGAAAGCCCTGGACAAAAAGGACCATTACCCAGATGTGGGCAAATCAGCTTTCCCAAGTAAAAACACATATGGGCCCCTCTAAGCAATGTTGGCTTGGTAAATGTCCCAATGGAGATTGTTGTGATGGTGCTACAGTGGAAGACCACCCTCGGTACCTATTCCAGACCCAAGGTTCAGTTCCAATCAATGACACCGTCCCGAGGAGGCGATCTGACAACTGCGATCCTCATTATCTGTTTTTATCTCTGCCCCAATTAGTCCCTCACTCTAGATCTCGGAGAGATGGAAGAACTCGCCCATAGCCAATTCATGGTCCAAGAACATCAAAGGGTGAAAAACATGGCTGCCACTTTGTTCCTGTGAGGATGCTACACACTAATTAAGTCTAATCTGGCATCTACTTGTGTATTCGGTTCGCTTTAATTAAATCAGTGGTTCTTCTTGTTGGTGGTTGTGCAATGCTGTGGATTGGAAAGTGATGTCACTCTCCAAACAAGTACTTGTGCCTGCTTATCCCCTAATACCTCTCTGCCAAACTTTCATCATGGGCAAGGGGAGCACCATGGTAGCAGATACTTTATCAGAACCGTAAGGGAATGGTCAATTTGAACAACAGGGGGTCGGTGGATTGTCTACTTGTGTATTCGGTCCGCTTTAGTTAAATCAGTGGTTGTTCTTGTTGGTGGTTGGTGTGTAGTGCTGTGGATAGGGAGTGGTAGATTGGTGATGTTACCCTCCAAACAACTCCTTTTCCCTGCTTCTCTGGTACTCTCTGCCCAAAATCATATTATAATGGATGGCGAAGGGTACAGGATGCATTCGGCAAAGTAGCACACTGGAAATTAAGTACTTTAGAAACCCAAATAAATAGTTTTAGTTCAGAAAAGCCAAACATTTGACCGGACATTTGGGCCCTGCTACATCTGTTAGACCGGTGGCATTTTAGGTGGACATTACAACTGTCCTGCAAGTATTCACAAAGATTGCATTAGAACACTCTGTGGCACTAAAGGGTTAATTTTATGTGATTGTAGTTCAATTGGTACAGTGGGGAAAGGCATACAAGGGGCTGGGAGTGATGTGTCTACCACCAGCTGACAAGCACTGCGGGGTGAGGAATTAATCCTCTGATTGAAACCATTTCCATTAGCACTCCACTGTACATGTGGACAGCCATGAAGTGTCTTGTCAAGCAGATACCGGGGGCTAGATGGTGGGACCAATGAGAGAAAAGGAGAAACAAGGCGAGAAAAAAAGGATGTAAATAGAAGAGCAACTATCTCTCTCTTCTCAATGGTAGTCCCCAACTACTAATCTTCCCAACCTCTGTATGGACCCTTAGATCGCTCTGTCATGTGCTGTGTCTCTGTCTTGGACATAGCACAGACCTAGCTGCAAGGGTATTGAATGACCTTAACAAGGTATAGGAATCTCATTTTCATGACTCACAGTCCATTCTGTGTGTCTGGGCCTCTGAACCTGATGAGGTCTGGGATGTCATTGATGTCCTTAGTCTGTCTTGGGGCAGCTATACGCTTCTTTCATCAGCCTTCTAACACAAGATGGAGCCCTGGTTGCCCCGCCTGCTGCACGGGCATCTGCCCCACCCAGCCCCAGACCCCCATAGGTTTAGCATGGAGGAAGAGACACCACTTACAATAATGCCTTTCTGAAATTGAAATAATGCTCCCATAGTTTAGAAATCTTAGATATCTAGAGGGAACTAGTTTAGCTACCTGCACTATTGATATTGGGAAAAAATATTATGTGAAACATAATGTAAACTTTGGAAACATGACAACCTTCGGAACTGCTACAGTGGGAAAGGTGGGAGGGGGGCAGGCAGGAGGGGGGAAGGCCCCCTGCGTTGAGCACTGGAGGAGCTGGTGAAGGGACAATAAACAGCTGTGTCAGACAACCTTGGTGACCGGACCCTACAGCCTGGACCAATTAGCAGCCCCTCTTTAATAGCCTATGGTAGACCAGATAAGACAATTACCACATGCACCCCAGCAGAGGAAGTAGCCTTGTTTATAATAAAGATTATACCCATCATCACCCCCCCCCCCCCACCCTACCCACAATGGTTACTCAGCGTAGCCAGGGGTACGGGCTGGAACTGCCTGTGTAGTGGGGGGGGGGGGTCTGCCGACCATGTCGAGACTAGCGCCGTGTGCCGTACTGGCCTGATGAAATGGGTGTATTCCTGCCCTCCTGCCGACAGCTTTAAGCCTAAAATGTACTAGGCTACTGGGAAGCTTTTCTTATAGAGCTTCTCAGGGTAAGGACGTGGGCGCATTTCTGTTTGGGGGCCAGTAGTTCAATCAGGTAACAACAGGTGGACGCTCCATAGACTCACCACTGACTGCACCTCTGATACTGGTACCACCATCTTCTATGCATATGGGAACTGAAGCATCTTCATTTTGCCCAGCATTTTGAGGAGGAACAGTTTGATCTCTGATTTACTCTCTATGGAGACCAACCTTTACATAACGTAATTGAAGCAAGACTAGGCTGGTGGGAAGCTTTCATACCAAAGGCTGATATAGCCTGACTAGTGATAACAGACTGCACTCTCCAAACCCACTGTCATATTTTAGTCCTGGAAGGTATAATTTTCTCAATGAAACTGAACATATTTCTGGGAAGCATTTCTTTTTGTTTCCGCTATATGAGAGGCAGATACTATATCGGATACATGCAGACTCTGCAGGGAGAATGGCAGTGAGGCAGGGGTTGAGTAGTACTTACATGAGACGTGACATGAGTGGTATCAGTGTACACGGCTGTAGCACGTGCCCCGCTGCTCTTCTGGCTGATGTAGACGTGCACATGATGATGTATTGTCTATTTGTGCAAGATATAGAGATGCTGGAAGCTAGCTTGGTTTCTATCTTTCATACTCATGATGTATGGTGTATTTGAACAAGATATAAAGCTGCTGGAAGCTAACTCGGTCTGTGTCTAAGCTGAGCAAGAGCTTCAATGTTATTGGAGGCAATTGAATTTGAATCTTGAGTTTGAATATGTGTATGTGATTTTTTTTCTTGTAGCATTTATGTATCAAATATGTACTTTAAACATTCGCCTTTAGCACTTTAACAATGGTTTCAGGCTTATTTGATGATATGATGATGCAAAAGTGCAACGTTGCAATAATGCAAGTAACTCACCGGCACTGCATTAGTTTATCATACTCCTTAGCATCCTGAATGCAGTATTTGTGACTTTCTCATCAGGCAACATTGATATATTATATGATAAGGGCATTGAAGCATTATGCTACCTTATAGGGTTGAATTCCTAATTTACTTAATTATCTATATCTTTTATCCCTTGCCAGATTTTGAGATATTCATGCATTGAGTTTTGAAATTCAGTTTTTTCTCTTCTCCAGGTGGCACAGTGGTGACCCTGCAGGGCTCAGAGTGGATTGGTTACGTCATCTCTGACGTCAGTGATAGGACCCACAGCCCCATCAACAAGGTGGCACTCGAGTTTAAGGTAAGGAGCAGTCTTGTTACCTTCTTGTGTAATATACTGTGTACAATCGATATATACCAAGTATATAGCGATATATAAACAGTGGTCCACGATGATCTGTCGGAATGACAGGTTTCTCCACGAGTGATATCTTGGATCATATCACACTCGGCTCCGCCTCGTGTGATATGATCCAAGATACCACAAGTGGAGAAACCAGGAATTCAGACTGGTTAGAGTGGATCTCTGTGTTTATTTCATGTTATTATATTTTAAAAATACATTAAAAGATTGGTTTCATAGCTATTTAAGAGACCTCATCGTGGAGAAACAGCCCATGGAGAGTGAGCATCAGTTTCTCCAAATAGGTGTGGAGAACGACCATTCTAGTACTTAAGCATAGAAGCTTGGTTTCTCCACATGAAATAATCCAGATTTCTACATGTGCACGTTCATGTTAGTTCTGAGCTCGTGACTTAGGCAGTGACCACACACGGACACACCATAGCTTGCAAGGGGGGAGCAGAAAAGAATCGGGACAGGAACCGAATTGCCTGTGTCAGTGTACACACAGTGATTGCAGCAACAAGTTCCTTCCAGTTAGAGCCATTGTGATATTGCGCTGAACGGCACCATTCACTCCATGCACATCTACCATACAGCGGCTTATCTAAGACCCTATTTCAGCACTTCAGCAAGTATTGAAAATCCTGACTGGTACGCTTTTCAAATCGGGCCATCATAATGTCCTTGGACATTAGTTTCGTAGGACTAACAAATATTCATAAACAGGTAGAACTTTTATGATGATGTACAGTGAGCCCAAAACCACGTTTTGACTCCCTCTTTATAAATACCTAATTAAGATATCTTTGCCTTTGAAGAAGACATCTGCAGTTTGTCTTTAACAAGATGCCTGTATAACCTGTGGTTGAAAAGTCTTGGAAGTGCCACCAATTTTGTCTATAGTAACTCTTTGTACCACATCAGTTGTATGGGAGTGTTATGACACATCAAAGGTCCTCCAGTTCAACTTATATATGGATATGTAAAATGGGATCTCAGGTGTCTACTCCCTGTTTCCAAGTACAGAAATATATTATTGCGTGCAATGGGAAATGGCAATATGTCCCCACTGCCTCTGAGGAGTTCAGAGGGGACATTGTACCTATCATGCCATATCGGGTCTCCTTTGGCTTTGAAATTCAATCCTACCTCAGTCCACTTTGTAACCCCATAACAGTTCTTGCAGACATGACATGCCATGTGTAAAGGGCCCGTTCTCTTTCATCTGTTAATTAACATTTACTATTTTGAGGGCTGCATAGTGCATGAATAGGGTATGCCATGTGTCGTCACGATACATCAATTTAATTTTGCGGCCCTGGTCTACTTGCCAGATTGCATTCACGCAACATCCAACATGCTGGGGGTGTATCAACCCTCTAGGGTCAGCAGGATGCAATAGTTTAGCGCTGATGTGTACCTTCAAGGCCTAATTTCATGCAACATCATGTCAAAATTAAAGAGCTATGATGTTCATAAAGAACTTAAGCCTAAAGCCAAGGATAATGAAAGCTGTGCTTCAGGTTACATAGTCTAAAAATCTAGGTAGGTAAGGTTGGATTTTTTTTTGATTTTTGGCCTGACACACCCAAAATTTTACTCACAAACTTCAGCGCTGAGTCACCGACAACGCCGTCGACTTGTGGATTGTTAATCAAATTTACTCCGAAATAGTGCCAAAATTATATATGATATAAACACTTTTTTTTAAATTGGATAAATATTTCTAGGGTCGGCCCTGTTTTGCTATGTAGGATCGGGTAACCTGAAACACACCTTCTTTTTAAATTTGGCCTGAGAAAACTGATGAAAATTCCCAATCAGCACAGCCAGGGTAGGGGTTAACCTGATGTGTTTCCACCATGTACCTCAGTTTAGATGCTTCACAGAACCAGATACTTCTTTGCCTACCTCTCTCTTCTCAAACGTTATCCCAACTACACAGTCCGAAGGCCCCCCCCCCATCTCCCAGCCACTCTTACATGTGTCTGTGGTAGGCATGCCCTCTGTGCCTGGACACAGACCCGGCTACAAGGGTATCTAATGGGTGTGTGTGGGGGGGGGAGGGGGGGGGGGTCTGGCACTGACAAGGTCTAGGGATGTCTTTGTATCCTCTCGAGGTCCGAATTCATGAAACTTTATGCAGCCAACGAGTTTAAGAGTAATAAGGGTAAAGGTTAACCTGATGCGTTTCCTCCATATAGATCTCAGTTTAGAGATACTTCTTTGCCTAACTCTCTCTTCTAAAGGGTAGTTCCCCACTTCACAGTCAAGAGCCCCCCCCCCCCCCCCCCACATCCCCAAGCCACTGTTACATCTGTCTGGGGCAGGCATGTGCTTTGTGCCTGGCTTGGACACAGCACAGACCTGGGTACAAGGGTATAGAATGGCACAGTCCGACCCTCACAAGGTCTGAGGATGTCATCCACATCTCTAACCTTGCAATCTGTATGTCTGAGACTTTGACCCTAATGAGGTCTAGGATGTCACTGACGTCCTTAGTCTGTCCGTCTTCTGTCTGGGGGGCAGGTATTCCTGCTCTCCTGCTCAACCCTTTAAAAGCTGCATACACTGAGAACCTAGAGGAAGAACCTAGTCATTATGACGACCCAGATTGTCATAATGAATAATGGCAGGTGTTCTGGAGAAGGGTGTATGAATATAGTCTCTAATAAGTTCACCTCTTGACGAGAGGCATCCCTTTTACATATTTGGTGTGCTTTTGGTTGCCAATTGAAGGGACTGATTGCCCCATAGGTAAAGAGACCACCCTGTTCCCTGTCACCAGTTTATACATCAAAGAGCATAGCATGTTAAAGCACTGTGCTGTTTATAAAGAGCTGAGACAACTGATGGAAATTCCCGATTGGCACAGCTAGGGTAGGGGTTAACCCGGCAAGCTTCCTCCATATGGGGCAGCTATTCCAGCTCTCCTGCTGAACCCTGAAAAGCTCCTCAGTACTTTGTCGTCCTGATTTATGAATGCAGCCCTTGGGAATTATACTAGCCAATGCTGCATTAAAGCATCATGCCGACCCTATATATTGGGTTGATACACTCCTGAAGGGCCTGCTTAATGCAGAGGCTTGTCAAGGCTGAACGCTTTTATTATGTTTGTATTGCAAAAGGGATAGCATATTGGATAGCCATGCACCTCTCAACCCCAGCATAAATCATAAATGCATTACCGTGCCCTTGGTCATCATCATACATAATTGCAGCTGTGGCAATTAACTCGCTAGGGCTGCATTCAAGCATCATATCGGACATACAGGGTTGAGAATCTCCTAACAAGCTCTCAACGACATGCCGTTTCTAATCTTATCATCTGCACAGCAGCACATCTCTGGTAGACAAATGTGTTTCAAATGTACTATACAATTCCAATTCCCTTTTGAATGCAGGAAATCTGTAATTACATAGTGGAATTTAGAAAAATGAAAATGAATTTAAATCTGCAGGAATATCATCTTCATTAATATCACATGTCAGAGTGCACAATGGTGCTGGCACATCACAGGATTGTGAGTGTGGCAGGTCACTGGCGCCCCCTGGCGGGCTATTATGCAACCTCAACTCACCTGTAACCGTGACCTAAAACTCACCTGGTCACCCCTCCCGCTCCGGTCATTCCAGCCGGCGCCTTTCAACTGAACACTACTCTTCAAAGTTCCCACCCACCCTCCTTTTTACCGGTACTCACCTATAAAACTTAAAGTCTTCATGTATAACACATATATTATACCTACAGTATCTTATAATCTGCTGTCTTCATCATACATATACACTGTTAAAATCATAAAATTGTAACAAGGTAATATAAACCTCCAATTGTTAAATTTACATTTAATAAATTTAACATACTCCAATCACCGCCTGGTTGCTTTGTTCGCAGGGTGCGCTAGTGGCAGTGTGAGGAGTTGCAAAGTTTTGATAAACGGCGAGAAGATTGCTAAGGTCATTGGCCTTAGCACTGCATAAGTCTTCTGATTTTGACAGCTTTACGCACTGCATAATTTTGCTTAATGTCTGACATTAAGCAACTTAAAACAACTTTAAGCAACTTTAAGCAAACTTGTCAGCAAAGATTAAAGTATGAAAAACCCGGGGTTTTCTGCAACTTTAAGCAGCTTCGGGCGCGCTGAATGGCCGTAATAAAAGTTGCTGAAAGTTGGTCAAACTCGGACTTGGGGTTTTGCTTAAAGTTGCAGAAATTTGATTTAATCCTGACTTGGGGTTTTGCTTAAAGTTGCAGAAATTTGATTTTATCCTGACTTGGAGTTTTGCTTAAAGTTGAAGAAATTCGATTTAATCCAGACTTGGAGTTTTGCTTAAAGTTGCAGAAATTTGATTTAACCCTGACTTGGAGGTTTGCTTAAAGTTGCTTAAATAGGATTAACCAATAATTGGATATTTGGTTTAAGCTACTTAAGATATTATTAAAATATTGCCTGAGTTAAATCTACTTTTATTTTGTGAAATATGGACAGCGGTCTTTGTATTTTATTCAAGGGGGGGGGTCATCTTTTTGGGGATATTTCGGGGAAGAAGGGAGGCTAAGGCTAGGTGCTGGGGCCAGGTCATGTCAGGTGGGCAGTCAGGTGGGCAGCTGGGCAGTCAGTCGGGCAGAGGTTCAGCAGGCAGCAGGTAGGTTGTAGCAGCATGAGGTGTGTCCAGTAGCCCAGGCAGGTGTGAAGTGAGGAGTACCCCCACCAGCACCCCCATTATAAGGGGAGTGCAGTCACAGTCACGTGACCTCCGCAAGACCTCCCTTTGATTGGCTAGGGAGGTCACGTGACCTCTAATGTGCACTGGAGCGGATCAGTGTTGCATTGGCTGTCATTGGGTGAACATGGTAGTGGCTCTGTACTGCCACACAGACCGCCACACCTCTCCCCCAGCTACCTGCACCTCCAGGGCGCGCACAAGGCGTCATATGCTACCTGCTGGCGGCTCTGTACTGCCACACAGACCGCCATACCCCTCCCCCAGCTACCTGCACCTCCAGGGCGCATACAAGGCGTCATATGCTACCTGCTGGCGGCTCTGTACTGCCACACAGACCGCCACACCCCTCCCCCAGCTACCTGCACCTCCATGGCGCGTACAAGGCGTCATATGCTACCTGCTGGCGGCTCTGTACTGCCACACAGACCGCCACACCCCTCCCCCAGCTACCTGCACCTCCAGGGCGCGTACAAGGCGTCATATGCTACCTGCTGGCGGCTCTGTACTGCCACACAGACCGCCATACCCCTCCCCCAGCTACCTGCACCTCCAGGGCGCGTACAAGGCGTCATATGCCCCCTCCTTGCGGCTCTGTACTGCCACACAGACCGCCACACCCCTCCCCCAGCTACCTGCACCTCCAGGGCGCGTACAAGGCGTCATATGCCCCCTCCTTGCGGCTCTGTACTGCCACACAGACCGCCACACCCCTCCCCCAGCTACCTGCAACTCCAGGGCGCGTACAAGGCGTCATATGCCCCCTCCTTGCGGCTCTGTACTGCCACACAGACCGCCACACCCCTCCCCCAGCTACCTGCACCTCCAGGGCGCGTACAAGGCGTCATATGCCCCCTCCTTGCGGCTCTGTACTGCCACACAGACCGCCATACCCCTCCCCCAGCTACCTGCACCTCCAGGGCGCATACAAGGCGTCATATGCTACCTGCTGGCGGCTCTGTACTGCCACACAGACCGCCACACCCCTCCCCCAGCTACCTGCACCTCCAGGGCGCGTACAAGGCGTCATATGCCCCCTCCTTGCGGCTCTGTACTGCCACACAGACCGCCATACCCCTCCCCCAGCTACCTGCACCTCCAGGGCGCATACAAGACATCATATGCCTCACAGCCCTCCCTCTCCCGGCCTCACAACCCTCCCTCTCCTGGCCTCACAACCCAACCTTCCCGACCTTTATTTGCTGGTCCTTCTTTAAGCAAGTTTTGGCACAGATTACATTTTCTGGATAATATTAAAGGCGATGAAAATTGCTTAAAGCTGCAGAAAAATTGATAGTCCTACTTTAAGCAAGTTATGGCACACAGCAAAGTCCTTGGAAATAATAAAGGCGATGGAAGTTGCTTAAAGCTGCAGGAAAGTTGCTGGTCCTACTTTAAACAGATTTTAGTCAACTTTCCGCCAGTATTAAAGTAGGAGAAAGTGCAGTGTAGAGTCTTGAGAAAGGTTGATGACACTTGTTATTGACAGGATAACATCTTAATAAATTGGCACCGACAAATGTGAAGTATAAAACTGCCTTCCTGTGAGGGGTGTGAATTAGTCTGCATGTCACCTCATAATAACCCATAATTGACATTACAAATGGACTTTGTTTGACCTTTCACACGAGTGAAATGTATTTATATTGATATTTGTCCTGCCCATGGCAGCCAAGGCTTAGGCCCACAATCAGGAAGCATTTTATTGACAAACTCCCACCTTTCTCTCCTGGTTATCCCTTGGAGGCTAATGAACCTTCGCCTAGCAATTTTGATTAATCAGAAGCTGTGTTTAATAGTAAACCAGGCTGTTGCTGATAGGAAATAGACCCTTTTGTTTTATTTCTTCAAAATGACAATCCTTAGTCTTGATTGCTTGATTGAGTTTCTGTCAGGAAGGAAGTTAGTATGTAGCCACATATTCTGTGAGAAGAATACCTTTAAGGAAATAATATTCACTGAAAGGAGAGTAATTTAGATTCTTGAAAAATGTAACATGAAGATAATAATAAATCCATAGTTTATGTGGCTTTCTGAGGGGGATGGAAATACCAGAACCAACATTCTGTCATCATGTAACATGAGTATACTAGTCTGCCATCGGGGACCAGAGTTAATATTAGATCCTGATTGAAAATTATAATGATGTATTATTCAACCCTCTAATTGATATTACCCCTACTTCTTGGTATTTACTTCTTTGCCTACCTCTCTCTTCTCAAACCTAATCCCAACTACACAGTCCAAACGCCCCCCCCCCCACCCCATCTCTCAGCCACTCTTATATGTGTCTTTGGTAGGCATGCCCTCTATGCCTGGACACAGACCTGAGTACAAGGGTCTCTAATGGGTGTGTGTGTGGGGGGGGGGGGGGGTCTGACACTGACAAGGTCTAGGGATGTCTTTGTATCCTCTCGAGGTCTGAATTCATAAAACTTTATGCAGCTAACGAGTTTAAGAGTAAGGGTTAAGGTTAACTTGATGCGTTTCCTCCATATAGATCTCAGTTTAGAGATACTTCTTTGCCTAACTCTCTTTTCTAAAGGGTAGTTCCCCACCTTCCAATAGGCCCACCTTGTGTGGCCCTCCTCCCTGTGGTAAACAATAGACCATGACCTAGACTCACAAAGGTCACAAAAAGTGAGTAGGATCTGGTTTCAATATAAACCAGATTAAAAGGTAAATAAAATAACATTTATACAATCACAGAATTTATAAAATGTTATTTCCCTGCAATACACCTGATGAAGCTGTGAACAGCTGAAACTCCTCAGTACTCATACTCAACTAAACAGTGGACTGATGATTGGTATACTTTTTCTAAAGCTCTTTTAGAAATTTTTCAAACAAAACAAAATACCCCCCGTGGGCACATAGGATTGTAAAATCCACAACTTAAAATTTCGATTTTGAAAAGTAAAAGTTGTTATTTTGAAAAAGTTTGAAAACAAAAAGGACCAGGATGTGACCTGAATCCCTGTGAACCAATCAAAGCAAATCCCTGTCTCAGATTGAGGTCATGAGTCCCAGTAATCCATATAAAAGGGCTGGAGGAACTTACTTGATTTAGTACTGAAGGAGTAGTGGTAGGGAACCATTTCCACGTCAACCCAATTCTAGTATTATTCAACCCTCGTCAACCAAAGTCAGCATTCATAGCATGCATGAAGAACACTGAAATAATGAATCACTAGATGTCCTTTCTGTTGCCATCTAAGCCTATCCTGGTGCATAGCCTGCCTGATGTTAAGAGTATGACCCTTACACAGACCCCAGACCTGTACCCTGACATTACTGACATTAGTCCTCACCAGGTATGGTCCAGGGCTTTATTTGTACACCGTATCTGCATATAACGTAGCAGTATAGCGCGACGCCCCTCCCCTCAGTCTCCCACCCAAACTGCCCTACCCATTAGTGTGAAAGCTGGGGGGGGGCTGGAGACTTACACAAGCACCCCGTGACGCATTGTACCTAGCTGTACTGCTGTAGTACACATAGTACAGGGGAGAGGGGGGGGGGGCTGGGCGAAGATGTACTTTAATTCCCTTTATGCAGCACAGAATCAACTCAGTGGATCCGCAGGCCTTTAGAAGGGATATCTATCCATTAGCTTACAGCATTTGTTTAATCCACTAATTTGTAAGAAAGATCACAAATCAATTTTTATCTAAATAGTAAATACATTGACTTATGCATCACAGTATAACACTACGGTGTGACAACATGTCTGTGGGTGTATGCTAAATAGCAATACGGCTCTGTCTCCCATGCTGATGAGGGAGTTCTGGTTAGCTGTCACGTGACTAGTATGTAGACAGGTACAGACATGGACCCTGCACACAGAAAAGAAACAGCTCATTACGGGGAGTCCAGGTCGGCCAAGGGAGCCTAGGTGATTCTCTATCTGACCTAAGGGGGTCACCTGGGGGAGTAATATAGCTCTCTGGGTCATATGACTCCCCCAGGTAGGTGACTCACTTAGGTTAGCCAGAGAGTCGCCTAGGCTCCCTTAGGCGACCTGGAGTCATTCTGGAGGCATTCTCTGTGTATTCCTACTCACAGCATGGTGGCGGTGATGGAAACTCAGATCGGAAGTAAGGATAATGCAGTCACAGTGCATAGCCTGCCCAGTATTAAATATGTGACCCCTACACAGCCCTTTGACTTGACATGATGTGTCCACTTGACTTGACCTGTCCCCTGTCATCACTGATTAGTCCTCAGTATGACCTGTGTAGATAGTCATGGGCAGGCACCTTGCTCCCACTCATAGTCTGATGGGGGCGCATTTTGTCTGTTTAGGGCTCTCACTCTAATGAGGTCTAATGATATCACTGACACAGTGAGGCAGTCTGGGAGAGCTATTCTTGGTTTAGTTCTGAGAATACTGCAGACAGTCTGCGGTTCCCTGCTGTGATGACAATTATATTAGATTTTAAAAAGTGTTTTCGCAGAGGGCACAAAATATTGAATTGACATCGATAACTTACTGTCAATGTTGATCCAACGTTGATGCTATGTTGCACTGAATTTGTATGCCAACTGTATTTTCATCACGGTGCATTCACGCACCCTATGCTGCATTCATACATTAAGCTGACAGTTGACATACCATATTCACCCATTGGGGACGACATGTGACTAAAATTTGATGTCATGATGCACCAGTCGTGATGCACCAGCTGAGTAACTTTCCAGGCCTGCATTGGTGCATCATGAAGACCCTTCGGGATTGTCTCAACCCCATAGGGTCGACATAATGTTTGAATGCAGCACTGTCGAGTTATTCACCAGGGCTGCATTCATGCAACATGACGACCAAGGGCATAATGCATTTATGTATGTTTCCACCCTTAAATGGTTAAGGCACTAGATATCCCTAGAAGGTGTAGCCGGCCAGTCTCTACATAATAACCAGTAAGTGGATGTTCAATCTCACTTCTCTTACCCTTTCGATATGGTGCAATAAACTTAATCGCGATAAATGTAGGCAAATGTCTTTGGAATTTATTTTGAGGCTACTAGAAAGCTTTTTATATAATAGCAGTGTCAGCATTTTGAATTATATTATCAGTACTCAAGCACTGTTCATCACATAGGCTGAATTTTGTTATATTTCTGTCACTTTTCTACACTTGTAAATACAGTTAATGAATTGGCACAGAAATTCTGCTGTGTCAGCAAGTAACTTTGATTAACAGCACAGATAAATGAGGGATGTACACTTACGTCAAATGCATTTCTAAAATGGTAGATGGTTATTTTTATCTTGAATCAGTCGTAAGGATGTAAGATGGGATTTGGACATACATGTACTATAAGGTCATTTATATAAGGTCTCTTTGAATAGGCCTATTAACACAATGGATATAGAAAGCTTTAACACTGATGACATCTAATATAACAATGTTTGGCTGCAATTTCCAGAATGACACATTAACAACATAAATGTTCATTCAAGCAACGGCCATGCAGCATTTTGACAAATGAAACACCAAAGTAATAACATTTCCATATTGGCTTTGTTCAGTACGATCAAATTCAATTCTAATTTTCTTTGTCATGGCGGATTTTAGCGACACATTTAATTGACACGATAAATCACAGATAATGGGAGTTGGATTCCAGGGGAAAGGAAACGGCATTACCATAACCAAACCTCCGTAAGAAGTAGGTCAACTATGAGCAGGGCGCTACTATCCAAATATAGGCATCCAAAGTGATCTTCCCCATTCTATATTTAGAAGGATATTTTTAATTCCTAATAGAATTTGTTTGAAAATATGCATTGATTATTGACTTATAAGCTGGCAATGTTATATTAGCCATCCCTGCAGACGAGGAATTTGGAGAGAGAAAATGCTTTGCCACGATTTCTCATTAGAATTAATATACAATCCCCTGCCTTGCATACTAAAATATACATGTATGGCAAACATACATGGAAAACAAAGCGTGCATGAAGAACATTGAGGTAATGACATTTCCTTTCTCTTGAAATCTAAGCCGACACGTATGCCTGTCAATCTTGGTGCATAGCCTGCCTAATGTTAAATGACTGACCCCTCTATATCCACTAGACCTGACATGCCATGCAGAGTTGACTTAGCCCACCCCTCTCGTGATATACTCTCAATATGCCTGTGTAGACAGTCGCGAGCATGGGACCCATCCCACTCACTTGGGTAAAGCTGTCCTGCAGCATGGGGCATTTATACGTTCTTGAAATTTAAGCCTGCCCGATGTCATAGGATAGGTTCACCCTAAGTCGGACACATACCCTGAGACGGACAATGAGATTTGAGGTCATTTATGTACAATACTACTTTTAGTGTTTGGCTTTTGGGAAGAAGAAAACCACTGTAACAAATGAAGAGCTTTAAATACTTGAATAACAAAAATCAAAATCAAGTGTCCGTCTCAAGCTATGTGTCCGACTCCAGGTGAATCTACCTAACCTGCCTTTACTCCCAGATCAAGAGCATGCACCAGGACTGGTAGTACACTGAAAAAAAGGTTGAAAGGGTTAGTCAGTACCGACTAACCTAGGTTGGTCATATGAGTGTTATTCACAATGGCAAAGTTGTATTCAAAAATGACCAAGGGGTCAGTCAGTAGTGGCTAACCTATGTCCATCATTGGTGTGTTGTATTTGTATACCACTAGTTTGGGCCACCTGTGATGACCACTCAATGGCTCCCCCTGGAACTAAAAAGACTAAGGTGGGTTGGTCAGTAGTGACCATGTGGGGCCTTTATCCCACAAAATGTCCTTTATCCCACAAAAGACTATAGTTTTGTTAGATAAAGGCTGACCACGGGCCTTTATCCCACAAAATTGGCGTTAAAGCACAAAAGCCTTTATCCCACATAAAAAATGCCTTTATCCCACAAAAGCCTTTATATCACAAAACCTATGTAATAATCATCTCAACTGGCCTCTATATCACAAAACCTATGTAATGATGATATTAACCGGCCTTTATCTCACAAAACCTATGTAATGTTCATATCAACTGGCCTTAATATCACAATACCTATATATACCGAATTTCCCTCAAATAACAACTAATCTCCTCACATACCAACTTGCCTTTATATCACAAAACCCATATATATTGGTCTCAAATACTGAAATTCCCTGGAAAATGAACTATTCACCTCGTATATCAACTTGCCTTTTTATCACAAAAGCTATATATACTACTCTAACATCTCAAATTGCCCTAATAACTCCTCTGGCCTCTATAAAACAAAACCTACATAACTAGCCTTTATCTCACAAAAGCTATATAATTATCATTTCAACTGGCCTTTATATCACAAAACTATATTGGTTGGATATACCTAATTTCCCTTAAAAAGCAATAGACTGGGCAAAAAATTCACAAACATCATTCTAATCCCCCCAAGGGGCATTTTAGAGTACAAACAGGCAAGATCACTATTTGGGGTAATTTGGGTGTGCTGAATCCGAATATCACACTTGCCAAGCTCAAAAATGGCTCCTTCAATGTGAAAACTAAAAAACAAAATGGCTGCCATTAATTTTTTAGAAAACCTATGTAACCTAAGTTATTTATCATTTCTGGTTATGTAATACATCAAAATGAAGGGATTTTAGAGACCAGACTGTCTGAGACACCTGCCAAGCTAGAAAATCATTTCCTGAGAGTCTTAAAGCCAAAAATTCAAAATGGCTGCCACCGTTTTTTGAGAAAACCCCAAAAATGCATTATTCATCATTCCTTGTCATGTTGTACCTCAAATGAAAGAGATTTGGAAGCCTAGTCCATTCTAGTCCATTACCAAGATAAACAGGGACCTTTGTAACACTTAACCAGCTGTTGGCTAGCCTAACAAGTAGCCAAATGAATGAACACTAGTGTGGCTATTTATGGAAAGTGTTTGTTCCCCCCACATACTTCCATTCTGATCGGGGCCCACCCCACAATCAAATCCTTAGTACCCTATTGCAAGTCCTCAAGATCCAACCCAGTCAGCATTAGTCCCCGGGGCCCATTTGTGTTTTACTTGGGCCAGCTGGGTTAGCCCATATCTGAGTTATGGTCCTTTTTGTCCAGGGCTAAAAGTGGGAGCCCAAATGGGCCAGCCCAGGAAAACTCTTTCATGAAAATACATTATAGATTCTAATATTGTGTGCTAAAGTGGAATAATTCTGGGCTTGAGCTGGGTACTTTGAATCAGCCCATCTGGGCTCCCACCTATAGCCCTGAACAAAAAAGAACAAAACCCATCATGGGCAAATCAGCTTGCCCAAGTAAAAACACATGGGTCTCACTAAGCAATGCTGGCTTGGAAGTCCTTGTCCCAAGATATCTATGCATCAGGAGCTGTACCATAGCATCTTGTTTCGAACTTACAGGGAGTGTGACTTCTACATGCTATAGGGCCCTATGTAATTGTGAGAAAGTCTAAGGAATGGGACCCCTAGTCCTTGGGAAGTGATACCAAGTCCTAAGGATCTCATATTCATTTTATAAGAGACCTCCTCCAGCGACCCTGACCTCTCCTTGAGCCTTATATATTCCTCATCTAGAGCATCATTCTCTATCATTCCATTCCATCTCACTGGGGTTCATCTGTTTTATAGCGCTTCATACAATCTCATACTCCAGGGTCTCAGAGCTTCTATCCAGGGTCCCAATCTCTCCCTTACAATATCAAGCCAGGACTTTGATGTATTGAAGATGGAGGTAGTTATAATTAGGATAGGGATAGGGCGACATGGTGAGGTGGAAGGGACATATGGTCTCTGCCCTCCCACAGACCTCTAATATCCCCTTCCTAGCAAACCTTGATACATTCCATACCCTCCCCATATCCGTACCTCTATCATCCACTTTCCCTGTGATTTTCTTCTTCTCCGCTATATCCCTTCCCAGATACCCTTCTGTTGTCCACTTCCCTGCCCTCTCCCATATCCTATCCTCCCAGTCAAGCCCTGCTCTACCCCTGTATTATTCTCTCGCCAAGACTCATAATATATGACCTCTACCAACCAGTATCCTCACCACCCCTGTGAAATACACTCAGCCTCACCTCCTGCTTTTACCTCCACTTTGCCGTGTTCTGCTCTGCAGCAATTAGTTGGACATATAGAAGGGAAGTAAATGGGAGTTAGGTGGGAAAGGGTGAGGTAAAGGGAAGGGAGAGAAAGTGTTGGGAGGAAGCAGGAGAATGGGAATGGAGAGGAATAGAGCAGTGGGAGGGAATGAGCAGCATGAGATCATTGTACAGGGAAGCAATGAGATACAAGGCAGGAGCTTGAGGAGGAAAAGAGGAAATTTAGTGGAAAAGATGCCAAAGGGAGGGCTGGAAGCCCAGAAAGGTTGGGTGGAAGCCCCAGAAGATGAGGGGATGGTGCCCAGGAAGAGGGCTAGGAGCCCTGGGAGGAGCGTTTAGAGCTGAGGCAGGAGAGATTGAAAATCTGAAGAAGGGTCAGGACCCTAGGGAGGAGGGCTGGGAGCCTTGGGAAGAGGAGTAAAGGCACAGTGAGAGGGGCTAAAACCCTGTAATAATAAGAGGGGTGGGGTAAGGAAAGGATGGATGATCTGGATGGAAGATTGACAACCCTCAAAGAGAGGTTAGTGTTGCTGGAGGAGGTCTCCTTTGAAATGGAGATCCCTAAGACCCAATATCAGGTCCCCAGGACTAGAGTTCAGATCCCCTAAACTTCCTCAAGATAACATGCATAGATATCTATCTGGCTCTTAGGACTTGGAATTGAATCCCGACAACCTGGCATTGGGTGCAGATGTTCTAGGTACTTGATTCCAGGGAGGGCTTCCAATCAGAAAAGAGTTTTTGAGTGAGGACAGTCACTACTTATCCCTATATGGTTACACTTGTGTGGTCCCATAGACCTTTTGGGCTATATGCAATGTTGGCCCACAGCAGAAAAATACTTATGTCTACCCTTGTACATAGTATTTAGTGGCATCATGATGGGATGTGCCTCCTAACTGGACAAAAAGCCATATGTTTTCAGTGAAAAGGACTGCATAACTACTGGTTTAAAAATGATTTTCTCTTTGATATACTATAATAAAACCCCACCTATAATTAGAACCCTAATTTTGAGAAAAAGAATTCGGCTTATAGCAATAAAAAAAACACCAAAATAGATTAGTCTTATAGCTGGGTTTTACAGTATACATAAAAAGGGTGTGCAAACAATTATTGACACGTTGATGGAAGGTGGGTGGGGTGGCAGGCTGTATACATAAAAGGGTGTGCAACCAATTATTGACATGTTGATGGAAGGTGGGTTGGGTGGCAGGCTAACAGAGTTGCCCTCTTTTAGGTTTTTATAAAAAAGACATGTCCGTCTTTCTTGGAAATGGGCTGAAATGAGCTGTGCTAACAAATTACTAGTGGCCATTTTGTTTTTTGGGGAGGGGTTTCATGTTGCAAAATACCTGTTCATCTTGGCAATAGCCTAGAGTGGACTAGGCTTGCAAATCCCTTTCATTTGAGGTACAACATGACAAGGAATGATGAATAATGCATTTTTGGGGTTTTCTCAAAAAACGGTGGCAGCCATTTTTAATTTTTGGCTTTGAGACTCTCAGGAAATGATTTTCCAGCTTGGCAGGTGTCTCAGACAGTCTGGTCTTTAAAATCCCTTCATTTTGATGTATTACATGACTAGGAATGATAAATAACATTGGTTTCGTAGGTTTGCTCAAAAATTAATGGTAGCCATTTAGTTTTTGAAGTTTTCATATAGAAGCAGCCATTTTTGAGCTTGGCAAGTGTGATATTCAGATTCAGCACACCCAAATTACCCCATAAAGTGATCTTGCCTCTTTGTACTCTAAATTGCCCTTTGGTGGGAGAATTTCTCATTTTGTCACCAGTCTACAAGTATTCTCCTCTCATTCCAACTTGCCTTTATATCACAAAACCCATATATAAACTACTCTGACATATCAAATTGCCCTAAAATCTCCCCTGGCCTCTATATCACAAAACCTATGTAATGATATTATCAACCAGCCTTTATATCACAAAACCTATGTAATGTTCATATCAACTGGCCTTTATATCACAAAACCTATATATATACCGAATTTCCCTCAAATAACAACTACTCTCCTCACATACCAACTTGCCTTTATATCACAAAACCCATATATATTGGTCTCAGATACTAAATTTCCCTGGAATATCAACTATTCACATTGTATATCAACTTGCCTTTATATCACAAAAGCTATATAAACTACTCTAACAAGTCAAATTGCCCTAATAACTCCTCTGGCCTCTATATAACAAAACCTACATAACCAGCCTTTATCTCACAAAAGCTATATAATTATCATTTCAATTGGCCTTTATATCACAAAACTATATCGGTTGGATATACCTAATTTCCCTTAAAAAGCAACTATTCTCCTCTCATTCCAACTTGCCTTTATATCACAAAACCCATATATATACTACTCTGACATGTCAAATTGCCCTAAAATCTCCCCTGGCCTCTATATCACAAAACCTATGTAATGTTCATATCAACTGGCCTTTATATCACAAAACCTATATATACGGAATTTCCCTCAAATAACAACTACTCTCCTCACATACCAACTTGCCTTTATATCACAAAACCCATATATATTGGTCTCAAATACTAAACTTCCCTGGAATATCAACTATTCACCTTGTATATCAACTTGCCTTTATATCACAAAAGCTATATATACTACTCTAACATGTTAAATTGCCCTAATAACTCCTCTGGCCTCTATATAAAAAAACCTACATAACCAGCCTTTATCTCACAAAAGCTATATAATAATCATTTCAACTTGCCTTTATATCACAAAACCTATATAATGGTTGGATATACCGAATTTCCCTCATATAACAACTATTCTCTTCTCATGCCAACTTGCCTTTATATCACAAAACCCGTATACTACTCTGACATGTTAAATTGCCCTAAAATCTCCCCTGGCCTCTATATCACAAAACCTATGTAATGATGATATCAAACAGCCTTTATCTTACAAAACCTATGTAATGTTCATATCAACTGGCTTTTATATCACAAAAGCTATATATACTTCTCTAACATATCAAATTGCCCTAATAACTCCTCTGGCCTCTATATAACAAAACCTACATAACCAGCCTTTATCTCACAAAAGCTATATAATAATCATTTCAACTGGCCTTTATATCACAAAATCTATATATATATATAATGGTTGGATATACCGAATTTCCCTCAAATAGCAACTTTTCTCTTCTCATTCCAACTTGCCTTTATATCACAAAACCCATATATATACTACACTAATGTGTCAAATTGCCCTTAAATCTCCCCTGGCCTCTATATCACAAAACCTATGTAATGATGATATCAACCAGCCTTTATATCACAAAACCTATGTAATGTTCATATCAACTGGCCTTTATATCACAAAACCTATATACCGAATTTCCCTCAAATAACAACGACTCTCCTCACATACCAACTTGCCTTTATATCACAAAACCCATATATATTGGTCTCAAACACTGAATTTCCCTGGAATATCAACTATTCACCTCGTATATCACCTTGCCTTTATATCACAAAAGCTATATACTACTCTAACATGTCAAATTGCCCTAATAAAACCGCTGACCTCTATATAACAAAACCCACATAATTGTAGTATCAACCAGCCTTCATCTCACAAAACCTATGCAATATTCGAATCAACTAGCCTTTATATCACAAAATCTATATAGTGGTCTGATTTCCCTTAGCTAACAACTATTCTCAAATACTAACTTGCCTATATATCACAAAACCCATATATATTGGTCTCATATACTGAATTTTCCTTTAAAAAAACTATTCTCCTCATACATCAACTTGCCTCTAAATCACAAAAGCTATATACATACTACTCTAACATGTTTTTGTGATATAAAGGCAAGTTGATATGATTGTTACATAGGTTTTGTGATATAAAGGCCAGTTGGTATGATGATTACAGAGGCTTTGTTATATAGAGCCCAGAAGAAATTCAAGAGCAATTTGACATGTTAGAGTAGTATATAGCTTTTGTGCTATAAAGGCAAGTTGATATATGAGGAAAAAAGCTTATATATGGGGATAGTCCAGTATATGAGACCAGTTTATAGGTTTTGTGATATAAAGGCAAGTTGATATGATTAATACATAGGTTTTGTGATATAAAGGCCAGTCGGTACGATTATTACAGAGGCTTTGTTATATAGAGCCCAGAAGAAATTCAAGAGCAATTTCATACATTGGAGTAGTATATATATAGGTTTATCAGGTATATCCAACCATTATATATAGGTTTTGTGATATAAAGGCAAGTTGGTTTGTAAGGGGAATAGCTGTTATTTGAGGGAAATTTGGTACATCAGACCACTATATCGGTTTTGTGATATAAAGGCCAGTTGATATGATTATTACATAGGTTTTGTGATATAAAGGCCAGTTAGTATGATTATTACATAGGTTTTGTGATATAAAGGCCAGTTGGTATGATTATTACAGAGGCTTGGTGATATAGAGCCCAGAAGAAATTCAAGAGCAATTTGATACATTTGAGTAGTATATATGGGTTAATTCAGTATATCTAACCATTATATATAGGTTTTGTGATATAAAGGCCAGTTAAAATGATTATTATAAAGCTTTTGTGCAATAAAGGCTGGTTATGTAGGTTTTGTTATATAGAGGCAAGAGGGGATATTAGGGCAATTTGACATGTTAGAGTAGTATAGCTTTTGTGATATAAAGGCAAGTGGATATATGAGAAAATAGCTTATATTTGGGGGTAGTTCAGTATATGAGACCAGTATATAGTTTTTGTGATATAAAGGCAAGTTGACATGCTTAGTACATAGGTTTTGTGATATAAATGCCATTTGGTATGATTATTACAGAGGCTTTGTGATATAGAGCCCAGAAGAAATTCAAGAGCAATTTGATACATTGGAGCAGTATATATAGGTTTTGTGATATAAAGGCTAGTTGAAATGTATGAAAAATAGCTTATATTTGGGGGTAGTTCAGTATATGAGGCCAGTATATAGGTTTTGTGACATAAAGGCAAGTTGACAGGATTATTACATAGGTTTTGTAATATAAAAGCCAGTTGGTATGATTATTAGAGAGGCTTTGTGATTTAGTGCCCAGAAGAAATTCAAGAGCAATTTGATACATTTGAGTAGTATATATAGGTTAATTCAGTATATCCAACCATTATATATAGGTTTTGTGATATAAAGGCCAGTTGAAACGATTATTATATAGCTTTTGTGAGATAAAGGCTGGTTATGTAGGTTTTGTTATATAGAGGCAAGAGGGGATATTAGGGCAATTTGACATGTTAGAGTAGTATAGCTTTTGTGATATAAAGGCAAGTGGATATATGAGAAAAAAAGCTTATATTGGGGACTAGTTCAATATATGAGACCAGAATATAGGTTTTGTGATTAAAGGCAAGTTGATATGCTTAGTACATAGGTTTTGTGATATAAATGCCAGTTGGTATGATTATTACAGAGGCTTTGTGATATAGAGCCCAGAAGAAATTCAAGAGCAATTTGATACATTGGAGCAGTATATAAAGGTTTTGTGATATAAAGGCTAGTTGAAATGTAAAAAAAATAGCTTATCATTGGGGGTAGTTCAGTATATGAGGCCAGTATATAGGTTTTGTGACATAAAGGCAAGTTGACATGATTATTACATAGGTTTTGTGATATAAAGGCCAGTTGGTATGATTATTACATAGGTTTTGTGATATAAAGGCCAGTTGAAATGATTATTATATAGCTTTTGTGAGATAAAGGCTGGTTATGTAGGTTTTGTTATATAGAGGCCAGAGGAGTTATTAGGGCAATTTGACATGTTAGAGTAGTATATAGCTTTTGTGATATAAAGGCAAGTTGATATATGAGGTGAATAGTTGATATTCCAGGGAAATTCAGTATTTGAGACCAATATATATGGGTTTTGTGATATAAAGGCAAGCTGGTATGTGAGGAGAGTAGTTGTTATTTGATGGAAATTCAGTATATATAGGTTTTGTGATATAAAGGCCAGTTGATATGAACATTACATAGGTTTTGTGCGATAAAGGCCGGTTGATTTCATCATTACATAGGTTTTGTGATATAAAGGCCAGTTGAGATGATTATTACATAGGTTTTGTGATATAAAGGCTTTTGTGGGATAAAGGCATTTTTTATGTGGAATAAAGGCTTTTGTGCTTTAACGCCAATTTTGTGGGATAAAGGCCCGTGGTCAGCCTTTATCTAACAAAACTATAGTCTTTTGTGGGATAAAGGACATTTTGTGGGATAAAGGCCCCACAGACCAACCTGACAATAATAACTAATCTAGGTTGGTCGTTTTGAGAGCCAAAAAATGACAAACCAGGTTAGGCACTAGTGACTGAGAGATTGGGCGTAAAGGGAGCCTAGGAATATCAGTCTACATCCCCTACCAGACTGACATGTCGCGTGGACCTAGCAGACCCGTTCCCCATCACCCCTTATTAGTCCTTAAGGTGGCCGGCGGCCATTGATGTTCTACCATATGACACCAGAGGGACATTTTGTCAAGCAGCACATGCTATGACAAAATTAATAAAAACTCTTAATAGTACTCACCGTTAAGAAGGAAAAAGTAAAGTAAAAACGGGGGTGGGGGGGGAGCCTCCCATGATGTCAACATAGGATGCCATCTATATTTGGTGAGTGTTATTAAGACTTTAAGATTAAGATTTGACTCACTCTAAACGCTTGTCCAAGCACTCCGGTGAGCCAGGCCTGTCGAGCATAGATATGGCATAATGCATTGAATGTCATTACCAGGTACAAGGATATCTGTTGGGGGATTCTTGACTAAAACAAGGTCTGGGGATGTCTCGACTTGGGTAACAGCGCTGTCTGTCTTCGACCCTAATGATGTCTAAGATATCATTGACATCTCACTGGGATATCTATTCTTGGTCTGGTTCCGAAAATACTGTAGACAGTCTGCTATTTAGTAACTTCTGTTCCGGTATGGTTTTACTTTTCAAATGAGTCACAAAGCTGTTATAACAAAATCTTTCCTAGAAGGTGTAGCCGGCCAGTCTCTACATAATAACCAGTGAGTGGATGTTCAATCTCACTTCTCTTACTCTTTCGATATGGTGCAATAAACTTAATCTTGATAAATGTAGGCAAATGTCAATATTTGGAATTTATTATAGGATAAAATACAGAGTCAAACTGCTAATGACTCTGCTTATATATGCAGGGTCAACTTGAGTTGACTCGGATAGTAAAGCGTCAATTCGAGTTGACACTGATTAAGCAGAGTCATTAGCAGTTTAATTTCTGCGACAGTGTAATCATCCTTATTTCACCTTTCCTGTCAGACTGTGTGATGGCAGTTGGAGGAGTTGAGAAGTTTTAATAAATATCACACATTCAAATAACACATGTGAATTGCACAAACGAATTTCTAATAAACTCATATTTACAGGTGTAAACCAGTCTTTACGAAAACTTTTTCTCCATGCAAGACATTTGTCCTACAGACTTCTTTCTTTGCAGGCCCAGCTCAATTTTTGCAGGCCCAGACATTGGAGTACAATCTTGCCATTTAATTTCTTTTAAAGCAAGTGTTTGTACTGGCAATGATAATGAATAGGGTTACCCTTTTTTAATATGTAAATTTCTGAAGAACATTACTGAAAATATCATAGCTTTCTGTTTATGCTGTAGAAACCTAAATAATGGTCCAATTTACCACCTGTAAAAAATGGCATGTAGCCAGGAATTTTTATAATACAGGCAGCCATTTGGGCCAGCAGCAGCCCTCTTTCTGCTGGACCGGCAGACTTATTGCCCGCTGAAGCCTGTGTCTGGCAGATTTTTATATAGACTGGTAAACTCTAAAACTTCCCTTCCTGTGAGGTGTATAGATTAGACCTCTAAAGGTTGCCTTAAGCTTTAATGTGTTATTGCCCTCGTTGTGTCATTGCTTCCATGCAGCCCTTGCTACATCTATGCATCAAACTTACATTGGGAATACCACATTAAAGTACTATACATCCCATAAAAGATAAACCAGCCAGCCACTGCATAATTACCAATAAATAGTCGTTCAATCACACTTCCCGTCATCCTTTTAAGATAGTGCAATAGAATTAACTGTGGTAAATGAAGGCAAATGTCAATCTTGAAATATATTTAGAAATTTATATTCAGGCTTTTAGAAAGCTCTTAATATAATAGCAGTGTCAACATATTGAATCATATTATCAGTACTCTCAGCAGCATTCCTCAAATGGGGAGAAGTGTGTGTTCATGTTAAAATTCCTCCCACTTTTCTAATAAAGCTAATGAATTGTCGCAGGAATTCTGCTGTGTCAGCAAGTCTATTTAATTACTGATACATGAAGAACACATAGGCTGCATTTCTGAAATGATGTTTGTTTTTCGTCTTCATTCATATTCAATCCTTCATTCTGATATAACATAGCAATTTGGTAATACATGTAGGAGAAATATATTTCTATAAGATATTGTCTTTATGGATAAAACTGAGGTAGAAAGGTTGACAGTGCTGACATTTATTAGAACAACATTTGGCAGCAATTCATCTCTCCATAATGTAACAGTGACAATATAAATGTGCATTCAAGCAACAGCAATGTAGCATTTTGACAAATGAAACACCAAAATAATAACAATTCCATATTGGCTTTGTTCAGTACGATCAAATTCAATTCAGATTTTCTTTGCCGGGGCAGATTTAAGTGACGCATGTAATTGACGCAGTAAATCAAAGATAATGTGGGCAGGTTCCCAGTGGAAAGGAAACAGCATTAGCAAAAGCAGAATAAAAAACAGAAAACAGAATGAAATGAATGCAGCCCTTGCAAATTGCCACCTAGGGCCGCACCCATTAACACTGACAATAAAGGCTATAATACATTGAAGTTCTTAAAGGCTAAACCGTAGGCTGATACAATTCACATAAAGCCAAAAAAAGAGGTTTGTTTTAAGTCACCCGACCGACCACATTTTTTTAATGTAATTTTGAAGAAGCCTTCGTATTTTTACCCTTTTTTTTGTTAATTTTAAGGTCTTCAGAGAAGCTGGCTAGTACTTTCATGTTAAAAATAGAAAAATTCGACCTACCGACCCTACATTTTCTTGCCATGTTATCTGATATAACACCCCTTCTTTTTTTGGCCTAAGCAGCGACTTATCACTTGTTTAGGAGGTAGGAATGGATTATGGAGTTGGGGGACACAGAGGTGTATTAGTAAGAAGGATCCAAGCCTTGACATTTGTTAAAAGGCATTGCTGGTTTTCAGGGGAATTCCACAGTTTGCCCTGAGAAATTACTTATTTATGAGAAAATGATTATATTTGTATTAAGGTGACATACACCGTCAAATTACAATTGAGCTAAGATAACCCATTTTGTAGTGAACATGGGGGCAAATTAAAACTCCAATTTGACAGTTAGTCCTACAGCTTATGTCTTGTGGGAAATATAGTACATTTCAGACCATGTACTGGGCAGTCAAAGATGTATCATATTCACCATCGGCTAATATGATATGTGAGCCGAGAAGCAGTAGTTGAGTTCAAACGAGTCATTACACCAATCTGAAAGCAAACACGCTAGTCAAACCCTCTACCCCATCCAACCCAAATCATGGCAGCATCAGCATCAGTAAGGCCAATCAAAGAAGTCCCTCCCAAATTGGGTTCAAGGGATGTGGGATTAGTTGACCCCAAATCAGAAATAGGGTTCATTTGGCTGGAATTGGCACTATTTGTAGGCAGAGTGGGTTTTACAGTAAATGACCATGATGTGGACATTGAACGCATCCTGTTACATCCTTTTTATCTGTAACTTGACCATTACTGACTGCCCCCATTAACTCTAACGCTCCAATTGGCTTCCTGTGCTGCTCATGAACTGCTCCGTGAGCTACTCTGTGAGCCATTCGGGGAGGAAATGACCCGTAAAATGGATTTTCAATGTCAGACTTTTTGCATCCCAGTGGGGACTGATGAGGGCAGTCCAAGGTACCTTTTCAAATAATTTGCAAGTGGCAAGGTCAGCAAAAGCTAGCTTGAAGAAACAAGTTTGATAAATAAAGTGGCTATATTTGCATCCTTTCGTGATGAGTCACTCCTTTGGAAAGTGAAATGAGGCTTCATAAATTTTACTTAACCTGAAAGGTCATAATGCTCATGGCTTAATCTCATCTGCGCTATCAATATCAGATGTTTTCTTATCAGACACATCCTATTCTGAGACACTTTGCAACCTACCCGGGCCCTACACTATACCCCCACCCAGGCTTCCCTTTCACCAGAATGTACACTTTGCCCTTTTAATTACACTCATCCCATTTACTTTTTTTGTTTGGAAAGTGGAGAAGACATGCTTCTAAGGCAATTGGTTTATAGAAAAATGGGAATCTTTGGGAGTGGGTTCACTATTCCCCATAGCTTCCTTCACAGAAGGGCAAGCAGGGTGCCTGACATGGGGGACCTGTAGGCGTAGGGGCTGGGTGCCCAGTAGGCACAAAACATTGAATCAACATTGGTAATTTGTTGTCAATGTTGATTCAATGTTGATTCATCATTGATTCGACATTGAATAGGATTTTTGGCCCACTGGGTGAGTGTAGGTAAGTCTGGAGACAGGATGCCTAGGGATTGATGAGAGTGAATATCAGTGGTCTAATGCTAAAATATGGTTGGCAATCTGGCCTCTTCCTCCACCATCCTGTCAAGAAGAATATATGCCCTCTTCCCTCCCATCCTCACCCCCTCACATGAAAGAGAACCTCCCCTCTAGCCCTTCCTAACAAAGGGCTGAGACCTCTAGTAGTAGAAAGTCCATTGAAATAGCCAACAACTTCACATCACCCACCCCACACTTTGCGTCAGTAGTAGCCTCTATGAAGGTTGAAGGGTCTGTAGACTTTAGTGAGGTGGAGCATGGGTCTTATACTACCCCTCCTCTAGAACTAACTTGCTGCTTTTGAAGGCTTTGCTTTTAAACATCGATCAGTGACAATGGGTGTCTTGTGCTGGAGGTGGTGGGGGTAGACAAAGTGTCTGGGTGTTACGTGGAGGTGGATGGATGGGCATTACCCCCTGCTCCTCCCTGACATGGAGACAATCATCCCTTCTACCTCAACCACCCCCATCCAGCCAGGCATCGACCACCACCATTGATCCACTAAAGCACTTTATATAGGATAAGAAAGGTGTTAGAGGCTGAGTATGTTGGTTATTATCTTGACTACATCAGTAATTCAGTTTACAATCCTCAATGGAGGCAAATAGATATGCCATCACTATTTGTACAACACAATAATCATTATCCAATTCCTTTTACCCTGACTGCAATATTTGACTTTTGAGGTGATACTCACAAAAAGAAGTAAGAATATATATTATCCACTTGAAGCCTGATATCTTACAATAATCAAAATGCATGATAATTGGATGAACAACCATTCAATGACCTATTCTAAAGAATTTGGCCCTTTGGACATCAATTGAAATACAGATTCAATTTTCTAGTAAATAGCCTTAAATGCAAATTATTTCTTTAAAGTGTAACAAATTACAGCATTGAGGAAAGTATGGTAGACTGTGACTGAGATAAAACAGGTCGTCTGGAAAGCTGACAGTTAATACATCAGCCTGCAACCTTACCAAATCATCACAGTCTTTAGCATAATCAATCAAACAAGTCTTTCCCCAATCCGGGTCAGAGGGGTGAGTGATTAGTTGACCCCAAATCAGAAGTAGGGTTCATTATGATAGGATTGGTGCTACTTGTAGGGTGGGTGGGTTTTACTGTGACCATTAGGACGTTGAATGTACCCTGTTCCATACTTTGACTACATCCCTTTTATCTGTTACCCTAATTAACTCTTACTCACCAATGGTCTTCCTGTACCACTCCATGAGCTTCTCTATGAGTCACTATTTTCAGATAATGACCTGTAAAAATTAATGGCAAATCAATCAAAGAAACTCTATTTTCTGTCAGTGTGTGAGAGGAAAGATAGGTGTCTATGCCTAGATTACATTGACCTTCTCCAAGTCCTGTCATGATAAAAATGGCCTTACATAACTCATCAGTACTGCATAGGAGTATCATGTCAAAATTATCCCGACACCTTGATGCATTATGCATTTCTCAATGGGATAAGGGCATTACTGGGGACAGCAAACAATCTGTATTGGATTGCATGATGCTCAGTCCCATGGTCCACATTAACTCTTTCAAAACGGCATGATGCATTAATGCATCATGCCCTTGGTCATCATGATGCATGAATGCAGCTCTGATGAGTAACTTGCCAGTGCTACATTCAAGCACCATGCTGGCACTACAGGATTGAGACACTCCCGAAGGGTCGGCATGATGTGGCAATGTAGCACTGACGAGTTACTCGCCGGGGCTGCATTGGTGCCTCATGATGACAATTCTTTTGGCGACATCCCGCCTTGAAGGGTTAAGTGTGCATTATCCACAGCCCGCAGCTAATGAGATCACACTAAGTTGTGTAGGTACCGTGTAATGCAATAAGGAGGCAAGGACAGGGTCACTGATACCCTGATACAGCACATCATGCAATATGCTACTTACAATAATTGCAATCACTGCTCTCATTTGCCTTCCACTCAAGAATTCTGTGAGGCTTTAAGACTATAGCCTTTAATCACCTTGATCAGTAGGACATATATGATAGTATTATCTTCCTTTCCAAGCTAATGATAAATAAATACAGCATGAAAAGAAATGAGCTGCAGAAAGCTGTTGTATGTTAAGGCAATGTTCCCTGAGAGCAGATAGATAGATATAGTTTTAAAACCGACACAGCCGATGGCCAGTCAGCAGGTTCACAGGGCCCATACGGACAAAACCTGGGACAACAGGGTCCATGAGTAACACCCAGACAAAACAAGGGACAACACAAGTAAAGACACAAAACATACATACATGTACATGTACAGTCACAATAGAAAAAAAATGCACCAGTTCCCATGGACCAGGCAATGGATGAAAAAAATATAAAACCAGATGATGAAATATAATGTATTGGAAATGACACTGAGTGTCAATAAAGGTTGCCGTAGCTCCTAGGATTTTCTGCTAAATGTTCTCTTTTTTTGTTGTTGTTTATTATCTTTTTTGTTTTTCCCCTGCTCCTGTTTATTTAAATCAGATAACAGAACCACCTTAACCTTATAAACCTTAAGCAGGAAAAAAGGAGTCATGCCCCAAGAGAAATATACACATATATATATATATACATAATATCATGTCAGAATGTATTACACCGCTCGCACATGCAGTAGGGGAACAAATACAGGAGTTAGAGGGCCAGCCCTACCATTGTAGGTTAATGACTCTGGGTAACTGTGTCCTAAGGTAACACTATCCTGGCATAAGGACATAATGCAAAAGTCTCATCAGGTCATATCAGTGGGAGAACTGGGTGATATGAAGTGGCTAGTGGTGTGGTTATTCATATCTACTGTATTTCCCCGTTTATAAGCCCGGGCGTATATTGACCCGGCTTATAAACGGGGCCGGCTTATAACCGGGTCGGCTTATAATATTTTGCAAGGGGGATTTCTCTGACATCCAGCCATATTTTCTGATTAATTCTGTACTTTTCAATAATGTCTTTGAATAAATCTCGAAAACTTCATTATAATATAAGCTGATTATCTTCATAGATATGTCTAAAGTTCATGGATTTAACTGTGATTTGGATAACCGAAAGAATTATGTGAATACTCCAATTAGATGCAAACTTATGACCATATAAGTGTTACCTGATGATTTTTGAGTCCTTACCCCGGCTTATATTCGGGCCCCAGCTTATATTAAACCTAATGCCCTCTTTGACCCGGCTTATAAACGGGACAGGCTTATATTCGGGGCCCGGCTTATAAACGGGGAAATACGGTATATCACTTCCTTAGGAGAGCAGCCAGTGTCAAAAAGCCTCTGTACCAGGATGAATTAGATCTGCAGATTACCAGATGAGCACAGTATTGAAGCTTTCTCATCCTCAGTGAGCTACTCACCAGGGCTGCATTGGTGCATCAAACAAATGTCATGTTTTAGTCACATGTTGTTCTTTAAGGACGCACATAACTGGCGCCTAAAGGGTCAAGGTAGACGAGAGGCTGATGGCATGTTCCTCATTTACTGCAATGATGGATATCTTTGTATGCATCGTAGAAAAGTGAATCTGTATTGCGTTGGGGTGGCGGCAGGAGGGGTGAGTAGGTGTATTAGCAGCTAGATGGGGGTGATTCTACTTAGTGAGATGAATCCAACCCTTACCAGGGGTAATTGCCTCTTGGTTGGTTTTAGCTCCATCCCCTCAGAAGCTGTTACATGTGATAGATTGATCTGCTATAAATGGGTTTCTCTTTTTTTTCTAAATAGGACTTGCTATTCTTTGTTACCTAGTACTGTACCAATATTGTGTTTTAGCTTGTGTAATTAATTCCACATCTGAATTATGAATGATGAAACCACACAGACACAGGATTGAAGCTAACACACTCCCAGCTATTTCTTCCAAACACCAACCAAATCGTCAGAAAATAAGGAAATAGTAATGTATAGTAGACAGTTCTTACCAGGTTCAAACCAGGTTTAAACCAGACACTATGCATAATCTGAATGCAAAGAAGCTAGCCATTCCTCCGGACTTGAGATTAATAACATTTAAGTAAAGGTGGTAACTGCCATTAGAGCATTAGCATCATTATATATTTAAATAACCTACACTATTCTTCAGAGATGTACTTGACTCAGGTACTCAAGCATCAAACCATAACCTTGCCCATGCTATCAAGTATGCCCTTTTGCATCCATCCACTCCGTCTACTAAATACCTTTCAACCACTAATGCCCTCCAAGCCAACACACACTCCCACCCCTTATACCCTTTACCCTCTTCCCCTATCCCTTACATCACCCAGAAAGTGGAGATGACATAAAATTGGTTTATGAAGCAAAAAGAGGAGAGAAAGAATCTGGTAAAGTGCCTTTTAAATGGGTTATCAGTATTTCCCAAGGCCTCCTCCCCCCCTGCCTGCGACACCCTGTCTCTTAAGCCAAGCTTGGTGCCCCACCCCAGGTCCTACAGGGCACACGGGTATGTGAGTCCAAAGATGAGATGCCCCCCACTGGCTTCACTTTCTATGCGAGGTCCAAAGACAAGATGCCCCCCACTGGCTTCACTTTCTATGTGAGGGCATAGTAAATAGACTGGTGGGCCAAGCCTGAAAAGTCCTCCAGAAATCATTTCTAAGGGCATGGAGCAGTAGAGCTAGGCAACATGATTTTTTTTCACCTCTGGAACGTGCTGAATCTAAATATCAATGTTGCCCAGCTTGACTTTTGGGTCTTCTATGTTTAATCTTCAAATGAAAAAAAAAGTAAGAAAAATACCAAAAATTGAAATAAAATCTAAAATAAATAACAAAAAGCCATATAATGACTCAAACTCTTGGGACATTCATAGCTGAGTGTCTCCTCAGCAATAATTGATGATATGGTTATCTTAGTATGAAGGTCAAGGTCAAGTTGAAGAACAAGAAAGGTGGGAGATATCTTGTGAATCAGAGTGGATATTCTATATCTCATCTTTCCATTTGTGTTCTTCACTAATAGTGCTTATTACAGGTAATATCTGAATCAAAGGTCAAAGGTCAAAGGTCAAAGGTCAGAAATCAAGGAGATTCCTGTTATAATTTCTATATTCTACAGGGCCAATCTGTACCATGCTGAGACTTCCCAGGAGACCTGCTTGTAGAGTCATTGTGGGACAACAGCGGCAGTTGCAATGTCAACTGCTAGTATACATATATTTTGGTCCATTCTATGACCTTTCCTACATGAAGGAAACTGGCCCCAAGCACAATTCAACTATAATGCAAGAACTTGATCCACACTATGATTGGAGAGTGAGTGGAACTGCTAGCTCCATCCCAGCTAACAAAAAAACGTTAATTTATGTCAAAATAGCGTTATAAAATGTTGTATAACGTTATGCCATAGTAAGGAGCCTTAGAGAAACATTATATAATGTTATATAACATAACACTTTTTGTTTACTGGGATGTCATCATTCACGGAGTGCAGACAGAATCCTACCCCAGAGAGCAATAAGGACTTTGGTAAGTCTACCAACCATTTTGTGCATTCAATCTAATGATAGGTATTATGGTAAAAGGGTATTCATTGTTTAATGTAAGGCTGCAAGACCTTACAGCATACAATTGATATCACCAGCACCCTAGCTCTGCAGGCAGGGATCATGCAGTAAGGTCCTACAGACTGATTGTTTTTATACCATCAGAGAGCTGGCATTATGTAACAGGTGGGTCAGTCGATTGAGCTGAATGGTGAGCTTTATACTGGCAATAAGTCTTCACTGACAGACATATTACTCACTGGCATGATTGCTCTGAGAACATCAACTACATGGATGCATGCATCATCATTGATGGACAGGCATTCATTGCTGCAATTGGTAAACCAAAAGATGCAAAAACTTTCGGTTATCTAGCGGATGTCTTTGTGAAGACTGTGATGCACATTGGCAAGAGGAATTGATCTAGTATTTGACAGATACAAACAAGAATCAATCAAAAACAAAACACGGAAACAACGCAGCAAGGCAACAAGACCATGTAGACGTATGATAGAGAATGATCTTGATGTACCTATTCCCAAAAGCTGGCCCAACTTCATAGCCATGTCCGAAAACAAGGCTGATCTCAATGAGTTCCTCTCAAATGAGATCCTTAAGAATGTGTCACAACAAAAAGTGATCGTAGTTTCTGGAGGATTCACCCTCGCTACTGATGTAAGGTCATCAGATACTGCAATGGACATAGCCAGTCTCAGAGGAACACATGAAGAAGCCGATACCAGGATTGTTTTGCATGCAATCAATTGTGAGTACGAAACTGTGGTTGTTCATTCTAATGATACAGATGTTCTCCTACTCCTCCTTAGTCATGTTGGCAGTGCCATGTGCTCAAATATGTGGATGATATATGGCACTGCAAAGAACAGAAAACACATTCCCATTCAGGATGTAGCAAAGACATTGCTAGTAGATTCTCTAGATGGACTGCTGGGATACCATGCGCTTACAGGCTGTTATACCACATCGTACATATCAAGCCAAACGGAACAATCTACCTGGAAAGTCTTTGTATCTCATCACCAACTAGTCCGATATTTAGGAGAAGGAGACCTGACTGCAGAGAAAGAAAAGAAGGCAGAGGAATTTGTGTGCAAGATGTACAGAGCTCATGAGATAGCAGATGTTGATAAGGTACGCCATATTATGTTCTCAAAATCAAAGAAACCTGAGGCAACCACCAACCAAGGATGCACTGCATTTCCACATCATTAGGGTCCGCCATCAGACCATGATATGGAAGCAAGCCGATTCTGCAGAACCAGACATTCCTGATCCAACTGCAATGGGTTGGACAAAGAGAAATGGAAGACTGGAACCAATCCTGATGTCATTAAGCCCAATCCCAAAAGCGTGTATGGAAGTCATATTCTGCTCCTGTAAAACCAATTGCAGAACAAAGCGTTGCAATAATGTGTCGATGTAAGAAAGATTTGGAAGACCTGTGCTTGAATAAGCAGTAAGACTTTCACTTGATTAAGTCTTATGTATCAGCGAGATTTAGAGGACATAGCTGAACTTAATTTATCATGCATTGAAACTTTCTATGCTAGTGACTTTCACCTACACTGAGTTATACATTAGAACAATGTATGATGTAAGCGCATAAATTTGTTAATCTTATGGTAACAATTTTCATCCAGAAAGCATGATTAGGTGTGGCATAAAAGCAAATTAAAGGTGAAGATCATTCACTTTCCTGTCTTTACTATCCTATACATTGATTTACAGTGTCCCATTGCAATTTGCTAGCTAAATGGCCTTCCTAATCAGTCATACTGATGAATTTCCTAGGACAAATATATGTCAATACTACAGGCATATAGTATATAAATGTGTTTCATCTCCATTAGTGCTTTAAAAAATGGGTATGGAGTATTGAATATCAAATCCAAAGTGCTATCAGAAACAGCCTCTCCTTTTTTGACTTGGTTGACCTTGACCTTTAACCATATTATACATAATTGTTAAGGTCACACTAGGCTTTGTATATCCCATGAGTTTGAGTCATTATATGGCATTTAATTATTTTTTAAACATTTTATTTCAATTTTTGGTCTTTTTTCTCACTTTTTATTTTCATTTGAAGATTAAACATAGGAGACCCAAAATTCAAGCTGGGCAACATTGATATTCTGATTCAGCACGTTCCAGAGATGAAAAAAAATCATGTTGCCTAGCTCTACTGCTCCATGCCCTTAGGAATTTTTCCCAGCATGCCGACCACCAGTCTAAAAGGAGGATGTTGGGTTCAAACTCAAGGTCATGCTAGCAATCTAACCTCTACTTCGCCAAAAGAAATGTGGCCTCTTTTCTCCTACTTCTTGTAGTAGGAAAGCCATTAAAGCAGCCAACAGCTTTACATAACCCCCCCTCATTTTGTGTCAGTAGTAGCTTCTATAAAGGATGAAGAGCCTGTAAATTTTAAGATGACAGTGGGAAAACGGTTGGAGCAAGGGTGTTGCTGCCTTTCAGAGCTTAGCTTTGAAAAATCGATCAGTGACAATGGTTGTGTGCGTGAGGTTGTAGGTTGGGGCAGGACAAAGTGTCTGTGTGGTACAGAGAGGTGGGGTGATGTAGGAGGGGTGTGTCTGTGTGGTACAGAGAGGTGGGGGGATGTAGGAGGGGTGTGTCTGTGTGGTACAGAGGGGTGGGGTGATGTAGGAGGGGTGTGTCTGGGTGGTACAGAGAGGTGGGGTGATGTAGGAGGGGTGTGTCTGTGTGGTACAGAGAGGTGGGGTGATGTAGGAGGGGTGTGTCTGTGTGGTACAGAGAGGTGGGGTGATGTAGGAGGGGTGTGTCTGTGTGGTACAGAGAGGTGGGATGATGTAGGAGGGGTGTGTCTGTGTAGTACTGAGAGGTGGGGTGATGTAGGAGGGGTGTGTCTGTGTGGTACAGAGAGGTGGGGTGATGTAGGAGGGGTGTGTCTGTGTGGTACAGAGGGGTGGGGTGATGTAGGAGGGGTGTGTCTGTGTGGTACAGAGAGGTGGGGTGATGTAGGAGGGGTGTGTGGTACTGTGTGGTACAGAGAGGTGGGGTGATGTAGGAGGGGTGTGTCTGTGTGGTACAGAGAGGTGGGTGATGTAGGAGGGGTGTGTCTGTGTGGTACAGAGAGGTGATGTAGGAGGGGTGTGTCTGTGTGGTACAGAGAGGTGGGGTGATGTAGGAGGGGTGTGTCTGGGTGGTACAGAGAGGTGGGGTGATGTAGGAGGGGTGTGTCTGTGTGGTACTGAGAGGTGGGGTGATGTAGGAGGGGTGTGTCTGTGTGGTACATGGTGGGGTGATGTAGGAGGGGTGTGTCTGTGTGGTACAGAGAGGTGATGTAGGAGGGGTGTGTCTGTGTGGTACAGAGAGGTGATGTAGGAGGGGTGTGTCTGTGTGGTACAGAGAGGTGGGGTGATGTAGGAGGGGTGTGTCTGTGTGGTACAGAGAGGTGGGGTGATGTAGGAGGGGTGTGTCTGTGTGGTACAGAGAGGTGGGGTGATGTAGGAGGGGTGTGTCTGGGTGGTACAGAGAGGTGGGGTGATGTAGGAGGGGTGTGTCTGTGTGGTACAGAGAGGTGGGGTGATGTAGGATGGGTGTGTCTGTGTGGTACAGAGAGGTGGGGTGATGTAGGAGGGGTGTGTCTGTGTGGTACAGAGAGGTGGGGTGATGTAGGAGGGGTGTGTCTGTGTGGTACAGAGAGGTGGGGTGATGTAGGAGGGGTGTGTCTGTGTGGTACAGAGAGGTGGGGTGATGTAGGAGGGGTGTGTCTGTGTGGTACAGAGAGGTGGGGTGATGTAGGAGGGGTGTGTCTGTGTGGTACAGAGAGGTGGGGTGGTGTAGGCGGGGTGTGTCTGTGTGGTACAGAGAGGTGGGGTGATGTAGGAGGGGTGTGTCTGTGTGGTACAGAGAGGTGGGGTGATGTAGGAGGGGTGTGTCTGTGTGGTACAGAGAGGTGGGGTGATGTAGGAGGGGTGTCTCTGTGTGGTACAGAGAGGTGGGGTGATGTAGGAGGGGTGTGTCTGTGTGGTACAGAGAGGTTGGGTGATGTAGGAGGGGTGTGTCTGTGTGGTACAGAGAGGTGGGGTGATGTAGGAGGGGTGTGTCTGTGTGGTACAGAGAGGTGGGGTGATGTAGGAGGGGTGTGTCTGTGTGGTACAGAGAGGTGGGGTGATGTAGGAGGGGTGTGTCTGTGTGGTACTGAGAGGTGGGGTGATGTAGGAGGGGTGTGTCTGTGTGGTACAGAGAGGTGGGGTGATGTAGGAGGGGTGTGTCTGGGTGGTACAGAGAGGTGGGGTGATGTAGGAGGGGTGTGTCTGTGTGGTACAGAGGGGTGGGGTGATGTAGGAGGGGTGTGTCTGGGTGGTACAGAGAGGTGGGGTGATGTAGGAGGGGTGTGTCTGTGTGGTACAGAGAGGTGGAGTGATGTAGGAGGGCTGTGTCTGTGTGGTACAGAGAGGTGATGTAGGAGGGGTGTCTGGGTGGTACAGAGAGGTGGGGTGATGTAGGAGGGGTGTGTCTGTGTGGTACAGAGAGGTGGGGTGATGTAGGAGGGTGTGTCTGGGTGGTACAGAGAGGTGGGGTGATGTAGGAGGGGTGTGTCTGGGTGGTACAGGGGTGATGTAGGAGAGGTGTGTCTGTGTGGTACAGAGAGGTGGGGTGATGTAGGAGGGGTGTGTCTGTGTGGTACAGAGAGGTGGGGTGATGTAGGAGGGTGTGTCTGGGTGGTACTGAGAGGTGGGGTGATGTAGGAGGGGTGTGTCTGTGTGGTACAGAGAGGTGGGGTGATGTAGGAAGGGTGTGTCTGTGTGGTACAGAGAGGTGGGGTGATGTAGGAGGGGTGTCTCTGTGTGGTACAGAGAGGTGGGGTGATGTAGGAGGGGTGTGTCTGTGTGGTACAGAGAGGTGGGGTGATGTAGGAGGGGTGTGTCTGTGTGGTACAGAGAGGTGGGGTGGTGTAGGAGGGGTGTGTCTGGGTGGTACAGAGAGGTGGGGTGGTGTAGGAGGGGTGTGTGGTACAGAGAGGTGGGGTGATGTAGGAGGGGTGTGTCTGGGTGGTACAGAGAGGTGGGGTGATGTAGGAGGGGTGTGTCTGTGTGGTACTGAGGGGTGGGGTGATGTAGGAGGGGTGTGTCTGTGTGGTACTGAGAGGTGGGGTGATGTAGGAGGGGTGTGTCTGGGTGGTACAGAGAGGTGGGGTGGTGTAGGAGGGGTGTGTGGTACAGAGAGGTGGGGTGATGTAGGAGGGGTGTGTCTGTGTGGTACAGAGGGGTGATGTAGGAGGGGTGTGTCTGTGTGGTACAGAGAGGTGGGGTGATGTAGGAGGGGTGTGTCTGGGTGGTACAGAGAGGTGGGGTGATGTAGGAGGGGTGTGTCTGTGTGGTACAGAGAGGTGGGGTGGTGTAGGAGGGGTGTGTCTGGGTGGTACAGAGAGGTGGGGTGATGTAGGAGGGGTGTGTCTGTGTGGTACAGAGAGGTGGGGTGATGTAGGAGGGGTGTGTCTGTGTGGTACAGAGAGGTGGGGTGATGTAGGAGGGGTGTGTCTGTGTGGTACAGAGAGGTGGGGTGATGTAGGAGGGGTGTGTGTGTGTGGTACAGAGAGGTGGGGTGATGTAGGAGGGGTGTGTCTGTGTGGTACAGAGAGGTGGGGTGATGTAGGAGGGGTGTGTCTGTGTGGTACAGAGAGGTGGGGTGATGTAGGAGGGGTGTGTCTGTGTGGTACAGAGAGGTGGGGTGATGTAGGAGGGGTGTGTCTGTGTGGTACAGAGAGGTGGGGTGATGTAGGAGGGGTGTGTCTGTGTGGTACAGAGAGGTGGGGTGATGTAGGAGGGGTGTGTCCGTGTGGTACAGAGAGGTGGGGTGATGTAGGAGGGGTGTGTCTGGGTGGTACTGAGAGGTGATGTAGGAGGGGTGTGTCTGGGTGGTACAGAGAGGTGATGTAGGAGGGGTGTGTCTGTGTGGTACAGAGAGGTGGGTTGATGTAGGAGGGGTGTGTCTGGGTGGTACAGAGAGGTGGGGTGATGTAGGAGGGGTGTGTCTGGGTGGTACTGAGAGTTGGGGTGATGTAGGAGGGGTGTGTCTGGGTGGTACAGAGAGGTGGGGTGATGTAGGAGGGGTGTGTCTGTGTGGTACAGAGAGGTGGGGTGGTGTAGGAGGGGTGTGTCTGTGTGGTACAGAGAGGTGGGGTGATGTAGGAGGGGTGTGTCTGTGTGGTACTGAGAGGTGGGGTGATGTAGGAGGGGTGTGTTTGGGTGGTACAGAGAGGGGGGTGATGTAGGAGGGGTGTGTCTGGGTGGTACAGAGTGGTGGGGTGATGTAGGAGTGTGTGTCTGTATGGTACAGAGAGGTGGGGTGATGTAGGAGGGTGTGTCTGTATGGTACAGAGAGGTGGGGTGATGTAGGAGGGGTGTGTCTGGGTGGTACAGAGAGGTGGGGTGATGTAGGAGGGGTGTGTCTGTGTGGTACAGAGGGGTGGGGTGATGTAGGAGGGGTGTGTCTGTGTGGTACAGAGAGGTGATGTAGGAGGGGTGTGTCTGTGTGGTACAGAGAGGTGGGGTGATGTAGGAGGGGTGTGTCTGTGTGGTACAGAGAGGTGATGTAGGAGGGGTGTGTCTGTGTGGTACAGAGAGGTGGGGTGATGTAGGAGGGGTGTGTCTGTGTGGTACAGAGAGGTGATGTAGGAGGGGTGTGTCTGTGTGGTACAGAGAGGTGGGGTGATGTAGGAGGGGTGTGTCTGTGTGGTACAGAGAGGTGGGGTGATGTAGGAGGGGTGTGTCTGTGTGGTACAGAGAGGTGATGTAGGAGGGGTGTGTCTGTGTGGTACAGAGAGGTGGGGTGATGTAGGAGGGGTGCGTCTGAGTGGTACAGAGAGGTGATGTAGGAGGGGTGTGTCTGTGTGGTACAGAGAGGTGATGTAGGAGGGGTGTGTCTGGGTGGTACTGAGAGGTGGGGTGATGTAGGAAGGGTGTGTCTGGGTGGTACTGAGAGGTGGGGTGATGTAGGAGGGGTGTGTCTGTGTGGTACAGAGAGGTGACGTGATGTAGGAGGGGTGTGTCTGGGTGGTACAGAGAGGTGGGGTGATGTAGGAGGGGTGTGTCTGTGTGGTACTAATGGGTGGTGTGATGTAGGAGGGGTGTGTCTGTGTGGTACAGAGAGGTGGGGTGATGTAGGAGGGGTGTGTCTGGGTGGTACAGAGAGGTGGGGTGATGTAGGAGGGGTGTGTCTGTGTGGTACAGAGAGGTGGGGTGATGTAGGAGGGGTGTGTCTGTGTGGTACAGAGAGGTGGGGTGATGTAGGAGGGGTGTGTCTGTGTGGTACAGAGAGGTGGGGTGGTGTAGGAGGGGTGTGTCTGTGTGGTACAGAGAGGTGGGGTGATGTAGGAGGGGTGTGTCTGGGTGGTACAGAGAGGTGGGGTGATGTAGGAGGGGTGTGTCTGGGTGGTACAGAGAGGTGGGGTGATGTAGGAAGGGTGTGTCTGTGTGGTACTGAGAGGTGGGGTGATGTAGGAGGGGTGTGTCTGGGTGGTACAGAGAGGTGGGGTGATGTAGGAGGGGTGTGTCTGTGTGGTACAGAGAGGTGGGGTGATGTAGGAGGGGTGTGTCTGGGTGGTACAGAGAGGTGGGGTGATGTAGGAGGGGTGTGTCTGGGTGGTACAGAGAGGTGGGGTGATGTAGGAGGGGTGTGTCTGTGTGGTACAGAGAGGTGGGGTGATGTAGGAGGGGTGTGTCTGTGTGGTACAGAGAGGTGGGGTGATGTAGGAGGGGTGTGTCTGGGTGGTACAGAGAGGTGGGGTGATGTAGGAGGGGTGTGTCTGTGTGGTACAGGGGTGATGTAGGAGGGGTGTGTCTGTGTGGTACAGAGAGGTGGGGTGATGTAGGAGGGGTGTGTCTGGGTGGTACAGAGAGGTGGGGTGATGTAGGAGGGGTGTGTCTGTGTGGTACAGGGGTGATGTAGGAGGGGTGTGTCTGTGTGGTACAGGGGTGATGTAGGAGGGGTGTGTCTGTGTGGTACAGAGAGGTGGGGTGATGTAGGAGGGGTGTGTCTGTGTGGTACAGAGAGGTGGGGTGATGTAGGAGGGGTGTGTCTGGATGGTACAGAGAGGTGGGGTGATGTAGGAGGGGTGTGTCTGTGTGGTACAGAGAGGTGGGGTGATGTAGGAGGGGTGTGTCTGTGTGGTACTGAGAGGTGGATGATGTAGGAGGGGTGTGTCTGTGTGGTACAGAGAGGTGGGGTGATGTAGGAGGGGTGTGTCTGTGTGGTACAGAGAGGTGGGGTGATGTAGGAGGGGTGTGTCTGGGTGGTACAGAGGGGTGGGGTGATGTAGGAGGGGTGTGTCTGTGTGGTACTGAGGGGTGGGGTGATGTAGGAGGGGTGTGTCTGGGTGGTACAGAGAGGTGGGGTGATGTATGGGGTGTGTCTGTGTGGTACAGAGGGGTGGGGTGATGTAGGAGGGGTGTGTCTGTGTGGTACAGAGAGGTGGGGTGATGTAGGAGGGGTGTGTCTGGGTGGTACAGAGAGGTGGGGTGATGTAGGAGGGGTGTGTCTGTGTGGTACAGAGGGGTGGGGTGATGTAGGAGGGGTGTGTCTGGGTGGTACAGAGAGGTGGGGTGATGTAGGAGGGGTGTGTCTGTGTGGTACAGAGAGGTGGGGTGATGTAGGAGGGGTGTGTCTGTGTGGTACAGAGAGGTGGGGTGATGTAGGAGGGGTGTGTCTGGGTGGTACAGAGAGGTGGGGTGGTGTAGGAGGGGTGTGTCTGTGTGGTACATAGGGGTGGGGTGATGTAGGAGGGGTGTGTCTGTGTGGTACAGAGAGGTGGGGTGATGTAGGAGGGTGTGTCTGTGTGGTACAGAGAGGTGGGGTGATGTAGGAGGGGTGTGTGTGTGTGGTACAGAGAGGTGGGGTGATGTAGGAGGGGTGTGTCTGTGTGGTACAGAGAGGTGGGGTGATGTAGGAGGGGTGTGTGTGTGTGGTACAGAGAGGTGGGGTGATGTAGGAGGGGTGTGTGTGTGTGGTACAGAGAGGTGGGGTGATGTAGGAGGGGTGTGTCTGTGTGGTACAGAGAGGTGGGGTGATGTAGGAGGGGTGTGTCTGTGTGGTACAGAGAGGTGGGGTGATGTAGGAGGGGTGTGTGTGTGTGGTACAGAGAGGTGGGGTGATGTAGGAGGGGTGTGTCTGTGTGGTACAGAGAGGTGGGGTGATGTAGGAGGGGTGTGTGGTACATAGGGGTGGGGTGATGTAGGAGGGGTGTGTCTGTGTGGTACAGAGAGGTGGGGTGATGTAGGAGGGGTGTGTCTGTGTGGTACAGAGAGGTGGGGTGATGTAGGAGGGGTGTGTCTGTGTGGTACAGAGAGGTGGGGTGATGTAGGAGGGGTGTGTGGTACATAGGGGTGGGGTGATGTAGGAGGGGTGTGTCTGTGCGGTACAGAGAGGTGGGGTGATGTAGGAGGGGTGTGTGTGTGTGGTACAGAGAGGTGGGGTGATGTAGGAGGGTGTGTCTGTGTGGTACAGAGAAGTGGGGTGATGTAGGAGGGTGTGTCTGTGTGGTACAGAGAGGTGGGGTGATGTAGGAGGGGTGTGTGGTACAGAGAGGTGGGGTGATGTAGGAGGGGTGTGTCTGGGTGGTACAGAGAGGTGGGGTGATGTAGGAGGGGTGTGTGTGTGTGGTACAGAGAGGTGGGGTGATGTAGGAGGGGTGTGTCTGTGTGGTACAGAGAGGTGGGTGATGTAGGAGGGATGTGTCTGGGTGGTACAGAGAGGTGGGGTGATGTAGGAGGGGTGTGTCTGTGTGGTACAGAGAGGTGGGGTGATGTAGGAGGGGTGTGTCTGTGTGGTACAGAGAGGTGGGGTGATGTAGGAGGGGTGTGTCTGTGTGGTACAGAGAGGTGGGGTGATGTAGGAGGGGTGTGTGGTACAGAGAGGTGGGGTGATGTAGGAGGGGTGTGTCTGTGTGGTACAGAGAGGTGGGGTGATGTAGGAGGGGTGTGTCTGGGTGGTACAGAGAGGTGGGGTGATGTAGGAGGGGTGTGTCTGTGTGGTACTGAGAGGTGGGGTGATGTAGGAGGGGTGTGTCTGTGTGGTACAGAGAGGTGGGGTGATGTAGGAGGGGTGTGTCTGGGTGGTACAGAGAGGTGGGGTGATGTAGGAGGGGTGTGTCTGTGTGGTACAGAGAGGTGGGGTGATGTAGGAGGGGTGTGTCTGGGTGGTACAGAGAGGTGGGGTGATGTAGGAGGGGTGTGTCTGTGTGGTACTGAGAGGTGGGGTGATGTAGGAGGGGTGTGTCTGTGTGGTACTGAGAGGTGGGGTGATGTAGGAGGGGTGTGTCTGTGTGGTACAGGGGTGATGTAGGAGGGGTGTGTCTGGGTGGTACAGAGAGGTGGGGTGATGTAGGAGGGGTGTGTCTGTGTGGTACTGAGAGGTGGGGTGATGTAGGAGGGGTGTGTCTGTGTGGTACAGGGGTGATGTAGGAGGGGTGTGTCTGGGTGGTACAGAGAGGTGGGGTGATGTAGGAGGGGTGTGTCTGTGTGGTACAGGGGTGATGTAGGAGGGGTGTGTCTGTGTGGTACAGAGAGGTGGGGTGATGTAGGAGGGGTGTGTCTGTGTGGTACTGAGAGGTAGGGTGATGTAGGAGGGGTGTGTCTGTGTGGTACAGAGGGGTGGGGTGATGTAGGAGGGGTGTGTCTGTGTGGTACAGAGGGGTAGGGTGATGTAGGAGGGGTGTTTCTGGGTGGTACAGAGAGGTGGGGTGATGTAGGAGGGGTGTGTCTGTGTGGTACAGAGAGGTGATGTAGGAGGGGTGTGTGGTACAGAGAGGTGATGTAGGAGGGGTGTGTCTGGGTGGTACAGAGAGGTGGGGTGATGTAGGAGGGGTGTGTCTGGGTGGTACATGGTGGGGTGATGTAGGAGGGGTGTGTCTGGGTGGTACAGAGAGGTGGGGTGATGTAGGAGGGGTGTGTCTGTGTGGTACAGAGAGGTGATGTAGGAGGGGTGTGTCTGGGTGGTACAGAGAGGTGGGGTGATGTAGGAGGGGTGTGTCTGGGTGGTACAGAGAGGTGGGGTGATGTAGGAGGGGTGTGTCTGTGTGGTACAGAGAGGTGATGTAGGAGGGGTGTGTCTGGGTGGTACAGAGAGGTGGGGTGATGTAGGAGGGGTGTGTCTGGGTGGTACAGAGAGGTGGGGTGATGTAGGAGGGGTGTGTCTGTGTGGTACAGAGAGGTGGGGTGATGTAGGAGGGGTGTGTCTGGGTGGTACAGAGAGGTGGGGTGATGTAGGAGGGGTGTGTCTGTGTGGTACAGAGAGGTGGGGTGATGCAGGAGGGGTGTGTCTGTGTGGTACAGAGAGGTGGGGTGATGTAGGAGGGGTGTGTCTGTGTGGTACTGAGAGGTGGGGTGATGTAGGAGGGGTGTGTCTGTGTGGTACTGAGAGGTGGGGTGATGTAGGAGGGGTCAAAACTTCATTTCAGATATCAAAGTGTTTTCCCTCATTGATACATTTTCTCTTGCCATTGTTAACTCTCAGTCTTAATGTCATCTTTGTACTGCACTTACTGCTAAGGCCCATTTAGTAAAGAGCAAGGAGCTCTGGGTTCGATATCATTGCCAAAAAAAACATTCAAAGATCTCTCAGTTGTTGAAAAATAGCTGAGTTGAGGAATTATGCAGGGTAGGGTTAAGAGGTGAATAAATGTTCAGTCTCTGCAGGTTTGGTGTCTTACTACAAGATATCACTGTAGGGGTGAAACCCTTCAAATATGGTCCTCTAACCTTTACCGTACAGTGCTGTCTAGCCTGCTGTGAATGATTGCTTTGGGGAATGTAGCAACCCCATCTGCAATATGCATGAATGGAGCACTGTATGCATTATGCAGACCAATGGGCATACTAAAAGAGTTTTGCTGCCTTTAAAGAGTAACAAGATGGTTAAACCACTGTGGTGTGAGGGGAATGACCATTAAGGCTGAACAATGGGCTGCTGGTGGGTTCCTGTTTCAGTGTAATGCTGATGTATCTCCATAGTAGAAGATGGAGGAGTGGGTGAGAAGTAGGTAGCCTTGGGTAAATGGCCATATCAGCAGCTGGGTGGGCGTAACTCTTCTTAGCAAGATGAATCATAGCCTCTTCATAGGTAATTGGATGTTACTTTTAGGGTGGTTTCACTGATTTTTTTCCCAAAATCTTGCCTGAGGCACTGACTGAGCTTGTACTGGTCATCATGCAACCTGAAAGCTGACATGCTGGTTATTGTCAAAGGCTGCTCAAAGAAGCATTTGCCAAATCTGGTTCAAGGGGTTCATTTGGGGTTAACACATATTTGTAGGGTGAGTGGCGTTTACAGTAAGTGACCAAGATGTGGACATCAAACACGTCCTGTTCCACACTTTGACTGCATCACTTTTCTCTGTAACCTGGCCATTACGGATTGCTACTAATTAGAACCCTCCAATGGCTTCCTGAGCCAGTCTGCAAGCTACTCTGTGAGTTCCTCTCTCGATGACAAACAATCTATAGCATAGGATCGACCACAAGAAGTCTATATTTTGTGTTCTAAAGGTGTGGCCAATGACCAGGGTCAAGAAAGGCTAGCTGCATGAGCAAAATTAATTGACAACATACAATATCATACTAAATAATATATCAGTTTAGTATTGTTTTTACGATGAGTTTCTTTAAAAGATGTTTGCTGGCACATAGATGAAGGTGCTAACTGTTATAATAAATGGGGCCATTACATTCAGACAACTAACAATATCTGTACTTCCTAGAATCATTAGAGAAAATTTTACTTCTCCTGAACGACCCAAAACCTCGCTCCAGTCATAACTTCATTCATGCTGTCAATCTCTGGAAATGTACTTAACCACCTCTCAAGGTCCTTTTCAGTAAATCCCCTATCATCCCTTACCCTCTACCCCTGTCCCTCCTACTCACAATATTCTGTTATTATGCCATTGAGAAAGACATGCTTCTCAGGCAATTGGTTTATAGGGAAAACGGAATCTGCTAGAGTGCTTTTTAAAAGGGTTATCACCCTTGCCAAATGCCTGTATGTGATACCCTGCCTCTCAAGGCAGACAACGTGCCCCACCCCAGACCCTATGGGGCACGCGGGTGGGCTGTCTCAAAGGGAGGATGCTCCTATCAGCCCTGGGGGCAAGAGCACAGGAAGGTGATAAAAGGGAGGGTATGGGTTTCCAGCCAGGGTTCTGCTTGCAATCTACACCCTGTCAAGAGGAATATGCCCTCTTCCCTCCCACTTCTAAAGCTTTGCCTTCCTCGACCCACTCAAACACCTCTACCTTAAGGAGGGCTGAGGCCTTGCGTAGTAGGAAAGCCATTAAAGCAACCAACAACTTCACATAACCCCAACCCATTTTGTGTCAGTAGAAGCGTCTATAGATAAAGGATGACCTGTCAGTACAGTTCAAGATGTATTGATCAGGTTGCTGTGCTTACATTCCCTGCCTTTGAGAGCTTGGCTTTTAAAGATCAATATTGATCAGCAGCAATGGGTGGGTGTTTGAGGTTGTAGGTTGGGGCAGGACAATGTGTAGGGGGGGGGGGGGCTAGTGAAAGGTGGGAAGATGTAGAAGGGCTGGTAATTACCCCCAGCTCCAACCCTACATAGAGAGAATCATTCCTGAGCCTCACACACCTGCATCTGTCCAGGTAACGACTGCCATCATTGATCCATTAGCGAGCTTTAATAGATAGAGTAAGAAAGCTGTGTAAGGCTGTCTATATTTCCTATCATGCTCATCTGGTTATCTTAGGTGCTATTACCACTATGGTATGTGTAAGAACCCTGTAGTGTTTAAACAGACTGGTATCTTATACCACAACAGTACTATAGCTCCAGTCATGAAGTATAGGTAAAAAGTTTTAAAGTTCATTTATATCTTTTAGTTAAATGGCATTTATTTAATGACCAAATGGCACACAAAAAACGTTTTAATACCAATTTAAAGCTAAGACATCATGGAATATAAATTTTTCATTAGAGAAAAAAGTTTTGAAAAATTGTGGATTCTGTTGCCATGGCAACGAGGATTCTAAAATGTTGAAATTTCAAAATTATCTTTCAAATGAGACCATTTAGGGCATTGTATCTAGTCTGGTCTCTGAAACAGACTCATTCAAAGTTGGTAGCGAAATGTTGAATTTTTGCATTTTTGCCATTTGGCTCAAAATGGATTTTTCACCCCATTACTTGTACAGCATGGTCAAACGTACCAAAAACATGGAAATTTACTTACACAAAATATTAAATGCTGATAGTAATGATGAAAACGGTACAGATTGGGGTCCCTCTAAGAAAATATGTGTCTATTGTAATAATAAGAGGTCTATATGTGATAAAAGCCAGCTGTTCTATGTGTAATGTATGACAAAGTCATGCTTTTTGGGGCCGGGCTTCTCAAAATCCCGATCTAAAGTATATTTCTCGATCCAAAATGGCCGACATTTGGAGGATTTATCCTGCATTATCAAGCATAATGGATCTATAACCAACAATTGATGGTTTCTAGTACAGTATGTCTACAAAATATTACTATATTGCAAGACTGACAACAATAGTAACCACAATTATCCCTTGAGAAGTATTGCTGAGTGTTCAATTCTCCCTGATTTGATGGTATTTACGGGTATAAATGCCCAAAAAGGACACTTTCCCACCAATTATTAATGAGAAAAACATAAATCGCTCAACAACTATAGATATTTTACTTTATATTTATGGTATATATGCATGTATCAATTTCCTGGAACAAAAGAAAACCCTTCACAGCCTAATTCATGTGGGCATACTAGAGACGCAAAGTAGGTGTATTCACTGGCCGTATCTTGGTGACTGGAGCTATAGTGCTAATATTCTATTGATCATACAGTGATCTAAGATGATATCATCAAACTTGTTTGCAACCCGCACTGAAGTCCAACAGATAAATATATCAAGCAAAGATTAAGAGCAATGAAATTGTGTCAGCAATGGTTGGGTTCAAAGCAGTGATGAGAAAATCGGAATGTGAACACATCAGCCCTCAGCCAAACAAATCATCACGAAATGAGCTTCAGTGGAATCAATCAAAGAAGTGCTTCCGAAATTGGGTTCAAAAGGTGCATCATTATTTGACACTGGATCAGAAAAAGGGTTTATATTATGGAGTTGTGGGTTTTACAGTAACTGGCCACAATGTGGATATCAAACACGGCCCATTCCACACTTTGGTTACATCGCTTTTACCTATTACGCCACTATTTTTGACTGTCCCCTTTAAATCCAACTCACCAATTAGCCTCCATCAGGTTTGAGACTACCCTCAAATGAAGGACGTACCTCAAAGGAACCCCATACCTCGATTGAGCAACACCCTTCAACTGAGACCTGGAGTTTTACATTTGAAATTACTGTATTTTAATTTCAAGTAAGACAAAATGCTATGGATCATTCTTGTTACCGTGATAAACATCAAGTCAACCCATTGTGTTTTATGTAGCTGTGAGTCAGTTTCTCTAAAATATGTTTATTGGGATGTAACTGAAGGTGACAAGGCCAAGCGAGATAAAACTAGCAGTATTACATTGAAATAACTTTAAATGTTGGGGTTTTTCAGAACCATCCGAGATGCACTTTAACTCTCCCTTGGATGACCCAAATGCCCTTTTTTGGACAAATCGACTCCCTCTTAAGGCCCTTTTCTCCACTGTCTCTCACCCATATACTTGTTACCTAACTATTGAGGAGGACACGCTTCTCAGACAATTCATTTATAGTTAACTTTGGGGAGTTATTTTTATTGCACAAAGTCCCTGTTGGAGATGGAGGGGCTGATGCTAATGGATGAATGTACCCAAAGGCAGGGGTATTCGAGGAAGGGTGTGTGTTCCAAACACAGAGTTCTGCTAGCAACCTGGCCTCCCCCCCAACCTTGTCGAGAGAAATGTGCCCTCTCCCCTCTGACTTCTGTTTGAAGCGAACCCTGCCCTACCTTCAAACATGTGCCTCTCTATGCCTAGTCCTAGTTCAATTTCATAGAGCACTGACTAGTAGGAAAGCCATTAAAACAGCTTACAACTTCACATAACCTCCGCCCCATTATGTGTAGGCAGTAGCCTCCATGAAGGATAAAGGGTCTGTACAGTCCAAGATGATGGGGATGCTTGGAACATGCTGTTGTGTTTTGCTCACACTTCCTGCCCATGAAAGCTTGGCTTTTAAAATTCAATCAGTGACAATCTTTGGGCTTGTGAAAATGTGTAGGTTTGGGCAGGACAAGGGTCTAGGGGGTGTTTAGCACTGGTAAGCAGTAGGAATTACCCCTGCTCCAACTTCCAAACCACTTGCTGCCTTTGATATCCTGGCTTTTAAATATTGATCAGTGACATAGGTTTGGCTAGTGTGAGATTGTATGTTAGGGCAGGACAAAGTGTTGTTGTGGGGAGGAGTGGGAGCAACTCCACCCCTACATGGGGATAATCAGCCCTGAGCCTTCCTCCTCCCTCACCCACCTCCATCCGCCCTGCCATCGACCACCAGCATTGATCCACCAGGGTATAGATGGGATAAGAAAGGTGAGGCGGGGTATGATGGTAATGAGCTTGATATAAGATGACATCAGTAATTCTGTTTACTACACTGTTTATACTCAAGACAAATAGATGTTCCATCGCTCTTTATGATCAGCCGATGCCTTTTGCTTCAGCATCAAAGGATGACTGATTGTGATACAGTGCAATAGTTTTTTTATGCATAATGATCAAAAATCCAAACAATTTGAAAAGCACATTGTGTGCTTCTTACTTTGTATACAGCACTTGCACCTTTAAAACAGCTGACAAGTTCAAATAACCCCAGCCCCATTTTCTATCACCAGTAGCCTCTAGAAAGAATGAAGTGGCTTCTGGCAGTACTTTTTCTCAATGCAAAATGATCAAAAATGGAATAAGAAAGGGCATAGGCCATGACCAAGTACCCTATTCACACAAGTAAAACCAAATAAATAGCAACTCTGCAGAAATAAATTATCAACAAACCCAACTGTGTACAATCCATCTACATACAGTTATATCATACTAGAAGCCTCTAACTGGGCACATGAGCCTCACAGAGTAGCTCCCTGATAAGACTTTTAAACAGACTTTACCAATTGTGGTATAATGTCTCAGAGTGCCGGGAGTAGAGAATGGCCATATTGTCTCCCCTCACTTACATTTGTTGCCCTCTACTGATAGTCCTTATCCTTCATTTCCGTAATCAAGGATGCAATGAGTTGCACAAATAAATAATGCGAAACCTTTTTAACCCATACTCTAACGATGCTTCGGCCCATAATACATGCCAGATAGTCAGACCCATCCTTGTTTGATGACTCGTTCCATCACACATTTGGATTAGCCTGTTTTCTTCAATGCCGCTAATGAAAACAACACTAGAGAAATAATGAATATTATTGACATAAAGCTGGAAAAAGGGCATTTTAAGGCACATTCCCTGATAGCGCTGAGTTATACAATGCATACCAAATGCACGAGCATTCTGTTATCTTGGTTATTCTATGTTGTGTTGTTGAAAAACAACATTGCTGAATTAAAACATTATTCAAAGCAGTCTCTCCCAAAGTGCGCTAGCTAGAGTGAATACAGATAGCAGAATTATCCTGTGTGCACAACTTAACCGTATTCTGTAATGGTTATGGATGCATCTGTGCTCCCCAGAACTCTAATGGTGATGCATAGTGATGCAAATGAACAACCCAAATTTGAATAAAGCCCTTTTGGGCCGCATTATCTTAGTCCTATATTACTTTTATCTAACACCTGTTCTTTTACTATTGAAATTACAGCACAGAAATGATAGACATAAATAAACCAAAGTTAACCCTCTAAGGACTGCATGGTGCATTGATATGCCAAGCCCTTTGTTCTCATGATGCATGAATGCAGTCTTGGTCAGTAACTTGTCCTGCCTGCATCAATGCCTCTGTATAACTCTAAAAGGTTGATACACTCCCAAAGGGTTGAGATGATGCACCAATGCAGGGCCTGCAAGCATGCCATCCTGAGCCTAGACAGCATAGTGTGTAGATGCATAATGCCCTTGGTCATCATGATGCATAGATCCAGCCATGGTGAGCTACTTGCCAGTGCTGCATCCAAGCACCATGCAGACCGTACTAGCTTGAGACACCCAGAATGGTCTGCATGATGCACCAATGCAGCCCTGGAGAGTAACTCACAACTTGTCAGGCTACACTCCTTTAGCAACATGCTGTGCTTAAAGGGCTAGAGGGTTAAATAATGTCATTTCACGGCACAGTCGCTGATAACACTCGGCTTCCTAATGCATACCGGAAGGACGAATTATCACCCCTCCCTGACTTAACCATATTCCCTGCTGACTATGGATAAGTCTGCGTCCTGCCGCGTCTGTAATAAATGACGTCAATTTACCCAACTTAACTTCTCTGTCCCCGACCGAGGAATCCAATTTCCGCTGAGATAAACAGCACAGAGGAGGGTCTGAGAAGCGACCGGTGCATCACAATACGCCGCCCTGGGGAGGCCGCGTCTCAGATTAATGTCTTATATAGGGGCGCAATGGGAGCGGGACGGGACTAGCAGCAGCCGGCAAAGACAATTAAAAGTTGGTATTGGTGCTCTGTGTTAGAGTCCTTTTGCAAGTTGGGCCTTCTGAAGCAGGACCCTGACAATAGATGCAGTCTGAATGACAGTCTCAAGGACTAGATCTAGCTAGAAAAGGTCTATCTGTGTGGGTTTAGGAGACCATGATACCCTATCTTTTTCAGTGTGATAGAACTAGTGTAAAACTGGAATGGTTTCTAGCACTTCCAATATGCACAGTACTTTGCACTTGTAGCCACAGTTTTAGCTGACACTGCCAGGACCAGCAGTCAGCAGTTTCATTGTACAGACCATTCTGTAGTGAGAAATGTTACCATCTGAGCCGATTACCTCTCTGTCTGGATACAGCCATCTTTGGCCACCAAGCCAGCTGAGGTTAAATCACCCAACTGGGTTTGCGTCTCGACAAAACATGTGTTTGGAGAGTAACCCTATTAGTACAGATCTGGACCACTCAGAGAGGGATTCCTCCATCAAACTGGCTCAGAATGGTCAGTGGTAACAACTGGGACAAGATGGCCGCTTCCAGATGACAACCCGCTAGTGCCATATAGCTGAAGGGGATCCAGGAAAAGGAGATGAGCCTTCTGGGAAAGTACAGCCCCCTGACAGGAAGTATGTGCAGGGAGAGTGAAGGTTCTGATAATGTAAGTGACAACACCCTGAGAAAAAAGACAGCCATTATTGGATTTGATGGCGGCCATTGATTTACTGGATGGGTTCTTGTATACTTATATGTAGCATTTAATTAAGTTTAAACAATCATTCCCTTTTTCTTCCCGGCCTTTTTTTCTGATGACTGCTCGAGTTCATCTGATTTCTCCCAGATCCCATTTCTCTGCATACCTTTTTTCTGCATTTCTTATTATATTTACCTCTTCCCTGTCTTATCATCATTAGGTTGGCAGACACTCAATGACAGACAGGAGATTGGACTATGGATCGTCTCAGCAAACAGTAGAGTCGATAGAGACAGAGATCAAATTTATATTGTAAAAAATATTCAAGGCACCATCGGTTCTTCACATCCCTATACCTCCCATTTCTGTGCATACCTTCTTCTTGCTCATTTCCCTCTTTCCTTTCTTATCGAAGCATTATCATATTGATGGAAGCCCAATGAGGACTCGGGATTGGACCATAGATCTTCTGAGTAAATGATATGAGGACTAATAAAAAACACAACAGTCAACTATGGTGAACAGACACATAGATTTCAAAGTTAGAATGACTTAATCCTATACTTCCAATCACTGCCTAAAGGCATCAATCTGGAGTGTATCAAACCATGGGGTAGGCATGATGCTTGAATGCAGCAGTGGCAAGTTACTTTTATTGGGCTTCAGATAAGAATCATGACGCTAAAAGGCTTAATGCTTCAATGCGTTATCCTGCCCTTAAAAATCAAGCTACCTCAGAGACGCTGCCCAGGAGTCGCTTTATTGAATTCCCACACACAGCACTTGCATCTGACAAAGATATTGACTAAAGAAACAGCCAGCCTCACAGGCCGCTCCCCCTTCTGCTACCAAGTGGGGCTGGATCTCTCCATAGATGGCATAGGGTGACTGTAAGGGTGAGGGTAAGGAGGGAGGGTGAGATTGGGGCGAAATTCTGTATTGATTCGGAGAGACATAGGCCAACTGCTATCCTGAAAAACTTAATGATCTGCACAAGGGAGTGGTCATTTTTTAACAACAGGGGGGGTTGGTCGGTGGATTTCTGCACAAGCGGGTCGCAGAGGACCCCTCTGACCTTTAGTAACGCTCTGGCTATAATTTTGTTGGTTCCCCCCCTCAAAAGGGGTCCAAATATTTTGGTCCGCTCCCTTCAAGGGGTCAAATTATCTTTGGTTTCCCCCCTCCCAAATTGACCAACCCGCTCATGTTGTTAAAATATGACCACTCCCTAAGAGGAAGGTAAGTCTCATACAAGCATAGAGAGCAGGGCACCATAAAATTCATAAGCGCTAGGCTGAATATGGTACGTTCAAAATATGAGAGACACAGTATACTTGCTGCAGGGCCTGGGACCTGCAGGGTGAAGGTCATACTACTTGTGGCGCCCTCTTCAGGTGGCTGTTAACACTAGACCTCTGACACTTCCTGTCTAGACTCCTCAATGTCCGCCTCAAGGAATTCAACACTGCCAGTCTATACTAAACTCTCATCCACCCACTTCCCACATTGAACCACACCCACTGCTTCAGTGGTTCTCATCCCAGGCAGTTACCCACATTGAATGCTATCCTCTTCATGCCTCCATAGCATTGGTTGCCATCTTAATAACCCTTTATGGTTAGAAACACACTTTAATGCATGAATGCCACTCTGGGCTTTTTACACTCACAACAGCTTAGCATTTCATCACCGCATGGTGTATGAAGATGATGAATGAACAGGAAGCTTTTCGACATCATGCAGCTGTTATCCTTTTAAGGAGGGCATGATGCATTAATGCATCATGCCCTTGGTCACCATAGTGCATGAATGCAGCCCTGGTGATAACTCGCCAGCACTGCATTCAAGCATCATGCTTGCCCTATGAAGTTGAGACATTCCCATAGTCTCAGCATGATTCACCAATGCAGCACCGGCGAATTACTTGCCAGGTCTGCATTGGTGCGTCATGATGACAAATGTCATCTTTTAGCGACATCCATCCTCAAGTTATTATAGGGTTAACCCCACAGGGTGCTTCCTGCCTGCTGGGGATTGACCAGGCCTGGCCTGGAGGTGAAGGTGAGAGGTATGGTGGCTGAAGACTGCAGGCTGCTGGTAAAGGAGGGAGTACTCTAGTGCATGGCAATTCTATCTGGACAAGAGGCTCCAGTGTGAAATATTGAATAGAAAGGCAGGGATATGAAGGGTGAACTTATTGATCATAGACAGTGCTAGTAAATTCCAGACACAAAAACATCTGAATGCAACGAACTCATGGTAATCAAAAAGTAAAAGAAATTGGCTTACTTATACTGTGTGAAAATACTTTGAGGCAAATTTAATCTGGACAGATAGTTGAACAAAGTTGCTTCAAGCTGTGTAAATAAGGGCTGTGAAGAAAACCTAATGTTTGCTTCAATTAAAAGGCTTTATGTAGGAGGTCCATGCCTTTGTCCTCAATAACCCAGAGTGTATTAACAGGCAAAGTTAGTGAAATACATATTTGACAGTATAGTTCCTGATGCTAGCTCACAAATATCACAATGAAATCGCTTAATGGCGCTTAAATGGCTAAGCATACCTACCTATATTTTGTCACTTTGTATATGTGTATATATATATATGATTATCCCTTATTCAGTATTAAGGAAATAAAGGAATTTACTTTACTTCTATTGTTTGAAATGTTTGCTATTGTCACCAGTCTATGTCTGGCCAGTATGAGGACTCTAATTAAACAAAATGGCTGACTCAATTTTCTGACATGATTTCCCGATGTGAGTTCATTAGCCTGCAATTACATTGGGAGGAGGTTTCCTGCTATTGAATCTAACATGAATACAAGAACATCATTTGGTCGTCTAGATTTGCAGAGGGCTGCATTGGGGACTGGCACCAGCTTATTAGAGGCTAATTTTCAATCAGTTCCCAATTTTCCCTCGATTCCCCAATGACAGACCAGCATGGCAAGTTGATATTGCAAAGGGTGCGGAGGTGTTGTTGTCAAATTGTTGGCTTTGGAATTTGTGTCAACAAGCATGCTTTCTCCTCCCAGTGGGAAAAGGAATTAGTTAATTATTGAACTTATTTCTGGTTCCAGTTGGTCAATCAAATAAGCTTCATCCTTCCCTTAACCCTTCAAAATAAGGAAATGTCTCACTTCCTTATAGCACATTCAGGTCCAACCCAACCAGTGTGCGCTGTTTATCTGGTTAAGTCAATTAAACACCATATATCTTACTAAACTAGGCTAATTGTACATATGCCACTTAGCCCCAAATTTTGTATTATTTTCCTAACACCAGATGTCACTAGTGAGTCATGATTGAGCTCTAACCTGTGGTTTCACTACCTGTATGTATTATCAGCTATTTTATCTGATGACAGAAATAAGGTCCTATAATGGACAAATATCATGGGACACATGTTTGATGATTAATGGTTATATTATGATAAATTTGCAGATTTCTAGGTCTAGCCATATGGAAGGGAAACAGGGAAATTGGAGCTATTGTGTGTTGAGAAAAGAAGTAAAATTGCCATGGAAACCAGCATTTTCCTCTATGTGTCTGTAGGGTTACAGTGTGATAGGCACCCTTGTGTGATAGCCATGGGATTCCGCTTTCATTCGATACCATGTTATGTCTGTTTTGTCGGCGTGCTATGAAATCACATTTCTAACCCCCTTTTCTCACATGGGACCTCAGTCTAGTAGGATGAGTAGAGGCGGAAGCTTATAAGAGACTAACAGATAATAACCTCTGGGTATGGTTGATACACACCCTTTTACTTCTATGCCAACACTTCCCCTTCTTCTCCATCCTAAGATCCACCCTGCCGCTTTGTCTTGCCCCACCCACAACCTCACACAAGCCCAAACACTGTGAGTGATCGATCTTTAAAAGCCAAGTCCTCAAAGACAGCAAGTTCAGTGTTAGTACAACAACTATATTCAGACCCTTCTCCCACTGCCAACGTGAACTCTACGGACTCTTCCTCCTTTATAGAGACTACTATTAGCACCAAAGTATGATGGGGGTTATATGAAGTTGTTGGATGCTCTAATGGCTTTCTACTACTAGAGGTTGTATTAAGAGGGGAGGGAACGTTGTTCTTGACCCTAGAATAGAGGTCAGATTGCTGCCAGTACCCTGGCTTTGAACCCAAACGTGCACCATCCCCTTTCCTGTCCCCTTGCCCTTAGTACCAGTTGGGCCATCCTGCCTTTAAAGCCGGTAACCTGGTTGCCCTTTTGGATTTTGGGTGGGGCATGCTTTTTGCCTGACGGGGCAGAGTATCACAGGGGGGCTTTGGCCAATGATGATAACCCCTTTTAAAAGCACTTCAACAGATTCATTCTGTTCTCTTTCCCAGCTATAAACCGATTGCATGCCTTCTCCACTTCCAGGATAATAACCCGCGATGTGGGGAATGTAAGGGAGAGGAGGCAGAGGTGAAAGGGCATGTGGGTGGTAGATAGTACAGGGTGAGGGGGAGGGGAAAGGGCCTCAGGACAGAGTTGATGGGTGCAAAAGGGCATAATTAGAGACTGATAGTGTGGATGGGGTTGTGGCTTGGTCATAGGGGCTCTGGTTCATTCAAGTACTTTGTTGACTCTATAAAGTCATTTTGATGTTACAATGCTAGTACTATTTACAGTACATGTATTGACAACCACCTGTCCACTGTGATTATCTACCTATTGGCTGATTTTAAGAAATCGGCTTTAAGATTCCATTTGAACATGTTTATCATAATAACGAGACATTGAATTTTGTCAAGTCGTTTTTTTTATCTAGCAAGCTCTAGTGTTTCTTTCCAACATCTTGAAAATCTACTTAAGGTTGAGCAATTCAAGTGAGAGTTCATTTTGCAGTTAATTTCTATTCAGACCAGCTCAAGTAACTTTGTAAATCTGAGTTAAAAGAGGCAGTCAGTTATGGGTAGCAGATAAATTGGATGTGGTCAGAGTGTGGAGCAAGGTGCGTTCGATGTCATGGTCACTTACTACCAAACCCAGTCCACCTACAAATAGTATCAATTCCAGCCAAATCCAGCCTACTTCTGAGTTGAGGTCGACTAAATCCATGCCCCTTGAACCCAAGTTGGGAAGACTTCTTTGAATGATTATGTGAAAGCTCATTTAGTGCTGATTGTTTGGACTGCAGGCTGGTGTGTTCATTTTTAGATTTTTAGATTTGCTGGTGACCAGCATAAACCTAGCCAACCCACCTAAGCTGAACCCCTTAAAGGTGCAAATCTCGGAACCCCTCCAGCGGCAGTCAGAGTGGGGTCCGGACAGGTACTCAGCCCTATTTATAGGAGCGCTGGGGCTTTAAAGTATGAAGGGAGGGGCACCATCCAAATTTATAGGTACCATGCCCAATACTTTCAAATACTTTGAGACACAGTATACCTGCTGCCGGGCTTGGGACCTGCAGGGTCAAGGTCATACCACTTGTGGCGCCCCCTTGAGGTAGCTGGTAACACTAGACCTCTGACACTTCCTGTCTAGACTCCTCACTGTCTGCCTCAAGGTACTCACAACTGCAGTTCTGTACCTCCCTCCCACTTCCCACATTGAACCAGACCTACACTCAAAAAGTAAACTTGTCTCCAGACTCTTCAAAGTGACGGTCATAAAATAAACAAGTCAAAAGCTCGTCTAAGTGACAGGGAAGTGACAGGGAAGTGAGTCTTTTAGCTCGAGATAGAAGACAAACTTGGCATGTGCCAGCCCAAAACCCGAAATTTGCCAGCTCCAGATTCTGTTTGTGGGATGGTAACCTGAAAGGTTAGACAACTTTTGACTCGTTTATTTTATGATAGTCACTTAGACGAGTCTTGAGACAAGTTTACTTTTTCAGTGCACCACTTCAGCATTTCTCACCCCAGGCACTCGGCCTGCTCCCAGTGCTCTGCCCTCCATACAGCCTGCCTGGTAGCCTCTATAGGCCTCTACCGGGATCGGACTTGTTCCCGCAGCCACTCTGTGTATACTGAAACCAGCAATCTCGTGAGACCTTGGCTCTGCTCTCGTATCGTAGCCTGTTCCCCGGAAGCTATGGTGTGTGAGTGTGTGGTCACTGCCTAAGTCTCACGATAGATTGCGAGCTCAGAACTAACATGGCTGCCCATACGGAGAAATCCGAGACGTCGCTATAGGGCGGGCTGCCACTTTAACCCTTTTAGGTCAGCAAGGTGCTTTAATGTCCTGTGTCCTTATGTGTTCATCATGCATGAATGCATCTCTAGAGATTCATGGGGTTCATACCCTCTGTGACCAAGGCATCAATAGTGGGTAACTCAGGCGATGCGTTTTTTCATCATGGCAACCAATTACCATGAAGCATTGTGTATCACACACCCTCATAGGGTTTACCACACAGACTGCGTCATTCCCGCTGGAGATTGATCAAATCTGGTGCAGGGCTGAGGGTGAGAGGTATGTCTATTGAGAATTGTTGGGGTCTGTATAGTGTGCGGCAATTTCATCCGGGCAAGAGGCAAAATGTGGAATATTGATCAGAAAGACAGGGATATGGAAGGTGGAACTATTGATTCAAAGGTTAGGACAGTGCAAGTGGCTTGAACATCTGATATAAAGACAAGGGGTACTGCATGAACCTTTCAATTTTAACAACTTTAAGGGAAAAAAAAGTAAGCAAAAGCCTTTTTATGCAGCTTGAAATACTGTATCCCCAAGCTTCAGTGCAACTTCGTCCATAGACTTTAACCCTCCCTCTTCTCTGCACTTAAGAATACAGTACCTGAACTGAGATCCAATTTTAGTGGTAAATATCATTTGAAGCCCTCTTTTACCCTGAGAAAGTAGGACATGCGCTAATTTGAGCACCTGGCCAAAATGGCCGGATTTGGTAAGCATGTTTATTTACGTAAATGTATTATATATCTTAATGCATCATCGCATTGGTTGGCAGGATGCATAAATGCAGCCCTGGCAAGTAACTCGTCAGAGCTGCATTCAAGCATCCTGCTGACCCTCTGGGGCTGAGACACTCCAATAGGGTCAGCATGATGCACCAATGTAGCACTAGTGAGTTACTCAATGGGGCTGCATTGGTGTAGCATGATGACAAATGTCATCATTTAGCAACATCTGTCCTTAAAAGGTTACATTACACTGCCAAAATTAATTTACAGCTGATATTTCGAATTCCAAGTCACTATTATATGTTTGGCCAATATCAAAACTTTTAATCAAGGAGTCTCGCAGATAAAATTGCAGACGTGATTTCTCAACTAAGTTAATTAGCCTGTAATTACTTCTGGAGGAGGGTTTCATGGTATTGAATCTAATGAGAAGAAGAGAACATCATTTGGTCATCTAGATCTCCAGAGCACCCTATTTGGGGACTGTCGCTTGCATATTAGAGGCTAATTTTCAATCAGATTCCAATTTTGACTTGAGTCCCCAATGAGAGACTAGCATGCCAAGTTCATATTACAATGGCTCAAGTGGGGTTGTTGTCAAATTGCTAGCTTTGGTATTTGTATCAAAGGTGTCCCTTCACAGTGGGCCAAGAAAATTAGTTCATTATTGAACTGATTTCTGGTTGCATCTGGTCATTCAGTTGTATTGTCTTGTAAATGATTTTATTTAGACTGAAAGATTGGTAGGTCAGAGACCTGTAATTCACCTTATTCCAGTCAAGGGAATGTCATCAGCTCTTGCATAAAATATACTTTGCTTTACACATACAATAAAAGACAATGAAAAATAGATAAAGGAAGCAAAGGCTTAGAACCATGACTTAGTATAATAGAGCAGATAATATAAGATGTTATTGCCACATGTTTGATATATTTATTGGGTTGGGCTGATGGTTAAATGATGGCCAGTCATTGAACAGTAGTCGATGGTGGGTTTCTGGTTCATGTAAAAGAACATACACAAAGCTATAGGGAGAAGCTGGCCCAGGCTACCTTACCTACCCCTAGAATCAGTATTGCCTGTAGAAAATCAAAGAATAGCTCAGTGCATGTCGGTCCTCATCTACAAGGTTGTCTACTGTCAACATGGCTGTGGGAGGGAGCAGGACCCATGTCCATGACTGTCTACACGGCATATCGAGGACTAATCAGTGGATGACAGAGGACGGGTCTGCTGAGCCAACCCAGCACGGCATGTCAGTGGTGGCTGTCTTGTGGGGAATGCATATCAAGTCTAGGAGCATGCCCGAAAGATGAAAGCAAAAAGCTAGGGGCATGTGATATTTTTATTTTTCTATATTTATTCATATACATTGTACTATACCTGATTATTCAGACATCCTACTAACATGGGCCCTGTAGATAACAACATCCTTGCCTAGACATGTTCATAATCCTTTATTTTTTAATTTCAATTTTTGTTTAAAAGATACCTTTCTCACAGAGGTCTAAATTTGAATTCATAAATATGTACACTTGGAGTGATGCCTTCACTTTTTACATGATTAATTCTGAATACTCCCATTAGCCCTTTCAGGGGCCCTCATCAGGGCCACTTTCATGTATTATGTCGACACAATGCATTTTGAGCCATGATGTACGAATGCATGTCTAGCAAGTTACTAGCCAGGGCTGCGTCGAGACAAAAAAGGTCATAGCGGATTAATGTAACATGCTGCATTAAAGGGTTGAATAGAATGAGACAACAGGCAGACATAGCATGGGATAAAACTCCCCCCCCCCAATAAAAACCACACATCCAAATATATCTAACATAGGCCTATGTGCCCTGACTGATATTTGTGTGGGACTAGGGTCAAGTCTATGTCTGACCACTAGTCTGTACCTCAGTGACCCCTAATCCAATATGATTAGGGGACACACAAACTCCGCTCCGTGCTTCTGATGAGACTAATGTCGAAACCGATGCTAAGGGTAAAACAGGACCCATGTCAAAGACATGACCCAATAAGCCTCCCATTTTGTAATGAGAGACACAGTGTGACCACAATATATTTTTTGTAAATATACCTTAGGATGGTAGCAAGTCCAGGCAAGCCTGACTAGTGCTGCCCTCCCCCTGTAACAGGGCACACTATTACCCTTAGTACACACCCCCCCACACCCACTCTAGTAGGGTGGGGGTGTATCCAGCCCAGCCTGGTCTAGAGAGGGTGGGAGCCTCCCTGTATATAAGGGACCCTCCTCACCTTGGTACAGTATCGGTCAAGCCACAGTGGACTCCAGTGCCTCGTCAACTGCCAGCTACGGGCAGACATAGCATGGCAGCTGCTGGAGAAATTATGAACCTCCTTTGAATGAGGAATACTCCTCTGTGGAAATGATGCTTCTATTACTCAAACATATATCCTCTAGTCTGTAAAGGTCATATTCAATTACAGCGTCTAGACATGTCAAGTCTCACATTTACTAATGTACAGATCTTTGATGTATCGTGGCATTCCCCAACTACTAATGTAATGTATAGAGAGCGTCTAATGGGAGGAACCATGAACACACGCACTGCACAACTATGTCTATGTCTGGAAATGACTTCAAAATACTGGTCTGAAAGTGTGTGATCTTAGAACTAGTTATAATGTATAAAACTGTGGTAGGAAACTAGCCAGACTCTCATAGACGATATGAGTAGTATAGTATGTATCGGAACGGGACTATAGTTAAGTACTGTTTATTACTCAATCGACATGCAGCCAATCAGAGGCCTCCATTTGGTCACGTGACCGGAAGTGACCTACTTAGGGGATTAGTGGTGACGTCACGTGACCTAGTTAGCCAATCAGAGGCCTCCATTTGGTCACGTGACCGGAAGTGACCTACTTAGGGGATTAGCGGTGCATTCTGGGTAACCCTGCAGCCAATCAGAGGCCTCCATTGGGTGACCGGAAGTGACCTACTTAGGGGATGGTGCATTCTGGGTAACCTACTGACCTACTTAGGGGACCGGAAGTGACGTCATATGACCTAATTTAGGATCACGTGATCGGAAGTGACCTGATGAGTCACGTGACCGGAAGTGACGTCACACGACTTAATGGCCAATCGGAAGCGACCTGATTGATCACGTGACCGGAAGAAGAAGAAGTTTTTTTTTTGTTTAGGATCCCGTGACTGGAAGCGACGTCGTCACATGAGTGACGCTTTAAGAGACTGCGCGACTTACTAGTAAAAGAAGCCGTATGATAATAAAAACACAACAATATTTTCTTTTAATTTTTTTTTATTTTTTTTTTTCAATCTTGATAAACACTCTATTTTTGAAAAGATGCACACGCTTTATTTTTTTTTTTTTTTTTTCATATCTCTAAAGGACTCGTTGTCACACCGTCAGAATGCACGCGACGCTTATAATACAAGTAGCGCACGCCGTCTTTCTCTATGGTGTAGGTGACCATTTTGTTTCGCACCACTTTGAAATTTCTATTTACAGCAATGAGAGTTTTTCGTTGGCGAAGAACATCCAAGAAGGCGTCTGGTTCCTGGGGGTTTTGTTTCTTCTGTACGCCTTTTGCACTCCATTTTTTGGATTTTCTTTCACCGGTGTCGCTGACTCGATCGTAGCAAATGTAAGTCTTAGGGTTGAGACTTAGGATCCCGTCACCTTCCCACTCCGCTTTCATGAGCCCCGAAGTTCTCAGATCGTGAAGGTACCGTCTCTCACAACATCCGCCGGGCGGCGCACACCATTCTCGCACTCTTTCCGTTTTTGTCTTCACGAAAAGCTCTAAGTGCTCGTCGCACACCGCTGTCGGAAGCCACTTTCGTTTCTCTCTGAAGTACGTCTCTCTCAGGCGAGGTTTCACTAGGTCATCCAACGTGGCACCGCTGAGAGCCATGTAAAGACTGTCGGTGTCCATTTGACAAAGGGCATAATCGCGCCGATCGACGAATCTATCCAAGAAGTCGTATGTGAACTCTAACATTTTCAACTTCGCGTACTGGTATACCATGAACCCTATCTGAATAGGGAGGTTGTTCTTGACCGTTTTCGGTTGTAGTTCGACTTCAAACAGATCGGAAGTCAACTCGGACGCCTTTTTGAAGCGCCACGAATTGGCCAATAGTTCGAACTTCCGACTGTCAGTGTATCTCACCGCCGTGTGTTTTTCTTTGTTGCAGATTGTTTTACCGTACGTAGCGTTTCCCATTAACTTGTAACAGTCTGACAGAATTTTCTCGTTCTCGTTCACGTCGCCACGTCTTCGCGCCGCCGTCACTTCGTCCGCGAAACCGGCAAAGGAGCGTTTAGGTAGGTATTCTACCACCAGCTGCACTTTGGTGACTATCAAACCGTGCTCTAAATACCACTTGAGAAGCGGCGTTCCCAAGAGAATATTTTTTCCGTGGTAACTCCCTATCAGACATCTCTGAGGCGTGCTCAACAGCTTTTCTTCCTGCGCAAAGTCTGACATGTGAGGGCCTATGTCCGATTTTGAAACGGTCGCGTTCTTGAAAACGGGGGTCATTTCTTCGAAGTACTCTCGTAGGTGAGGCGGCGTAGTGATGTCCACTTGAACTAAACCGAACATTTTCTCCTCTTTCACAGCGGAAAGGATGTCGCTCTCGCTCATCGCATTTCGAGACACTTTCAAAGCGTCAACCTTCCAGCGTTGTTGGGAGGCCTTGACCCGCTCATCTCGACGCTTCATCTCTCGCCATTCGCACTCCCACACGACGACCAGCTTGTAACCTAACGCTTTCAAGTAAGCGCTTACTCTGGTCGTTCTGTCGCGTCTCTCCTCTCTCAGTGAAGCGCACTGATATCGGTGCGACGGTATGCACTCGTGAGCGTGGAACCAACACCCGTGAAACTGGAAAACCGTATTAGAGGCCGCGTGAAATCCGTCCACGCGAATTCTCCGACAGCCTACCGCCATCTCGCCGCCGTTCAGAGCGTGGCGCAGTTTCACGTCGCGGTCGTGCTCTACGAAGCGTAACCACTCCAAAGCGCTGTGAGAGTTTCTTTGCCTGATTTCGGGCTTGAACTCGGTCTCGGGCCGTCTCACCGCGTAATAGCCCGTGCAGTGCGCTTCGCTCATGCAGCGCAAGTACAGAGAGTTAGCGTCTAGTCCTAGGATGTGTTGGCACGGTCTCGCTTCTTCGCCGTACTTGTGCTCCCTTATCCGCGTGGTGCCCTTCTCGTGAAATCTATGGAAGATGATGGAAGGACCGCCGACTAGATTCTCTTTGATCAGAGCGTGGAGGACGGCGTCGAACTGGGGAAACGTTGTGAACGCGTCTTCTAGGTTTTGGAAGAGGAAGCGTAAAGTCAAACCGGCGAGAGAAACTCCGTCTTTCAACATGTCGATGCCGCGATCTTGGAAAAATTTAGCGTGATTTTTCAGAGCTTCTATGAAAGGTTTCACGTCTTTGTTGTTGTAGTGGATCAAGTAGTCTTCCATAGTTTGCATCTTCTCGTCGGACCAAACTTTCTGACATGCGGCGTAGTCGGATTCGGACATTTTGACGCCCGTCAGCTCGCTGTCGAAAGCCGATCTCGGCGGCAGCGTTCTGTTTGCCAGTTTCCTGGTAGACGTCATCCATTCGTAAGGAAAGTGACCTTTCTCTTCGTTCCTGGTGAAAGCTCGCAAATAGGTCGCGTAGTTGTAACCGGGTGCCAAATAGTTGACTACGTCCAAGAAAACCGTGTGCTGTGTGTAAACCGCCAAGTATTGATTGCTTCTCTTTATGACGCTGAATTCTTGGTTTCTTCGGTCTCCGGAGGCGAAGAACGAGTGAAGGCGTATTTTGATCAGGTTCAAGTCGTAACGCCCCGAGTTGAAGCCCACCACTGGAGCTTGACGGATGTATCTCAGAAGACGCTTCTTCAGTTGAACTAACGGGTGTCTGGTCTGAGCCGCAGCGAAGCCGCCTGGAGAAGGGGTGGTGAACGTCGCCTCCTCCAGCAGGAGAGCTTCACCTATCGCCGCATCTAACTTCGCTAACGTCGGTCGGTAAAGTTCTAGCACAGCTTCCCCGATCGCTTTGGCGTTCTCGTTTATGTGATTTAAAACTCGGTCCAACAAGGGGTCGGAATCTGCGTCGGACGCTCTGACGAAGCAGACGGGCCCCTCCCACCCCGGAAAGTCGGATGCGACGCTAGCCGACAAAGGGACGTGATCCCACAGCAGGGACACGTGCTCCGTCGACGGTTCTTTGCACGGTCTGAAGAAAGCCTCGAAATCGAAGGCGATCTTGTAAGGGTAGATTCCGGAATGTCCGTCGGGGGGAAAAATGGAGAAGTCTGCTAGCGCTTCGAAAATCGTTCTCGAATTTTGGTAGATGCCACCTACGTAGCGCAACTTGACTTGTCGGCAAGAGGAAAGCTGGTTCCTGTGTCTCTTCAGCAAGAACTCGGTGGTGAACGCCGCCTTACACTTGCAACATTCGTATATGCCCGCGTACGCGTTGAAGTCCGTGACGAGAGAGACGTGCAAACCGCCTTTCGCCGTCAGGTGTAGGTTGACTTTACCTCGGGCGGCCACAGTTCTGGAAGGCGGTCTGATCAGAGTAACGCGTCTTCTCAACTTCCGCCCCGGCACTTGACGCGACGCGGTGTAAACCGCTATTTGTACGTCAAACAAGTTCTCTAACGCGGGTAAGTCGCGGATGTTCAGACCCGGAAAGGATTCAGGTGTGGCAGCGGGACAGAACTGACGTAACAAATCTGAAGCGCGCTTGCTGGTGTTGTATAAGTGAAAGGAAATGCAGCGGAAGATGCAGAGGTTGTCCTTGTTGGGAAAATCTAACACGCCGCTTCTCTTTCCAACTCGACCGGCCTGAGTGATCCTACCGCCTATGGGGAATTCCCCCGGTCCCATGTAAACGCAGATGTTCAAATTGGTAGGAAAAAGAACGTGCCACTTGGTGTCAGCGTCGCAAAGTTTCCGTACCTCCTCGCAAGCGACGGTGTTTTGCATCTTTGAGAGGAGCTCTTCCAAAGTTTCTGAATTAGTTACAGTAGGGAGCGGTTGTATGAGAGTTGCGTTGTTCTGGGAGGCGTGGAAGTAGCGCAGTTTGCTCTTGTCTTCTCTGTGTTGTAACAGTAAGCCTACCGAGAAACCCACTTTGTATCTGAATCTTTGTGTCAAGTGAATGCGACGCATAGTATCTACAGCGTCACTCAACTCGCCGGTTGGTAGCCTGAAGTTTGTTACACTCACGCGAGTCCCGTGCATCCTGACGCCCGTTTGTATCGCAGGCCAATTCGCCGTGAACGTTTCCTCCCCGTTCGGTACAGCACATATGCGCGGAGGGACGGTCACCCCGTCCAGAGATTCGCGTCGACAAGCGCTCTTTCGGCAATCCCCTTCGCCGCATAGAGGGCAAAACTTAGCTACTACTCTACAATTTTCTACGTGTCTCTCGTGGTTGTACGCTCTTTTAAACATTTTGAAACACTTTTCGCATACGTACTGTGTCATGTTTTTTTTCACTCGGTTACCAACTACTTAGCCGTCTAACTATCTATCTATCTATCTAGCCATCTATCAATCTGTCGTCTATGTAACTATCTTTCTGTCTGCTGTCTGTGTATCCGTCTGTCTGTCTGTCTGTCTGTCTGTCTCATACAGCGTACGTCAAACGCTGTGTGTGTGTGTGTGCGCGCGTGAGCGTTGAGCGTCTCTCATTCCGAATCTATGCCGAGATATTTCAGAATGATCTGTTTTGTCATCCAACTCTTTGAGCGCTCTGGCGGACAGCGTCACCCCCTGCTGTGTGGGTTTTTTGTCAGGACCTTCGTACTTGCGCACGTGGACGAGGTTCTTACCGCTGTAGTAGCTCACAGCTGCGTACACTTCGCCCGCCTCATCCAGCACTGCGAACCAGGGGGTGTGATTAGGTTTTCCTTGCGCGGCCGCTGTGTCGCGTATGCGCACCACTGCGCGGATATCGGCGATGCGTGCTATGAGCTCGCGCAGCGCGTCGGCCGTGAAGTGCACTCGCTTGCTTCTGGTCAGAGACGCCTCTTTCACCTGGCCGTCTTTTGTGTAGCGCGGCCTCCTAGACAGTCTAGCCACGTCCTCCCAGATCTCCAGCGTCAAAGCTCCGTCTAAGCAGAACTCTAACCCGAGTGTTTTCTCTGCTTCTTCTCGTCCATCTCCTTCTTTTTCTTGTATTTTTCTCTTCTTAGTGGGCCTTGTTGTTCTGGAACTCACCTTAGAACGTTTCACACCCGCAGGATGAGTAACACCATCAGCGTGAGCTGAATCAGCAGCAGAACCGATAGCAGGAGCAGCGTCAGCGCTGGTGGTATCGGAGGTCTCGTTGTTGGAACAGCGCAGCCACACGCCGTCCGTGCTGTGTGTAGCGGTAGAAGATGAAGCGCCGCCGCCGCCCTCGTAAGGTGGCGGTGAGGGCAGTCGCCACGGACCGGACGGGGGGGCGCTAGCAGTGGAGGAAGTGAGGTCGAAAGGTCGAAGAGGGAAGCCGAAAAACGTACCGCTCACCCCTTGCCCTTCGGGTTCTTCGTACGCCTCGTCGTCAGCGTCGTTCTCTGTCTCACCCTGTTGCTGCTCCTCCTCCTCCTCTTCTTCTCGGTTCAGGGGCTGAGTGTCCGAATAGCTGTAACTCTCAGCGCGAGCGGCGTCGAGGGCGTCCGTCGATGTAGTGGTGGAGGAGAGGGGCTGTGCAACGTGCGGCAGGTCATCAAAGTCATCAACAGTAGTGGGGAGGTAAAAACCCGGTTGCCAGTACTGCGCTGTGCCAGGAGCGTTGTCGTCAGTAGTAGTAGCAGTAGCAGCAAGTGCAGCAGAAGCAGCCGCAGCAGGCGCAGCCGCAGCAGACGCAACAGTAGCAGGCGCAGCAGCAGCCTCAGCAGGCGCAGCCGTAGCAAGCGCAGCAGTAGCAGGCGCAGCAGCAGCAGCAGCAGCAGCAGCAGCGGCAGGCGGGACGGCGGTAGCAGCGGCAGCGCGCTTAGCAGCAACGTGTACCGTCGCGAGTGTAACAACGTCGCTAGCACGACGACTGCTACCAGTAGTACTACTAGTACTACTACCACTACTACTACTACTGCTACTACTAGTGCTACTGCTACTACTACTACTACTACTACTGCCGCGAGCGCTCGCTACAGCAGGAGGGTGATAAGACCAACCGGCTGCGGCGGTAGTCTCATGTTCAGTAGCAAGAGCAGGCACTGACGCTAAACGAACGCTGTTCCGCGTAGTCTTCTTGTTCTTGAACGCCGCTAGCTGTTGTCTTTTGCTCATGGTGGTGACTGTAGAGAGCAGCAAAAAAAGAATGAGTGAGTGAATGGAGGTTTCCAAGCCCCTTATATACGCCTTCTCGCTTCTAGAGCTAAGCTACTTACCGACCCTGTTCAGCTGCCGCCGGCTGGCCGGCGGCCATTCACAAAGAGAAACAAAAAGACATAAGGCATGACGTTTTCAGCTGGATCCCTTTCCCCCCCCCTCTTTTGAGAGATCGACTGTGATGATGAGCTAAGCCGCTTACCACCCTGTTCAGCAATTCAACGCGCATTAGCTGTATAAAGGGTTAAGCGGTTGCTGCCTGCCGTCGACTGACCGGCGGCGGCCATTCACAAAGACATAAGGTATGACGTTTTCAGCTGGATCCCTTTTTGAGGGATCCACTGTGGTGAGCTAAGCCGCTTACCACCCTGTTCAGCCATTCAGCGCGCGTTAGCTGTATAAAGGATTAACGGTAACGGTGATGAGCTTACAGTGTGTATACAAAAAAAAACTACAGGAGGCGTGTGGCGTGAAGCAGGACCCCCCTAAGACGAACGTGTCTGTCTGTGAGTAGAGGCGTGTGCATGTGGTGAGCGACTTAAGTGTAAGACAAAAATCGCCACCTCCTGCCGTGGTGAGTAGACCGGGCCGGCCAGGCGGGCGGGCGGCCGGCTAGTTCAATAGGGAGGGGTGACAGCTGCCTAAGGCTGTGCATGAAAAAAAATCCGATTTTCACCTGACCTCTGACGTTTGTTACAATGAATGTCAGAGGGAGGGAGACGTCCTCGGGTAGGGGGTAGGAGGTATTAAGGCTATGAGTGAGGAAAAAACACCGTTTTCAGCTGGTCTCCACGGATAGCGATGCCACACCCCCTCGTCATCTAAGCTCTTAAGGAGCGGAGCGGCTGAAAAAGCGTCATGCGGACAGGGTGCTAGACAGCTGGAGCGCTGTTGGAAATGGGATTAAACTCCCTCTGTATAAAAAGCTCTCATTTCTGTTGGAAAAAAAACATATCACCTCTGACCCCAGTAACGGCTACTACCACCACCACCGCCACCACCACCACCGCCGCCACCGCCGCCGCCGCCGCCGCCGCCGCTGCCGCCGCCGCCAAGACGAGACGAGATGGCTCAAGCTATTCCACTTTCAAGCTCGCCTTCACCGCCCGGTGCGCCTGAAAAAAAGTTAATGCGGCTTGACGACGTGAGACGCGGCGCGAGGCAGCAGACCGATGATGGGGAGACCCGACAGGTAGGACAGCGGCGGTTAGCCTATAGCGACGCCTTGCTTCGTCAACTAGGTAAAGAGTTGAGCGGCTGTTGGAGAGAGTTGGGCAGTAGCTTAAAAGTCAGCGCCGCCCGTATGGATGCTCTAGTAGAGCGCAGTGTCAAGACACCGGAGGAGCTGTGTACGGCGATGTTCCGAGTGTGGTGGGGTGAAACCCCGCATCGTCATAGATGGGGCGAGCTCGGTCGCGTCTTCACCCGCATAAGACGCATGGAACTGTTGGCTCAGTGGATGGCCCTTCTCCACAGACAGGGGTTGGATTTCGAAAACCCCGACTCGCGCGCGATGCATAAGCACTTGGGCACCCTCGGCAGACGTCTGGGTAGCAGGTGGAAAGAGGTGGGGGACCATTTAAAATTGTCGCCTGAGAGGTTAGATAAGATCGCTGAAGAATGCGAATACGGAGGAAGTCCCGCTGAGTGGGCCTTCCGAGTGTTGAAAATGTGGCAAGATGAAGCTGACGGCGCCGGCGGTACGCCTTTTGAACTCCTTCGAGTGTTGACTGAGGACATGGGAAAGTTTGGCCTCGGCATCGCGATATTACTTGACTTTATCAAGCAAGAAACAACGAGAACGACGGACATGTGAATTGTTGTGTTTTATTTTCATACGTCTTCTTTATTAGTAAGTAAAAAAAAAATATCATAACAATTAAGACGCGCGATCTCTTAAAGTGTCACTTCCTCCAGTCGCAGCTGATCGCCTCATCGCAGCACGTGATAAACAAAAAAAAAACGAAGAGACACGCTTCTTCCTCTCGAGAGGAAGAAGCGTGTCTCTCGATTGAAATCTTTTTCTTTTCTTTTTTTCTTAAAAGAGACAAACGCCCCTTAGAGTGCTCCCCCACCCCCCTAGAGTGCCCCCCTCCCCCCTCCCCCCCTCCCCCCCACCACCCGCCCCATGCATCCTAAAAGCGCCCCCCTCCCCATGCATCTTAAAGAAGCCCCCCTCCCCCCCTCCCCTCCCCTCCCCCCCTTATACACTCTAAAGAACGCTTCTACCTAGTTCAATAAGTCACTTCCAGTCGCTCGTAAAACAATAAAAAATGAAAAAAAATGAAAAAAAAACTTATATCGTAGTGTTTTTTATTAGTTTACCGAAAAAAAATAAGAGACTCGCCTCCTCCTCCAAAAAAAAAAGATATCACATTTTAAAGCCCGTGACCCCTTAAAGACGCTCATCTCTTCATTAAGTCGCGTGACGTCACTTCTTCTTCTTCTTCTTCTTCTTCTTCTTCTTCTTCCGGTCACGTGATCAATCAGGTCACTTCCGGTCACGTGATCCTCAATGAGGTCACTTCCGGTTGGCCATTAGGTCATGTGACGTCACTTCCGGTCCCCTAAGTAGGTCAGTAGGTTACCCAGAATGCACCATCCCCTAAGTAGGTCACTTCCGGTCACCCAATGGAGGCCTCTGATTGGCTTCAGGGTTACCCAGAATGCACCGCTAATCCCCTAAGTAGGTCACTTCCGGTCACGTGACCAAATGGAGGCCTCTGATTGGCTAACTAGGTCACGTGACGTCACCACTAATCCCCTAAGTAGGTCACTTCCGGTCACGTGACCAAATGGAGGCCTCTGATTGGCTGCATGTCGATTGAGTAATAAACAGTACTTAACTATAGTCCCGTTCCGATACATACTATACTACTGATATGGAGGTGATGGTGGTACTCCCTGGGTAAACTTCACCTCAGATAGTGCCCTCTATAGGCAGCTGTTAACACTCGACTTTTAACATAACCAGTCTCAGCACCAAAGCATTTCCCACAGCTAGCTTATACCTAACACCTCTCACCCATTCCCCCTCCCCATGGTTCATCCATTTCAACATCCCTTTAAGGATTGAATGTCCCTTAAAGGTGATATTTGTTGTCATGATGCACCAATACCGCCCGGAGATTACCTCGCCAATACTGCATTGGTACATCATGCTGACCTTTCAGGAGTTCTGTAAGGGTGGAATGATACTTAAGTTCATGTTCAATTGTGCTCATGATGCACGGATTAAACACCGGCAAGTGGCTTGCCAGCTTACCGTAAAACCTCGCGTATAGGCCGCGGCTTGTACGCGAATCAGATCGCTGGTGCGGCTTATAGGATAGCCACAGAGTCAGGATGCGGCTTATACGTGAGTTTTTGCTACTATAGTACAGTATAAAAGTCGCCATAATCAGCTCACTGGTGCGGCTTATATGATCGGCCCAAAGTCGGGGTGCGGCTTATACGCGAGATAGGCCTATACGCGAGGTTTTACGGTACTCACCTTTGCATTGGGGAACAATTTAGGAGTGCATCATGCTAAAATGGCTGCATGCATCACAGTAACTTTGTCATCAGCTCATAGACCAGCTATCCACACCACCCACCACCCCTCTCACACCTTCACATACCGGGGCTTCCCCAGGGGCTGCTCTGCCACCTTTGCCCATTCGGCATCTGTGTGCCGCAGGGAATTGATCCCCTCAGAGGTGTAGGTGAGGGGTGGGGCTACAGAGCATTGGGGGAGGTGTTGATAACAGAGGAGCTGGGTAGTATGGTGCTACAGGCCTGTAGGTACTAGTGGCTTTGGTCTGACTTATCGATCACACAGTCAGAGGTATGTGTGAGCATTGACTAGCCCTGTAAGGGACCAATAGTCACAGATATGGCATTGAGGTAGGCGTTGATTAGAAGGCAGCCAAGATGGTAAACATGGATGGTGAGAATATAAACCTCCAAAACTAAGCTGTCAACTGCTATATTATCTTATATAATTTTTCATAGATAAAGCCAATTAGAGAGGTTAGACAGAAAGCATAATAATCTCCTTAATGTATCATATTGCAATATGTGAGGCCTAACATAGATATGAGGAAAAGAATAATTAACCAACACCCTTTTGTAATCTCTCCAATAGCATCTCTGGTAGAGCGCCAACCACAGTTGAAGCCTGGTTGGATGTATAGTAGGCAAGGTTGAGGGTTAATATGGCCAATAGGGGCTTTATTTAAATGTAGCTTGTTCATTTGCATCACTATGCATCACCATTAGAGTTCTTGGGAGCAGAGATGCATACATAAACATCACGGAATATGGTTAAGTTGTTTACACAGGATAATTCTACTATCTGTATTCACTCTAGCCAGCGCAATTTGGGGGAGTGCTGGTTTGAATAATGCTTTAAGTTAAGATGTTTTTCAACAACATTACATAGAATAATAAAATAATCATTCTTATGCAAAAGATAAACAGAAAGGGTCGTTCAGGATGCGTGTGCATTTGGTATGCATTGTACAACTCAGTGCTATCAGAGAGCGTACCTTAAAATGCCCTTTTTCCAGCTTTAGGTCATTAATATTCATCATTCCTCTAGTGCTGTTTTCATTAGCAGTGTTACAAAGAGTCGTAAAACAGACTTATCCAAATGTGGGATAGGACAAGTCATCAAACAAGGCTTTCTGGCATGCATTATGGGCGGAGGCATCATTAGATGGTATAGATTTAAAAAGGTTTTGCATTATTTATTTGTCCACCTCATTGCATCCTTGATTACTGAAATAAAGGATAAGAATTATCATTAGAGGGCAACAAATATAAATGAGGGGAGACAATATGGCCATACTCTATGCTCTATGAGACGTTACGTCACAATTAGGTAATTTCTACCTTAAAGTCTAATCACAGGCTACTGTGACCAATTAGAGGGGTCCTGGCATGACATTGCTCTATGTAGATAGATTGTACAGGGCCAGGTTTGTTGATATATTTTGGCGGACTTGCTATCTATTTGTTTTTCCTTGCATGCATAGGGTACTGGGTCATGGCCTACCTAGTCATGGCCTAATTTAACAATCAGTAAAAATATGTACAGAGTGAATATTTATACAGTATTGAATCCGCGCAAAAACTGTACTTTTTAGCAAATCCATGAAAATTTGTAGCAGCAAAAATATCTTCATTTACAGTATGCCCAAATTCATCCTTCACTGTTAAAGCAAAAGGCAATGGAATATGTTTATCCCTTGAGTATAAACAGTGCTGTAAACAGAATTACTGATGTCATTTTGTATCAAGCTTATTACGATCATTATAGGCCTCGCCTTTCTTATCCTATATAAAGCTGTTTAGTGGATCAATGATGGCAGTCAATGGCAGGGTGGATGCAGGTTTGTGCGGTTCAGGAATGATTATCTCCAGGTAGGGTTGGAGCTGGGGGTAATTACCAGCCCTTCTACATCTTCCCACCTCTCACTACCCCCTGACACATTGTCCTGCCCCAACTTACAACCTCACAGAACCGCCCACATTGCCACTGATCAACATTGATCTTTAAACGGCAAGCTCTAAAAGGCAGGAAATGTAAGTACAGCAGCCTGGTCCATACATCCCCTCATACTGAACTGTACTGACACTCCATCCTTTATAGAGGCTACTACTGACACAAAATGGGGCAGGGGTTATGTGAAGTTGTTGCTAGCATAATGGCTTTCCTACAATGAAAGGCCTCAGTCCTCTCTAAGATGGCTTGCCTTGGACCAAGGTATATTCCTGTTTGAGTGGCTGGAAGCAGGGAAAGCTTTTGATGTGGGAGGGAAGAGGGCATATTCCTCTTGACAAGGTGTAGAGGCCAGATTGCAAGCAGAACCCTGGCTGGAAACCCACACTGTCCCTCTTATCACCTTCCTGTGCTCGTGCCCCCAGGGCCAGTAGGGGCATCCTCCCTTTGAGACAGCCCAACCGCGTGCCCCATAGGGTCTGGGGTGGGGCACGCTGTCTGCCTTGAGAGGCAGGGTATCACATGCAGGCATTGGGCAAGGGTGATAACCCTTTTAAAAAGCATTCTAGCAGATTCCTTTTCCCCTATAAACCAATTGCCTGAGAAGCATGTCTTTCTCAATAGCATAATAACAGAAGGTTGTGAGTAGGAGGGACAGGGGTGGAGGGTATGGAGGTGAGAAGGGATGTTCTGAAAAGGACCTCACAGGGCAGTTTTGTCGAAAAGGGCATTTCCAGAGAGTGACAGAATGGATTGGGTAGTGGCTAATGCCTTGGACTTTGGGTCATATGGGAGAAGTAAAGGGTTTCTGTAATGATTCTGTAAAGCACAAATATTGTTAGTTGTATGAATGTAATGGCCCCATTTCTTATAGCAGTTACCACCTTCAGTAACATATATCTGTAAAAGGAACTGACTCATTGTGAATAATGGGTTGACTGTGAGTGAGCAACTGATCATTTAGACTTCAAGGTCATTGCCCATCATAGTAAAAGCACTATTACATTGATATGTTTTGGCATTATATAGTATGTTATCAATCAATTGTGTTCATGCAGCCGGCCTTTCTTGACCCTAATTCTTGGCAACACAATTATAGACTTTCTGTGGTTGATCCAATGGTATAGAGGGTCTGTAATTGGGATGGGTCATTTCCTTGCCAAGCAGCTCACAGAGTAGCTCATAGACTGGCTCAGGAAGCCCATTGGTGGGTTATAGTTAATGTGGGTAATAAGTAAGTCAAAGTGGGGAACAGGGTGTGTTCGATGTCCACATCTTGGTCACTTACTGTAAAACCCATTCACCCGACAAATATTTGTTAATCCCACCCAAATGAACCCTATTTCTGATTTGGGGTCAGCTAATTCCACACCCCTTGAACCCAATTTGGCAAATGCTTCTGTGAGTAGCCTTTGGCTTTTTGGAGCATGTCAGCTTTCAGATTGCATGATGACCAGTACAAGCTCAATCACTACCTCAGGCAAAATTGGGAAACTTTGCGAAAAAAGATTAGTGAAATCACCTTAACAGCAACATCCAATTACCCATGTAGAGGCTTGGATTCATCTTGCTAAGTAGAGGTACGCCCACCTAGCTGCTGATACAGCCACTTACCCCAGGCTACCTACTTCTCACCCACTCCTCCATCTCCTACAATGGAGATACATCAGCATTACCTTGATAGAGGCACACAGCACAAGCCCATTGTTCAGCCTTAATGGTCATTCCACTCACACCACAGTGGGTCAACCATCTGGTTACTCCATAAATAGAGCAAAGCTCTTTTAGTATTCCCATTGGTCTGCATAATGTGTGCAGTGCTGCATTCATGCATTACGCAGATGGGGTTGCTACATTCCCCAAGGCAACCATGCAAGGCAGGCTAGACAGCACTGTGAGATGGAGGTTAGAGGACCATACTTGAAAGGTTTCAGCCCTACAGTGAGATCCTGTAAGAAGAAACCTAACCTGCACAGGCGTTTATTCAACTCTTAACCCTGCCTCGCATAATTCCTCGCCTCAGCTATTTTTCAACAACTGAGAGGTCTTTGAATGTTTTTAGAAATCTCCAACCCATCGCTCCTTTCTCTTTACTACATATGCCCTCGGCAATAAGTGTGTACTACCCCTAGGGGCAATGCAAAGATAGCATTAGGTACCTCATCAGTTGACACTAGACCTAACAATGGTAAAAGAATTATCAATGGTGGAAAACATTATAAGATCTGAAATGATGTTTTGAGTGCTTTATGGGCTCTCCCTATTTATGTTTGCACTATGTCAACAGGTAGCCATTCTTTGCAGTATTAATGAGAAGAGCATTAAGTAGTCATGGTTTGTACAACAAGTGATGGTATGTATATCTGCTATGAAACAAGAAAGTACTGGGTAAAAGAAAATGACATCCTATATCAAGTTAATAAGGAAGATAAACAGGCTCACACACTTTTCTTATCCTATCTAAACCTCTCTGGTGGATCAATGCTGGTGGTCTCTGCCTGGCCGGATGGAGGAAGGTGAGGTAGGGGGAGGCTCAGGGCTGATTATCCCGTGTCTAGGAGGGGAACAGGGTAGGCACACCCCTCCTACATCACCCCACCTCTCAGTACCACACAGACACTTTGTCCTGCCCCCATATACAACCTCACACACACCCAACCATTGTCACTGATCGATCTTTTAAAGCTAAACTCTCAAAGGCAGCAACAGCCATGCTCCAACCCTCTTCTCACTGCCATCTTGAACTCTACAGGCACTTCATCCTTTATAGAGGCTACTACTGACACAAAATGGGGCGCAGGTTATGTGATGTTGGTTGCTTTTAAGGCTTTCTACAGCTAGAGAGGCTTTAGTCCTTCATGAAAGGGGCCTAGGGAGGAGAGAGGAGAGATGCTATTTTTAAGAAATGGTGGGTGGGAGGGGAGAGAGCATGTTCTTCTTGACAGGGTTGAGGTAGAGGCCAGGGTTAGAGGCCAGATTGCTGACAGACTTCAGAATTGGACCCCTTATACTCACCCTCACCCTGTTGAGGGCATCCTGCCTTTAGACTTCCCTACCCTCACCCACCCCCATGCATCAGGGGTCAGGCACCCTGCCAAGGATACGGTGCAGAAAGCTTTAGGGGATGATGATAACCCCTTTTAAAAACCACTCCTGAAAGATCCCCTTTGTTCTCTATAAACCAATTGCCTGTTACCCGTGTGCTCTTCACTTTCAGGATAATAACAGACGAGTGTAAGTGAGAGGGACAGGGTGCAGAGGGTACCTCATAGGAGTGAGTAAGGGTGAAGGGGCAGAGGGGTGAAAGGAGGGGATTGACAAAAGGCCTTAGAAGGGAGGGGATGAGTGCAAAAGGCCATAACCAGAAAGAGATAGCATGAGTGGGACTAGGGTATTGGCCTGCAGATTCAACTCCGGAGTTTTACCAAGCCCCAAATGTTTGTATGCAATGTATTTTGAATATCTACACAAGCATTTTGTGTAAAACTAAAATAAGATAATGACTGGAGATGAAACAAAAACAGGCACATACTAAGCAAGCACGAAAGAAAGAAAGTGAGTGGGAAGATGCTGTTTTGATGATAACATATGATTATCATTTTGGTGCACAAAATAAATTTGTTAGGCTGGCCTTAGTTGTGTTCACCACCTTGATAAGTTACTATGGAGTGCAGAATCATTCCCCAGGTTGATCACACTGTAGCACAGAGAGCCTGAGATTGAAAATCCATTTTACGGGTCATTTCCTCCCCAAATGGCTCAGAGAGTAGCTCACGGAGCAGTTCATGAGCAGCACAGGAAGCCAATTGGAGCGTTAGAGTTAATGGGGGCAGTCAGTAATGGCTGGGTAACAGATAAAAAGGATGTAGCCAAAGTGTGGAACAGGGCGCGTTCGCTGTCCACAACTTGGTCACTTGCCATAAAACCCAGTCACTCTAGCGATAGGTCCATTTCCATCCAAAGGAACCCTGTTTCTGATATTGGGCCAGCTAATTCCACCCTCCAATTTGGGAGACCCTTTTTGATTGGCTCTGCTGAAGCTTGTTTTGTAATGATTTGGGTTGGATGGGACAGCGGATGGCTAGTCTATTTGCCTTTAGATTGATGTAATGACTACTCCCCACCTATGTGCACTGACTACCTACTGTGCGTTACTATTGGCTTTGCTGAAGCTCATTTTGAGAACATTGGCTTGATTTGGGGCAGAGAAAAAGGGAGTGTGTCAGCTGATTATTGTAAGATGACTGGTTCAAGCCCAGACACTGTCAGCTTTGCCTACATGTTCGTTCTTCCAGGACTTTGCCTTATAAGTACTACACTCAAAAAGTAAACTTTTCTCCAGACTCTTCAAAGTGAAGATCATAAGATAAACGAGTCAAAAACTTGTCTAAGTGACAAGGAAGTGGGTCTTTTAGCTGGAGATAAAAGACCCACTTGGCATTTGCCAGCCCAAAACCCGACATTTGCCAGCTCCAGTTTATTTTATGATAGTCATTTAGACGAGTCTGGAGACAAGTTTACTTTTTCAGTGCACGTATTGTATGTCACAAGGAGGTTTGTTTTGTGGCTGGTTTGGGCACTAGAAATATCCCCTAAAAGACTTGTTTGGTCCTAATTGGAAATGAATCTTTATTCAACTTAGCTAATCAAAGAACTCCCTTTACTTTTTGTCTGGTATTTTTGTCCATTATTGCAAATACACACAGGCAAATACCAGCATCATCCAATGTCGCTATTAGCACTCTCAGACAAGAGTCATGTGCTGCCGGACTATAATAGATGTGTCAAGGGCCATTCTAGTGAGGGTCAGGCTATGCTGGACCTTCAATAACATGCCAAACTCTGGCATGAGGATCCAGCATAGCCAGACTCTCAAGCATCTGTGGGTGACTAGAAGCTCTAGATGAAGGTCAGCATAGCCTGACCCTCACTAGAATGGCTCTTGACCGATCTATTATAGTCCAGCAGTGCTTGACCCTTGTATGAGAGTACTAATGGTGACTTTGGCTGACGCTCATATTTGCCTGATAATAGTCAAACCCATTTATGACAGATCACTGCGTCATGCGTTGTGAGAGGCTCAGGCTAAAACCAACCAAGAGGCAATTACCCCTGGTTAGGGTTGGATTCATCTCACTAAGTAGAATTACCCCCACCTACATGCTAACACACCAACTTACTCAGCCCTCTCAACCAACCCTCCAACCCAACACACCACACAGTCACTCTTCCACTAAGGAGATATTTCACCATTACTGTGAATAAGGAACTTGCCATTAGCCTCTTGACCAACCTGAACATCTAAAGAAAGGATAGTGAGTTAATGCACCATAGCAGTTTGTAGTTAAGATGCATGAATGCAACTCTGGTGAATAACTGACAGTGCTACATTCAAAAACATAATGTGTATTAGTGCCAAATATGATATTGAAAGAATGAGAGAGGACATAAGTAAATTGTTTTATAACCAACACTTTTATGCAATGTGCAATTACCACGCCACTTGCCTATTATCTCACCCAGTTCTCACATAAACTTATCAATGCCGGATGAGAACTTTGCATGATGTCCTGGTGTCAAAGTGCTGTCACCTCAAAACACATCTTTTGCAGTCATTAAACAACAATGGTGAGAATGTTCTCAGGAAAAGGACATGACAGCACCCTGCAGATGAGAACTCATTTTCTTGTATATCAACTTAGAAAGAGATACAACAATAGCTGCTGATGATCAAGGCCATCCATGGCTAGAAGTGTTTGGGGCTAAAGAAATCTGAGAGTGAAAGGCAAATGAGAGCAATGGATAAAGTTATTCTAAATGACACTGTAGCAATATGTGCTGAATCATGGAGTCACTTACCCTACCTTTGGCTGCCTACTGCATTACCCACTGGTAAAAGGTGAACATGTATGTACACACTTTGTGGGACGTCATTAGCAGGGTAATATATATACACACTTGATGTCGACCATGGAACTAAGGATCACACCAACCATCATTTGAGAACTCTTGATGATAGCTCTTTTGTTGACATGATTCAAATAAATTGTGCAATCTCAGCCCAAAGGATGATATTTAACATATGAAGTTTAGACTCTTGATAATACTTGGCAAGTTGAACAACAACAACATCAATGTCATTTTATGATAAGTGATGGTAAGTATATCTGCTATGAAACAAGAAAAAACTGGAAAAAGAAAATGACATCCAATATCAAGGTAATAAGCAAGATAAACAGACTCACACACCTTTCTTATCCTATCTAAACGTCTCTGGTGGATCAATGCTGGTGGTCTCTGCCTGGCCGGATGGAGGAGGGTGGGGTAGGGGGAAGCTGAGGGCTGATTATCCCCGTGTCTAGGAGGGGCACAGGGTAGACACACCCCTGCTACATCACCCCACCTCTCAGTACCACACAAGCACTTTGTCATGCCCCAACCTACAACCTCACACACCCAACCATTGTCACTGATCGATCTTTTAAAGCTAAGCTCTCAAAGGCAGCAACAGCCATGCCCCAACCCTCTTCTCACTGCCATCTTGAACTCTACAGGCACTTCATCCTTTATAGAGGCTACTACTGACAAAAAATGGGGCGGGAGTTATGTGATGTAGGCTGCTTTAATGGCTTTCTACAACTAAAGAGGCTTTAGTCCTTCATGAAAGGGGCCTAGGGAGGAGAGAGGAGAGATTCTCCTTTTAAGAAATAGTGGGTGGGAGGGGAGAGAGCGTGTTCTTCTGGACAGGGTTGGGATAGAGGCCAGGGTTAGAGGCCAGATTACTGACAGATTTCAGCATTGGACCCCTGATACTCACCCTCACCCTGTTGAGGGCATCCTGCCTTCAGACTTCCCTACCCTCACCCACCCCCATGCATCAGGGGTCAGGCACCCTGCTAAGGATACAGTGCAGGGAGCTTTAGGGGATGAGGATAACCCCTTTTAAAAACCACTCCTGAAAGATTATTTTTTTCTCTATAAACCAATTGCATGTTACCAATGTGTTCTTCACTTTCAGGGTAATAACAGATGAGTGTAAGTGAGAGGGACAGGGCGCAGAGGGTACTAAATAGGGGTGAGTAAGGGTGAAGGGGCAGAGGGGTGAAAGGAGGGGATTGACAAAAGGCCTTAGAAGAAAGTGGATGAGTGCAAAAGGCCATAACCAGAAAGAGATAGCATGGATGGAGGAGGATATTGGCCTGTAGATTTAGCTTTTGAGTTTTACCGAGCCCCAATTTTTGGTGTGAAATGTATCATTACCACACAAGCCTTTTTGGTACAAGTGAATAAAACAGGAACTGGAGATGAAACAGAGACAGGCATACTTTCACATATCAATAATTTAGTGCATGAAAGAAAAAAAAACAAGAAAGATAGAAAGAAAGAAACAAAGTGATTAGTTATAAAAGAGTGAGAAAATAGGGTTATGATGACATTATATATATTTAGGTTTACAAAATATGTTTATAAGGCTAGCCTTTGTTGTGTTCACCACCTTGATAACTTGCTGTGGAGTGCAGAATCATTCCCCAGGTTGATCACACTATGGCACAGAGAGTCTGAGATTGAAAATCCATTTTACGGGTCATTTCCTCCCCAAATGGCTCACAGAGTAGCTCACGGAGCAGTTCATGAGCAGCACAGGAAGCCAATTGGAGCGTTAGAGTTAATGGGGGCAGTCAGTAATGGTAGGGTAACAGATAAAAGGGATGTAGCCAAAGTGTGGAACAGGGCGCGTTCGCTGTCCACATCTTGGTCACTTGCTGTAAAACCCAGTCACCCTAGCGATAGGTCCAATTCCATCCAAATGAACCCTATTTCTGATATTGGGCCAACTAATTCCATCCTCCAATTTGGGAGACACTTTTTGATTGGCTCCGCTGAAGCTTGTTTTGTGATGATTTGGGTTGGATGGGACAGAGGATGGCTAGTCTATTTGCCTTTAGATTGATATAATGACTACTTTCCACCTATGTGCACTGACTACCTACTGTGCGTTACTATTGGCTTTGCTAAAGCTCATTTTGGGAACATTGGCTTGATTTGGGGCACAGAAAAAGGGAGTGTGTCAGCTGATTATTGTGAGATGACTGGTTCAAGCCCAGACACAGAGAGCTTTGCCTACATGTTCGTTCTTCCAGGACTTTGCCTTATAAGTTCTACACTCAAAAAGTAAACTTTTCTCCAGACTCTTCAAAGTGAAGATCATAAAATAAACGAGTCAGAGTCAAAAAAACTTGTCTAAGTGACAAGGAAGTGGGTCTTTTAGCTGGAGATAGAAGACCCACTTGGCATTCGCCAGCCCAAAACCCGACATTTGCCAGCTCCAGATTCTATTTGGGGGATGGTAACCTGATATGTTGGACAAGTTTTGACTCGTTTATTTTATGATGGTCATTTAGACGAGTCTGGAGACAAGTTTACTTTTTCAGTGCACGTATGGTAAGTTACAAGGAGGTTTGTTTTGTGGTTAGTATGGACACTAGAAATGTCCACTAAAAGACTTATTTGGTTCTAATTGGAATGGAATCTATATTCAACTTAGCTAATCAAAGAACTTCCTTTACTTTTTGTCTCGTATTTTTGTCCATTATTGCAAATAGTCAAACCCATTCATGACAGATCTCTGCATCATGTGTTGTGAGTGGCTTCAGACTAAAAGCCACCAACAGGTAATTACCCCTGGTTAGGGTTGGATTCATCTCACTAAGTAGAATTACCCCCACCTAGATGCTAATTCACCCACTTAGTCTCCAGCCACCCTCCACCCATACACAAAAGACACTAACTCTTATACAATCAAGATATTTCACCATTACTGTAAATAAGGAACTTGCCATCAACCTCTAGACCAACCTGAACATCTAATGGCAGGATAGTGCATTAACCCTTTAAGGGCAGCATAGTGGCTCAATGCATCATGCCCTTGGTGCATTCAAGCATTATACCGGGGTTGAGATACTTCAAAGGGTCATCATGATGCACTAATGCAGCACCAGCAAGTTACTCACCAGGGCTGCATCATGACGAAAAATGATTATATTTAAGTGACATGCATCCTTAAAGGGTTAATGCACTATACCCATTTGTAGTTCAGATGCATGAATGCAGCGTTGCTGGATAACCTGACAGTGCTACATTCATGTATAATGTGAATTTTTGTTAAATAGGGATAGTGAGAGAATAAGAGAGGACATAAGCAAATTTTTGTATAACCAAGGCCTTTATGTGATGTATAATTAATCCACCACTAGCCTTTTTATCTCACCTAGTTCTCACATAAATCTAATCTACACACAGAAAAGAAGTAGAATCACTGTGACTCCCGACTTGATCACTGAGGTAACTCTCCCCAGGACTCTAACGTAACTCCTTAACATTAGCAGGACTCTAAAAAAACTCTATAATGACTCTATAATGACTCTGTTCTGAGACTCCCTAATGATTGGGAGTCACTTTAGAGTTGTGGGGAGAGTTACCTCAGTGATCAGGTTGAACTCCCATTTGAGAGTTACAGTGATTCTACTTCTTCTCTCTGTGTAAGCCAGATGAGACCTTTGCATGATGTACTTGTGTCAGGATAATGTCACCTCAAAACACACCTATTGGAGTCAAATACAATGGTGAGAGTGGTCTCAGGAAACATGCACGACTGCCATCGGCTATTCCATAATGTTATTTATGTGCTTAGAACAAGATACAACACTATCTGCTGTGAAATGATCAAGGCCATTCACATCTAGTATCATATAGGGCTCAAGGAATCTGAGAGCGAAAGGCAAATGAGAGCAATGAATGCAATTATCCTGAATGACTGTGTTGCATGATGTGCTGTATTAGGGTATGCCGCTTACCCCGTCCTTGACTCCTTATTGCATTACTGCAGTATACACACCATTAGCACACCTAGGGTGATGCCATTAGCTGTAGGGAGGGGGAGAGGTAACGTTAATATGGACCATGGGACTGAGCATCATGCAATCTAACACAGAGGGTGTGTTTGCTGTCCCCAGCAATGCCTTTATTTTGTTAAAGGCGGAGATCTCGGTACCCCTCTAGCGACAGTCGGAGTGGAGTCGGGACAGGTACTTAGCCCTATATATAGGGGCACTGGGGCTTTAAGGACTACATAATGCCTCAAGGTTCCATGATTGGTTGTTGGCATAATGTGCTGACAAAGGTTGGGATGATGCATCAATGCAATACCACAGGGGAATTTAATTTTATGACTTTTAGTTTGTTTTACTAAATATCCATATACTAATTATCCCAATACTAAACCTCTGTATGTCTTGTACTTGCAGACCCGTTCTACAGAAGGAGTGTTATTCTACGGCTACAGTCAGTCCCAGTACAACCACCTTGCCCTGTCCCTACACAACTCTTCTCTACACGTGTCGGTCGTCTTCATAGATCAGGACAACTACGACGAACTGTGGGTGGCTCTTGGCGCTCACCTCAATGATAACAGGTGAGTTATGAGTCATATGGTCCAAATTGACATTACATCTTTTAATTCACCAGGTGAGTAATTTCCCTTGTTATAATGGTTCTGAATAGTTGAAACATGTATATTATTATTCTCCGTATTCTTTGTCATTATTTTCTGTCATTCTCAATCACTTTTTCACCCATGTTCCTTTTCTGTCTCTCCCGCTCTCTCTTTTGCTCCCTCTCTCACTGTATGTATATCTTTCTTTTACTATAGATCTCTTGCCATCCTTCCCTCTCTCTTTTCCACCCATCCTTCTATTGCACACTCAGAAAGGTCAGCGTCATTGTCGCTAAAACCACTCTCACCTAAGTGTGTGGTCTTTCCCTCCCTCCCTCCTCCCCTCTCTCTCCCTCTGTCGCCGTTTATCAATCCCTTTCCCGCTGCTTCTCTCTGCCTTTCTTACTTCCTCTCCCCCGTCGCTTCCCTGTAGCAAGACGCCCCCAACCCTACCTCCACATATCTCCATATTCCATTTTTGCTGACTTAGTTTTATGGATCAAGCAATTACTGTTCCTGCCATTTAACTTGTTTATTTTTGCCGGAACGTGACAAACTAACAATACCGTTTTTACTCCACAACTTCCAAAGTACACGTACATGATTTCCCGGTGCACGCATAAAAGTCCATGTCACATTTATTCTGAACGATGATGGATAAGGCAAAGAAAGCCAAATGTATTGGGCATAAGAAGCATTGCCACCATTGTATTCTCGTCCATTAAACTTTTAATGTCTGCATAGTGCTTTACTGTACCATGAATCTCTATCCTCCTGGTGCATGGTTGCAGTGGTAAAGAACTTGATGCATTTATGCATCATGCTCATACAACAGAGCTGATACACTCCTGAAAGGTAGGCATGATACACTAATGCAGCATCAGCAAGTTAAGCGCCAGGCCACATTGATGTATTCTGAGTTTAAATAAGCTTGAACCTTTAGGTATCATGCTGTCCTTAAGGGGTTACAGTTTATTGCGCATGTCCCCGAGTCAGGTAGGATTTTGTCATGTAATAACAAGAAGGTGAAAATTATTTCAGTTCTATAGGGTACTAGTGGGTTCTCCCGTGTAGGCCGCCATCTTGTCTGAACACCTTGGTACATATAGTTATGTAGTTGCTGACCTGCAGTGGGAGGGACTATACTAGAGCTTTATTTATGGTCTGGTGATACCCAAACTGTCTGTGTACTAGCACGCAATCTGCTCGGGAATTCCTACCAAAAACAAGCTGCCTTGAAGATGCTCTTGGCCTTTGGGTAAATTGAATGTTCAGCACACAGGGGAGGTGCATACTTGTGTAGTAAGGGCATTCCTATATATTGCATTTCATATATATCTTTTAAATCCTCTTCAAGCTAAAATGCACTGGCTTTGAAGTTCGTCACTGCGGCACTACAAAGAACCTGTCACGCCCCTATAGCTTTTAAATCTGCAAGATCTGCATGATTTCCGCCGAGTAAAATAAACACAGCTCTTTATTCTTCTCCGCGTGCTTTAAAGTTGTGATTTATGAGAGCGGCCAGTCTTAAAACTCAGTCAAACCTTTAACCACGGCAAAGCGCTTTGATTTGTTTGCGGTTATGATGCACAAATACAGCGTTGTAGTGTGCTCGTCAGCGGTTCATTCATGCATCGTGCTGACCTTTGCGAGTGTATCAACCTAGGGGGTCGCATGATGCATGAGTGCAGCTGTGGCAAGTTACTCTCCAGGGCTGCATTCATGCATCATGGCAATAAAGCGCATAACACATTAAAGCACATTTCCATCCGTAAAGGTTTAAAACCGAGGTAATACTGCAGTATTAACAACAAACATAACTTTCTTGATCTAAATGCAATCAACAAAGAAAGTCTCAGTCAGGAAACCCACGCCCTGACCATTAGGGGATTGGTGAAGTCTCACCTAAACTCTGCTTGGTGAGTGGAGTGAACGGACTGATGGATTGTGGGTAGATGTAATAAAGCCTTTGAACGCTAACATAATAAAACAGGAGCGCTGCATTTCCTATCCACCCTCACATTACGCTCTTTACGGGACGTATAGTGCTTTAACGCACCAGTCCCTTTTCTGCAAGAATGACAATCCTAGGGAGTAACTCATTAACACTGCATCCACACATATTTCCAACTCTTCACTGATATTCCTAGGCTCCCTATACGACCAGTCACTAGTGCCTAACTTAGTTAGTCATTTTTTGGCTCCCTATACGACTAACCTAGGTGAGTTATTATTGTCAGGTTGGTCAGTACTGACTAACCCACCTTAGTCTTTTAATTTCCAGGGGGAGCCACTGAGTGGTGATCATGGTATGTTACAGGTGGCCCCAACTAGTGGTATACAAATACATCACACCAATGATGAACCTAGGTTAGCCACTACTGACTGACCCCTCAGTCATTTTCGAATATAACTTTGCCATTATGACTAACACACATTTGATGAACCTAGGATAGTCTGTACTGACTAACCCTTTCAATCTATGGATTTTCAGTGTACAGGGTTGGTGCACTCCCGCACTCCCATAGGGTGGGCATAATGCATGAATGCAGCCCTGGAAAGTAGGGCTGCATCAGTGTTTCCAAATGCGAGGGGCATAGAACAGTAAAGCACTATGTCGCCCGTAAAGGAATAAGCGTGCCCAGGGGACTATGTGTTTTTCTATTTGATCTCTTGAACATTCCCCCAGAGTACACTGGTGATGCAGTACAAATATTGCACGGGGGTCTGCCCTTTAGCCTGGCGGTACCAACACCCAAAAAATAAACTTGTCTCCAGACCCTTCAAAGTGACGGTCATAAAATAAACGAGTTAAAAACTTGTCTAAGTGACAAGGAAGCGGGGCTTCTAGCTGTAGATAAAAGACCCACTTGGTATATGCCAGCCCAAAACCTGACATTTGCCAGCTCCAGATTCTATTTGTGGGATGGTAACCTGATATGTTAGACAACTTTTGACTCGTTTATTTTATGATAGTCACTTCGACGAGTCTGGAGACAAGTTTACTTTTTCAGTGAAGGGTGCCTCAGTCCTCAGCATGGTGCTGCAATGCCATATTGTGAACTGTGCACTCAGACCAGTAGTGCATTTGCGCATCATGCCAATCCTAGAGGGCACTATTGCCTTCGTCTCTTTGATGCATAAATGTAGCCCTGGAAATTTACTTGCAAGGGCTGTATCTATGCATCGTTCTAACCCTATGGGGTTGATCTGCTCTCAGGGGGTTCGCCTGATACAAAAATGCAGCAAAGTAAACTCGGCAGGGCTGCATCCATGTATTATGACAATAAAGGACAGAACATTAAAGCACTATGTCGCCCTTAAAGGAATGAATGTGCCCAGGGGACTATGTGTTTTTCTATTTGATCTCGTGAACATTCCCCCAGAGTAAACTGGTGATGGGAGTCAAAATATTACAGAGGGGTCTGCCCTTCAGCCTGGCGGTGTGAAAGGTGCCTCAGCCTGAGGGATTTAACGTATTTAACCTTTTAAGAACAGCATGATGCCTTAATGCATCATGCCCTTGGTCGTCATGATGCATGAATGCAATCCTGGCGAGTAACTCACCAGTGCTGCATTGGTGCATCATGGCGACCCCTCGGGAGTGTCTTAACCCTATAGGGTCAGCATGATGCTTGAATGCAGCACTGGCGAGTTACTTGCCAGGGCTGCATTCATGCATCATGACAACCAAGGGTATGATGCATTAAGGCATCATGCCGTCCTCAAAGGGTTAAGGACTGCAGAGTGCTTCAGTGCCATACTGCGGGCATTATATCAGCTCCAATGAGTGACTGACCAGTAGTGCATGTGCGCATCATGACAATCATACAGGGTTGATACACTCCTGAAGGGTCAGGATGATGCACTACTGCAGTGACATGGGTTCATGGCCAGGACGTTTATGTATCATGACGACAAATGAACATGGAGCAATGGAAGGGACATACACAAAGGTGCACAAGTGGAGTTTCTCACTGAAGGTTTTTTTACGAGGCGAAGCTGAGTGAAGTAACCCTCAGTGGGGAACTCTACGAGTGCTCCTTTGTGTTTGTTTCATGCCATTGTTAATAATTTTTGACAAAATTCCACTTAATTACTCTGAAAAAGCTAATTTATAGTGGTTAAATCAACAATTTTGATGATTTGACAGGCCGTGAAATATGGAAGAGGGTTATTTCATGGGGGTGTTAAATACGGCATCCCTTGGTTAAGTCAATGGGAGTGTCGTATTCATCCTGAAATAAAAAGTGTTATTTTCTACTTGATCTCAGATGCGCCATAGTGCTGGAAGAAAACCAGTGGAACACACAGGGGTCTGTAATACGATGCTATCTGAAGGCGAGGTGTTAAGTTCGCCCCTGGGGTATATAAGGGGCATGGCACTGCTGTTTTGCCAACACCAGTTCTTTCAGTAGGGATAGCAAGAGTTAAGGCCACTCAAAAAAAAAAGTTGTTTCTCATCACCGCACGCATCATAAAAATCGTGATTCAGGGATTTTTTTGATATTTTTTTAGGTTTTTCATGAAAAATCTGTCAAATAATGGACAAATATAGGCATATTTGGTATCAAATTAAAGCTTTTACAGTCAGTAACGCAGAGAGATAGGAATAGATTGTTTTTTAACAATCTGTATGGATCAATAAACTACTAAAATGTGAAAATGGTGCGCGAAAAGTCTTAATTTCCCTACATATTTTGGCCCCCAGTAAAAAAAAAAAGAAATTAAAATAAAAAAAGGCCCTCGTCATATTTTTCAGTGCCGGGTGATGAGAAACAACTTTTTTTTTGAGTGGCCTAAGCATTATAGTACAGCAACATGGCTCAAGGCTTCATCTTCGTGATTATGTTATCTAGGGGTTTTATTAATTTGAAGCGATTTATTGTTTCAAGAGATTCTGGAGGCAGATTCCAGCACTGTTATACTCCCTTTCATTCATTGAAAAAATAATAATAATAATTTCTGAACATTTAATTTAAAACTGTAATGTCCTTTCCTCCCACCAGGTGGCACCGGGTGGTGGTGTCGCACCATGCCCACGAGGTGCAGGTGGAGCTGGACGCACAGACACAGAAGATGACGGGACGCGAGGACCAACGACATCTACGCATGGACCCGGCCGTGTTCATAGGGGGGCTAGAGAACGCTCACAAGGCTTTAGGTAAGACTTCTACAAAGCAACTTCTACCTAACTCTAACATGTTTAGACCGTGCAATGTTTATTTGGGGGGGGGGATGCTTTATATAAACACAGACAATGACAGGAAGCGAGGACTAACAACATCTACGTATGGACCCTGCTGTGTTCATAGGGGGTCTAGAGAACGCTCACAAGGCTTTAGGTAAGATGTGTATAATAAAACATTGACTATAAACCTACCTCAACTGAGTTTGAGGGAGGGATTTTTGAGGTAGGTACTTATTAGGCCTAAAGTGGTTTATATAAAAGATATTATGTTAATCTTGCCTTGAGGAGAGAGCTTTTTCTTATTTTGAAAATATTAATTTATTGAAGAGGGAAATTTGACTGATATCCAGAGTTTTATTGGAACCCTATGGTCTTCATAGGGGGGTCTGCAGGATGCACTCAAGGCTTTCCTGAAATTAAAAAAAGATCATATTCCATGAGGTCCTTACACTTCTAGAATTCTTCAAAGTTAATTCTTTAAAGGGTATACAACAGAGAATGCACATTAGACTTAAGGTGAGATGTCTATGCAACCCTAGCCCTTTTTTTGTCCATACTGAAGCCTTGTTGACTGTTGACTGTAACATAGACGTGTATTGGAGACTAGCGGAGTGAAGCCGGGTAATCTCTGACAGGAAATGAGCTGTCGATGCTGATTTCCCATTGTCTCTGTACACTGACATCTGGTCTGCTTACTTTGTTAGCCTCCCTAGCCGCCTTTCTCTAGACCAATGCAGCAAGAAGGGTGCCCCGCCAGTGTAAGCACACACTGTAGATGACAGTAGATTGTGCTATGCAGTAAGATAGGCTGTATTTTTTTTCAACATTTTTGAAGTGTGACAAACAAATATAAATTATAACCTCGAAATCCTGCATTCTTTTGTATAAGATATGAATAATGATTGTCTCGTCAATATCCTGATATGAGATTTTGCAATATATAAAGCTATTACAGGCAATGTTATACGCAATCTGTTCAATCCAATGTAAGCACAACTGTATTTTTTTTCTTGCCAGAAATGAGCTGTCTATGCTGATTTCCCAAGGTGACATTTGTCGGTATGATGCATCAATGAAGCCCTGGTGAGAAGCTCGCCAGTGCTGCATCGGTGCATCATACCTACCCTTCTGGAGTGTATCAACCCCATAGGGTGCGCATGATTACTGAATGCAGCACTGGTGAGTTATTTGCCAGGGCTGCACTCATGCATCATGCTGACCAAGGGCACGATGCATTAATGCATCATGCCGTCCTTAAAGGGTTACATTGTTACACAGCCTCCACAGCCACATCTGTTTTCTGCTGTTAACCATCTGAGAGTAGCTTCGTGCTTTAATGTGCAATGCCCTTTGTCATCATGATTCATGAATGAAGCCTCGGCGAGTGCTGCCTTCAGGGGCAAATCGAGCTCATGGATACACTCCAGTGTTGGCATGATGAATCTATGCAGTGCTGGTGAGTTATTCATCGATGCTGCTGTTGCTGCATCATAACAATTGATTAACAAAAGTCTCAAGGCATACTGCGGACCTTAAAAGGTTAACTGCATTAGTTGTGGTAGGTAGTAAGATTTTAATCTCATTCTGTACTATAACAATAAGGTGTCTGGTTTCATGACAGCACCTGCTTCATATAGGTGTCAGGCATAGGGGGTCTCCAAATTTGTCTTAATCACTAAAATAGGATTTTGAATGAGCGCTTGTCTTGTCTAAGCACCGGGGGTAAAGACCTCTTAAAATTGAAGAGCGCCCCTGCACATTTTTGTTATGGTACGGTATTTGCGTTCTTGTCAGCTGAACCTGAGAAAAGTGCAAAAACTTCAACAATTTCTTTGTAAAGTCACTATTGCTTACTGCATTGGTGTATATAGTGGATGTCTAACCCGATAGCTATAGCTTATACTGAGCCCAGAAACAATAATATGACAGCGAATTGCATAATAGAAAGCTCTGAAAGGAAAACAGATAGCTGATCTAACCTAGGCCATTCCTAAGCTTCCAATGCCACATATACAGCTGGATCACCATGACAACGAGACAAGCAGAGAGGGTTGCTAAATTGGAATTCCTCATTCCCCATCTAGACATAATTCTAAAATGGACGTCTGACGCATAAAGCGGCAGCGGGAGGGATAATATTCCAGAGGCAGCCATGCGGGGACCATTTCACCCTGGGAGAAAGGAGCAAAAAGCCTCCACGCTAAGTCTGAGCATAGTAAGATATGGTAAGGTGGCCTATAGCGTGCTGGTGGGTTACCCTGTGGTGGTGGCCATCTTGTCCATGGGAAAGTATTGCTAGTTGTTGCAAGCATGATCATGGAGTTTGGGAAAATGATCAGTAGGTTGCAGTGGTCTGCCTGTTTAGAACCAATGTCGGGATGGAACATAATGGGGGTTCCTTATCGAAAAGAAAACTGTCACTTACTATTTCTATGTCTACCGCTGTTGCTCCCAAAAGTTGACAAATGATGAGATTCAACAAATTTCTCCAAGTCCTGCTACTTATACTGCAGCTTACTATGCAGTTGGCACTGCAGTAACATTGCAGGTCCCTTCCCTACCACTGCTACTGCCATCATGGCGCTGCAGTTCAATTTCTCTATAGATACATTGTAGTTCCTTTCTTTACCACTGCTACTGCCATCATGGCGCGGCAGTACTATTTCTCTATAGATACATTGTAGTTCTTTTCTTTACCACTGCTACTGCCACCATGGCGCTGCAGTACTATTTCCTCAGCTACATTGTAGTTCCCTTGCCCACCACTACCACTATAGCGCTCCCACTGAACCATCCTAGACCCCTATATGGGAGGACACAGGGAAGGCCACCTAAGAGCGCTCTTCCCATTTGTCTTGTGGTGCTCCGCCCCGGGCGGTCCCCCTAGCCAGACGTATAAGTGAGGTCTTTAAGGGCCGCATACTGCTTTAATGTCCTCCGTGGTCATGATGCATGAATGCAGCCCTGACGAGTAACACATGGAGCATCATGCCGATCACATCAGAGGGTATCAACCCTGTAGGGTCAGCATGATGCATGCATGCAGCACTTGTGAGTCATTCCCCAGGGCTGCATGCATGTATCATGGCGACCGAGGGCATGATGCACTAATGCACTAAGCAGCCCTTACAGGCTATAAGTGAGGCCATTCAGAGGCATGCACTGAGAGGGGGGGACAGTGCAGGAATTGGCTGTCTTGTCTGGCCCTTAGCCGGTATGGCTCCGGAAGTAGTATATGCTTACATTGAGTTTCCTGCCACTCGAGGTTACTTACGCTGCCCAAAACTGTTTGCTGTGCTATATGGCCCTTCCTGCGACGTCTACCAAATAAGCGGAAAATGTCAATTCTGTCTTAGCTGTTGCCTTATGATGTATTGTCAAGTACCTGCACCTCTCAAAGGCATATTTATTATAGTCCAGGAAAGTTGACATTAGTCTTATATGAATATGAAACTTTCTTGTCAATTTTGTCTTTGCTAGTGCCTTATGATGTATTTATAAGTACCTGAACCTCTCGCAGGCCTATTTCTGTAGCCAAGGACAGTTTACATAGATTGAATATGATAGAAAGCTTTCTGATATGATGTCTACTGAATTGGCCATTCTATCTAACCATCAGTAACTAAAGCTATGGAAGTGATGTTGTGGTATGTTTAGAGCCCCTGGTTGCTTTCTGTTTGCTTTCTTTCCTGCAGTTTCTACTTTACCAAATGAGCTGCAAATACCCTTTTTGTTTTTATACGATAGAGCCACACATCAAATTAACCTCTTGTAGTCTGGGAAAGGACCTCGGCATAATTGGCTGTGTCGTCTGGCCCTTCCCAACCATGCCTGCTATGGCTATGGTAGTGGTGTGTGTGCTTATATTCAGTTTACCTGTCTCTTGTAGTACTAATATTTTTGCTAGAATTGTGTTTTCTATGGCTTTTCCTGTCATTTCTACCAATTTTTGTGGGTTTCTTCTTTTGTGGTCAGGCCTACTTTGTTGGCTTCTGCTGCATAGGTTTTGAACCTTTCGGGTTTCCACATGCCACTTTACTTCAGAATTGCCTCTTTCACCCATTAAATCATTCAAGTCGCCAACAGTAATTCCTTGTAGAGGCCATCTCCATCCAAATATAAGAGACACTAGCAGAATTAGATTTCTTGTATTACCTCGCCTATTGCCAAAGTATGAGTATGGGAGGAAGTATTGGCTTCATCTAGCAAAGATTCTCCCTTTTCACCTGCTCATCTGGCCTTTGCTGTAAAGACTTCAGACGACAAATAGCTGAAACTAAAAGTGCCACATCAAATGGACCTCTCATAGTCCATGAAAGGTGAGACTGGGGTCTTCACTGAAAATCCATAGGTCGAAAGGGTTAGTCAGTACTGACTAACCTAGGTTGGTCATATGAGTGTTATTCACAATTGCAAAGTCAGTAGTGGCTAACCTAGGTCCATCATTGGTGTGTTGTATTTGTATACCACTAGTTGGGGCCACCTGTGATGACCACTCAGTGGCTCCCCCTGGAAATAAAAAGACTAAGGTGGGTTGGTCAGTAGTGACCAACCTGACAATAATGACTAATCTAGGTTGGTCGTATAGGGAGCCAAAAAATGACTAACTAGGTTAGGCACTAGTGACTGAGAGGTTGGTCGTATAGGGAGCCTAGGAATATCAGTGTTCTTGGGGCCATATCTCCTTCTGTACCGAGTTGACAGAAGATCGGTAGAATTGCCCGTATAGGATGACCCTCCTGCACCATGCCTACTACGGGTATGATGCTAAGTGGTAGATGTTCTTACTGCTTATAGGCAGTTTTGCTGTCAGTTCTGCCTACGCTCTGCTCAACGCATGTCTCAGCTATTTCTGTTTACTGTGTAGAAGACGCTGGAGGCGGAACATCTACACCGGGACTTAGTCTTGAGGCAACCTGCAGGTCTATGGACTCCTCTTCGACTCAATTTCTGTGTTATCAATGAATCTTTATTATCCCCTATCTAGGTCTGCAGAGCTAGTAGAAGTGCTTGAACTATCAACTTACTTACCATTAGTTCTATAAATAATGTGTTATTTCCATTGCTTTCTCCCAGGTATGATGAGTCAGCAATGCTCTGTCAGGTGTCTGCATGCAGTCCATTCTGACCACAACTCTGTACTTACTTGTGTGTTGTATAAAGGCAGTCTTTGCCAAATGCTGCAGGACAGTGGCAATGTCTGCCTATAATGGCTCTGGTTGGGCAGAATGACTGGTGTAGCCAGACCAGAAGTCCTGCGGATTCTGGGCTTTTCAGAACTGAAAGATATTTTTTTCAAATATTCCAAGTAGAACTGAATAAGAAGTCAGAGAATACACCCTAATATTCTAGGCAGTGTAAAGTAATTTTCTTTTATCATTAACTGTAATAAGATGATAAATTATCCTAATTTGTATGCAAGACTTTGATTTTGATGTCCGGTCCTGCAAAATTGGCAAACTGCAGGACCAAACGTCCTACATGGTAAAAAAGTTTTCGCAAAGACTGTAAAGTATGTCCTTTTTATTAATCTTTCACTGGTCTGCAGAGTCAACAAAGGTTTAAGGACTGTCTATTTCAATCACCCATTATTACATTTGCATGCCCCATAACGTCATGATGCATTCCTGTAGCTCTGACAAGTAACTCACAAGGGCTTCATGAATGCATCATGACGACCCTACAGGGTTGATACACACCAGAAGGATACACCCTGGGAGGATATATGTCTGATTGAGAAGAGGGTGGATGGTGCGTTGGGCGTCCTCTACTTCACGTATATATTTCAAAATTAATGCGTCCTCTACCATGCTTATTTCTAATTCAACTCTGTACTTATTTCATGTTTATTTTGCTCTTAAGTATGTGATGAACTTTTTCCTTATTCTCTTCACCAGGTCTGCGGAGTCAGCAGAAGTTCGTTGGCTGTCTCCGGGCAGTTTACTTCAACCACGACTCGGTGCTGGAGAAACTGAAGTTCCACCAAGCAGTGTATCATGGGGGTATGATCCAGTACGGCTGTCAGGATATGGAGCATACAGCACTGCAGTTCCCACATAAGGTATGTAGTACAAGGGGGGGGGGGGGGGGGGGGGGGGGGGGTATGGGGGGTATGGGGGGTATGTGGGGGGGGGAGTGTACCATGGGGGTATGATACAGTATGGCTGTCAGGATATGGAGCATACCGCACTGCAGTTCCCTCATAAGGTATGTAGAAGGGGGGGTGTACTATTAGGTGGGGGGGGGGGGGTAATTGGGGGTTAGTATCGGGGGGGAGAGGGGGTAGTATGGGGGGGGGTACACCATGGGGGTATGATCCAGTACGGCTGTCAGGATATGGAGTGAACAGCACTGCAGTTCCCACATAAGGTATGTAGTACCATGGGGGGGGGTAGTATGGGGGGAGTGTACCATGGGGGGTATGATCTGGTACGGTTGTCAGGATATGGAACATACGGCACTGCAGTTCCCTCATAAGGTGTGTAGTACATTTATCGGGGTCGGGTAGTAGGGGGGGGGGGGAGGGGGTGTATAGTAATGCTATAGTTGCCTTCAATTGGCTTCCACATCTCAGATCACACTCCGATTTATATGGTTCTTAAATGTATTAGGAATAAGATTAAAAAAAAGGTCGTTATGGCTAGATCATATAGGAAATATGACTATTTAACGTTTAAAAACTTGTTAGTAAGATATAACTGGTACCATTTGTTCCTACAGACTGACACTGAACTACTGTGGCAATCTATTTTATCTGTTCTTAAGGAAAGCCTTGATACTATGTGTCCAGTTAAAAGAATGGTGCTGCCTGAATACACGCCAGAATGGCTAACCCCCCCCATAATACATGCTATGAGGGAACGAGATACTCTATATGTAATAGCCAAGCGCACTATGGATGAGGATGACTGGAGGATTGCGAATTTTCATAAATATAACACAGAAAGACTTATTTTTAACAGTAGGAAAAATGAAATAGGAAAACTTCTGATTCAAAAAAAGGATAATCCGGCAAAATTCTGGGAGGGCATACGTAAATTACTACCTAACAAAACAGCAGCTACTCTAATAAAATTAAAAAATAATACAACCAACCTCCTAGTCCCTTATGCAGACTGTGCAAACTATGTGAATGAGTTCTTCTCGACAGTGGGTGAGAAGCTGGCTCAAGTGCTGCCACCTGGTGAGGTGAACGACAAGGAACCAGCTCCTTATGGAATACCCGGTAGAGAAGTAAATCTACTCGAACCGTTATGCTATGGTGATATGATTAAGTATATTAAAAATATTAAGACCAATAAGGCCTCTTCTATTGTACACATGAAGACATATGTAATTAAGGATGCTTTTATGGCCATCCCTGAGGTGATTTTAGGTCTATATAATAGATGTCTAGCTACCGGTACATTCCCTGTAAGCTGGAAGTGCGCTACTGTTGTACCTCTCTATAAAAAACCAAACTCTCAAGATGTTAATAACTTAAGGCCTATTAGCTTACTCCCCCTTCCTGGTAAAATACTGGAAAAAATTGTTTGCACACGCCTACAAGGCTATATGAAAGATAACGAATTACTCTGTCCAAACCAGCACGGCTACCGCTCTGGTCACTCTACACAGACTGCCATTGGGGAACACCTTCAAACTATAATACATAATATAACAAATGACCTGCCAACCTTTTGTCTATACCTCGATTATAAAAAAGCTTTTGATACAGTCTCACACTTAATATTAATGAAAAAATTATCAGCTTTAGGACTTGGCGAAAAAACTTTAAAATTTTTCTTAGATTATTTAACCAACAGGAAACAACGAACAGTCGCTAATAATATCACATCTAACTCGAAAACTATTACATATGGTGTTCCCCAGGGGTCTGTAATGGGTCCAGTTTTGTTCTCCATATACATTAATTCTCTAGCTAAAGTTGCTGCATTTGATATAACTTTATACGCAGACGATGCGGTTATTTGCACGACATCTGTAGATGCAATGGATGATGCATTGATAGAAGTATCAGCCTGGTGTATCAATAATAGCCTGACTGTTAATGCTAAGAAAACACAATGGATGGTTTATAATAACATTAGGAAAGAAAAACCTATTTTTGTACTTAATAATGTAATATTGGAACAGGTGGATGTATTTCCATACCTCGGGCTCACATTAGATCCTGATCTAAAGTTTTTAGCGCATAGGAAGAACACTGTTAATAATGTAAGACATAAAATTATTCAGCTCGGAAGGGTTAGGAATTATGTTGAGGAGGAGACAGCGCTAGATGTATACAAATCTATGGTACTACCGACGCTTGACTACGTTGATTATGTATGGGATCGGGACAATAAGGGTGAAAGCCAGGAGCTACAATACTTACAGAATAAAGCGTTACGAGTTGTATATAAAGTAAAGTTAGGAAAAAATCCAAGGATGAACACTGCTATGCTACATAATGAAAGCAACTGCTGCCAACTAGGGGACAGACGTGATATGCATTTGCTATCGTTTGCACATACCCTAACAAAAAATCCTCTCTTAATTGACAATAGAAACCTGCCTACACGCAGAAACCAGGGTATAAGACTCACTGTGATACATTCATTGAAACCTATTGTCATACGGAGTGTCATATACAGAGCCATTGCAAGGTGGAATCAACTGAAACCTGCATATACTCTGATAGCAGACCTATCTGCTTTTAAACTAGCCATTAAGAAAAACTACAGAAACTGTTTTATGTAAAAAGTAATTTATTACTCATTTTATGAAATGAAAACATCTCTCACATTATGAAAGCCATACCAAGACACTAACCTCATCTCATCTCATCTCATCATTGTGAAATCATATACGAATCTATGTAAAATACAAGACTCACTTCTCATCAATTATGTGTGATACTACAGAGATAATGGTAGCCATTCCTGTAATTTATGTAATATACGTAAGATGTTTCTGTAACAGAAAGGGCCCTAGCGTAAAAAACGCAATGCGCGGTAGCTAGGTATAATGCATTCTTGTAATTGTATTATTTTAACCCAATAAAACACTTTTAAAAAAAAATTGCCTTCTATTGAGGACCATATATCCTGGTCGACACCATGTGGTAAAAATCATCTGAATATGACACATATTTAAAACTTGAACAAACTACTTAAACCCAGCAATAAGGGTGTAATATAGAGGTTACTTAATGGTTGTATCCTACTGGTAGCATCACGTCTCATAGGCTATGACATGCCCATTGAACGTGAAAAGAGCCCAAGATGTCCTACAACTATTCAGTAACCTCTAATTATACTTTACATTAATAACATACCATTTGAGATGATGGATCATACTTTCTGCTTGGCATTTTACCATAAATTTGGAAAATTATTACTTTTTTCTGAACAATGTAAATGTGAACAGCAAACTGGGATGTAGCCTTCTTAATGCGTGGCTGAGTCTGCAGAATATGTATTTACTACCTTAAATTCTTCATAATATAAAATTCCAAAATGTCTTTCGGTACTGCTGTTTATACGCTGAACAAACATCCGTCATCTTCGTAGTACAGATCAAAGATCTCAGAAAATTCCATTTAAAATGAAAAGAAAAGGGACATGAAAACAAGTTGTAGGTTCAAAGAGGTGAACACGGTTTTATTGCCTTAACATAATGGATCTTTAAAACCCCCAAGTGCCTCATAATTCAACACTGTCACCCTTTCATTGTTCGACTCTACTCTTTGAGACCTACCCCACCTCCCTCCATTCCTTCTTAAGCCTGTAAGGGCCGCATAGTGCTTTCATGCTCTATACCCCTTGTTGTTTTCGGGCATGAATGCCGCCCTGCCGATGTACACATCAGTGCTGCATTTATACATACTGCCGACCCTATGGTGTCAGCACAAATTTCCTATGCAGTTCAGGTGAGATACTGGCGCTGGATAAGTGCATCATGACGATAACGATTGACTGTCTTTAAAGGTTTAAATCCCCCTGTCCTACCCCCACCCCACCCATTGTGAGCTCCACCCCTTTGTAGCGAGGCAGATAACGATATTTTGCTTTCATCCGGAGAGATGCCGAGCCAGGGCTTTGCTGGTGTCTGGACGGCCTTCAAAGGAGAACCGATTCTCTGTGAAAGGTCTCCGCGTAATGGTCCCTGGTTCTTCCTATAACCCTTTCAGTACTGCATCATGCCTAAGGGTGCACTGCATTGATGCATCATGCCCGTGATTAGGGAGTGTATCAACCCCGTATGGTCGGCATGATGCATGAATGCAGTACCAGCGAGTTACTGGCCAGAGCTGCATTCATGTATAATGCCGAGAAAGAGGTATTTTGCAAGAGCGGCGTTCTCCTTCCTGAAATGTCTATGCGATGTTGTCTTCTGTTAGCTGCTCCTTTGCCCTTTAAGGACGGCGTGTCACTAAAAGATAACATTTGTTGTCATGATGCACCGATGTAGCCCTGCTCGCCTATGATGCACTGATGCATCATAACAACCATTCAGTAGTGTCTCAACCCCATAGGGTAGGCATGATGCTCAAATGCAGTACTGGCTAGTTATTCACCAGGGCTGCAATGTAGGACCAGCGAGTTACTCGCCGAGGCTGCATTGGTGCATCATGACGACAAATGTCATCTTTTAGCGACATTCCTCCTTAGAGGGTTAAAGAAGACCAAGCTAAATCTTTACATAAACTTGCTTAAATTGGATGTTTCATGCAGCGTTTGTCCTGTCTATACCTTGTTGAGAACTGACCACTTACGTTGTGTTCTTCTTCCACCAGGGTGCGTTTGTGAAGGCAGAACACCGGTCGTCAGAACAGCTCCGGGTGCAGCTCGAGTTCAGGACGCTGAAACCCGACAGTATCCTGCTCTATACGGAGACAGTCAGCGGGCCTGACAAGGGGTATATACAGGTTAGTATACATGATGGTATAACTATAGAGCTATATATACAGGTTAGTATACATGATGGTATAACTATAGGGCCATAGATATGTTAGTATACATGATGGTATAACTATAGGGGTATATACAGGTCAGTATACATGAAACCTGACAGTATCCTGCTGTATACGGAGACAGTCAGCGGGCCGGACAAGGGGTATATACAGGTTAGTATACATGATGGTATAACTATAGAGCTATATATACAGGTTAGTATACATGATGGTATAACTATAGGGCCATAGATATGTTAGTATACATGATGGTATAACTATAGGGGTATATACAGGTCAGTATACATGAAACCTGACAGTATCCTGCTGTATACGGAGACAGTCAGCGGGCCTGACAAGGGGTATATACAGGTGAGTATACATGGTGGTATAACTATAGGGGTATATACAGGTAAGTATACATGAAACCTGACAGTATCCTGTTGTATACGGAGACAGTCAGCGGGCCTGACAAGGGGTATATACAGGTTAGTATACATAATGTTATTACTAGGATAGAGGATGGTTAATATGTGGGATATAAGATGAAAATGTACCAACACCACTTACCCAAAGCTTTTGATAAACTTCTAAGGCCTTTCCAAGGCAAACACTCTTAAAAAGACAAAGGGCACAAAGTTAATAAGACAAGGGATACATAGGCCTAAAGGTGATTAAAGTTAGATGTCGTATGTAAGATATTAGGAATCGAGTTCTGGCCAAGATCACGGACCTTTCTCTATTTTGAATGTCAAATGCAATTTCTAAAATGATGTGTGTTTATAGGTAGTTATGGGGGGAGGGGGATTACATGGTCGACTTGGAACAATTTACTGGTGCTTTCTGTTACGCATTGGATAAAGTATATGAGACACAAGACTATTCTTGAGACCTTCTGGGAATACCACAGAGCAGCAACATGTTTTGACAACATTAAGTGGTATGCCCTTCAGAAGGGCAAGATACACTATATCCTTAAGGGCTGTATAGCTCTTTACATGAATAGCCAAGACCTGTGAATCTATTCGCTGGACTGGTATTGTCTATTTGCTGGGCTCGCATTCATGCATCATTGCGACCCTTCGACAATGCATCTAACCCTATAGGGCTCCTTGGGGTTAGGCCATGGGCCTGGCCATGTCTAACCCCCGGTGCCTCTTTAGGTTGTCTCTAGATGCGGCCCAAGTTGGGATAGTAATTGCTTCAGTTTGTGTTACCCTGAAGCCATGTGAATAGCATTGGTCTTCAGTACCTAGGCCTACTCACGGTAGGGCCTAGTCCTGGGAACCACTTCAGACAGGAGCAATAGTGGCCTGCCCTGTGATGTCACAACCCCCGGTTAGCTGCTCCACCTAGTGGCCAAGGGCATGTACTGAAGGTTCTCAACTGAACACAAGTGTTGCTGTGATCAACGGCCAGGTGCCCTGTACTATCAGTGCGATTAATGCAGCCATGGCGGTAGTCTGAGTGGAGCTGGGACTGGTGCATCAAGACAACAAATGATATCATGCTTTCATAAAAGGCTTAAACATGAACAGATGAAAAACTCAAACCAAATTCTCAGAATTACAAATTGCTGCACCCACTCACCCCTACAGCCATTACAGTCTTCATCTACGTCCAATTTACTTCAAAAGAGGAACCAAGGCACTTAAACCTTTAAGGGCAGCATAGTGCTTTAATGCATCACACTTGTTGTGGTTATGACGCATGAATGCAGCTCTGATGTGTAACTCGCCAGAGCTGCATTCATGCATCATGCAGACTCCATGGTGTTGTTATACCCCGAAAGGGTTGGCATGATGCTAAAATGCAGCACTGGCGAGTCACATACCAGGGATGCATTCATGCATCATGCCGACCAAGGACATGACATGTTAAGACACTATCCAGTTCTTAAAGGGTTAAATGTAAAAGTATGTGGACGTCTCCGGAATGTCTGCACGCAGTAGGACAGATGCCAACCACCCAAAGTGATGCCAAAGAGGTTCCAAGAACCACAAATCCATGGCTGCTGCAACACTTCTTTTTTCTACCAAGACTAAAACACACAAAAAATTATGTCAATTCAAACTTTTTGCGGACCGAGATTGATCTCATTGCATCGATGAATTCTTCTACAGAAAAGAGAAGTTTCTACCCAAATATTCTCTTTCAGATCAGAGTTGAAGACGTGTGTGGTTTTTTTATCATGGGCTGTGGCATTCGTTCAGAAATATTGGGGAACTGGATCATGTAATGAATGATCAAACTGTTTCACTCTAGGAACTGGTCAATTTTTTAAAACAGAGTGGGCCGGTTGGTGGATTTTTGTGGAAGCGCACCAAAATTATTATGTTCCACCCCACAAGAGGGATCTAAATTTGTTATCCCCCCCCCCCAATACATTCAAATTGATTGCAACCCTTTGAGCTATAGTAACATGCCGGCTTATACACTAAAAAGGGATGACATTTCTTTGGTGTGCAAATGGTTTTGGTCCCACCCCCTCTCAAGGGATTCAATTGCTTTGGTACCCCCCTACTGAGTGTATGTATATGACAGGTAGTGGGTATTTGATTGGAAATCACATTTTAGGTATCACAAACGTTTTTTCTTCCCAAAAGAGGTCTCAATTAACTGGGGACTCGTTCAAGCCCCCAGTTCAGTTTCAGTTCCTAAATTGCAAGGTCATTGTCCTAATGCGAGTCCCAATCAAAAGCACACACACATAAAAACACACACCATGTTTGGCATGCAGAGAGGACCCTGGTCATGCATCAAAGGCTGTGATTGGTCAGATCTCAGACACGGGGGGAACTCACACAGCAACAATTACGTTTTAACTTGTCCCCTGCTGGTCTCATGCTGGTGGGCTGATTGAGCTAACTGCCCGTTCACCCCAACCCACCCCCGCATTTATTTAGGGCTGCACATGGGTCACTGCGTCACTTGTCGATGTTAAGAAATGCCAATGTCCCCTGTCAATCCTAAGAAATAAGTGTTATTCCTTGTCACAAGCAACAATGGCGAAACAGGCTCTTGTCGATTTGTTAATTTTACCCATCTGGGGCCCTACATGTAGCCCTGACCAGAGTATGGAATAGTACTGCCAGTAGTAAATCCATCTTATTGCTGGGACCAATTGAACATTTAGTGGGAGCAATGATTGCCACACAGGACAAAAGACCCCAGACCTGAACATGTAGTCCTGACAAGATTACTATCAATGTTAAATAAGGGTCCTTGGGGTCGGAAACATTTGCCAGATGAATATCTTTGTCCTATTGTCTAGAAAGTAAGCTCTCCTGTTTTAGTGGCTATGTTTGTTTGAAATTAATATATCTGGATTTCTATTAATACGCAACTTTTGGTTGCACCCAATACCCATTGGCTCTTTTCAATACCTCACTGTCTTCCTTTATACTTCCTAGTTTTACTCCAGTCGGGTCAGATGTACCTGATCGTGGTCCCCTCGGCACCCCACCCCTAGGTCCCCCTAACCCTACCTCCAGATGTAATCTGTGTCTATATAGTCCCCCTAACCACATCCCCGGGTGTAATCTGTCTCTGTAGTCCCCCTCACTCCCTCCCCAGGTGTAATCTGTCTCTGTAGTCCCCCTCACTCCCTCCCCAGGTGTAATCTGTCTCTGTAGTCCCCCTCACTCCCTCCCCAGATGTAATCTGTCTCTGTAGTCCCCCTTACCCCATCCCCAGGTGTAATCTGTCTCTGTAGTCCCCCTTACCCCATCCCCAGGTGTAATCTGTCTATGTAGTCCCCCTTACCCCATCCCCAGGTGTAATCTGTCTCTGTAGTCCCCCTTACCCCATCCCCAGGTGTAATCTGTCTATGTAGTCCCCCTAACCTCATCCCCAGGTGTAATCTGTCTCTCTGTGTCTACCCCTACAGGTGTTACTTCAATCTGGTCAGGTGAACCTGATCGTGGTCCTCTCAGGTCCCCCTTACCCTACCTCCAGTTGGAATCTGTCTCTGTATCCCCCTAACTCCATCCCCAGGTGTAATATGTGTTTGAAGTCCCCACATCCAGGTGTAATCTATATCTATGTCTACCCCTACAGGTGTTACTCCAGTCAGGCCAGGTGAACCTTATCGTGGTCCCGTCTGCCCCGCACCCCCAGGTCCGGGAGACGGCCAGCGTTGGGGAAAACCTCTCAGACAACCAGTGGCACTCCCTGCAACTAGACTACAACCAGGGGTAAGTACATAATTTTCATTTTCAAAAACCTTATCATTTTAAAGGCACAAGTCTTACTGCCCTTCCAGCGAGAGTCTAAATGGAGCGCATACTGTTACTCTAGGCCTGATATAGCTGAGGTTGATGGTTTAAAGCCCCAGCACCCCTATAAATAGGGCTGAGTACCTGTCCCGGCTCCACTCCGACTGTCCCTGGAGGGGTACCGAGATCTGCACCTTTAAGGACAACATTAATGCTTTTTTTTTTTTTTTTTTTTTTTAATGTGTTTTATTGGGTAAAAGATAACAAATACAAAAGTAGATGCATCATCCTAGCTTAGGCGCATTGCCTTGCTTCCGCTAGGTCCCCTGTCTTCAGACTAGATTATCAGTATAAATATGCAATTATTCATGGATATGGCGTAACAAAATTGTAGATATACATTTAAAAGTGAAATGACCAGATCAGTAGTTTTCACAGTTATGAGGGAGATTTTATGATGAGATGAGATGAGATGAGGGGGGGTGCATGGTATACATTGTCGGGATGCATTCTCTAAAACTCAACGTGTGCTTCTTCACATGTAACAGTTAGGATAGTCTTTTTTGATTGCAATTTTAAAATCAGCCAGGCTCTCAAAGAGAGTGTAAATTGGTTTCAATGTATTCCATTTCATTATGGCTCTGTAAAAACAGCTCCTAAGTACAATAGGCTTCAAGGACCTGGGTGTTTTTAGTCTAATCCCTTGATTTTGACTCGTGGGTAGATTCCGCATATCAACCAGTCTGGCTTGACTTTTTAGCGTAAAGGCATAAAATAGTAGGTGTATATCTCTTCTATTGTTTAACATCATGCAGCCACTCTTTCGTGTAGTTGCAAGGTGTTGTACAGAGGATTTTCTTCAAGTTTAACCTTATATACCATTCTAAGGGCCTTATTCTGTAAATATTGTAATTCATTAGATTCACCTATATTCTCCCTGTCCCATGCATAATCAACGTAATCAAAAGAGGGTAAAATCATAGTCTTATACATTGTAAGTGAGGTGGGTATATCCACAAAAATTCTTGCCCTACAAGATTGTATAACCTTGTTCCTTATGTTTCTAACAGTGTTTAATCTATGCTGCACAAATTTTAGCTCAGGATCTAAAGTTAGCCCAAGATATGTGAAGGTATCGACTCTCTCTAGGGTCGTACCATTTAGAGCATTGCAGCGAGTTACTCGCTGACCAGTGTTGTATTTAAGCTGTGAGGCATCTTGCCATCCTTAATGCCTTTAGACTTTGAAATAGGCTTTCAATATATGATATATGTAGGCTCAGTCTCATGAGTTTGTAACAATTGGATCGTCTTTGACCGGGTGATGTCTTTGACCGGGTGAGGTCTTTGACTGGGTGACGTCTTTGACCGGGTGACGTCTTTGACCGGTGACATCTTTGACCGGGAAACCTTATTATAGCATAAATAAGACCTATATAGTAAGAAATGGGTGGAATATTTTCACACTGTATGAAATGAAATTGATTTAAAGTTTTTTACATTTATATGTGGCCCCTTTTACATGCATTATAGCATAATGTTATTTTTTTTCCTCTGCCCGGTCAAAGACTTCACTTTCTATGTTATGTGTAATTTGAAGAGCTACACTGTCCAAAGTGTTATGCAATAACCGCATCCACATATTTTTTTACAAATAGTAGAGATATGAGAAAAAAATACAAAAATAAAAAAAGACCTTTTCTAGCCGGTCAAAGACGTCACCCGGTCAAAGACGATCCAATTGTTACAAAGTCGTGAGACTGAGCCTGTAGCTTACAGTTTGGGAAAACAATGGATGGCTCAAGGGAACACAAATTTGCAAATACACCAGCACTACGTCTGACTATGTCTAATATTATTTAGTATAGACATTGCAAACTAGATGGAGCCATACAAGCTCAGGTTTAGTTTAAGGAGTGACGCCATATAGGAGGTATTTACCTACTTGTAAGGGACATTAGAGATAAACACCCCTTACAAAGTTTGTAGTAACTGTGCAGAGTCCAAGGCCCCTCTAATCTAAGTATGTGGACCAATCAGATAGTCTGTTCCTACCAGGGGCTAGGCAACAATCCAGTGCATTGGCTTTTTGCCATTTCTAAGGCTGATTTTGCAGCAGTGTTGTACCTTGGTATCATTAACAGTCTTACTACCTGAGATAACATTCAAAATATCTATGAAGCTTCCCTTGAAGCAGTCTCAGACTTAAGGCTGAATATATTCCTGGTCCCATTTAATTTCTCCCTGGTAGCCCATTCGCTGGCTGAGTCTATCCTCAGGAGGGTGCTTTTAATACATCTTTAAGTAACTTCCTATCTTCCTGACTGCTCATCAATATTTTAGCATTGCCCTGTACATTAAACAACAGCACCCAAGGCCTTTACCTTAGGGGTTCTTTGCTGCTTTGACTTTAACTGTTCCTGACTGCCTTTTACGTGCATGAATTACTTACTAAAAGAGGCAGCTAAAAGACAGTGTGTTGTAGATGTGAGGATTTCACTTTGTATGAGAGCCCCCTTTTGTATGAAGGTTGCCCTAGAAATTGACGTTGCTGAATGGCAAGGAGGAATTCTTTATGATGAATTTTATATTGTATGGTGTGTATATAGCTTTGCCGCAAAAGCTTTCTTGAGACCAAATATGCCTTCAGGCTTTATGTATATGTCAGGAACATCTAATGCTTGGGTGGCACTGCATTCTCTAGTTCTGTAAATGTGCAGCATATAATGGACTAGCTATTCCCCTCAACCTACTCCTGCTGTAAATATGATGAATATTTAGCTGGCATGCAATCCAAATAAAAAGGGAATATATAGCAGTGCATGTTGTGTGGGAATATCTAGGATGTTTGTCAGCTGTTGTAAAGGTTTTTTTCTCTTTGTTTGTAGTAGCTGTTTGTAGGAACCAATCTATGGCATGTTAAGGAATATACCTAGCTATAGGATATCCTTACATCAATGAAAATAGCAACTACTGTGAAAGTATTCATATTCCCAGGGATACGTTTTGACACAAAAAAGATAAGCAATTTCGCAGGTATTTATTGTATACTGTAACATTCTGTGCAAAAGTTGTAGAAGCACTCAACTCTGGAAGCATATGGCGGCCTGTACTTTCTGATAATATGCAGCTGTTAGACCCATAAATGGTGAAATTAATTACATTTGCTTGCTGGCACTGGGACTTTTCCTTGGTGCATTATGCCAATACTACAAGGTGTATCAATCGGTTCCATGATGCATGAATGCTGCATTGGTGAGTAACTCTCGATGCAGTGCAGCATTCAAGGCAGCAGGGCACAGTGAATTAAATCAAACTGTGAATGGTTAACTCCCAGATGGAGACCCAGAATTGACCTACGACGTATTATACACAAACACCCTTTGGTGGTTCCAGGGGAGCCATAGGCAGGGCATATAGAGGACATCTAGGGCAAAAATGCATAGAAATAGTGACCCCAGGGATGTGACAGTTAATATGATAACCACAGGGACAGTGCACAGTCCACTGCCTATACCATTCTGAGGCATGGAAATCCAGATTATTAACCTTTTATGGACGGAAAATTGCGTTAATGCACCCTGTTTTTTGTCATATCCATGCAGGAATGCTGCTTTAGAGAGGACCATACATCATATACTGCCTAGAATAGAAGAATAGAACATCAATGAGTGGAAGAACTAGCTTTTTATACCTAAACATAAATTCTTTTCATCAATTTTCTGCACCTCTTTACTAAAACAGCTAGGGTGTTTGTATACACAGTTGGTATTCTGGTGGTTCAGAGCATAATGCCCCTCACCCCTATAACATCTCATCCTATAGGGTACCATAGGGAGTGTGGGCTGGAACCAAAAAGAAGTTTTCTCCTCTGTCACATTCACCAAACAACTGTCCCTCACCAGTGAGGTACTTGTATCAGACACCAGGGGGTCTAAATTAGACCCAGACGTCTTACCCATCTAGTCAAGTCTGCAAGGGTATAGGCCACAAGGGGAATGATACTTTTTCTGAGCTGTAGATCCTGTTGTTAGAATTATCCTTGGGGTGAGATTCCTTCAGATCTGCCAGCAATATGCTTGTTCTTGAGAGGATAGAGGCAGAGAAGAATAGACAAACGTGGATCTTGCATTTAGGTTTTTCTATGGGTGAAAAAGGATCTGATATCTGACCGATATTTTTCTGAAACAACTATTCACCACATTTGTTACTGTTACCCTAACCCTCCCCCAAGTGAATGTCAGTAGATTACTCTTTCTGGCATCCACAGTCAACGAGGCTTCTCTCTAATTATCCCTTAATAGGAACCTGATAGGTGATTGGATCTAGACGTCTGGCTGGATCTTATAGACTCTAGGCAGAGGTGCAATGTTTTGCCCTACTGCCTGAAAAGTACAGTAATTGATTTATACAGTTTCATAGACCTGGCTAGAACATTAGCCGTGGCAATTTGTCTATTCCGGCCAGAAAGAAGATCACTATTCCCGTATCTATCAGGCCAGGGTCTGGTAGATATGCCTTGGCGACTCTGATGAGGGTATCATCTTGAGAATGTGCAAGGCATACTAATGAATCTGTCTGTAGAGACCAGGGGACCTGAAGCCTGCTAGAGATGAGGACAGGGGGCAATCTAGATGTAGACTAGAACAAAGGTAGGTGAAGCCAACCAAACAGGTATACAGGTATTAGTCGTCGCTCCCTTGTCAACATCAACTGTTTTCCATGTCTCGTTTACTGAGTTGAAAGTCTGCTGATACCTTTCTTGTGAATTTCAATTAGTCAACTTTGCTGATTCCTATTCACATAGCCTGCTATTACTAGCTTTTACCTGCGCTACCTACTGAAAGAAATACCTCTAGTAGTTCTCTAGCAAGACCTTTCAGGTATAAAATTCTAGCTTCATGTGTACGGCTGAAATGCCATCTGTCAGTGTATTCTACAAGGTGCTGAGTCTGTGCAGTGTATATGTGTAGCTATTCCCCCAACCCACTTCTATCATAGCTTGTATGCAATTCATATAAAAAGGTCTGTATGCAGGAATGTCTAAAAGGGTGTGTCAGCTGTCCTTAAGTAACATCAGAGGACGTAGAGCTCTGTACATGTATGTGAGTGTGGGTGGGTGTACCTACTTTCTGGTGCTGGTGCTGGTAGCTTTTAGTGTTTGTCAGAACCCATATGTGGCATGTTAGGGTTGCTGTACCTATGCTTGGCTGTGGGATGGCCACAGCAGGGTACATGTGCTGTCAGTAGTTTATATTCTATCCTAGTTATTGTGTCTGAGCTGTGTCATTGCCTATACCAATGTGGGATGCTTAAATGCAACTTTGGGGAGTACATCTCAAAGCACTGTGCTGCTACATCATCAAGTTGCATCAGCACTATGTGGTAGATATTGTACAAGTTAGTAACTGTATAGGTGTTATGATATAAGCACAGGCTAATTGTCCAAGACCCTAGTCGAGGATAATAGAATTGTCCAAGGCTTATAACATTTCTGCAGCTACTATAACAAATCTATGTCTGACTTACACTTATAGAAAATGGACATATAGCCCTGTAAGTACTATAGAAACATGCCATTTAAGTTGTCCTTTCAGCCAACTGTAAGCATGAATGTAGCACCAGGCTATTCCTTGCATTCACGCCGACACCAGAGCATAGTGTGTTGATGCACTGTGTTGCCTAGAGGAGTTAAACACTGCATTTAGAGACTGAGAATTGACATACACTGTATTATACACAAACACCCTGTGGTGGTACTAGGGGAGCCGTAGGCAGAATATGCAGAGGACATCAAGGATAGAAATGCATAGAAATAGTGGCCCCAGGGATGGGACAGTTAATACGATAACTACATGGATAGTCGCACAGTCTATACCTCTCTGGGGCACATTGCTATGCTTCCACAGGTTTCAGGCTTTTTCTCATTCAGAAATACAAGAATTAATTTGTATTATGGATTAATGAGAGTTTCATATTTACACATACAACGCCAACACTAGAGGAAATGGATTTAGTTAAATGTTTTTGTTAGGCTTTTAACCAGAGATGTACCATTTTATCTACCTGCTTCTGTTCAGCTGTGTCCTACAACAGCTGAAACAAACCTGGGGTTCTTTGTCTACCGGGGTTGTACTTGTGGAAGAGGTGCCTGATAATTCAAAGCATAATGCCCCTTACCCCTATACCACCCTCTGTGAATATCATTTAGATCTACCATGCCGGATTAAAAAATAATGTCCTTGGCCTGCTCTTCACAACCATTCTCCGGCACTACTTACTGAAGCAGAATCTAAACGGATGTGTGTTAATTAAAGATATAAGGGTTATTCCACCTTATATGCGGGATCAATTGAGTATGTTGCAGGTTACATTTTAGTAGGCTGAAGGTTACATTGTACGTAGTTTTGTAGAAAAACCTTTTAAGTATCGTATAGCCTTATGTGTATGATTGAAAGGCCTGTCCTACTTACTAAAGAATTTGCTAAAAGGTTGGTTCTTAACTATGTTGCGCCTTAAATGGAAGGGGCTCATCCCTGAATGAGGCACATATGATAGAATGTAAACGTGCCTTAGTAGAGTGTATGTTGCATCGTATGTAGTTCTGCCTTTTTGGCTGTAGCATCTCATTTTCAGGCTTTTTTGTATGGCTGAAATGGCATTGCAGTATGTATTCGACTACATTCAGTACTTATGCAGTGAATATTGCCACATATCCCCCCTACCGATATAAATATGATGGGTATGTAGCTTGCACGCAATCTATATAAAATGGGAAATACAGCTGTTCATATTGTATGGGAATGTCTAAAAGGGTCCGTCAGCTTTTTCTAAGTAACATCAGAGGACGTAGAGCGCTGTGCATGTATGTGAGTATGGGCGGGTGTACCTTCTTTCTGGTGCTGGTGGTGGTAGCTTTTTAGTGCTTGTCAGAACCCATATGTGTGGCATGCTAGGGCTGCTGCAGGATGCTCAAAGCAGAGTACCATGTACTTAAAGGCCATATATAGGTCATCCTAGTTATATTTTTTATCGTAAACCCGCGCGTATAAGCTGTGGCTAGTATGCGAGTCAGATCGGCGGTGTGGATTATAGCTTCGGCCCAGGGTCAGGGTGCGGCCTATACCTGAGTTTTTGCTACTATGGTACAGTGCTAAAAGTCACCAAAATCAGATCGGTGTTATGGCTTATATAGGATTGGCCCAACATCGGGGTGTGTCTTATTTGCAAATTAGGCTTATGCATGAGGTTTTACAGTATAGTCTCAGCTGTGTCCTTGCCTGTACCGAAATATTTCAGGCAAATTTAACTGGAGAATTTATTCCTTTGTACTCTCAGCCAACTGTGGTGTAAGTGATAGATTTGTTACAAGTGAGACACTGTATAAATGTTATAAGCCAAGGACAGAGTAATTGTCAAAGACACCAGTCGAGAATAATTACCATTGTCCAAGATTGTCCAAGATAATGCAGCTACTCACATGAAGCAATATCTGACTTATACCCAGTGATTGGTTTGTGATTGGGCAGTATGTGTTTTACAGACTGACAGTATATTTTCTCCTCTCCGCCAAATGTGGTGTAAACATGAATGCACTACCAGGGAGTTATTTGTATTCACGTCCACAAAAGAGCATCACTCTGATACACTGTGTCACCCTTGAAGAGTTAACCCTAACATATAGACCCAGAATTGACATAGTACGTATTACACCCATACACCCTGTGGTGGTACAAGGGGAGCCATAGGCAGCACACAAAGAGGACATCCATGGTAAAAATGCATAGAAATACCGGCCCGAGAGAGAGGAGAGTCAGTTACTGTAGTACTGTGCTGGTTGTTGCATTTACGTCCACAAAAAGTACAGTGCTTTGATGCACTGTGTTACCCTTGAGGAGTTAACCCTAACATATAGACCCAGAATTGACATAGTATGTATTATACCCATACACCCTGTGGTGGTACCAGGGGAGCCATTGGCAGCACATGAAGAGGACATGGAGATGAAGTAAAAATGCATGGGAATTCCGGCCCCAGCGAGAGGACAGTAATACAATATCTACACCTATAGCCCCATGCCTATACCACTCTGGTACATTGCAGCCAGGCATGGTCAGTTACTGTGCTCCACAAAAGAGCACAGTGCTTTGATGCACTATGTAACCCTTGAGGAGTTAACCTGTGCCTAGAGAGTCAGAATTGACATACAACGTTTTATACACAAACACCCTTTGGTGGTACCAGGGGAGCACATAGGGAGGACATCAAGGATAGAAATGCATAGAAACAGCAGCCCCAGGGACAGGACAGTTAATATGATAATACAAATAGCCACACGGTCAATACCCCGGTGGCACAGATCACTGTGCTTTTACAAGTGTCAAGCTTTCTCTTCTCCTCAAAGAAGCAAGAATCTGTTTTTATAGATGGTTTTAAAAAGTGTTTCATATTGACACATACACTATATATATCAAAGCTAAATGGCATTGATTTTGTAAAATGTATTCAATTCAGTAAAATGCCATATAGCAAAATTATGCAAGGTGGGGTATAATCTTACATCATATGCATAAGAATGCATTTTATAATATCTATCTTCATCAGACTATGTACTACTAGCTGAAACAATTTAAGCGTACTCTTCTACCAGGCTTGTAAATGTATCCCGATAATCACAGAGCATGATGCGAATATCCTCTACACCGCCACCCCCTATAGGATACCACAGGGAGTGTAGTCTGGATCCAAAAAGTAGTTTTCTCCTCTGTCGCATTCACCAAACGACCACCATGCCTCCACCACAGAGGTACTTGTATCAGACACCAGGGGGTCTAAATTAGACCCAGATGTCTTACTCATCTAGTCAAGGGTGCATGGGTATGCAGTCTCGGACTCCCATACCAACACTGCTCCAGGTTCCTCTGCTGTGTATGGTATGGGAGCATACCTGCATTTCACTTGCTACCCATTTGTGCCAGTTTGGTGGCACAAATGGGTGTGTATTGGTCAATACACATCCAAGTACAGAGAGATGCTAATCAATATCAAAGGGGTAATAAAAGTACATGGGGGCTACTGTATAATTAACACTTATAATTGACAGAGGTATTTGAAAGATGTGTATTTGGATGAGATGATGGCCTGCTCCCAGGCTATCCAACTGGTGGGATAGTCGCTGGCCGAGGCTGATGGGTATGGGCCACTAGAGGAAGGAGGCTTTTTCTCCATGCATGCAAATGTAGACTCCTTTGTGATACAACAGTCATGGGGAGAGGGGGAGACTCATTTAGATCTGCTTGCAATCTGCTTGTATTTGACAGGAGATATGCAGACACAAAAATACAGTATTTCTATCAGGCGTGTGTGTTTATGGGCCACGAGGGGAGTGAAGGTTGTTCAATCAGACTCTTCAGATTCTAAATTAGACCCTAGTGGGTCCCCATCTAGTCAACTGGCTGTGGTCATGGTACAATAGAGGAATACGGTTTTTTCCCAGGGCTAATAGTTATAAGACAACTTTGTGTTGCAAATTGGGATGGGAATCGCATTTACATCTAACATTTATCTGATTGTTTGTTTCCTTTTTAAGACAGACAGACAGGCAGACACAAGCAAACATAAAATGGTTCAATCAGGCTATGCAGGCTATATACTAGATCCAGGTGGTGGACTTTCCCATACGGTGCATTAAAGGAAATTCCTACACAGAAGCCACCTGGTGGTAAAAATCGAAGCTCATGAAAAGTATTCTTTATCCTGTATTCCTATTCCTACATAGACCACTTTCCCTAAGTCAACTATTTGTATTTGTTATTTGGACAGTATACCTCCATCCCAGTGGGCACAGAACATTGAATCAACATTGAAAACTGGTTGACAATGTTGATTCAATGTTGATTTAATCTTGATTCAGCATTGAACAGAATTTTGTGCCCACTGGGAGGATACCTGAATGTAGCTCTGGTAAATGGTACGCCATGACTGCATTCAAGCATCATGCTGACCAAATGTGGCCAACACACTCCCGAAGGCTCGGAATGATGCATTCATGAAATCAGGGCTGGATTCATGCTGCTTCATGGAGGTGGAGGCAGACACAAAGGACTTTAACCTTCAGAACACTTGCTGCACAGAGGCGCCTTGTCTAGCAGCAGGGAGTGTATCTGTCAGGCGCAGAATCAGAATCTGTACAATTCCGGAATTGCCCCTGTACAATTCCGGAACTGCGCAGGGCAATTCCGGAATTGCACCATAGTTAGATTGCATAGTTTTTCAGAATTTCTACCTGTTTTTTATTATAGCTACAGATATAGAATATAAATATATATTTCAGCTATGTTTGAGGATGCTGTACGGCATCTTGGAGATGTAAAAACAGTCAGGGAGAACCCACATGCATGTCACACCTGTATATAGCTGTGAATAAGGTGTGGCAGAAATGCCTCTGCTGTGATAAACACTGGGGGTTTGGCTGCCTGGGCCCCAAATGATACAAAATAATGTCCTTGCAGGTGCATTTCTTGCCATACATTTCTTTGACGATTTTGATTATCACTATTTTGGTCTCGATTTTTCGATTATATCGACTTATTTTGATTTAACAAAAATAGTAAATATCTGCTTGAAAAGGGGGATCATCATCTGTTAATTTCCTCCCTCATACTTGGGTGCATAAACACAAGCATTTTGAGCACAATCTGAAGCCCTTTTGCCTCAATATTATGGGCCTACAATGGTCTACTATTAGAGGCTACTTTGTTGTGTACCTCAGGCTATAACAGAGTTTAAGTTACACTTTAATATTACTACCATTACTCAACTGTGCAGCATATATGTTCTTGGCCATATCCCCTAGCCATTTCAATTATGAATACCGTAGACATCTAGCTGTCACGCTATCCACAAAAACTCACTTTATAGACGTATATGTGGGAACCCCTGACAGGGTGTGTCAGCTGTACTTGGGAAACATCAGGATGAGGACAGCTGTGTGTGTGTAGGTGTGTACTTCTTGTAGCTTTTAGGGAGTCATCATTTTTTATCAACGGGGGGGGGGGTTGGTTTGGGGGGGGGGCAAAAAAATTTGGACCCCTTTACGGGGGGGTGCAAAAATTTCAACCCCTCTTGGGGGGGATCAAAAAAATTAACCTATTTTGTGCCAGAAAGCCCGCTTCAAAGGGCCCGCGAGCGCGCCGATTATTGACCCGTGGGGCAGGGGAAATTTCGACCCGTTGACCGTGGGGTGAAAATTTTTTCGCACGCTCCGCGCTGAAAAATATCCCCCCCCTGTTGTTAAAAAATGATCACTCCCTTACGTCTCTTTAAGAGCCCAAGTTTTGCAAGTTAGCATTTTTAGGGTCGCATAATTCTTCAATGCGCTGTGTCCTTTTTCACTGCGAATGCAGACCTGGCAAGTGTGTACACGAGGACTCCACATATATGCATCATGTGGAGCTATTGGGAGTGTATCAATCCCTCAGGGTCAGTGTGATACTGAAATGCGCGGGTAAGTTACTCGCTATCATTGCACATATGCATCATGACAACAAAGGCCATAATAAATTAAAGCACTGTTTGGCCCTGTAAGGGTTAAGGTATTTACTCTAAATGGTGAGATTTTCCACAGCAGAGTACCATATGTTGCAATATAAGCTTTTCCTATAGAGGTTCCAGGGGACCCAAGGGCAGCACATGCAGAGGACATCAAGGATAGAAATGCATAGAAATAGCGGCCCCAGGGAAGGGACAGTTGATATAAGGGAGTGTTCATTTATTGATTACAGGGGAGGAGTGAGATTCGCAAGGAGGGGCAAATTCCCCCCCCCCCTCGAGAGCCCGTGGAACATTTCGGGCCCCCCCCCCCCCATACCAAAGGCGGCGAAAAAATTTCACCCACCCCCCTTTAAACTATAGTAACACGCAGCCATTTTTTGCTAAAAAGGGGCTGAATTTTTTACGCCCCCCCCCCCCCTCAAGAGGGGTCAGGATATTTACGCCCCCCCCTCGGGAGGGGTTGGAAATCCCCCCCCCCCCCTGTAACTAAAAAATGACCAGTGCCTAATAACAGTATCTATAGATCGCTGCACAAACTATTTCCCATACTGCTCTGGCACATTGCATGCATACTGACCCCCTCCATTGACGTATATTAAAGATGCATTATGCATCCTGCTGTACAATACCGACATATGGTGAGAGCCAGCACCAAAGATATGCAAGATATGGATAATCATCAAGAATAAGAAACAAACTACGCAAAAAGGGAGAGTCCTCCTCGATCCACATCACTGTTAACATACGCATAATTATAGAGACCCATAAATGACATACATCGTATTATACACAAACACCCAGTGGTGGTACCAGGGGAGCCATAGGCAGCACTTTCAGAAGGCATCAAGGATAGAAATGCACAGAAATAGTTGCCCCAGGGAGGGCACAGTTAATGCAATAACTGCATGGATGCTGCACGCTATAAGGCCTACACTTTAATGGTGCATTGCTAGATATTGCCATGTCCTGTAGTACTGTGTTGGTTGCCGGTGTGAGGTAGTGTTAAGCCTGTTGTCAAGTTCTACAATAAGTTACAGAACTCATCAGAACTAATTACAGAACTCATAATTGCAGACATGAGGACTCGTATCCTCTCCAGTTTTCAAAAGCGGTCCTGACTTTGTACATAGTTGTCTATCTCGTATTGGTATATTCTATGCACCATCATAAAAAGTCACTGCTATGCTTTTGCCACTGTGCAAAGGAAATAAGTAATTTCTCACAAGGGCCATCTCAATATTCCATTATCTATCAGAGCAAGGGCTACTGATCCCCTCTACGGACCTTGATCATTATAACTACAATTGGTCATTACTATACTACGCCACCCTTGGTAGTTTGAAGTACATAGCTTTACCTCTCTTAGCCCAGCTAGTCACTCCTCATACTATTCCCTCTGTAATCATGTTTCTATGGAAACTAGATGTTTGCCTGGTCCTGTAATAGTATATGTACCAATGTCAAAAGACTACTGCAATTGCCTTGCTCTGGCTTTAATTGATCTCCAGATTAATGGACCTTCCCAGGCAATTAGCAAAGGGAATCTGCAATTTTTCACAGAAGCCATTTACGACTCCTTTATCTATCCAGCTAAGGATAAATGATACCCGAATGGGACTTTAATGATGAGGATATTGCCTTGCTAATGTGCCCTGAGAGTATGAAGAACCAATACTCACTCAAAAAGTAAACTCGTCTGCAGACTCTTCTAAGTGACAAGAGAGTGGGTACTCTAGCTGTAGTTGTCAGATAGAAGATACACTTGGTATGTGCCAGCCCAAAACCTGACTCATGCCAGCCCTAGACTCGTCAACCAGGGTCTGATTCAGGATTTTCCCTGTAGGTGGCATCAGTATAACATGCATTCTGTATAAAGTTGGGGAATGAATTGCATAATTTCTATGTTGATTTTAATCATATTTATGGGAATACACATTCATGGTATGGATAATCCTGAGATTTATCTATTGGGGGTGCTAGAAAAGGTAAAGGAATCAATGTTTTGATATAATTGAGACAAAACAAATATGTGTAGGGCTGTAACACAGTGCCTTCCATAGGTACAAGTATATGAGACTTTACAGCACTAACTCAATAGAGAGTTTATGGTCACAGACCTGTTTGTGCACTTGCACTCAACAACATGTGTTTTGATTTAGTTAAGTTGATACTTTGTTACATTACAGTTATTGGTGGGTGTATCAGCCGCATGCTACACTCGTGAGCACCTCGTGCGTCCAGTCACGCAGACCTTGGATACTGCGCACCGCCCCCAGGGCCTTTGTTCTGATATGGTATTAATAAACCGGCCGCTAGCAGGAGCGGCATTCTGATATCACCTCTACTCCACACCACTCCTGTGTTGTACATTCCTCCTTCCTATGATCCATAGGGGGTACTGTGGTACAACTGGTGCCGTGTACCAGGATGGAGACCCCTGTGTCTCCATCACCTTAAGGAAGGAGATTTAAGCACCATCTTAGCTAAAAGTTAGGGGGTAGCCCCTGGTGGACACACTGCTGAACGAAGGTAGGTGGTGTGTCCCACTGCTAGGCTACCTCAGCCTCTGTATGGTGCTGGGAGTGGGTGTGTGAGGAGAGTGGTATGGGTAGCTGGTCACTAGTGGAGTTAGGCACTGTGACTCATACGGGAGGAGGACTGCAGGCTGCAGCCCTCCCCTAGAGGAGTAGAGTATACTACTGGGTCCTCTTGTATCGTATGTATGAGCACCATGGGGGAGTGCTCACAGCTACTATGGGGTGCTGTATGTAAAAGATTACATACAGTGTAAATCCTGTGTGTGGATGGAAGAAGAGTCCTGCAGTGTCTAGGAGCCTGGAGCAGTCTGGAGAGGAGTCCTGCAGCCCCACCATCTGGGTTGCTTGAGGTAGGTGGTTATGGTTATATAGTGTACACACTGATAAGGTTGTAAATCTGCAACATGGCCGAGCAGGCCTTACAAAAGCAACTTAGACTTTTGGGTTTAGGTACACATGTTCAGAATACAAATGCTCTTGTACATTGTTTTGATGGGAACCCTAAGAAGTTTAAGATATGGCTCAAGGAAATAGAGAAATATTCAGTGTTAATGGGAGCTGCTGATGAGCAGAAACGATATATAGCCTACCAAGCGAGTTCAGGGCCCGTATCAGACTGCATACAGCGTTTCCTAGGGGCTGACCCTCAGCCTGATTGGCCCACCCTTAGAGAGCAGTTACGTCAGCGTTTCGGGGAGGCCCAGGATATGGCCCAGTCGTTAGCTAAATTAAGACGCCTTAAGCAAACTAAGAGTGAAACAGTACAGGTGTTTGCAGAACGTATCGTTGACATCGCGCATGATGCGTTCCCGGGGGAGGATATCGAAAACCCCCTGATATCTAGGCAGTTGGTAGAAGTGCTTATAGACGGGTTAGCTCAGGCCTCCATCGCTCGTAGACTGATTAAGGACCCTCCCGCACAATTCCTAGCAGCCGTCAGGCGTGCGGCCGAGGAGCAGGATGATCTAAGTAGGATCCACACACGGGGAAGGGATGAAGCCCCTATGGACATAAATGCCGTAGAGAGGGGTCCAGCAATCAATGGGACATGCCATGGTTGTGGGGGTCAGGGGCATTGGAAGAGGGAGTGTCCTTCTAAGGGAAAAGGCCCCGCCCAGAGGAAGGGACCCAAGGGGGGTAATTCCAAACCACCAGACCGGCCCCAGGCCAAAGGCAAGAAAGGCGCCCGGTGTTGGCTGTGTGAACAGACGGGCCATGTCAAGCGGGAGTGCCCGCAAGGCAGAAAAGGGGGGTCGCGGACCGCCCAGGGCGCCTGGGGGAGGCCGGGACGGCCGCCCGCCAGTGGCAACAATGGGACCGGGGGAGGCAAGGCGCGGCCACGGGCCGCTGCCGTAGCTGCCGAGGCCCAGGCCGCCGAGGGGGAGCAGGAGCCTTCCCACTCCGACGGTGAGCCGGGAAACGAGTAGCACCCCCCTCCCCAAGGGAAGGGGGGCGGGGGACAGGGCAGGGGACAGGGAGGAAAGCGGTCATCTTCTCCACGGGGGACAGAAATAGGTGTAGCTGCCAGGTAAGGGTAAAGGGACGGCCTTATCGTGCCCTCATCGACAGTGGCGCAGACCTTAGTTTTGTCCACATACAGACCTTCAAGCAAATGGGTGGCAATCCTGACAAGCTGAGACCCGCCGAGTACCAACTGTCAGGTGTCAAAGGTAACCAGATACCATGCTATGGTATGGCCACCCTCCCATTCCAGTTTGGAAAAGAAAGGAGATTGCATGAGGTTTGTGTGGTGGGGGAGGTGGGGCCGACCCTCGCCCTGGGATATGATTTCCTCCATGAGCACAAGGTAACCTGTAGCTATGGCGACAAACTCATGATAGTGGGACAGGAGAGAGTGAAGTTAGATGAAGAGCGTTATATTAGATCTTTAATGCGGCTTACTGAACCTGTATACGTTCCACCACAGTGCTCAGTTATAGCACGTGTCCGCGCGCAGCGTCGACATGGTGTGTGTATGGTCACATCCATAGACACGGGGTTCTTGAGCAGAGAACCAGGTCTAATGGTGGGTAACAGTCTTGTGAACGTAGAATCCAAGAGGAGCTGTCCTGTACTGATAACCAATGAGACAGGGAAGCCATTTTATCTAGATAAGGGTAATGTGATAGCCCAGGCCATCCCTACTGAAGATAAAGAGGTGCTCGACCACATGGATGGTCAAGCATGGGATAGCAGTAAGGAGGCTGCCGTCATAGATTGTGACGCGGCCTACCGGGACACAGCGGAAAGGCTGGTGAGGGACAACAATGATGTATTTGCCAGTAGTGACGCAGAACTGGGTAAGACTAATATACTTAAGTTGTCTATAGATGTTGAAGGTAACAGGCCCTTCCGACAGAAACCTTACCGTGTCCCGTTGGCCAAGAGAGAAATAGTGGACAAACAGATTACTGAGATGCTGGAAGCAGGTATCATAACCCCCACACACAGCCCCTGGTGCTCACCAGTGGTGCTGGTCAAGAAGAAGCGTACAGGTGATTGGCGTTTTTGTGTGGACTTCAGAAAGTTGAACTTGTTAACAGTCAAGTATAATTGGCCACTGCCAGTGATAGACGATATACTATCATCACTAGGTAACTCCAGGTTCTTTTCAACCCTGGACCTGAGATCAGGTTACTGGCAGGTGGGAATGGACGAGGAGTCCAAGGACAAGACAGCGTTTGGCTGTCATCGCGGTATTTTCCGGTTCGAGGTCATGCCCTTCGGCTTGACCAACGCCCCTAGTGTCTTTACAGAACTGATGGGTCATGTGCTCTCTGGACTGGAGGCGTTTAGCCGTCCATATTTGGACGATGTGATTATATTCAGTCCAACGCGGGAGGCACATGAGCGCCACCTGGCAGAGGTCTTTGAGCGCCTGCGCAAGGCTAATCTCAAGATGAAGCTCTCCAAGTGCGAGTTCTTTAGAGATAGGATACACTATCTAGGTCACATCGTGACCCCGGAAGGAATAGCCCCCGACCCGGAAAAGGTCAAGGCCATTAGGGACATGAAGGTCCCGACCAATGTCAAAGAAGTCCGCGGGTTCATTGGCATGGTAAGCTATTATCGCCGTTTTGTTGATCACCTATCAGATATAGCTTTGCCTCTAACCCGCCTCACCAAGAAGCATGCTATCTTCAGGTGGGATGATGCTTGCCAGCAGGCTTTTGACACTCTTAAAGCCAAACTCATGAGTCCACCTATACTTGCTTACCCTGACGTGACAAAGAAATTTGTGCTGACAACGGACGCCTCCATGAACGCTATCGGAGGAGTGTTGTCCCAGGACTCACCTGAGGGTGAGAAGGTCATCCACACTGCATCAAACTTCTAATTTAAGTGTTACTTAAAGGTCATTTTTGTTACCTAAATGTCAAATTTAAGTTCATTTAAGGTCCAACTTAAATGTTGATCTTCAACATTTAAGTAACTTTTGGTTTACCAAAAGGCACTCTTTAAGACAATATTTAAGCAGAATTTAAGTTAATATAAGTTGATTATATTGCATGGCAAGGTAGTACTTAAAGGTGATTAAACATAATATCAAGGTCCAAGTGCTGGATTCCCATGAACGACATTTAAGGACATTTTAATGACCTTTACCTAATATTTAATGCACATTGCTATATTTGCTCTAGCTTTATTCATACATATCTATGAACATGATCATCAAAGCTTGCTCATTCTTTTCATTTAGGTAGGTATTCATTTTATTGTGCAAGGGGGGGGGTAATTTTTATTCATCATTTCATCATTTTCATAGGAGCCAACCTGGGCCTCCAGGGGGTCGGGGGGACCGGCACCCGGCCCCTGGCGGCCAGGGGCGCCTCCAGGGGTTGTGGGGGACCGGCACCCGCCCTCTGGCGCCCGGGGGCGCCTCCAGGGGGTCGGGGGACTGGCTGTACCCCTTAAAATTAGCTCCCCTGGTTAGTATCACGGGTTGTACCCCTTAAAACAATGTATGATAAAGGGATGAGTCTCCCCTAGCTCCCCTGGTTAGTATCACGGGTTGTACCCCTTAAAACAATGTATGATAACGGGATGAGTCTCCCCTAGCCTAGGGAGAGGTCCATCTGCAAATAAAAGAAAAGAAATTAATTACATGTTTTTAGGGGTTGGTCCTGTTGATACGTGTTTATACAATAAAGATAGAATTCAAATTCATAATATAGTTAATTACATTGTCTATTATTATATTATTGTATTAAATGTATAGCTTATTGCATTAATCTCAGTATGCACAAACCATGAAGAAACATGATAAATACACTGTGCTCATATACCTACCTATAACAGGATAATACTACATGTAACACATGTATATCATGTAACCATGTGTCCTTGTCGATGTCCAACTGTATAATGATTCAAACTGCCCTCTCACTCCTGCTGCTGTGTTTCTATTGGTTGGTTATAATGTATGTAGGTCAAATGTGTGCTACATAATATGTGGTTCATGGCTTGTTATAGGTGTATATATATAGAAACCGTTATAACACCTCCCATTGTTTACCTGTAGCAGTGTGGCGGTCTGCTAGGGGTGCTTGGTGTATAATACCAGGGTCAATGTCCCCTTACTCCCCTGGTTAGTATCACGGGTTGTAGCCCTCCAGAAACCCTTAAAATGATGTATAATACCGGTGTCATGATCATTGTTTGTGCCTCTCCAAAAACCCTCAAAATAATGTATAATACCGGGGTCAGGGTCCCCTTACTCTCTTGGTTAGTATCATAGCTTGTGCCTCTCCAAAAACCCTCAAAGTAATGTATAATACCGGGGTCAGGGTCCCCTTACTCCCCTGGTTAGTATCACGGGTTGTAGCCCTCCAGAAATCCTTAAAATGATGTATAATACCGGGGTCATGATCATTGCTTGTGCCTCTCCAAAAACCCTCAAAATAATGTATAATACCGGGGTCAGGGTCCCCTTACTCTCTTGGTTAGTATCATAGCTTGTGCCTCTCCAAAAACCCTCAAAGTAATGTATAATACCGGGGTCAGGGTCCCCTTACTCCCCTGGTTAGTATCACGGGCTGTAGCCCTCCAGAAACCCTAAAAATAATGTATAATACCAGGGTCAGGGTCCCCTTACTCCACTGGTTAGTATCACGAGTTGTAGCCCCCCAGAAGCCTTTAAAATAATGTATTGTCGCGATATTAGGGTGCCCTAACTCCCCTGGTTAGTATCACGGGTTGTAGCCCTCCAGAAACCCTCAAAATAATGTATAATACCGGCATGTAACAGGGGTAGACACTAACATTTAAGACCATTGGCCACCCGGGCCCACAGCTTCAAAAAGCTGTGACTTCCAAATTAATTTAATTGAGTTTTATATGCAGAAGAAAATTATGTTGGCAATATGGAAAATATATTGGCAATATTGGTTTCAGTACAATACAGGTAGACTGTGTGCTGTATTTTGTAACATATTCAGTATGGTGACGATTTTACCTTTCCAATTATACATAACATGCCTGTATTATACAATGTAGATGTAATGATCAGATTTCCATCAAAATTCACTTGGAAATAGGTCTGTAAATAGCAACGGGCCACTTGGGCCCGTAGCAATGTAGATATACAGAAAACTACGGGCACGGATTCAAAAGCATGGGCCATTGGCTCCGGGGCCAGCGTTGGTGTCTACCCCTGTGTATTACATTGTAATACTACAGCCACATTTTAATGTTTAAAAATGTGTGCATGCAATTAACAGTTATTTCAATGGCATATGACGTTTCCAATGAATAGACGGGGAACCCAAATTTACAGAATATGCCAAATGTGATTTTAGTTTACCATAAATTTACCAGAAATGTCATTTAACATTTCCAGAGGATTTAAGTTTACCTTAAATTTACTGGAAATTTCATTTGACATTTCGGGAAAATTTAAGTTTACCTTAATTTACTGGAAATGTCATTTGACATTTTAGGACGATTTAAGTTTACCTTAAATTTACCGGAAATGTCATTTTGACATTTCGGGGAGATTTAAGTTTACCTTAAATTTACCGGAAATGTCAAATGACATTTCCGGTAAATTCAAGATATCTTATATTTCATGGCAAGCTCCAAACGACATTTCCAGGACATTTCCCTATATTTTGGTACACTTAAATATACTTAAATAAGAATTTTCATGCAGTGCCAGTACCTGTCACATAAGCTGAATGATACTCAGCGGAAGTGGGCGACAGTGGAGAAGGAGGCCTACGCAATCGTGTACGCACTCCAGAAGATGAAACATTACCTCTTTGGAGCGCGTTTCACCATAAAGACAGACCACAAGCCACTTCGGTTTTTGCTAGGGTCAGAACAAAAGAACTGTAAGGTGCAGAGGTGGGCCATGCTCCTAAGTGAATACGACTGTGAGATAGAATATTTGCCGGGCAAGGCGAATACCCAGGCTGACTTCCTCAGTCGTCTTCCAGGTGCCGATGTAGCGGTCATCAACACAGATCAGTATGACCCGCTCGAACATTGGAACAAGCTTCAAAAGGTCAAGTTGAAGCCACCTGTGTTACCTCGGAAGGTGCCTAGAGTGCCTGAGAGTCACCTGGAAGATATGGCTACTGAACAGGAGACGGACCCTGACCTTAAGTACATAAAGGAACAGCTTCAGCTGATAGGCCCTAAGAAACCGGAGATCTACAGGTACTGTGTATTGGAGGGTGTGGTTTACTTTATATCTGAGCAAGAAAACAGGCTCAAACTCGTGGTTCCACCACACCTTCAGCAGGTAGTGCTGTCACAGGTCCATGATATATGTCATCCTGGAATGGATAAGACATATGATCTGATAAGAGAACGATACCACTGGAAGGGTATTTATAAATCTGTTGTACACTATGTCAGTCACTGTGTTAACTGCAGGTCAAGAAACCTGGTCAAGGAACCACGTGGGTTACAGGAGATGGAGTCAGTAAGTTTCCCATTTGAGAAGGTAGCTATAGATATGGCGGGGCCATACGAGGAAAGCTACAGGGGAAACAAGTACTTACTGACCCTAGTAGACATCTATTCAGGCTGGCCGGAGTTCTACGCCGTACCCGATAAGAAGGCAGAGACAATAGCAAGGTGCCTGTTGGACCACTTCATTCCTACGCATTCCTGCCCACTGATCTTGTTGTCTGACCGCGGAAGGGAGTTCCTGAATGAGATAATAAACAGTGTCTGTTCTGAACTCAAGGTATACCGCATTCAGACGAGCAAGTACCACGCTAGCTCCAATGGAGCCGTGGAGCGCGTACACCGGGTGTGGAATGATATGGTCTCCAAGACGGTCGCCGGGGACATAAGGAACTGGGATGAAATGGTTCCCTCGGTGCTATTCGCTCTAAGAGTAGGTAAGAATGAAAGCAGCGGATACTCTCCGTTCTACCTACTGCATAATCGGGATCCGATTCTGCCACTGGACACTCTGATGAAGCCCAGAAGAAAATATCAAGGTGAGGAATTCCACCAACTGGCGCTAGAAAGACAGCATCAGAGTATGGTGGAGGTGGCCAGGAATAGAAAGGAGGCCCGCAGGAAGCAAAAAGAGTACCATGACCGGAAGGTCAAGGTGGTCACCTTTAAGGTAGGTGACTCAGTGTACTTGTACAACATGCACCGTGCAAACAAGTTAGAGCTACCCTTTGCACCATATTACAGAATAATAGCAAAGTGGGGAGATGTCAACTTCCGTGTGAGGAATGAGTTGACTGGTGCGGTGGAAGATGTTCATGCCGAACATCTGCGGCTTGCTAAAGATGAATGGGAGCAGTCGAGGTCCCAAGAAGAGGGACGGGGGTTAGGAAGGCGAGCTAAGATGGCTGCCGAACCCCTGGAGTCAGAGTCTGACACTGATTCTCTAAAGGATGAGGTATTACTCGGAGAGAGTCTTCAGGTGGGGAGAAGACACCGCAGTGAGCGTGTGCCCCACGTACCCGTCCCAAGGGGAGTGAACAGTGCCTCTGACTCAGATTCAGAAGAGGATCTGCCTCTGGCTGAACTTAAGAGGAGATTGCACGATACCAGCAATCCTCTAGGAAATGGTGAGGTAAAATCACCTGGAGGTGGCGTACTAAATCCACCTCTACATGGGTCTGATGGTACAGCAGGACCACCAGACAATAATAGTGGTCAGGCGATGGACAGTAATGTCCCTGCAGGCATCCCTGACACTATGGACGTTGATCCTGGAGATATTAAAAGATCTCGGGAAGGGGATCAAGAAGCTCCCTCTGGGAAAAGAAGGAGGGTAGAAGCGGTTAGAAAAAGAAAGGTCAAGGACCTTCTAACCCTTATAGCAGACCTTATACAGTAGGATGCAGTCCTTGAACTCCGCATGGTGTGGTGACCTCAGGTCAAGGTCAGTGCTAGAGAAGCCAACTGCCTCTGTGGTCACCAATGACGATGTATGATACTGCTCATACACGACCTTGTGTGAACGGGGGGTAAACTGTGAATCCAGGTATAGTGAGCTATAACTGTATAGTATAAGTAATAAGGCTATTATTGTACTTTGTTCCAGGTATGGATAAGTTGTAGCTAGAGTCTTATGGTCTTTTATTTTTGTTGTTTACAGGTAGCGACCATGGTGGTCCGACTGGTCAACCTGGTTACACTGTTGTACATAGTCCTCACAGTTGTAGTGAGTGGGGAAGGTCATAATCATGTCTATTTTACAAGAGTCCATGAGACTCATGCGATGAAGGCTGAATGGAAGGTCAGCTTGGTAATAGACCTTGAACCCATTAGTGTCTACCTGGCTGAGGGAGAAACTCACCTGGAAGAGGTGAGCAAAGATATTAGTGGATATATGGGTATCAATTGGTTTGAAGAATCCTATTCCAAACTGAGTGCACTACAATTGCACGCTTTTAATAGTCTTAAGAAAAGGGCAAGTAGCCTTAGAGATATTATCTCTGACCTGGAAGGTATTAAGAGAAGAAGCAGAAGAGCTATACTCAACATAGGAGGCATTTTGAGCTATGCTTTTGGGGTAGCTAGCGAGGATGACCTGAGACGGTTATCTAATCATGTTGAAGTTATGAGAAGGGAGAGACTCAAAGAACGACATGTTCTTGATGAATCGTTATCTCTCCTTAACATAACACATCTTGAAGTGTCTAGGAATAGGGAGACACTGAATACAGTTTTGGAGATGACCCGTGACTTTCAGTCTCGTCTGGAGAATGTGACCAATGCTCTGGTCATTCCCTTAAGGAACTTTATGGTCATCCATTCTAGGGTAGAGGGTTATATTGACCAGATATCTTCCTTGTTAGATCAATGCGACGACTATGTGAAGGGAGTAGAGCTTATGCTAGCCAGTGTGGCCACAGGCCACATGACACCAACGCTGATTCCACCTAGCCAACTGCAGAAGTTGCTTCTGAATATCAGTAGGAATATTGCAGGTAGTCTCCTGCTGCCATTTGATCCACTGACAGAGTTGTGGAAATATTATCGGCTGTTAAGCTGTACATCTACTAGTGTCGGGCAGGGAATCTTGGTACAGATCACCCTGCCCCTTATCAGCCAAGAAAGATGGGAACTGATAAAGGTTGTTATTTTACCTCTGCCGGTGGAAAAGTCTAACTTTTCTAGATACTACGATCTACAGATGGATCGATTTGCAATTAACATTGAACAAACTCGCTACATCCGCATGGATAGGAGTGTTTTTGAAGTGTGCAGCCTGAAAGGGTTAACACACTGCATGTTTCACCATCCAAGTTTACCGGTAGCTACGTCCCGAAATTGCGCCTTACGGTTGTATCTAGGTCGCAATCCGGAAGCGTGTTGTAGAGTCATGATCTCTACACGAGTTCATCTTCCTATTGGTGAGTACTTGGGAGACAGTAAATGGGCTATAGTATCTAGACAGCCCCAATCCTTTACAGTCGTCTGTAGAGATACGAGGGATCGAGTGGAAACTCGACCCCCAATACAAGTAATTAAACTTACACCTGGGTGTGTAGCAACTAGTGACCTTATGCAGTTTAACACTGAGTACAGTAGGTCCTCTCGTTATCAGGCCCAACATCGACTGCATAAGATAGTAGTTTCCCGAGCCATGAATGTGACACTCCTTGAGCCTATCTTAACGCCTAAGACCAAAATTCCCAGAAATCTTGAACATGTTAAAGAGATTGACGTGGAGATGTTAAAAAGAGAATTAAACAGAGAAGTTGATATTCCAAATTGGGATAAAATTACCAAGACTGGATTGCCCAGTCTCATGGGTGGGATGTTTGGCATTGCTTTATTAGGAGTCTTAGTTGGTATCTATTGCAAGAATAAGAAGGCTATGTGCGGCAGTAAACCACTTAGTGTTGACACTCGCCATGCCACCATTTGCAGCCTAGAAGGTGACGACGCCAGTCGAGGCCAAGCAGTGCAGACGGGAGCAGGTGAAGGACGGGAAGACGTGGTGCGGCCATCAGCACCACCTGAAGCGGTGTCACCCACTACATCCGGGGGTGGCAAGTTATATCCGTCCCTAATACTACCAGGGATAGACAATCCAGACAGACCAATGTCTTCTACCTGTCTCACAGTTGAAGTCAGGAAGTGAACAAAGTTTTATACCACTTATGCCTGGACATATTCTTATTCTGAATATTGATTATGAACTTTCAGGTTGGACGTCAGCAGTGGACTTGAATAACTATGTCATAAAGACATTTAGTAATTAAGACGTTTAATTATAGAGTTTCAGTCTCCTTAGAACTTGACACGCGATACATATCAAGTTACGCTTAACCTAATTAAGGTGTAGAAATAATTAGTATTCAGGTACCCAATGAACACAACGAGAAGGATAAGAACTTTATTGAAAGGACAATGGACTTTGATCACGCCTTTATCTTTAATGAGATAATGTAATATAAGTGATATAAAAGGGGGAGGAGATGTAACACAGTGCCTTCCATAGGTACAAGTATATGAGACTTTACAGCACTAACTCAATAGAGAGTTTATGGTCACAGACCTGTTTGTGCACTTGCACTCAACAACATGTGTTTTGATTTAGTTAAGTTGATACTTTGTTACATTACAGTTATTGGTGGGTGTATCAGCCGCATGCTACACTCGTGAGCACCTTGTGCGTCCAGTCACGCAGACCTTGGATACTGCGCACCGCCCCCAGGGCCTTTGTTCTGATATGGTATTAATAAACCGGCCGCTAGCAGGAGCGGCATTCTGATATCACCTCTACTCCACACCACTCCTGTGTTGTACATTCCTCCTTCCTATGTACCATAGGGGGTACTGTGGTACAGGGCACAGACACCTCTTTTGTGGTTATTCCTATGGTACAATAGCTGCAAGGAAACTCCCATTGGTATGACATCCACATATGTGTTAGCAGTCTGTAACTAAAGGGTAGAAATACTCTCAATATAGACTTGGGAATATGGCAGGAATCCCCCTAACCTACATACCTCTATGTTTGTATGAATTAGCTTTTATAAACCTCAGAAATATAGACAGACATGGACAACAATTATGCCTAGGCAGAACCCAGTTAGCTCCACCTGCAGTGAAGTAGAGGTTATAGTGCACAGGTTAACCCTCTAAGGGGTGCATAGTGCTTTAAGGTGCTATGCTCTATGTGATCATAATACATGAATTCAGCCTTGGCAAGTATACTCGCCCAACTGTTGATTCATTTCCAAAGGTGCATGAATGCAGGCTTGGCGAATAGACTCACCAGGGCTACATTCATGCATCATGCTGACAAAGGGATTCAAGCACATTTAAAGCAGTTTGCAGCCAATAAAGGGTTATCTATTTTGGGTTGTCAATTTGACGACCTTAGACTTGTCACTTGGAGTGGGCCATTGCCTGAGCTAACATTGTCAGTTAGATGACCCTAGTCTTGTCTTGTGGGATGGTAACCAGACAGTTAATCAAATAGACAACCTTTAACTCGTTTATTTTATGACCGTCACTTTAAAGACCCTAAACTCTTCTTATAAGACAACCTTTTGACAAGTTTGGATCCCTTCATTTTATCAGTGCTGGAGAATGTGTCTGATACACCCATGCCTGTTCAAATACCCATGTAACCTTCAAAGACAAGATAGTGCTTTAAAGTGGCTATATCTGATTTTCCTCAAATTCTTAATATTACTTAAATGTGTTCCAAACAGTGTAATAGTACACTATTCAGGGTATGACAGTCAGATAGTATCTATAGGTGGTGAGAGGTCAGAGAGGGTGTCCTTTATATCTTGCAGTGCCACCCTGGGAGCCATGGGCAGCACACAGAGAGAGCATCCAAGATAGAAATGCATAGAAAAAGCGGCCTCAGGGATGGGACAGTTGATACGATAACTACACGGATAGCGGCACAAACTACATTGCAGCCATACTGACCTCCCACATCGCTGTAGACTAAAATCATATGCATACTGCAGATATAAATGGGCTGAAAACGTTAATAGACATTATAACACAAGTTAGTAAGTAACCCATTTATATCTTCATCTTCCCTAAATAAACCGTTTTCTATAAAGCCGGTCAAAGATGGCACCCAGTCAAAGATGGCAACGGGTCAAAGACATTCACATTGGCCTGATCTCGTGAGACACAGCCTAAACCATATTATACACAAACACATGCAGAGGACATCAAGGATAGAAATGCATAGAAATAGCGGCCCCAGGGATGTGACAGTTAATACGATAACTACATGGATAGCTGCACAGACTATTTCCTTTACCGCTCTGGTGCATTGCAGCCAAGATATTGCTATTACCAGCATTACTGTGCTGATTCCTGGTCTGGGGTAGTGTGAAGTCTTTTGCCAGGTTCTACAATAAGTAGAAATAGCAGAGATGACAATGTCTGACATGAGTACAGAGTAGTTGTCTGCCTGACATGGCAGCCCCAATACCCCTGTCCCCTTTGGGTCCTCCACATATTGGGACCAAGAATTGACATACAATATATGAAACACAAACTCCCTATAGTACTACCGAGGGAGCCATAGGCAGAACATCAAGGATAAAAATGCATAGAAATAGTGGCCCCAGGGAGAGGACAGTTAATACAATAACTACAGATCGCTGCACGGTACAAGGCCTATGTCGCTCTGGTGCATGGTGACCAGGCATGGCCATTCACTGCAGTATTGTGCTCGTTGCTGGTTAGAGGTACTGTGAGACCTTTGCCAGCTTCTACAATACGTAGAAATTAACAATGACTTATAGTTACAGATATGAGGACTTTAATCCTCCTTAGTCCTGAAATGGATTGTACAGTATAGTTGTCTGGTGTAGGTGTATTCTATTCTATAGAAAGTTACTCCTGTCCTTTTGCCACTTCCTTTAGCAAAGGGAATCTGTGGTTTTTCACAAGGGCCATCTTACTATTCCTTTATCTATCAGAGGAAGGGCTACTGATCCCCTTTAGGGACCTTGATCATTATAACCACAATTGATCATTACTATACTATGCCACCCTTGGTAGTTTGAAGTACATAGCTATGCTACTCTTAGCCCAGCTAGTCACGCCTTATGGCATTGCCCCCGTAATCATGTCTCCAAGAAATATAGATATTTGTCTCGTTCTGTAAGAGTATGTCTACCAGCATCCAAAGGACACTGCTATTGCCTCGTTCTGGCTTTAATTGATTCATCCAGCTTAATGGATCTGCCCAGGCAATTAGTAAGGAAAACTGCAATTTTTAACAGCAGCCATTTTACGATTCCTTTATCCATTAGGCATAGGAATAGCAATCCTCAAAATGCACTTTGATTATGAGGATATCATCATGCTAATGTGTGGGCCGGGTGTACATCATGTTAATTAATTGCCTTGCTTGGGCGTTAATTGATTTATCCAGCTTAATGGACTTGGCCAGCCAATTAGCAAAGGGAATCTGTAATTTTTCACCCAAGCCATTTTACTGTTCCTTTATCTATTAGACGAAGCACTGGTGAACGTTCCTTCAGGGACTCTGATGACGAGGATATCGTCTTGCCAATGTGCAGGCCGGGTGTAGATCATGTGAAATAATCTGTCCGCAGAGGACGCGGACCCTCCAGTAAAGGTATAAACTGTGGAGAATGCACCCTTCAAGGACAGCCCAGTGCTTTAATATATAAATGCTCAATGGTGATGCATTACTGCATCATGCAGACCTTATGAGGTTAAAATACACTCATAGGATACACACATGATGCTCCAAAGCATCGGTAGGTGCATCATGACTACACTGAAAATCCATAGATTGAAAGGGTTAGTCAGTAGAGACTATCCTAGGTTCATCATTTGTGTGTTAGTGGCAAAGTTATATTCAAAAATGACTGAGGGGTCAGTCAGTAGTGGCTAACCTAGGTTCATCATTGGTGTGTTGTATTTGTATACCACTAGTTGGGACCACCTGTAAGATACCTAGATCACCACTCAGTGGTGCTCAAGTGGTGATCAAGGTATGGAAATAAAAAGACTAAGGTGGGTTGGTCAGTACTGACCAACCTGACAATAATAACTTACCTAGGTTAGTCTTATAGAGAGCCAAAAAATGACTAACTAAGTTAGGCACTAGTGACTGAGAGATTGGTCGTATAGGGAGCCTAGGAATATCAGTGTATGGTCAAACATTAAGGTGAATTACCTAGATGATACCCTTGAATCTTTAAAGTGCATTGATGTACCGCTTTTCTCTCATCTAGCTCATCTAGTTCCTCATTATAACATTCCAAAGTTCTATCCTGATCATGTCTCAATGGAATCTAGATCTTTGACTTACCGACTGGTTCTGAGAGAGTCAATGCTCTGTTATAAAAGACACTGCTATTTCGTTGCTTGGATGTTAATTGATTCATTTAGCTTAATAGCCTTGTCCAGGCAATTAAGAACAGTCATTTCATTTTATCTTTATCTATCACACCAAAATATGCTGATCCTCTTTAGGACTCTTCATCATTGTTCATTAAGGCACTATGCCACCTATGAAAGCTTAAAGTACATGATATACCTCTTATTCCTCATCTAGCTAGTTAATCTTTATCACATTCACAAATTATAGAGATTCCTACTGTAGAGATTCTCTGTGACCATGTCTTGATAGGATCTAGATCTATGAGATAGGTGCTGGTACAGTCTTCATACTGTTAGTATTATAAAAGACACTGCCCTTACCTCACTCAGGCTTTAATTGAGTTATCTAGCTAAACCCTTCAAGGACAGCATGATGCCTTAATGCATTATGTCCTTGGTCATCATGATGCATGAATGCAGCCCTGGCGAGTAATTCACCAGTGTTGCTTTCAAGCATGATGCTGACCCTATGGAGTTGAGACACTCTGAAAGGGTATGATGCACCAATGCAGAATCAGTGAGTTACTCGCCAGGGCTGCATGGGTACATTATGACGACAAATTTAGCAACATCCGTGTTAAAGGGTTAATGGACCTAGCCAGGCAATTAGCAAATGTAATCTGTAAATTTCACCCAAGCCATTTTACTGTTCCTTTATCTATTAGACGAAGCACTGGTGAATGTTCCTTCAGGGACTCTGATGACGAGGATATCGTCTTGCTAATGTGTAGGCCGGGTGTAGATCATGTGAACTAATCTGTCCACAGAGGACACTGGACCCACGGGTAAAGTTAAGATTTTATAAAATGTGTCTGAGAGACTGGTGCCTGTTCTGATGTCCATATACCTTTCAAGGACAGAACAGTGCTTCAATACATGAGGATCTCACTACTACTTCATTAATGCATCATGCATACTCTATGATGGCACGATGTTACCACATGATGCAAACATGATGCACTCATGCCATGTCAGCAGGTGTATCTGACTGTGTATAACTACAAGTGATCTTGAAACCACCCTGCTGCCCTTAAATTTTTGAAGTATAATTGAAGTACAGTTTCTCATCTGGACCTTCGCTAGTTACTCCTCATGGCGTTCCCAAAGTATAGAGACGCTAGTAGCGTCAAATCGCCATTATAAAGGACACTGTTATTGCCTTGCTTGGGCATTAATTGATTTACCCAGCTTAATGGACCCGTCCAGGCAATTAGCAAGGGGAATCTGTAATTTTTCACAGAGTTTATTTTACTGTCCCTCTATCTACCAGACGAAACACCGTTAGATCTGCCTTCAGGGACTCTGATTATGAGGATATCGTCTTGCTAATGTGCGGGCCGGGTGTAGATCATGTGAACTAATCTGTCCACAGAGGACGGGGGAACCCTCGGGTGAAGTTACAACTCTGCTAGACGGGTGTCCTTCCATCTCCAATGTACTTGTAATGTTAAGCCCTAAGGAATGGTAAAGTGTTATAATGCTTTCATTTGTTGCTATGATGCACAGATGCAGCACAGGTGAGCAATTCATCGGCAACCCTTCAAGACGAGTCAATTAATTCCATAGACTTGGCTTGATAATGACTATACCATCAGTGAATCACCAGGGAGTGGTGATAAAAGGGCTGATAAAAGGTATAGTATAGTATATTAGATTTAACACAATATCATATATGCTGTCCTTAAAGGTCTAACAAACTGAATGGTTTCGCAGTACCACCCACAGACACCGGCCCCCATGTATCACCTTTATACGGGACACACCTATCAGTGTCTTATATATCAGGACAGGTAGACTGCATGTAGATGGGCAGGTGTCCCTTGTCTCTGTACAGAGACCTATAGCTAGTTATTCTATACCACGTATTCATTATCTGCTACATTATAGGTAGTCTTTGCTTTTCCCCTCTGTTCTGTGAAAAACAACAAGAAGACTTGAACTTGTGTTACTCAAATATCATCAGGTCTTTGTTGCTGAGTCAGCCAATCACCACATGAATACAGATATGAATATGGAACCCAGTGAGGACAGAAAATCGAATCAACATTGACAAATGGTAGACAATGTTGATTCAATGTTGACTCAACATTGAACTGAATTTTGTGCCCACTGAGAGTTTGTGAATTTATGAAATGACCATGTGCTATATGAGCTCACAGGAGGGCAAATCCACTCTGCAGTCTATACTATTTCAGCGAATCTACTGTCCAAGATGTGGACAGTGAAACCCTAGACCAGGGCGTCTGTGGTACCTAGGATACTGGGAAAATGAGAGGTACAGGGACCTAGTGTAGGTTACATAACAGGTTAATGTGAGAGATGGCCGTTGTTAGGCCTTAGACTGTCTGGACCTGGTCACAGCTCCTGGCTACCTGCTCTCACCATGTGACCACCATAGAGCAATGTTATGAGGATTCTGCTAATACTAACGTAAACACAACTTTATGAAAAAGTCATCCTTTCTTGATGCATTGGTCTATAGGGGGCACCTGATAACGAAGGGAGTGAATTAGACTGTGGCCTTTTATCCTTTTTGCCCATAGGAAATGTATAGAAGCAGAGCAGAGCTGTTACAGGAGAGTGGTCTGATGCATAGGACGCCAGTGTAGGTCGGGCGCCCAAGCACGGTGACCGTGCGTTATCAAAAGATGGCCGCTACTCCCCGTCTGTAGTATACTGACCATGCCCCAGTCTGGGAGTGAGCTGGGCTCTCTGACAGTAGGTGCTACCATCTACCAAATATATGCTATATGAGCTCACAGGAGGGCCACATCCACTTTTGACCTGGTCACATCTGCTGCCTGCCTGCCCTCCCCATGTAACCACTATAGGGGGCATCTGATGGTGAAGGCAGTGGCTGGCCATCTAGAGTTGGGGTCTCTTACGCAGGGTAGATGCTAGCCATGTAACCAACACTGTAGGAACCATCCGATTTAAGCAACTTTAATTAATGATTAAAGTCGATTCATGGCTCTTTTTCAGCAGCTTGAAGCAATTTAATTTTCTTTCAGCTTAAAGTTGCCTAAAGTTGCTTAATGCTGCTATAAGTAGGCCATTAATTAACTTTTGATTTTGGCTTAAAGTTGCTTAAATTGTATGGTTCATCCAGAGTCATTGTTTGATTTCTGGTGACAAACTACTTATGTTTATGTATGTGTTCATAAACCTGATCCCTACACTAACTATTTATATTGTTATTATATATATATCTTTATGTATTTGTGTTATTGCAGGACGGGCAGGTTGGAGGTGGATGGCGAGGTGAGCCTCATCTCCGTACGGTGGGGCATCCACATAGCACGCTCCACCTACGTGGGCTTCGGACCCGACACTCAGATGAAATGTAAGTTTGCACATTTTAACCTTGGCATGATCATTTCCTGAGCACTCCTTTTAGCAACAAGTATCTCTAGGGTCTGCTCTATCTGACTTCCTCTGACTGGGTTGGAGTCAGCTTGGGGTGACACAACCCCTCAAGCAAGTACGACCTTTCTCCTTCATGTCAAAAGGGAGGCCAGGCAAGGCTCGATCTAGACTAGTACTAGGGTATATGACTCTCCCAGATTCCCCACGACGAGTCCTTTAGGTCGGCCAGGGAGTCACCTAGGCTCTTCTTCCTTCGTTTTCTTCTGCTACAATGTTTTGTTATAATACCAATATTAACAGTATTTGATTTAACGAGCACACAATGGAGTTATTTCCGATTATTTATTCTTAATTTCAGTCTCATGATAGTCGAATTGCTGGTAATTTGTTTATGATGTGGGTCATTTCCTGTTTTGAAAATGGGAACCGGGGACTCATTATGGGCCATCTATTATGTGGAGCGCAGTAATCATCTTTTGCCATTCAACCTTTCTTTCATTTCTTCCTCCGGTTCAATACAGTTTGACTTTATGAACACACAGGGCAGTTCTTATTTCCAAGTTGAATATTTGGTCATTTCCTCTTTATAAAAGGAACAGGGCAACTATTCTAGGGAGCCTACTATGTAAAATGCAGTAATTTTACCTTGTTTTTCTTTCTCTTCCTTTCAACTAAATCTTTCGCTTTCATCTCTCACAGTCCATTTCAATCTCATTTCCAATATGTATTCAGCGCTTGATCCTGATTCCTTTTATCCAATAGCAGAGTACTCTGATTCCCATTCCTGGTAATTCTATTCGGGTGCAATATTCTGTGATCGATTAGGGTTTCATGAGAACCCATTAGTGACAAAAAGGAAAACAAATATGAAATACAAACCCTCCTGTTACTATCACACATGTGTCAATACTACAGTACCTGAACCCATTCTGTCCTACATGTGTTTTCTATGAGCATTTTTCCTCCCAACGGCCGAGTCCTTTATCATAAGCTGGGGGAGCTTGGTGGATTTTTCCATAATGATTAGCTGAAACTGATCATGACTCCCCCCTATTACATTTGAATTTTGGAAAATGACCCCTCCCCCACCCCCCATAAGAAAATTATAATTTGCATGTGCCTGTGGAATTATGTGTGGTCCAGAGTATCTAAATAGACTGTGTTCAGTTTTGACCTCCCCCCCCCCTCTATCCACCTCCCAAGCTGACAATAAATGACTCAGCCCTAATTCCTAATTACATGAACGCAGATCACATGTAAAATACATGTCTCTGTTACAAATCACATGTGTCATGACTTCCATCGGGCTAAGTGCTTAGTGCTGCAATTGCCAACCGCTCTATCAACAACCTTTTGCATAACATGTATCAAATATCTCAAACAAAGAAGTACATGTAGGTAGGTCTCATGCACTTAACGCTATATCTATTCATCATATGCTTTGAGAGTTTTGTATCTTTGAGATTCATGTTTGTGACACGCCATGCGATGAGATGGATATATCAGTTTGTGTCATTTACTCGGCCTTTCCTGAATGAGATTCTGCGTGGACATCAAATGTAACTCATACTATATTACATTCAGACATTATCCTTCATTATAATTACACAAAACTTGACAAAGTCCAGGCATATGTCCCTTCATATGTCAAACTGAAGAAAAATAAGAGGGTACATAACAAGACGTGTCACTGTTATAATTAGGTTTTGAGATGAGGTGGTGAAATACTATAGTCTTCAAGCAGACTCGCTCATAGTATCAGGTGTTTTAATTAAAACCAGGAAACCTGAAGCCTACTACTACAAAGGAGTCATACAATGTAGAGAAGGACTTTCAGACATAACTCTACTCACCGTGTGGTGTATGGTAAAGGAGGTTAGAGGATCATATTCCTAAGTACATTAAACTTTAAGGGGCTTTTATACTCTGTGTCATTTTGTCGCCATGATGCTTGAATGCAGCTCTGGCAAATGCATTAACCCTTCAAGGACGGATGTGGCTAAAAGATGACATTTGTTGTCATGAAGCACCAATGCAGCCCCCGCAAGCCACTCGCCGGGGCTGCATTGGTGCATCATGCCAACCCTACGGGAGTAGGGTCAGCATGATGCTTGAATGCAGCACTGGTGTGTTACTCGCCATGGATGCATTCATGCATCATGATGACAAAGGGAATGGTGCATAAATTAATCATACCATCCTGAAAGGTTTGATTGAAACCAGGGAACCTGAAGCCTGCTACTACAAAGGAGTCATACAATGCAGAAAGGGACTTTCAGACATAGCTTTACTCACCCTATGGTGTATGGTAAAGGAAGTTAGAGGATTGTATTCCTAAGTACATTAAAGGTTGGGGGCAGCGGAGCGCTTTAAGGTGGTTGCCTACCTTCACGAATACGTTCATTGCGACGATTTTTGCACAGCTGATGTATCTAGCTCTCACATGTAGCAGTATGTAAATTAGAGAAAGGCCTGACCAAGGGGCGAACTCAAAACCCCAGTGTGTAAGTTATGTGCTGATCCTATTAGGCCACGGAGGCTGGTCTGCAAGTGGTCATACATATAACTATCTCTATGCTACCTTTCGATTTATAGAATGTCTTCTTGTTTTTAATTGTCCAAAACCACTGACTTATGCATGGGACCATATGTTTAAATTGATACCATTAATTCAGAAATGATCTGAAGAATATTTTGGGAGAAAAATGGTGATACTTTAACTACCATTACACACGAAATAGATGAGTTTCTGGTCTAGTGTTGGAGAAATAGTTTTATCTTTCAAAATTCAATATTAAAAAAAGTGATTCGGGACCCCCTATTTTTCTTTTCACTACTTGGTTTCAAAGTATGTAAGGTATATTGTGGAAATATTTGGAGTGAATCTAGATACTTTGGATCTATGATAGGCAACCACCTTAATGCACAATGCCAGTTTGTCATGAAGGTGCTTGAATGCAAGACCGGTGAGTAACTCACCATTGCTGCATTCATGCATCATGCACCATGCTGAGACACCGGAGTTGATACACTCCTCAAATGCTCACTGGTACTGCATTGCTGCATCATGCCAACAAATGAGCCATGCTTTAATGTGCTATGTCCTTAGTCGTCATGAGTCATACTGAACTTTTGGATCAGTATCAATCCTGTAGGGTTGTTATGATGTAAGGGCGTAAATGCAGCCGTGGTAAGTTACCGTGCACACAGGCAAATATCAGCGTCATCCATGTCGCCAATAGCACTCTCATATAAGGGTCAGACACTGCTGGACTATAATAGATGGGTCAAGGCCCATTCTAAAGGATCATGCTATGCTGGACCTTCAGTAACAGGCTTACCCTTACTCAAATGGCCCTACTTGCAGTATGAATCAGGCTGTTTAATCCTTTATCGATGACATAATGAATGATGGCTTGATGCCCTTGGTCGTCATAATGCATAACTGCAGCCCTGGTGAGTAACTCCCCACAGGGGTGAGACACTCCCAACAGGTCAGTATGGTGCACCAATGTAGCACCGATTTATTCACCGGGGCTGCGTTGGTGCATCATCATGACAAATGTTGACTTTTAGCAACATGTGTCCTTCCCAGTGGCCACAGAACATTGAATCAACATTGATAAGTGATTGTCAATGTTGATTCAATGTTGATTCAATGTTGGTTCAATGTTGAACTGAATTTTGTTCCCACAGGATTGTGCCCTTAAAGGGCTAAAGCCAGCACACAATCAGGCCCCTTAATGAGCAGCTGACATGTAAGGTATGAGTATATCAATAAGGGGAACATGAGCAGTTAATTACAGGATCTGAGACGCTGAGACGAGCTGCCGGGGGGGGAGGGGGGGGAGGGGGGGGGGAGGGGGGGAGGGGGGGGGGAGGGGGGGGGGGAGGGGGGGGATCTTTGATGTACATGAGGAGAGGTAGGATGGCAATATGGAGCAGGCGGATCGGGAGGGGAGAGTGTTAATATGGTATAAGGGGGCTGTCTTCTCTTGCTTATTGCGGATAATTGCAGAAGACTATCTTAAGGTTTTCAGCTTGCATGGTTAGCGTATTTAGAATCGTCTAATGATATTTTGAGCCATGACATTGCGACATTTTTTGATACTTAGGGCTCGGAAGTGGATCCTTTCTCTTGATATTGTGGTATCCAAATATAGACTGTTTGCCATCCTCATCACCTAGACTAATCCCATTATGTTCATCACCTGGTCACTTTAACTTTCTGACTACCGTAAATCCTTGCGTTCAAGCCTAACTAGTGTGTTAGCCACACCTAGACTTTGTGCCGATCCTATAAGCCACACCAGCGATCTGATTATGGTGACTTTTTTTGTGTTGTACCATAGTAGCAAAAACCCTCCTATAAGCCTTATCCCGACTCTGGGCCAATCCTATAAGCCGAGCCAGCGATCTGATTTGTGTACTAGCCACATCTTATACATGAGGTTTTACGGTAGATATAGTTTGTCCTTTATCTATTTCCAGATGTGGGGCTATATAACTATATAAAGACGCACATATATATATATATATATATATATATATATATATATATATATATATATATATATATATATATATATGTGTGTGTATATATATATATATATATATATATATATATATATATATATATATATATATATATATATATATATATGTGGGTGTCTTTATATACTATGTTACCCTTTTCCAGATGGCTCTGTGGGCTGTATGCGTACTTATATACCATATTTACCCTGTTCTGGAGGACACTCTATATACCACGTTTACCCTATTCCAGATGGCTACGTGGGCTGTATGCGTAACGTGGTTCTCCAAGACCGTGACATTGACCCGGTAGAGGTCGTCCACACCCAACTCGGGGTGGGCGTGACCTTGGGGCCCTGTGACCTTCACGACCTGTGTCAGGTCAACGGGTCGTCGTGTCAGAACGAGGGTCAGTGTGTGAGTGTGTGGAGGGAGACGTACTGTGAGTGCGGACACACGCACTACGAGGGGAAGTTCTGTCAGTTCAGTAAGTATCATGTTAATATATCACTCACATTATTCATTTAGATTTCGGAGTGTAAAAGTAAATGTTCAATTTTTGAAATATATAACTTACTGTAAGTTATATATTTCAAAAATTGTGTAAGTTACACTGATTGAATCATCCCATTTCAGTAACTTTATGCAAAAAAATTAAACTTGAATCTTTGCTTAAAGTTGATTAAGTGGGATGGTTCATGCTAATGAGATATGAGAGCTAGATTTGAGCATTCAGGTAAACGTTTAAGTAAATACATCTAACACTTTTAGCACCTTGGGTCAGAGGACCTTCCAACAAGGGATTAGTTCAGAAGGCCTCTTTCTCCCAAAGTTCTCTGCTTCAGATGTCCTTTCTCACAATAACTCAGATTCAGATGATCTCTTTGCAAAGGGCCCGTGTTTAGAGGGACTTTTTCCTAGGGCTTTGTTCGTAGGATCTTTCAACAAGACCCTGCTTCAAAGGGCTTTCCTCTTAAGGGCCATGGTTCAGAGGACCCCTCTCCCAAGCCAAGGGCCCTAGATCAGAGGTCTTTTGGCTTTAGCATCAGCTGTTCACACAGTTTCACCCTGCTTATGACCTTTGCGCGTTTCTATGGTGGCCCAGGAGGGTCATATTAAGAAAATTAAAATTGAGTCTTCTTTTTCAAAGTGAAGTGTTTTTTCCTTTTTTCAAAGTGAAGTTGCTTTTTTTGAAAATGCAATTATTTTAATGTGATCGTCCTGGGCCACCATACATACATTCAGATCTAACTTCTATTTGTTATTTGCCCTTGCAGCCAAGTTGCGGCGTACGTGTGCGGACTACTACCGCGCGGGTGAGACCCGGTCGGGCGTGTGGCTCGTGGACATCGACAGCTCCGGCCCGCTGCCCCCCACACACATCTACTGCGACATGGGGGGAGAGTGGGAGGGGGGTCGGGATGGGGTTACACTCGCCCATCACAACCTGGCTGAGGGTACCATGGTCCGGGACTCGAGTCTACAGGACCACAAGAGGATCGTCACCTACAGGTGAGACATCAATTTCAATTTCAAGGGTTTTTTATTACTGTCTTTCATACAATGTTATTTCAAGCGTAATAGTGGGCCAAAATACCCTCGTACAGAAAAAAAAACTCACAAGTGAACAGAGCGGTTATATTCATAATCGTATGAATGTGTATTGTATAGAATATATGTGTAACATGGAATGTTATATTAAATAGATATATGAACATCAAACAGTGTGTTTTCATAAGTGTTTATCCAATAACCCTGCTCAGTACTTTGCATGGGAATCGAGTATTTACTCCATGTCACCTATCATTAGAATGTGTCTTATACTAACATGATCATCATGCATCGGTGAAGTCGCACGTTGGGACAAACCAGCCTTGACTAAAAGTATATATCCCTGGTATTCTTACTGCTGTAGCCTATACCACTGTATCCTTCTAGATGGCACATAACTGTCATATTATTGAAAAACCTGTCACGTCTCAGCCAGGTCCTTTCATAACAGTGCTACTTCATTATACATATTGAACAGATAAAAAAAACTTTTTATTGGAGATCACGATACTTCCACATAAAACAAATAGCTTTTACAAAATCTCATATTCCAGAATGATTCATTATACTTTCCATCATAGCTTTCCGATATAACTTTCAATAAAAAAAAGTACAGATGCCTCCCCATGGCATATTTCACATGTAGACAAAGCGACGGCTTATTACAAAAGTTTTCAAGATAAATCCCTCCATACTTCTTCACCCAACATTATACCATACCATAAAAATCACCCGTGCTCCGTAAATCTCACAGGCGTGCCGGCAATATCATTACGGTGGTTTGCCTTCCCCAGCTTATTGGTGATTTCACGTGCCTCGTGCAATCTATGCCGGCGGCCGATGCTGTGGGTATTTCAATCAAGCAGCGTCCATATATTATATTATATACCGTCTGCAAATATCATCAAGGCTGTGGTGGTGGGAGGGGGGGCTGTGATGTATATGTTGGGAAGTTTCTTGTTAATACTTTAAGGGCAGCATAGTGCTTTTACGTACCATGCCCTTTCATCGACATGTTGAATGAATGCAGCGCTAGCAAGTAATGAGCCAGCACTGAATTTAAGCACCATGCCGCCCATATGAGGTTGATACACTCCTGAATGGTCGGCATCATGCATCAACGCAGCACCAGCAATTCAATCTGCATTGGTGCATCATTACGACAAACCAAAAAATAATAAGGCATCATGCCACCCTTAAAGTGTTTTAGGCTGCATTGGCTGTATAGGACTTTTGGAAATATGAAATGAGAATTTACTTATTAAGAAGTGATGACTTATTACAATGTAGATTACTTTTTTTATATTACCATCTGAAGTTCAGCTGTTCTGAGTGAATTAGTATTGCATTTCCGATTTCCATCTACTGGTATGTATGAAGCCTGTGTTATTAAAACAGGACGTCACCTCATATACAAGGCCTCCAATTGTAAAGCGTATGGACATTGTTTATTGTAAATTCCCACCTAGAAACTGGGGCTAGTCAGATCACCAGTGCGGCTTATATGCAAGATTTTTAAAGTATACTACAGTACTAAATTAACAATTTAAGCTTATATGGTTTGTGAAAGGGGTGCAGATGATATGTGAATTAGGCTTATATGCGGGGATTTATGGTATATGAAGTTGTGATATTAAAACAGAATGTCCGCTCTGTCATTTCATAAATACAAGGCCACCATTCATAAAGTGTATGGACATTGGTTATTGATAAATGGACCGGACAGCTGAATGTTATGAATTTAATATAAAGTTTGAAATGAAAATGCAAATTAAGGCAAATTTATTGAATCGTATGGTGAGTCATACTTTTTGATTCAATTTCAATTCTTGGAATTCTTTATTTCGTTCTAATGATAATATTCCATGTATGGTCATGCAGATTGAATAGGGTAATATCATCAACCTTGCCTCGTCCATCAGTAATTATCATAATTATGAAATCAAAGCACTGCCATTTGATAAAAGTGGCAGTTTACGGGATAAGGTATTGAAATCATATCGCCATTGTAAATCAAGTGGGGATTTGGATGTATCAGTTCAGCGGCTGATATACCCACAACAATACACTAGCAATCACTTTGCATTTTTGATTACATAAATGTCAAGGGCACCTATTTCAAAATATGTCGAATAAAAATGTCCAATTATTTAGACATTCGCTAGACAGCCCATGAATCAGACATTAGGCATGCTGCGAACCCCCAACCCAAGGGTATGACATAGAGTTTTTTCTACAACCTTAACCAGTCCTTGTAAATACTAACAAGTGGTTGGGGGGGTGGCCAAAATACATTGGTCAATCCCCCATCCTATTACCACTCCCAAAAGGGCAAGTGGATAATTACTCCGCTTAACTGAAAATTATTATATTATAAAGCTGTGGAGTACAGAAATAAATCTATAATGGTTATGTATCTCCTCAGGATAAAAATAAATGAATTAACAACAACAACAATGTTGTTTCATCTTATTCTCACTTTATTTTAACAGAGAGTTGTCAGAGGCGATGCTGGACGCGCTGGTAGCCGAGTCGGTGTGTTGATAGTTCCTCTTTAATCTGCATGTATTACAATATATATTGTTGGCTATGTTGTTACATCCTATTCTCACTTTATGTTAACAGAGAGTTGTCGGAGGCCATGCTGGACGCGCTGGTAGCCGAGTCGGTGAGCTGCCACCAGTGGGTGCACGTCAACTGTTCCCACTCACCACTCAGGTACGTAGTACAAAACCTGCACAAACGTATTATGACGTGTGAGGTTTAGGCCACTCGAAAAAAATATAATCGTTTCTCATTACCGCGCACATCATAAAATTCGGTTTTAAGGAAAACTTTGCCATATTTGGTATCAAATTAAAGCTAATACTGCGTGTAATGCAGTAAGATCGAAATAACTTACACCTTTCCCACTTTTAGAGGTTAATAAATTCTTAACTACTAAAATGTGAATTTTGGTCATGAAAAAGTATATTATCCTATACAATTTATCCCGCAAGCAAAAAAAAAGAAAAAAAGAAATCCTCCCTTGTCATATTTTTAAACTTTGGTGATGAGAAACCACTTTTTCTTGAGTGGCCTTATGATGAGAAACTAGTATCTTTAAGCAGAATAAACCTTCATTTTTCAACCAGTAAAAGATGAATGTATAATTCAACACGTGTCACTGTTATAATTAGGATTTGAAATTAGGTGGTGAAATACTATAGTCGTCAAGAAGACATAATCATAGTATCAGGTGTTTTAATTAAAACCAGGGAATGGAAAGCATAATATTACAAAGAACTCATATGATGTAAAAGTGGACTTCAAATATAAGTATACTCACCGTATATGATGTATGGTGAAAGAAGTTAGGGGATCATATTCCAAACTCCATTACACATCAGGGGAAGCAGAGTAATTTAACCCTTTAAAGATGGGTTAGGAGCTAATTTGGGGTCAAATTTTATTTTTCGTTTTTTCGTTGTGTTCATGCTGTCCATATGAATATGTGTGTAGCTTTTTAAATCATTCAGATACATATAAATCCATAGAAAGTAGAGCGAATTATGGTCAGAATGGGTCATGCGACCCCACTGTATTACAGAAAGTTGTCTCCTGACCTGGTTTTCTCTATATCTTATGCCTTTACACACATCAGAATGATTTAAAAAGCTACACACATATTTATATGGACATTATGAGCACAAATACGTTGAAAAACTGAAAAACAGAAATCTTCCCCAAATTAGCTCCTAACCCATCTTTAAGATCAGCATGTCGCTAAAAGCTGACATTTGTCATCAAAGTGCACCGATGCAGCACTGGGGAGTAACTATTCGGTGCTGCATTAGTGGGGTTGGGGGATGAGACACTCTCAAAGGGTCGGCATAATGTTTGAATACAGCCCAGTCAGGTTACTTGCCAGGGCTGCATTCATGCATCATGATGACCAAGGGTAAAGTACATTAAAGTAGTATGCTGCCCTTAAAGGGCTTAAATATTCAGAAGTCTGTAAAGTCTTTAGGAAATCTGAAACACTAAATAACAATGGCTTTCATATTTGCCTTCTCAGTGTTCATCTCACAGCTTTTCATTCTTATTGAATATAAGCAAATTGTGTTCAAGTTAGATGACATATGCTCAAGGTTTTCATTCAATACCGAAATGGCTTTGAACAAGGCTGTTTGGATAGAGTTCCTTCCGCATCAATTGCCATTGATGTTTTAGAATATTTGGATAAAGTTTTGTCCTCTGGATCAGAAATTAAATAATGTTCTCTCACAGCGACACTGTTGTCAGTGACATTATTTTCATTTAATATGAGGAGTTGTCAGACAAACAAAGGGAGAGACACACTCATTTTGGAGCCTGCTCTCAAATCTAAATAAACATGGCCGGAAATGAAAGAAAATACTTTACAGAATGACAAACTAGATAGGTGGTTAAATACACAAATATCAAAATGAATAAACATAGATTCACAGCGCTCAGACTATGAAATAATATTTACTTCTGAAAAGGGAACTATCCTGCTGGTGACTGTACCAAACTGTAAGCATGCTATAGTCATTATGAGTATTAAGAGTAGTATGGCAATGGGAGCCTGCTGCAGGGAACAGGTTGTTAGTAGCACATGAAAATGGGAATCAACCTCAGGCTACAGCCTGTAGGTAGCACATGAAAATGGGAATCAACCTCAGGCTACAGCCTGTCAGTAGCACATGAAAATGGGAATCAACCTCGGGCTACAGGTTATTTGTAGCACATGAAAATGGGAATCAACCTCAGGCTACATCCTGTAAGTAGCACATGGAAATGGGAATCAACCTCAGGCTGCAGCCTGTCAGTAGCACATGGAAATGGGAATCAACCTCAGGCTACATCCTGTCAGTAGCACATGAAAATGGGAATCAACCTCAGGCTACATCCTGTCAGTAGCACATGAAAATGGGAATCATCCTGAGGCTACAGCCTGTAAGTAGCACATGAAAATGGGAATCAACCTCAGGCTACAGCCTGTAAGTAACACATGAAAATGGGAATCAACCTCAGGTTACAGCCTTGAAGTAGCACATGAAATGGGAATCAACCTCAGGCTACATCCTGTAAGTAGCACATGAAAATGGGAATCAACCTCAGGCAACAGCCTGTAAGTGGCACATGAAAATGGGAATCAACCTCAGGCACCATCCTGTAAGTAGCACATGAAAATGGGAATCAACCTCAGGTAACAGCCGGTGAGTAGCACTTGAAAATGGGAATCAGCATCAGGCTACATCCTGTAAGTAGCACATGAAAATGGGAATCAACCTCAGGTAACAGGTTATAATGTTGGAAATAGGAACTCTCCAATAAAATATATTTTACTTATAAGAGCATAGTTGTTCCCTCTTCTTTCTTTATTTCTATTTTCATTTTGGCTCACTGTCTCTTTCCTATTGCCTCTAATACACACAGTCTGTGACATGTATCAGGCCACCAGTGGCACGTATATGATTTCTCAATTAAGCAATTTCTAAAATGTATTTATTTTGTTCCCTCAGGTTGGGAGATCTGACATGGCTGGTGTCTACATCTGGGCGTGAGTTCACGGGGTTCGGCAGCGACACGGCGGGTACCTGCGGGTGTGGAGAACAGCACACCTGTCTCACACCTGACATCAGCTGTAACTGTGACGCGGGTGAGTCATTAACACCTGACATCTATGGTGGCCCAGGAGGGTCACCTAAAAAAAATATTACAGAGTGAATTTTTTTTTTCAAAGTGGAGGTGTTTTTTTTCAAAGTGAAGTTTTTTTTTAGGTGATGTTTTTTTTAAATGATTTTTTTTCTTTGAAATTATCTTTTTACGAGACCCTCCTGGGCCATCATAGACATCAGCTGTAACTATGACGCAGGTGAGTCATTAACACCTGACAAAATTTATGGAATTTAAAATCCATGAAAATATGTACAGCTCCCATATTAAAAAATGTGTGAGTTTAAATGCACAGAAAATTGTACTTTATAGCATTTACGCGAAAGTGTATACAGTCAGACATTTACAACATGGACTTATCTTATCATCCGAGCTACAGCCCCCTGTCCTCCTCCTGTTGTCTCCTCATTGTTACTAGTCTCATTGGTCTTCATTAACATTCTCTCCCCTTCCTTCCTGTTCGTCCTTAACCTCTCTGCTCCACACCTCATTCGACCCCATTTATTCAATGTTTGGTTACATTAGGGAGGTTAAATGAATTTTTTTTAATATGACAGCATGTTCATCTATGGCAATGTTAAAGTATATGCTAGACATATATAATAAAATACGTCGATATCTCCCTTATGGCAATGTACTGTAACTTAAAAGTATACTCCCCTAAACACCTAAACATTACGACATGCCCCCTTCCCATGACCCCTTTTAACACTATGCACTTGTATCGTATCCACGTTAACCCTTTAAGGTCATGATGCACAAATGCAGCCCAGCCAAGTAACTCAGCCATGCTGTATTGGTGCATCATGCCGACCCTTCAGGAGATTCTCAACCTCATAAGGTCATCATGATGCTTGAATGCAGCACTGGCGAGTTACTCACCAGGGCTGCATAAATGCATCATGACAAACAAGGGCATGATGCATTAAGGCATGATGCCTTCCTTAAAGGGTTAACACTATATACCTGTTATGAACAGTCTATTATTGTATTGTCCCCCAGACTCGAGCGCCCTTCACTTTAACACAGTCATGGTACTAAAATGCAGCCCTGGCAAGGAACTCGCCAGTGCTGCATTCAAGCATCATACCGACCCTATGGGGTTGAGACACTCCCGGAGGGTCGGCATGGTGCACCAATGCAGCCCTGGTGAGTTACTCGCCGGGGCTGCATTGGTGCATCATGACAACAAATGTCATCTTTTAGTTTTAGCAATATCCGTCCTCAAAGCATTAACACAGTGTGTATTGTATTGACAGACTCGGGAGCCCCACATTGGGACGGAGGCTACATCCGGTTGAAGCACCACCTTCCCGTCTCCCAGCTCGTCTTCCGCCAGGGGTCAGGTCAAGGTCAGGCCAATGTCACCATGGGACCGCTGCGCTGTGCCGGGACAAGTAAGTTGTACAGCTTTATGTATAGTCTGAATTTTATATATACTGTAAAACCCCGCCTATATAAGACAAAGTATGTTATATATATATAGCTTATATGTACCATAAATGCCTGTGTACTACCCGCATCTCGTATATATAGCCTGTACAGTACCCCCAGCTCAGAAGAATCATATAAGATATATCATATGAAACTGAAAAATTCTATTTCAGTAATGTGCTATAGTAATAAAAACTGTAGTACAGATTAACGTAAAGCCTTGAGGCATCTGGCTGGCTTAGTAGGTCTTAGTAGGTATATTTATAAGTAGCTGCTAATGGAAGGTATCATTAGATGCTGTAAATGTAGATATTTTTGCGCTGTACATACTTTCACGATTTTCACAATTTTTAGATATCTCCGCAAAAATATGTACAGAGCCAATATCTATATAGTATTGAATTAGATAGCCATAGCCAGGTCTACGGAGATAGAGGTTGAGGTTGGCATTTAAACCCGTCCAAAACTCAAATACACTGCTATTTTGCTCTCTATAAATATTAATCATTCAATACTAGTAAGCAGAGTATAAATGTATCAATGTATTCATAAACAACATGGCTTCCAGTACGGATGTAGGGTCTATGTATATACCGTATAGTGAAAGCCGACAGTGGGTACAAGGACAAGCTCTGCCAGGCCCGTAACTAGCCCTCTTTGCGGGGTGGTTCGTTTTTGTGGATAACTTGACAATTGATTGATTATTTCAACGGTGGAACTGGACTTTTCTAATATGAGGTGGAACTTTGTGTCGTATATCGAAAGAGAAAACTGAGATTTGTGTATTTAACAGTTTAATCAATCTTTCATAGTCTTCGCTCTAGAATCCTTAATAATTGTCCGATTGACAATCTGTAAAAATTGAGATGCAGACAATTATCTCCTCTTTCCAGTCAGAAAGGGTGGAACATTTTTGCTCCCTCAGACAGGTGGGGTGGTTTGCTCAAAATGACGAACCCCCCCTAGATACGGGTCTGTATGCATGCCATGTTCACGTTGACACATGAAAGTGTAGGAACCAGGGACAGGTAGAATCTGGTACAAGATGTAAAAGATGTCAAGTAGTGCAATGCGCATGTTTCGTGTCATATCATCATACACCAATTTATATGAACAGATCAAAGTGCGCTAGCTTTTAAAATGTGATACCTCAGACCACTAAAAGAAATGACATAGTTTCTCATCACCACACGCTTCATTGAAATCCGGTCTTTGAGGGGTAAAAACTTTTCTCCTTTTTTTTGTTAATTTTTTATGAAAAGCATGATGAAAATTGACAAATATTGGCATATTTGGTATCAAATTAAAGCTAATATATAGGGATACCTACATTTTTCCCACTTTTAAATATCAATAAATTCCTAGATACTAAATTTCGGTCACAATAAACATTTATTTTCCTATGCATTTAGCACGCCCTTGATAAAGAAAGAAAAGGAAAAAGTCCTACCTCGTCGAGTTTTTGCAGCCCTTAGTTTTTGAGTGGCCTTAGACTTGGTGCTTCTATAGACCAATGCAGCAAGAAAGGGTGACTTTTTCATAATAAAGGTGTGTTAACGTTGGTTTTAGTAGAATCCTCATAACACTGTCTGTATTGGATGTATGTGAACATCTCATATCAGGAGATTCACAGGCCAATTATCAAATGATCTCTCAAATAGTATATATTAGAATGCAGGATTTTGAGGTTGTATTTATCTATTTGCTTAAGAAATTTTCAAAAACTTCATTGACAACTTTTCTGAAAAGTCACCCTTTCTTGATGCCTTGATCTATAGTGCCCCTCTTTTCTGTATGGCAGCTCACATATACATTCCACCAACATCTGCTATATTCTGTGCCTCATTCTAGATGTGTTATATGGGAGTGGAGGCCGGGTGTGATATTGGATTTGCTGTCATGGCTTTATTACATCTGACAATCACTTATGTCAGCAATTTTTTATTAGGTACATTTGCCTACAATACTGAAGTAGCACATGAAAACGCACGCATCATCTGTGCAGAGATTCTCCAGTATCCTAAAAATTCACATGTAGGCCAGGGCTAGTACACAAGTTAGATCGCCAGTGCAGCTTATAGGATCCGCTCACCATCGGATATTTTATCAGTATACAGTATTACATCAACAATTTTCAGACCTTCTTTGAGGCTTATAGGGTTGTCGAAGCTGCTAAAACACAAGTTGGGCTTCATTGCAATTTCTTGCCATAATTAGTGGAATCTCAATTGGAAAATTCCCTCATTCTAAACTGCTGCTGGAGTCACCTTCTTCAAGGCTACCTGCCGCTGATCTGTATCTATATATAGCATCCTCTATGTACCAGGGTCCCTAACCACAGCTGATGTGTATCTATATATAGCATCATGATGTATATCTATATATAGCATCATGATGTGTATCTATATATAGCATCATGATGTGTATCTATATATAGCATCATGATGTGTATCTATATATAGCATCCAGGGCCCAGTCTCTCCATTTATATCATGTTCCATGTTGCAGGGTCGCAGTCAGCAGACACGGTGGTGACCTTCCTCATGTCCCATGTCTAACTGCAGTTGATGTGTATCTATATTTAGCATCTTACAGCTGATGTGTATCTATATATAGCATCATATGTGTCCCAGGGTCCCAATCTATAAATAGCATCCAGGGTCCCAGTCTATATCTATATATAGCTGTTCATCTCCTATTCCAGGGTCCCAGTTGGCAGACATGATGCTCACTTTCCTCGCCCCCCAAGCCTACCTACAGCTGACGTGTATCTATATATAGCATCATGACATGAATCTATTTATAGCATCATGACCGATGTCTATATATAGCATCATGACACATATCTATATATAGCATCCTCATGTTGCAGGGTCCCAATCGGCAGACACGGTGGTCACCTTCGTCACCCTCCACGTCTACCTGCAGGTGACGTGTGTCTATATTTAGCATCTTACAGCTGATGTGTATCTATATATAGTATCATATGTGTCCCAGGGTCCCAATTTATAAATAGCATCCAGGGACCCAGTCTATCTATATATAGCTGTTTATCTCCTATTCCAGGGTCCCAGTCGGCAGATATGGTGGTCACTTTCCTGACCCCCCCCCATGTCTACCTGCCGCTGATGTGTATCTATAAAAAGCACATGACACATATCTATATATAGCATCCTTTAAGTTCCAGGGTCCCAGCCTAAAGCTGATGTGTATCTTTAAATAGCATTATGGCATATACCTGTATAGCCTCTTATATATTTCAGGGTCCCAGTATATCTATACAGAGCATCCTCTAACTTCCAGGGTCCCAGTCTGATGTGTATCTATAAATAGCTCCTACATATTCCAGAGTCCTAGTCGGCAGACACGGTGGTCACCTTTCTACCTGCAGCTGACCTGTATCTTTATATAGCATCTTCCAGCTGACATGTATGTTTAGATAGCATCCAGGGACCCAGTCTATCTATATTTAGCTGTTTATCTCCTATTGCAGGGTCCCAGTCGCCAGATACGGTGGTGACCTTCCTCACCCCCCACGTGTACCTGCAGCTCACCGGGTGGCGTGGGGGCACCCTGGAGTTTGACTTCCGCTCCACCCGCCCGGACGCCTTCCTTCTTTACCAGCCCCGCCCAGGGCAGGAGGCCGGCGCCTGGAGCGAGGCCCAGCTCTATGTCATGGTCAAAGCAGGTCGGTGCCAAATTATCTCTTCTTTTTTATTCATAGCAGTGATATTGTACCATTGAATTATATTGTGCATCCTGAAATATCTCCACTTCGGCTATCCCATGGCTGGACTTCTCATGTTTAGAGTGGAAATGGGGAATTCTGAAGTTGATCAAATTGATCAAGTTTCCTGAATTTGATACAAATTGATACAGTTGTATCTGTGGTTAAACTGATCAAGCATGAATATGACAGGCTGTTGGAGAAAGCAGTAAATATATGTAAGTCTTAGGTGCTTGAAAGATTGCATCCAGATTTCTTTCCTATAAGTTTACACTTTATCTTGAAATATTCAAAAACAGAAACATACTATTATTGTAATTTATTAACACTGATGCTTTTGTGCATCCCCAAGGCAGTGTATATATCATAAAACTATACAACTGTTTTAATCATATCACTACTAATATCACCCTGTTCCCATAGGTAACTGTGAATTTACATATTTGACACTGATAAACCTCAACATAGTTTATGTAATACAAAAGAAATTTATCACTAACAACACCCCCCTGTTCCCGCAGGTAACAGCTTGGTGGTGCGTATGTCGGCCCCCTACCTGTGGCGCACGGTCCGCTCCTCCCGGCCGCTGAGTGACGGCAGGTGGCAGCACGTGTCAATAGAGGTCGAGTCAGGACAGGTACGCGTACAGGTCAACGCTGACCGGTACATGTACGATGTGAGCGCTGAACTACCCGGGTTAGGGTACTGGAGTAATATGCTGTACGTAGGAGGAAGGCCCAAGTGAGTATTTGTCTCTATAATATAAAATATTCTGATATAGTATAAAATGATGTATTGGAAACATGTATATAACAATGCTAAGAGGGTGTTCAATTGATTGCTGAAGGTATGTGAAGCGACATGAGTGCTGATATGCCCAGGTAATTAATCTTAAATGTGTCTATACTTTACTTCAATATAAGCATGTATATAACCGGGGCAACAGGGTACTGAAGTAAGAGTTGGGCCTAAATATTAAAACCTTATACAAGTCGATTATAAGTTAATACAGATGTCATATTTCCTTCATACAAAGTAAATTCGACCACAAATTAAATCATATGTCCCTTAAATTAGATTTAGTGGTTATATCTCAACAGGCTTCAGGATCTTTTCCGTAATCATAGTGTATCACAAAGTTGACATTTGTCTTATACCCCAAATGACACCCCCTCCCCATACCAACAGAACTATACCAGAATCTGACAGGTATATAAACCATTACCGTATTCGACGTAATAAGCGCGCACCCCCTAATAAGCGCACACCCCTCGTTTTTGGCCTTTTTTTATACTACAAATAACCAAAAATATCTCAATTTTTGACCCCAATTAAACTCTTAACTACTAAAAGGTGTCCATAATCATTTTTTAAGCGCACTGTGCGCTTATTACGTCGAATACGGTACCTGGACTTCTATAAATGTAGCCACAGATATATGTATACACCTGTATGCTCCTACCTGTCCTACAATAAGGCCGACTCACCAAGCCAACCTCCGCCTTTCATCCTGCCTCCTGCAGTCCGTCAGCCCTGGTAAAGTAGCCAACATCAAACAGGTAGATCTGGGACTGGCAGAACACAGGGAGAACACAGGGTCTGTGTGAAGGACACCAGTGACAAGGCTATAGGGGTGCAGCAGGACAGGGACAAGGCTATAGGGGTGCAGCAGGACAGGGACAAGGCTATAGGGGTGCAGCAGGACAGTGACAAGGCTATAGGGGTGCAACAGGATAGGGACAAGGCTATAGGGGTGCAGCAGGACAAGGCTATAGGGGGGCAGCAGGACAGTGACAAGGCTATAGGGGGGCAGCAGGACAGTGACAAGGCTATAGGGGGGCAGCAGGACAGTGACAAGGCTATAGGGGTGCAGCAGGACAGTGACAAGGCTATAGGGGTGCAGCAGGATAGGGACAATGCTATAGGGGTGCAGCAGGACAGGGCTATAGGGGTGCAGCAGGGACAAGGCTATAGGGGTGCGGCAGGACAGGGACAAGGCTATAGGGGTGCAGCAGGACAGGTACAAGGCTATAGGGCTGCAGCAAGACAGTGCCAAGGCTATAGGGGTGCAGCAGGACAAGGCTATAGGGGGGCAGAAGGACAGTGACAAGGCTATAGGGGTGCAGCAGGACAAGGCTATAGGGGTGCAGCAGGACAGGGCTATAGGGGTGCAGCAGGACAAGGCTATAGGGGTGCAGCAGGACAGGGCTATAGGGGTGCAGCAGGACAAGGCTATAGGGGTGCAGCAGGACAGTGACAAGGCTATAGGGGTGCAGCAGGACAAGGCTATAGGGGGGCAGCAGGACAGGGACAAGGCTATAGGGGGGCAGCAGGACAGTGACAAGGCTATAGGGGTGCAGCAGGACAGGGACAAGGCTATAGGGGTGCAACAGGACAGTGACAAGGCTATAGGGGTGTAGCAGGACGGTGACAAGGCTATAGGGGTGCAGCAGGACAGTGACAAGGCTATAGGGGTGTAGCAGGACGGTGACAAGGCTATAGGGGTGCAGCAGGACAGTGACAAGGCTATAGGGGTGCAGCAGGACAAGGCTATAGGGGTGCAGCAGGACAGTGACAAGGCTATAGGGGGGCAGCAGGACAGTGACAAGGCTATAGGGGGGCAGCAGGACAAGGCTATAGGGGTGCAGCAGGACAAGGCTATAGGGGTGTAGCAGGACAATGCTATAGGGGTGCAGCAGGACAGTGACAAGGCTATAGGGGGGCAGCAGGACAGTGACAAGGCTATAGGGGTGCAGCAGGACAGTGACAATGCTATAGGGGTGCAGCAGGACAGTGACAAGGCTATAGGGGTACAGCAGGACAGTGACAAGGCGATAGGGGTGCAGCAGGACAAGGCTATAGGGGGGCAGCAGGACAAGGCTATAGGGGTGCAGCAGGACAAGGCTATCGGGGGGCAGCAGGACAAGGCTATAGGGGGGCAGCAGGACAAGGCTATAGGGGGGCAGCAGGACAATGCTATAGGGGTGCAGCAGGACAGTGACAAGGCTATAGGGGTGCAGCAGGACAAGGCTATAGGGGTGCAGCAAGACAGGGACAAGGCTATAGGGGTGCAGCAGGACTGTGACAAGGCTATAGGGGTGCAGCAGGACAGTGACAACGCTATAAGGGTGCAGCAGGACAAGGCTATAGGGGGGCAGCAGGACAGGGACAAGGCTATAGGGGTGTAGCAGGACAGAGACAAGGCTATAGGGGGGCAGCAGGACAGTGGCAAGGCTATAGGGGTGCAGCAGGACAGGGACAAGGCTATAGGGGTGTAGCAGGACAGAGACAAGGCTATAGGGGTGTAGCAGGACAGTGACAAGGCTATAGAGGTGCAGCAGGACAGTGACAAGGATATAGGGGTGTAGCAGGACAGTGACAAGGCTATAGGGGGTCACAGGACAGTGACAAGGCTATAGGGGTGCAGCAGGACAGGGACAAGGCTATAGGGGTGCAGCAGGACCGGCACAAGGCTATAGGGGTGCAGCAGGACAGGGACAAGGCTATAGGGGTGCAGCAGGACAAGGCTATAGGGGTGCAGCAGGACAGTGACAAGGCTATAGGGGTGCAGCAGGACAGTGACAAGGCTATAGGGGGGCAGCAGGACAGTGACAAGGCTATAGAGCTGCAGCAGGACAGTGACAAGGCAATAGGGGTGCAGCAGGACAGGGACAAGGCTATCGGGGTGCAGCAGGACAGGGACAAGGCTATAGGGGTGCAGCAGGACAAGGCTATAGGGGTGCAGCAGGACAGTGACAAGGCTATAGGGGTGTAGCAGGACAGGGACAAGGCTATAGGGGTGCAGCAGGACAGGCACAAGGCTATAGGGGTGCAGCAGGACAGTGACAAGGCTATAGGGGTGCAGCAGGACAGTGACAAGGCTATAGGGGGGCAGCAGGACAGAGACAAGGCTATAGGGGTGCAGCAGGACAGTGACAAGGCTATAGGGGTGCAGCAGGACAGTGACAAGGCTATAGGGGTGCAGCAGGACAGTGACAAGGCTATAGGGGTGCAGCAGGACAGTGACAAGGCTATAGGGGTGCAGCAGGACAGTGACAAGGCTATAGGGGGCAGCAGGACAGGGACAAGGCTATAGGGGTGCAGCAGGACAGTGACAAGGCTATAGGGGGCAGCAGGACAGTGACAAGGCTATAGGGGTGCAGCAGGACAGTGACAAGGCTATAGGGGTGCAGCAGGACAGTGACAAGGCTATAGGGGTGCAGCAGGACAGTGACAAGGCTATAGGGGTGCAGCAGGACAGTGACAAGGCTATAGGGGTGCAGCAGGACAGTGACAAGGCTATAGGGGTGTAGCAGGACAAGGCTATAGGGGGGCAGCAGGACAGGGCTATAGGGGTGCAGCAGGACAAGGCTATAGGGGTGCAGCAGGACAGTGGCAAAGCTATAGGGGTGAAGCAGGACAGTGACAAGGCTATAGAGCTGCAGCAGGACAGTGACAAGGCAATAGGGGTGCAGCAGGACAGTGACAAGGCTATTGGGATGCAGCAGGACAGGGACAAGGCTATAGGGGTGCAGCAGGACAGTGACAAGGCTATAGGGGTGCAGCAGGACAGTGACAAGGCTATAGGGGTGCAGCAGGACAGTGACAAGGCTATAGGGGTGCAGCAGGACAGTGACAAGGCTATAGGGGTGCAGCAGGACAGTGACAAGGCTATAGGGGGCAGCAGGACAGGGACAAGGCTATAGGGGTGCAGCAGGACAGTGACAAGGCTATAGGGGGCAGCAGGACAGTGACAAGGTATAGGGGTGCAGCAGGACAAGGCTATAGGGGTGCAGCAGAACAAGGCTATAGGGGTGCAGCAGGACAGTGACAAGGCTATAGGGGGCAGCAGGACAGTGACAAGGTATAGGGGTGCAGCAGGACAGTGACAAGGCTATAGGGGTGCAGCAGGACAAGGCTATAGGGGTGCAGCAGGACAGTGACAAGGTATAGGGGGGCAGTAGGACAGTGACAAGGTATAGGGGTGCAGCAGGACAGTGACAAGGTATAGGGGTGCAGCAGGACAGTGACAAGGCTATAGGGGTGCAGCAGGACAGTGACAAGGCTATAGGGGTGCAGCAGGACAAGGCTATAGGGGTGCAGCAGGACAGTGACAAGGTATAGGGGGGCAGTAGGACAGTGACAAGGCTATAGGGGTGCAGCAGGACAGTGACAAGGTATAGGGGTGCAGCAGGACAGTGACAAGGTATAGGGGTGCAGCAGGACAGTGACAAGGCTATAGGGGTGCAGCAGGACAGTGACAAGGTATAGGGGTGCAGCAGGACAAGGCTATAGGGGTGCAGCAGGATAGCTGTAGCAGCACAGAAGGAAACCTTTGTGCCTACCTTTATATGTGACTACTTTTAGAAATTACAATAACGCTTAAAATATCCTTGATCAAGTGCAGCCACTTTTTCAGTCAGCCAATCTGGTGCATTTTGGGTAATCGAGGCACAATTTTCCCTCTAATTCAGAGAGAAAGATTTTGAGTACTGTCTGCATGGCAGTGATGGCATCCCTAATGCAATGTATTAACAGTATTGACAGTATGAAGAAAGGAAAATGCTCTCCATCTAGTGTGTGGGCCCATGCTTTGACAACACACAAATTCCTTATATCCCTTATGTCTTTCAGCAACACGGGTTCTGACGTGGTGGGTATCGGAGGTCACAATAACAAAATGGCTGCCTCCATGTAACAACATATACAACTCCCTATATACTTCTTGCAGCAACACGGGTTCTGACTTTGTGGGTATCAGGGGCTGTATCCGGGGCCTCATCTACAATAACAACATGGCCGCCTCCATGTAGTAACACACTAACCCCTTATACCCCTTACAGTATCGGGGGTCACAATAACAACATGGCTGCCTCCATATAACCACACATTAATTCCCTATACCCTTATACCTCTTACAGCAACATAGGTTCTGACGTGGCTGGTATCGGGGGTCACACTAACAATATGGCTGCCTCCATGTAACAACACAGTAACTCCCTATACCCCTTATGTCTTACAGTAACACGGGTTCTCATGTCGCTGGTATCAGCTTCTGTATCGGGGGCCACAATAACAATATGGCCGCCTCCATGTAGTAACACACTAACTCCCTATACCCTTATATGTTTTACAGTAACACGGGTTCTGATGTCGCTGGTATCGGGGGCTGTATCCGGGGCCTAGTCTACAATAACAATATGGCCGCCTCCATCTAACAACACACTAACTCCCTATACCCCTTATACTTACAGCAACACGGGTTCTGATGTCGCTGGTATCGGGGGCTGTATCCGGGGCCTCGTCTACAATAACAAGCTCCATCCGCTCGCTGACCTGGCATCAAAGTAAGTCTGTCTGTGCGTCTCTCTGTGTCCCCGTCTCTCTGTGAGCGACTCTCTGTACTTGAGAACCTTTACTGGGTCTGGGTATGTCTGTGCTATAGTACTGTCCTTTGTACAGATACTCTTAACATGCAAGGGGTATTTTTTGATGATTCTTTTTGCCATCTTTCTTCTCTTTTTTTGCTTGATGTAAATGTATTCATTGTAGAGTATATGTTTGTATTTGAAAACTGGTTCTGGGTCATTCTGTGAGAATATTGCATTTGGAAGTGATTTTGAACCATAGAACGGGCCTTTGTACAGATGCTTTTTAACATGCAAGAGCTATTTTGATGATTCTTTTTGCCATTTTTTTCTCTTTCTTTTTGTTTGATGTGAATGTATTTTTTGTATTGCATATATGTGTGTAGTTGGAAACTGGGTCTGTAGCTGTCTGTGTGAGTATTGCATTTGGAAGTAATTTTGATTATCATCATTTTCTCTTTTGTGTCTGTGTCATTCTGTGTCCTAATTCGAGCATTTGTGAAGACGATAGCAACAAATTGACAATTCAAACTGTTTTCATCAAGGCAACCAAAAGAAGTAGACATGCAAGTATTGCATTTAAAAGTGATTAAGAAAATCTTGATTGCCATCATTTTCTCTTTTGCTGTTAAGTATGATTGTATTATTTATCTACAAAGAAAGAAATGGTTATTTGCTGAATAGATATGTGCATGTCTCAGTAGCTTTGCAAAGTCTACTACCAAACTCAACTTGCTGCATGCTAACCCTTGATGGACAGTATACTGTTTTAATATACAATCGCCTTTGTCATTATGATGCATCGATGGAGCACCACTGATTTTAAATAACTTGTGCTGACAAATGAACCTTATCGCATCAACCTTGCATTATTATGTTAGTAAAACTTGGCCACACAGATTAACAAGTTCCCTTTCAGGATACAGTAACTTGCTGACCTCTACCCATAATGGCGTCCAGTGTGAAGGTCACAGTGACCTTTACCCATACAACCTGATACCTGTGTGACTGTATACAGTCAAAGGTCATGTAGTGCATCCACCATGGCCACAGGCGCAGTGCCCTTCTCACATGACGCGCGAGAACTTGTTGAACCTGGCTGTACTTGCATCCTTTACATCGCATGTGAACTAACTCTATGGGAGCACAATCGGAAATATTGTTTATGATGTTACAAGAGCAGGGCAGACCTTATTAAAGTTCTTTGCTTTTTTGAAGAGCAGACTTAACTTATTGTCTGAATACCTGTCATTCTTCTCTAAGTGGCTGTTATTTTAATATATCTTATCTAATGTTTTCTTTTATTGGACTGGCTGTAAGATCTAACTTCTCTTCTGAATAGAAGTTATCATATCTCACCTCTTCTCTGATTTGTTGTAACGCCTCCTTGTTGACTATTATCTATAACATCATCTCTGATTGGCTGTTACTATTTCACCTTCTCTCTTAGTGGCTGCTACTATATCTAACCTCCTTCCTGATTGGCCATTAATACATGTAGCCTAGCTCTTCCTCTGTGATTGGCTGTTATTATGTCTAACCCCCTCTCTGATTGGTTGTTTCTATATCTAAGCTTTGTTGTGATTGGCCGTTACTATATCTTACCTCCTCTTTGAATGGCTCTCTCTAAAAATAACTGCCCCACCGATTAGCTCTCACTATATTAAACTTCCTCTCTATATCCAACTTTCTCTCTGATTGGCTGTTACCATAGCTAACCTTGTCTCTGATTGGTTACTTACAGTACGGAGGGAGTGACGGCGGGCTGTGACCCCATGTGTCTGAGTAACCCGTGTCAACACGGGGCGCGGTGCGAGGAGTTGTTACTGTATATAACCTTGTCTATGTTGTTACTGTACATAATCTGGTATCTGATTGGCTCTTAATATAACCTTTATTTTGATTGGTTACTTACAGTACGGAGGGAGTTACCGCTGGCTGTGACCCCATGTGTCTGAGTAACCCGTGTCAGCACGGGGCGCGGTGTGAGGAGCTGTTACTACATATAACCTTGTCTCTGATTGGCTGTAACTATATCTAACCTTGTATCTGATTGGTTACTTACAGTACGGAGGGAGTTACCGCTGGCTGTGACCCCATGTGCCTTAGTAACCCGTGTCAGCACGGGGCGCGGTGCGAGGAGTTGTGGACGTCCTATGTGTGTCACTGCTCCAACCAGTACGCACACTCTGGGGCCAACTGTGAGAACAGTGAGTATTGATACCCATAATACATGGACAAATGATCGTGGCAAGAGGTCATTTTGGATCATTCCTCCCGAGGTGAGACTGGGGCTGCATCCCACAAAGCCAAATGCGTTGTGAGTGGAATGGAGCCCCAGTCTCACCGAGGGAGGAACGAACCAAAATTACCCACGCCATGGACCTTTGCCCTTGTGTCATGTTTTTTCTGTGATAATTGACTTTCCATGATTCCCCACACATGGTATTAGTTTCTGCATTTCCTGCACCATTTTCCCGATTTCTCTTTGAATCAAATCGTAATTTGTTTATTAGTGGATTTCACTAATTCAATCATATCATTAGCCAAGAAAGTACCCCCTTTACAGAGAAAGGCTTCAACATCTAAGAAACTAAATCCCTTTTTATCAAAAAATAGTGTCCCCTGGTGATTAGAAATTTGAGATTGAAAATCTGGAGAAAAGTCATTGCTTGTTACTCTTTTTTAAAAACGACATAATCCATTGTCAACGAATTTCACTCATTCTGTCCATTTTGGTAAAGCAGTGTTTTCATGTGGAAGCTTATGTACATCTTTTACTGTTTCCAAATAATAATTTTGTTCTTTTCTAAAGGATCTATAAAGTGTAAGGGATTTTACATAGAGATAAGTGGGGGATGGAAGTCGTGATGGTCCAGGATACACCGCGTATTTGTGACATCAAACGCAAAAACCAAACCCACGGCGATAAAACCCCACAATGAACCCTTTGTTATTTACATCCTGGCGGCATTTGCATTACTCAGGTCCTTTAAATAACAGAATTACATGACAAAGGAAAAGGGGGTTATTTTATCTCACCGTATGGCTTTCACAATGCAGATCTAAGCCCAAGTTGGCTTTGTTCGGTTTACACTCCTTTGTAACATAAAGCACAGTCACAGGGTAAGTTTTTTCACCTCAAAATTTCTTCTTATAAAAGGAGATCATGTGCTAGTAGCCTGGGGTAAAACCCGTTATGAATAAAAACCAAAGGGCCTTTGTAAATACTTTTATCCATGACAAATACCTACATTTGATGTTTTTTTGTGGCAATGAAACAAACTTTTGACTTCAGCCAATAAACAACTGCTCTTTCAGCATTGTTTTTTTAGAATGACATTTCATTGAACACACAACACAAGTTTCAAAGCCCTTTTCCCATCTGAAAATGTCACAGAACTTTATCAAAGCTGGTACAAAAATGAAGACTGAATCAAGTGTGTAGTGTATCCTGAACTGGTAACAGTCATGTTGTAGTGCTAGCCCTGCAGTATTGGCACCCTGTGAAAGGTGGCATGCCCATGGTGCTCCAATGCAGTACTGTGGACTTAAAAGAAAACACCACCCTATTTTTATTATGAATTCAATCTATGGTCTTGGTACACATTATAATTCTCATTTAGTGAAGTATGAGGTATTAGAAGGGAGCAAAGCAGGCTTATCTGCTGCAGCCCATGACGTCACCATTGGGGCAAATACTTCCCAGAAGTGCCTGTTTAGCACTGTCAATCTACATCCACATTCCCTTGTAGGTTTCTTTTGACATTGCTTGTAGATTTCCTATCGCAAGTAGCACCAGATAACCACCCTGAAGTGCCCTACCTAATATCATGACATTCTACATTTCCTATTTATAATTAAAACTTCACAAAATTCGTTTGGTTGTAGCCCCCAGGCTTGAACAATGCAGTAACTGGTGTATTTACCCCAATGGTGACGTCATGGGCTGCAGCAGATAAGCCTGATGTGCTCCCTTCCGATACCTCATCCTTCACTAAATGAGTCTGAATATTGTTAACTAGTACCAAGATTGAAGCCATCATAAAATTAGGGTGGTGTTTTCTTTTAAACACCAGTACTGCGATGTTGTACTATTAAGACCAGTGAAGCATTGAGGCACAATCTGGTCTTTAAACACCTTATGTACCATTGCATTTAAGCAATGCTTTTGAAAAAGAACCAGTCTTGTATAAGCGCTAGGAATATGAGGATCTTGAAGGGAACTCTTAAGCATTAGAAACAGATCTCAAGGACCAAGGGCTCTTGTGCAAGCACGGGATGATCAGCCTTCCAAATTATTAAAGGTCCAAGCACTTATTCCTGATAAAACAGTTAACCCTGCCGTTACATTTTCAGACATCAACAACGACGTGGTTCTGTTCCTGGAGCCATCCGACTTCCTGGAGTTCCACCAGCCAGGGCAGCTTGACCTTGGGAGTGACCTTGTGGTGTTTAGTTTCCGCACGCTGGGACAGAGGGGGCTGCTGCTGTATCTGTACGACCACCTTAACAACTTCCTGCAGCTGGAGGTCAGAGGAAGGTCACTGCTGGGGGTCCAGTACAACAACAAGGCCAAGGTCATCAACCATGACCTTACCGTGTCTGGTACGTACACATATATGTAGGTCAGTTAGAGGTCAGAGGAAGGTCACTGCTGGGGGTCCAGTACAACAACAAGGTCAAGGTCATCAACCATGACCTTACCATGTCAGGTACCTACACATATATGTAGGTCAGTTAGAGGTCAAAGGAAGGTCACTGCTGGGGGTCCAGTACAACAACAAGGCCAAGGTCATCAACCATGACCTTACAGTGTCTGGTACGTACACATATATACAGGTCAGTTAGAGGTCAGAGGAAGGTCACTGCTGGGGGGTCCAGTACAACAACAAGGCCAAGGTCATCAACCATGACCTTACCGTGTCTGGTACGTACACATATATGTAGGTCAGTCAGAGGTCAGTTAGAGGTCAGGGGAAGGTCACTGCTGGGGGGTCCAGTACAACAACAAGGCCAAGGTCATCAACCATGACCTTACCGTGTCTGGTACGTACACATATATGTAGGTCAGTCAGAGGTCAGTTAGAGGTCAGGGGAAGGTCACTGCTGGGGGGTCCAGTACAACAACAAGGCCAAGGTCATCAACCATGACCTTACCGTGTCTGGTACGTACACATATATGTAGGTCAGTCAGAGGTCAGTTAGAGGTCAGGGGAAGGTCACTGCTGGGGGGTCCAGTACAACAACAAGGACAAGGTCATCAACCATGACCTTACCGTGTCTGGTATGTACACTTATATACAGGTCAGTTAGAGGTCATGGGAAGGTCACTGCTGGCGGTTCAGTACAACAACAAGGACAAGGTCATCAACCATGACCTTAATGTGTCTGGTATGTACACATATATGTAGGTCAGTTAGAGGTCAGTTAGAGGTCAGGGGAAGGTCACTGCTGGGGGGTCCAGTACAACAACAAGGCCAAGGTCATCAACCATGACCTTACCATGTCAGGTACGTACACATATATGTAGGTCAGTTAGAGGTCAAAGGAAGGTCACTGCTGGGGGTCCAGTAAAACAACAAGGCCAAGGTCATCAACCATGACCTTACCGTGTCTGGTACGTACACATATATGTAGGTCAGTCAGAGGTCAGAGGAAGGTCACTGCTGGGGGTCCAGTAAAACAACAAGGCCAAGGTCATCAACCATGACCTTACCGTGTCTGGTATGTACACATATATACAGGTCAGTTAGAGGTCAGAGGAAGGTCACTGCTGGAGTTGAGTACAACAGGTTCAAACAAGGCTTTACTCTTATCAACTGGTTTCATTATAGCAAGGAATGAATGCCAAACTCTGCTGCCAAGATGGCAGTATCTATGTTGTACCTTACACCATGCCCTCTGGCAACCCATGTTGCATAATCCAGTCCATAAGGTACATGTCAGCGCTGCATTCATACATCATGTTGCTAAAAAGCAATTGTGTATCATAGCTCTATGCGATGGTTAGTAATGGAATGGCATCTAATTTGTAGTACATGATATATGTTATAACTGTATTCACATTGGACCTACCTGTACCATTACAGCACTGACAGACGGGACGTGGAAGCAGGTAGCCGTGAAGCTCGGTACTGAGGGGTTAGAGGTTAACGTGGACGGACGGCAACTGGTGATAGAACCCGCCACCCCATGGATGCCACTCACCAAGTACGAACAGTCTCCCTTTGACGACCAAGGTATGCCACTTGTTACTGACAACCAATGCATGAAGCTTTGGATTTAGGCAAGTTTAAGCAGAAATTAAAGTTGATGAATTTCCTTCTTTCAGCAGATGGAAGCAATTCAAAGTGATCTTCATATGAAAGAAAATTGAAAATCAATTAAAGTTACGGCAAGGCCAGTAACCTACTTTAATTTTTTTGAAGTTGCTCAAATGCAAAGGTGTATGCAGTGTTAGTCTCTGACACAGCAGAGACCTCTGCTTCTGATGGAGAATTGGTCAATGGCCATTTGCCAGTTTCTGCTGCTACAAATCCATCAAACAGCTTTGAATTAGCAATTGTGCCATATTTAAAGAAGAGTCACCCTTTGACGACCAAGGTATGCCACTTGTTTCTGACAACTTTTGGATTTTAGGAGCTTTATGCAGAAATTAAAGTTTATGAATGGCCTTCTTTCAGCAGCTGGAAGCAACAACTTTAGGGAGTGGTCATTTTTTAACAACATAGGGGGGTTGGTGGACTTGGGGGGGGGACCAAAAAAATTTGGACCCCTTGAAGGGGGGGGGACCAAAAAAATTTGCACCCCTCTTGAGGGGGGGACCAAAAAAATTGCACACCTTTTAAGCGAAAAAGCCTGCGCGTTACTATAGCTCAAAGGGGTCGGCCGCGCTAAATTTCAACTTGCCCGAGGGGGGGACCAAAAAAATTTCGAACCCCTTGCGCGAAAATCCACCGACCCCCCCTGTTGTTAAAAAATGACCACTCCCTTAATCAGAAAGAAATTTAAAGTTTAAAGTGGCCTGCCTGTCAAGGCCATTAATCACCTTTTTCTTTTTTTAAGTTACTGAAATACAAAGGCTTATGCAGTGTTAATTTTCAATTATGATTATTCTCTAAAATCATAAATGTTTGAAATTATCTGTATCCCCAACATGACAGAAACCTCTTGTATAAGAGAAAATATATCCGGTGTAGGGATGTTGGAGCATATTTTCAGCTCGGTGTTTTGGGAAAATAGACCGACTGTCAGTTGCCAGTTTCTGATGTTAAAAATCGATCAAACTGCTTTGAATTCACAATTGTGATACGTTAAGAGTTTTTATGGAAGAACAGCTTTGTTACCAAGAATCCTTGTTGGGGGACTAGTAACTAGTATTCTTATTTTCTTATTTTCTATCTATTATTTCTAATTTTTCTTCTCTATAATTTAAAAAGTTGTAACTTGTAATCTAATTGTGTAAAGATTATTTACTTACTTTATTACATTTAATTAACAAACTTTTAGTAAAAACTAATTAAGAGGTAGTGGGGCTGTTGCTTACAAACAGGAACAGTACCACATCCTATAAATGCAGATGTGCATTTAACTATTGCTTCATATAATGGTAGTCATCGCTACTTGCTGTGGAATATTACCTCAGGATAATCAGAAATAAAAGATCAATCAATCAATCAAACAGCAAACCTGCCGATGCTGGAACTGCCAAGAACCCATCACATTAAAACACCCTAATTACCTATTACTGCTTTAATTGATGAATCATTCAAGTAGCAAACCCCAACACCCAGTTTGATTGACAGATATCATGAACAGATTTATCGATAAATGGATTTCACAGCGTGAAGGGAAACCATCCCCCCATTAAAACCGCGACACCCATCCCCTCGTAATTACATTGCGTTTCTTTGTCCTGTATTAACTCATAGACCATGTCAGAAATCGATAAGAACAGGCAAAAAGGGCAGAATTTTGCCAATTTTGCGGCGTATTGTCCCCGCGGGGCGCGAGCAATCCGTTAATAATGTCTGCTTAATGCTGGTAAAAAGGTGAAGGTTGACAGGTGTAAAGGGGGGGGGGGGGTAGGGTTGTTTGTGTGTGTGTGGGGGGGGAGGGGGTGGAGGAGCTTCATGTTGAATGGTGGTGTATGGTCTTTGTCTTACTATTGGTGTTTGTCACTAAACAATGTATACTCAAATTACCCATAAGCCTATTTTCCATTATGTTGAGAATAGCTGCTGTGGTTAATTACAGCACATGATCTACTACCACGTCCTCACTCTCTCACACAGGGCTTTCAATCTGCCTTACCCTGTATAGTCAGGCTGTAAGAATACAGTAACTTGACATGCCTGTGGCTGTGTCTCACAAACTTGGGCCAATGTGTTTGTCTCTGACCGGGTGCCGTCTCTGACCAGGTCCCGTCTCTGACCTGGTGTCAGAAAAACTTTAAAAAGTTAACCCATACTCATATATATAAGGATATGTAAAAACGTTATGGCAGCTCTTATGTAATTACTATTAGCCTCCTGCTGTTGGTAGAACATAACTAAACTCCCAAAGAGACAGAGACAGCACCCGGTCAGAGACGGCACCTGGTCAGAGACGGCACCCGGTCAGAGACAAAAACATTGACTCAAGGGCGTGAGACACAGCCCTGTATCCATACACCATGCCGATCCTTTGCTAAAGGGCTATAATCAGGTTATGAGAGTGATCTTTGAATGTAGCACTGACAAGTTACTGGCCACGGTTGCATTCTTACAAAATGGTCAAAATGCATCTTGAATGGCATGATGCATTGGAGCATTATGTAGGGGGTTAACATCCAACATGTATTTAACTAATTAGTCAGTCTATACGAAAACCTGCCGGACACCGGCTATAGCCGTCTAAAAGCCTGCTGGTCCGGCAGAAAGACCATGTCTGCCGGCCCCAATGGCTGGCTACTTTCCTGGGCTACATGCCAGTTTTTACGGCTTGTAAATTTGACCATTATTAAGGTTTCTAGAGTGTAAACTAGAAAGCCTGAATATTTTGAAGAAAATAACACAAAATTATGTTTATTGAAATGATTCAAATATACCAGTAACCTCAATATAAATTCTTATCTAATACTACATCTCTAGATTCAAACATTTAATTCCCCCAGGTATACGGGCCTGCAGATATTGAGCCGGGCCTGCTGAATGAAAAATCTTCAGGACCGGATGTCCTGCAAGGCAAAAAACTTTTCGTATAGACTGATTTAATTAGGTTCTAATACCTTCCAGAAGCCATGGTGCCTCTCCATTCACCAAAATGATACCGTGGCTATCCTGTTAAATGATGGGAAAAATTATATAATCTTACATTATAATCCTGTAACAATCATTCCCAGCTAACAAAAAAACTTTATTTTACGTCAAAATAACGTTTTAAATTTTTCCCCATCCCAGTGGGCACAGAATTCAGTCCAATGTTGAATCAACATTAATTCACCATTGAATCAACATTGACAACCGTTTATCAATGTTGATTCAATGTTCTGTGCCCACTGGGATGCAGAAGCTGTGGTGCCTCTCCGTAAGATGATGGCCGACTCGTCCATGTTCCCCATCTACACGTAATCTAAACATTATCTAACATCAAAATCACATCATAATCAGTTCCTGTTATTTCCCTCACACAGAGGCGGTGGTACCTCTCCGTAAGATGACGGCTGACTCCTCCATGTTCCACGTCTACGTGGGGGGTCTCCTGGACGCCATGTCCGCTCTGCGGGGGGTCACGGGCTGCATCCGGGGCCTCAAGATCGGCAGTCACGTGATCCAGCTCGCCAAGGCCGCTAAGGAGTCCAATAACAGTAAGTTAACGGAGTATATCATTATTAAAAGGAGGTGTTGCTTCTGTCGATTTGTCGTCATGATGCATGAATGCTACTCTACTGGCTAGCAAGCCATGCAGAGTTGCACTCATCCGCCATACTGAGTCCAGGGACGTGGGAAGCAGTTTCACAGTAGGGGGGACTGAGGGGTATTTTGACCCTTTTTGACCCCTTTTTATTTGACCTTTTTGTTTTGACCTTTTTTGGGGTTGGTCAAAAGTGGGGGGGGGGACCCCCCGTCCCCCCCCCCCCGGTTGCAAAACTCATACTGCCTTGGTGCATTTTGATGACAAATGAACGTTAAGCTTTCAGGTATTGCCTAATATTCTTAAATGGTAAACGCTATGCTCAGATATGCTCCCTCTGTTTACATGTAATAAATTGAAGAGTGCCTACTGATGTGTTGGACCTGACTTTGCATGTTCAGATTCCAACAAAGGCCTGTAAGAATTACCATGGCTCCCCGTGCCTCACATCCAGACGACATCATAATAATTACAAACTCAAAAATGTTCCTCAAACAAAGAAACAGCACAAAAAAGACCCTCATTTTGGTGGTTTCTCATTGATTTCTTCCTATTTTTTACCTTTGTTTTACCTCTTTCCTTAGTCGTGGGAGGGGGCGGTGAGTTACGAGCGTCGTGGATTGGCTGTCGTTCTACCGTTTCATTACCTTTTTCCACAAAGGATCTTCATACTCATTTAGACTTTTTGAGTTGGCTCATTTTTCCTGTTTGTTTTCTTGACTTTCATTTCTCATAGTCATCAGCGTTACGTGATAAGGACCAGGTTTTGGTGTTAGCCCTTTAACCCTTTAAGGGCGGATGCTGCTTAAAGATGACATTTGTCGTCATGATGCAACAATGCAGCCCCAGTGAGTAACTCGCCAGTGCTAGATTGGTGCATCATGCCCAACCCCACGGGAGTGTCTCAATTCCATACGGTCGGCTTGATCCTATGGTCCATAGGATGATGCTTGAATGCAGCCCTAGCAAGTAACTCTTTAGTGCTGTATTCATACTACATGGCAACCCTCTGGGAATGTGTCAAAACCATAGGGTCTACATGATGTTTGAATGCAGTACTGACAAGTTACTTGCCAGGGATGCATTCATGCATCATGACGACCATGGGCATGATATTATATTTGCTAGGGATGCATTCATGCATCATGACGACCATGATGCATCAATGATCTGTGGCATTTGAGGGGTTTTATGGTCTTTGAATGTCACATTATTCCGGTGTATCATTCCAAAGTTTCGTCTTTTATGTTTTCCCTACTGCTTTCTGTTATTATCATGAAAGGAAATTTCATATCTGAAAAGAGAAAACTGTATTGCAGGCTACCTGGTCCGAAAATTACACTTTCTTCTTTCTTTTTGTGTACCAGGCACGAGTCGTGAACTGGTACATCGCTTGCCACAGTGACTCATAAATTTTAACCTTTTTCACAGTAACTAGAGATATGAAGAAATGGTTGGACATTTCATTAAGCATCCAGGACCTGAAATCAGTATTCGTGACACTGAGATCAGATGGAGACTTTTTTCCTTGGCCAAATACTGTGAGGGTTTCCCTTGTCTTGCATCTAGGGTTGGGTTGCCTAAAACACACCTTTTTAAAATGCATTTTAAACAAAGAAGTATCCCCAAAACACTTTTACCACAGTTTGCTTCTAATCCTTCTGGTTCAGGGTTGGTACATAAACAGAGAAGCATAAGCTTTATGCTGAGCATTGTCAGACTCAGAGAAGAGGGCCTATATAGCAATACCAGACTCTCCAGTCATTTCGGTGAGTCAAGCATCTTAAATGAGGGTCCAGCATGGCTTTATCCCCACTAAAATGACATTCCCAGCTTCTGACTGACGCTCACATCTTTCTCAGTGTGTATTACTACAGTGGTCCAGGCAGGCAAATAATGGGCCTACCTCCTTGACATGGCACAGGTGCTGCCACCTAGCACCTGGTGGCAGTGATGTGTACTACTAGTGCCCAGCTATCCAAACAGGTGGCACTACCCCTGGAGGGGTTTAGGCTTGTTACCCCTACTGGATATTATTATAAAACATGACCAGTTAGAAACTAGAATTCAAGGGCTTTCCAACACTTTTTGAATCAGAGTGCTGCCACAATTTTAAGTGAGGCGAATACAATTTCTCCGATTGGTCATTCGCAGAGAAAAATTTGAAGGATGTACAGTTGGTAACACATAGGGGACAGTTTTTCTTTGCCACTTAGAATTTTCATATCAAGATAATTCAAAAAGGGTTGGAAAGCCTTGATCCTGTTCTTTGGAACCGAAAGGGTTTCTATTTGATATCAGGTAGGGAACAATTTTTTAAGGGGGTGGGAATTTTGACAAATTTTTGGAAAAATTCTAAAATTTGGGGGGCCTATTTTCATAATGACCATGTTGTCTATTACTAAAGGAGTACAGGCGGGCTGTGCCAGTGGCTGTGCCCCCCCCCCCAAGCACACATCACACTGCCCCTAAATGGTTATTATAAGACACTCATTGTCTATTACTACAGAAGTACAGGCGGGCTGTGCCAGTGGCTGTGCCTCCTCCTCCCTCCCACACACACACTACATATACACTTATTGTCTATTACTACAGGAGTGCAGGCGGGCTGTGCCAGTGGCTGTGCCTCCTCCCCTCCCACACACACACTACATATACACTCATTGTCTATTACTACAGAAGTACAGGCGGGCTGTGCCAGTGGCTGTGCCTCCTCCTCCCTCCCACACACACACTACATATACACTTATTGTCTATTACTACAGGAGTGCAGGCGGGCTGTGCCAGTGGCTGTGCCTCCTCCCCTCCCACACACACACTACATATACACTTATTGTCTATTACTACAGGAGTGCAGGCGGGCTGTGCCAGTGGCTGTGCCTCCTCCCCCTCCCACACACACACTACATATACACTTATTGTCTATTACTACAGGAGTGCAGGCGGGCTGTGCCAGTGGCTGTGCCTCCTCCCCCTGCCAGCACCACGGTCTGTGTGTGGAGGACACCACCTTCTCCGGACGCTACACGTGTGACTGTATCGGTACCGGGTACTCGGGACGCTTCTGTGACAGAGGTAAGGATATACCTTTTCCTTTCTTTATAAGCCCATTCAATAAAAGTACTTGTTTTCATCACTGTGACGTAATACAATTTTTCTAATTTATTTTTACAAATTTCTCATGTGAAACATGAGAAATTTGCTAAGAGTTACTAAATGCTACTGAAACATGGGCTTTGATCAACTTACATTAGTACTTAAATTTGCTTAAATCGGATGGTTCGTGCAGTGTGGCGACTTTCCTGCCAGTGCTGTTTCCGTGTATCATGACGAAGAAGCGCATAAAACATTGCAGAGATATGGAGGGAAAGGACAACTCCTGAGACATTGCATGGAGCAATTGGCACGAGAATGGTCTTTATAATTTAGTAGTGTATCAAATGATACCCAAACTTAATAACCCTTTTTATAACTTTTATTTCTTTTTATAACTTTTCCATCTAGCTTATACTCTGTAAATGCATAAACAGCCAGGGTTATTAATACCATTGTTTACGTGCAAGCTCCCTAATATATCCCCCTCCCCAGGGTGTGCTGTAGATCGCACCCCACCCCCGAGGTAGATCACACCTAATGGCCACCCTAACTACTCTGGACACCCTCCCCTCCTGGGTGCTCCAAGGTCACGCAAGGTCACACACCGTGACCCAAGGTCGTACAAGGTCACGCGAGGCCGTGAAGTGGCTGACAATAGTGATATAAAGTGCCCCAAGTGGTTTGGAGATCGTTTTGTTTACTACGAGAGATGTTTTGTCCCTAGATACATTGATGGTTCCTCAGTAAAAGCCCATAAAAAAGTGAGCTATGTATTTGTGGACCCAGACATTTTTGCTTCACGGCATACTAACCATGTTGCCTTTTCCCTTCTTTCCTTAAAAAGACTATGTGGGATATGCTAAGTCTGGGTATGAGGGTATACCTTCACAATATGCATAGGGTATGTTTTGTACAGGACGATACATGGGTTTTCTACAAGTATACATGGATATGTAGTGCATACGAGGTTGCTAAATCTGGAGGTTCCAGAGTCAAAGACCCCTTGTAGTCAGGCAATGCATTGCCTGACTCCTTTATAACGCCACACTCTCTTTGAAATTACTCTGGAAGGAGTGTCCTCCTTTTTCTGTGTACACATTACAATATACAATTGTTCCAGAGGTGGGAGCGTACTTTGACGGCAGCACAGTGCTGCTGCAGCGCCTGCCTCCTCCCCCCGGGTCTCTGACTGCTACAGCCGGCCTCCACCAGGGACTGCACCTCAACTTTGCCACCTACACCTCCCACGAACTGCCCCGCGTGCTGGTCTATGTGTCTGCGGATAGCAGGTAAATTAAAACCCCACCCGCCCACACCTTAAAGAAGGTAAATTATATAATATTATAATATACTACAGTTCCCTTTGCCACCTACACCTCCCACGAGCTGCCCCGCGTGCTGGTCTACGTGTCCGCTGACACCAGGTAAATTGAAATAGGAAAAGGGGGGGCCAGGGGGGCCCAGGCCCCCCAATCACAGAAGGGGGGGGCCTGAACATGTTTGGGCCCCCCAAAATTTGTCAGGACCCTATACTATAATATACATAATTCCCAAATTGTTGCTCTCCCACATAGGAAAAAGTGGGGTCCAGGAGTCTGGGTCCCTAATCAGAATTGATGAGGGCTTAAATACAACTTTCCATATAACTCCAATATAAGCGTGTATATGCGCAATCATACATGAAAGCCAATGCTCAAAAACTGGTTGGAGTGGGCCCCCATGGGCCCCCCCAATGAAGATTTGCTTCCTACGCCTCTGAAGAATGAGCTATTATAAAAACACTCCCAATGATAATATAGTACATTTAACTTTGCCACCTACACCTCACATGAACTGCCCCGTGTGCTTTATCTAATTCAAATCCCACCCTCCAACACCTAAGAACTGATAAACAGGTAAGTTATTATTTTACACCCTCAACATTAGTATAGATCGAGTACACAGTTAACTTTGGGACCTACACCTCCCACGAGTTGCCCCGCGTGCTGGTCTATGTGTCTGCGGACAGCAGGTAATTTAAAAGCCCACCCACCAAAACCTTAAAAAGGGTAAATTATAAAGTACATTCAACTTTGCCACCTACACCTCCCATGACCTCCCCAGCGTTCTGGTCTAAGAAAACACATATGCTATAACTAGTCAACTTCTTCCTTACAGGATGGGAGACTATTTACTGCTGTACTTGACACCAGGGGGCATCCTGGTGGCTGATATCTACATCAACAACATCAAAGGTAGTGGTCATGTAATAACAGAGCTCTGGATATATGGATCTATTTTGTGTTATTGATTTTCATTACGTTTTGTATCTGTTTATCCAAGGTGGTAATATTCCTAGACAATATCTTATAACACCCTTATTCAGATCCCATAAAATAAGTAAAAGGCAGTTTGTTTGCTTATCACAATTAACAGGATGTAGATGAGGGCTAAGGCACCAGTAATGTAAGTTATCACACTTTTCAATCAAATGTTTCAGATATCCTGCTTGAACGGTCTTTGAGCCTCTTGTTATACAGTAACCCTCGTTTGTTGCAGTAACCTTGGAGACGGACGTGAGTTTTATAAACGGGTGGGCACACCACGTGAGTCTACATAGGGAGGACGTACACGTCATACTACAGGTACGTCACCATGGTTACCGCATCATCCTTTAAACAGGAATATCATCACTATAGTAATGATGTCACTCTTGTAGAATATTGTAACATCATTAATGTAGAAATGTCTTCATTATAATAACACTCTCAGAGTCTCACAATAGTAACATCATTGTTACGCCATCACCATTGAAACATCATCACCATTGAAACATCATCACAATGGTAACATACGACGCAAGGTTATGTTATTACAATACAAACGGCATCACCATGATATTATCACCATTGTTAAATAATGGTGCATCTTGAAAACACTTATTTTGTATCTAAATGTGGAAAACTAGAGGCACCCTTAACATAGATGAATCTCAGAGTACGCCCACCCATGTGTGAGCCACCACACAGAAAAGGTAGATGCCTTTTGTGTGGCTGGATCTCAAATTAATCCTTTCTCATCATATATACCTTTTTGTAATGGAAGAGTATTTCAGAAAGGCCAGCAGCCAAACAGTAAAGGTGCTCCGTACACCCCCATGTAGATCATCCTTCCTGTGTGACTGCTCACATGTTAGGGAGTGGTCATTTTTTAACAACCGTGGGGTCAGTAGATTTTCGCGCGAGCGGATCGAAAAAAATTTGGTCCCCCCACGGGAGGGGTCGAGATTTTTTTGGTCCCCACAAGTTCAAATTGAGTGCGGCCGACCCTTTTGAGCTATAGTTATGCGCTGGCTTTTTCACTAAAAAGGGGTGTAATTTTTTTGGTCACCCCCTCAAGAGGGGTCCAAATTCTTTTGGTCCCCCCTTCAAGGCGTCCAAGATTTTTTGGCCCACCCCAAAGCCACCGAGCCCCCGTGGTGTTAAAAAATGACCACTCCCTTAGGCTTAGGCCTTATAGTGGCTGAAGAGGCATAGTATAAAGCCTTTGTACGGCATCAGACAATACCTCTCTATTCAGGATTCACACAGGATCTCACCCTATACCACACAGATAATCTAAATGCTCTGGGATTTGGTCTGTAGTGGCTCTCAGGTTAGTCATAGGGACACTGCTCGATATTGATCAAGAGCTATTCAAGAATTACTGAAGCAAAACAACACGTGACTAATTCCTTATTCAAAAGGACTTAGCTTGATACTCATTGAAATGAAAAGACTATAAGGTGAGTTGGTCAGTACTGACCACCCTGACAGTGGATAGTATTAAATAACCTAGGTTGGTCATATAGGAATCCACAAAATGACTTACTAGGTTAGGTACTATTTACTGATTTGTTAGCCAGTACTGACTAAGCTCTGTAGCCTCAAGAATACCTGTGCATGCACTGTAAGGTTATGCATCCTCTCCTCCCTCATCCCCCTTTGTTCCTGCAACCTTTTGTGTGGGGTATGGCTGGGGTATATGTCCTTCTTGTTTCTGCTGAGTCATTGCCCCACCCCTCAGTGTACCGCTGTCATACCTGTCTACGGGGTGTGCAACACGTTGACGGAGTATCAGCCCATTTTAGTAACGCTTTAACGGCTGCATAGTGCTTTAAAGGTAGGAGGCAGGGTTCGGTCAATTTTGATCTACCAACAATTTCTCTTAGTCACTTGGGACTATATTAGTTTGATATATGATGATATGATAAAAGCAAAAAAATGAATACTTCACAATGCTAGGTTTTGATATATTGGCAATTGAAGATAGCACACCCTTAACAATAGCTGGCCATGGGAAAATCACTATTTTTTTAAACATTTATCAACTTTTTGAAAGATTGACCAATAATATCTCAACCAAACTTCTCAGATGTTTTGAGGAGATCATTAGTTACACAATCAATTCAAAGAAATCAATTGTCATAGGTGAAACTGAACAGCCATGACCGATTTAGGAGAAAAACACAAATCTAGAAAATAGTTTTTTTTACATTTTGCAACACAGAAAAAAAAATTGCCAACAATTTGTAACCAAAACCTTAACAATCTGTACAGAAGATCATGCAATACGTTTCACTATCAAAATCATAGTGATTCATTGATGGATTAATACAGTTTGGGAATTATTCAAGCATTTTATTGTCATTCTTGTGCATTAAAGCATCATGTGGCGCTAAACAGGTTAACAAATATCTAGAAGATGGCTTCTGTGGCACTTGTAAGACAGATTAGAACTGAGTTTAGTCATTCATCAAGAGAAGGAATCAAAGGTTTTAGAAATGGTTCTACACAGGAACAATAGCAATATATTAAGATGCATTTGGTGCTTCATAATGGTAGAAGGACCCAGATTCCTATCTTGTGATAATGTATCATTGTGGTAGATGAATAGACTGACTGTATCGCCTCTGGCAATACATCAAATGTGAATTTAAAGGGAGACACAATATTGGAAGCAGTGAGACTTGTTAACAAAGTGTACATCCTTTTGAAGAATATTGATGGATGTTTATCATGGACAATGCATAATCAATGATCTGTGAAATCTTTTGTCAATAGGGAACTGAAACAGTGTGATGAAAATAATGATGAGGCAGCAAGTTGTTTCTATACAAAATATTGTGTGCATCAATCAATTCTGTTAGCTGAACTTTTGTTTAGGCCCTAAAGGGTTTCTAAAATAGCACCATACATGAATGTGGTGATGACTCAGCAGCCACAAAACGGTTGTAGGAACAACGGTAAAGGTGAGAAAGGAGAGACTAGACTATTTTATAGTGGTATTAAGGAGATGGGATCCGGTGTGCAGGCTACGCAAAGGTATCTTGTTTAAAGTGACATGGTCCGATGATTAGGACTCAAAAATCAGTTTTGTTTAAAATGAACCAGAATGTTTCCTATGGCAATACTTCATTTTCTAGCTACTTATTTAATCTCATTCCCCTAGAATTAAACTCAATTTACTAATTTTGCAGTGCATGCTGTAATTCCCCCATGGAAAATACAATGTAAAATGCTATACTTGGGCCACATCTGAGCCTCTAATTGGGCTCTTATTGCCCATAGATGACATTTCAATGGGCCCTATCCTCCAAATATGATATTGCACTAACATTTGAAACATATTTAATTAGGATTTAAAATATGAAAAAATCGGACCATGTCACTTTAATGTCATGCAAAGTACTATATCCCTTTAACAGGTCCGGGAAATGAAGGGAAACCCTCCCCAGAGCCATTATTTACACCAGTGTTAATTTTCACAACGCAGGTAGGTGTGAAAACACTGCAGGGCCAGAATTAGCAACGATTTTGCTTGTAGCATAAACACTACAGGGCTAAAATTAGCAACGGATTTCTTATAACCCATTTGCTGAATTTTCTATCAATTTGCTGTTAAATGTATATATCCCATAAGATAGATTAGTGTATGCTCTTGAATCATACATGGGGAATAGTGAATCATACATGGGATTGCCATGAAATCACATATAAATCAGCTTTTTCTATAGACTTTCTCTCTGTGCTCCTCCACTTCACCCAGTAGGCAGTGAGCCCTGCAGTGTTTTCACACCTACCTGCGTTGTGAAAATTAACACTGGTGTAAATAACGGCTCTGGGGAGGGTTTTCCTCCATTTCCCGGACCTTTTTAAGGGTACACAGAGAAAATTATCAGAGTCATAGTAACTCCCTTGTCAGGGTTAAACTGGGTTTGACTCTTTTACAAGGTCATTTGACTCTCCTAATGTAAGGTGTCAATCCCTATTTGACTCTTTTATCACTATTGACTCCCTTGCACTGCAGAGTTAAGTTGGGTTTAACTCTGTCAGTAGCAGAGTCAAACTCACATTAACTCTTCACAAGAGTCAAAGTGAGTTTGACTCTTATGTGTTTATTTTGTGATTACCACCAGGTGGTGACACCTGGAAAATAGCTGGGTGCTTACACTAGATGGCAGCAGTATATATTAAAGAGAGAATTCCCTCCAATGTAGGATACACTTTTCCTAACTGCAATTAAGAAAAAATGTGTCAATCAGTTGATGAATGTATAAGAAGGAAGATATTTCAATGTAGTTTCATAATATATAGAAGTTTCCCTTTGAATGTGTAAATTAAGATAGAAAATGAAATATATAACTGGAGACACCTTACTTGCAGTTTTAGATTAACTATAAGCATGAAACAACACTTCCTGAAGGTATCAACTAAACACTGGATGGCAAAGATGACAGACTTAAAATGGCCACTTGGACCAGTCTCATCTTGGCTAACTTGATGAATATTGCTTTCTACCTTTCATTATTCATAACTTGAGAGGTTCTCTGGGTATCCCAACATAATCCTTACTTCTACTCTTCCAGAGGGGAGAGTCAATGATGGTTCAACTCTCCACTTTTAAGGAGTCGACCCTACTTTGACTCTGATTTAAAGGGTGTCAAACATGTTTTGACTCCTTGCACAACAGAGTCGAATATGCTTTAACTCCATTCAAGAAGAGAGTCAAATACAGTTTGACTCTCCTGCCTATCAAAGGGAGTCAAAAAGAGAGTCATTCTGGTGATAGAGTTTTGACTCTGCTAAAAGAGTTAAGTTGACTCTGATAATTTTCTCTGTGTAAGTTATGCACTGTAAAGAGTTAGTGTAGGTACACAGTAGAATCTACTGTATAATGGATTTGCAGTAGAATCTTCTCTAGATTTACAGTAGATTCTACTGTTTGCCTACAATGAATTGTTCACCTATAGTAGAATCTACTGTACACCTCCAAAAATGGCAACCAACTTTTTACAGTGTAGGTTAATATCAGTTGATGATTTTACTAGCTTGTTTCTGTCTCCTCCAGGTGGATAACCTTGTGGTGCGTCGTCAGCTGAACGAGTCGATGACCTTTGAACCCGCGTCCTTCCTCCTCCTGGGTGGCACCATGGACGAACCTCGCCTCAACAACATGGCCAACTTCAGCGGAGACATGTCCAGTAAGTCTTTTTCTGTATTTTATCAACTGCAACACATAGAAGAGGACCTAGGATTATTAAAAGTGGGTTCTATTAGGCCTAAACAGGGCCGACCCTACGTTTTTTTATGCAATTTTGAAGAAATTTTTATATCTTTATACTTTTTAGGGTTCAATTTTAGGTTTACAAAATTTTGGAAAATTTTTTTTACACTTTTTCCGGTCAATTTTAGAGGGAAAGTAAACAACTAAAGTTTAAAAAAAAAATCCGACCTACCGACCCTAGAGTTTCTTCCCATGTTACCTGAAACAAAACTTTTTTTATTTGGCCTTAACATCAAGGTACCCAGGGGGTAGAAGTCCAAGGGGTTAAATGTCCAAGGGGATGGATGTCAGGGAATAGATACCAAGAGTTAGATATCCTTCAGCTCACTAGTTTTTTGAGATTATAAATCAGAACATTGCTTACTTCTTGAGCCATGGACAAAGGATTGCATGGATAAAAGTACAGGGGGTAGATGTGGAGGTGGTAGGCTACTTATCCTTGAACTTTCAGAAGGTCATATGACTACATGTAAGGGTAGCCTCAGGCATGGTATGGACTTAATCAGGTAGGGGACAAGAATACCTTTTTAGGACGTACCATTATTGTGGTACAATCCTGTCAATTAGACCATACCAGTAGTGTGGTACTGTGCATGGTTCTGGGGCGTACCATTTAACTGGTACACTTGGTGTGACCATTAGACCATGAACAGCCAACTGTACTAGAATACTGACACCCATGGGTGGGTCTGCAGTACTCACAGAACAATGGGTCTTAGCTATACCAACACTGGGGGCATGGGTGGGGGAGAAAACCCCAGATTTGTTTAAAGGTTTTATCTATTCATGACCTTACCATTCCATTAGGAGGTAAAACCAAAACATAGAGGGATAGATCAGTATCCATTCTATTAACCTGTGTAATTAGATTTATCAGCAAATCTAACACAAAATCCGGAAATGGATTATGCTGGGTCTATATCAGATTATTTCATGCTTGTGTTATATTTAATGCATGATATTTGAATATATATAAATGATTTTAGTTTGTAAATCGGCCAGTGTATAGATTGAGATTTTCTCTTTCCAATGGTACCAAACATGATATATAGTAAATTGTGCCTATAACAGAAATATAATGTAAATGCCTAAATACACTGATGCTGGTGGGCAGGCCATTATACTGGTACGACCTAGATGGTGAGTACAAGGACAGCTTACTTAGGGCGTCCTAGAATAGTGGGTATGTCCTCAACCTGTTAATGGCTGCCACCAGTCTATATCATGGTGATGAGAATATAGAGTATCCCTGTGCCATAGCTACAGACCAATGCAGCAATGGCTTTTCATTTTCATTGTGAAGTTATGTTCCTCATATAATTGTCTATAACAGCTATGTTTGCAAACATCTCATATCAGGAGAGTCACAGGACAATAGTCTTTCAAATACTACATGAGAATGCAGGACTTTGAGGTTATATTTATGTACTTGTCACACTTTTGAAATGTCCAAAACTTTACCAACAACTTTTCTGAAAAGCCACCCTTTCTTGCTGCATTGGCCTATAACTGGGTACTCTATACCTTCATTACCATGATATAGATTGGTGGCAGCCATAGATCCAACAGTACAGGCCATAAAGTCTATACTCCACCTCAGGCTAGCCTCACATTTAGCTATATGGCCTTCTGAATTAGGCACTAGCGAGATACTGGTGCTGCCACCAGGTGTTGCTCTGGTACCAATTGTATCCCCCTTGTCATCAGCAACCAGCTCAGCCAAATCTCAGGTCCGAAATTAGGGTACAAACAGGGTGTGAGTATTGTGAGTGGGTTGTACCTGGGCATTCCTTATGTCACCTGTCTCTCATAGAGTAATGGTTAGCATGGTGGATTCATGATGCAGAGGTCCTAAGCTCAAATCCCTGTCAAGTCATATCTTGGTGACCATATCATGAATTTACATTCTTATATATCAAATATATTTTGCTTTGATAGGTACAAGTGAGTAACAACCTTGAAATGATATCAAAGAAATATCAATAGTCTTTGAACAAATTTTTTATTCCTATTTCTTCAAAGGCTCTATATGTATATAAATAAGAAAAGGTATTGGTTGTTAATGGTATGGTGACAAGATATGGCCTGGGAGGGATTTGAGCTCAGGTCCTCTGTATCATGAAGCCACCATGCTAACCACAGGGACAGGTGACATAAGTAATGCCCAGGTACAACCCACTCACAATACCTACACCCTGTTTGTACCCTAATTTCGGACCTGAGCCTGAGCTGGTTGCTGGAGGTTAGACTGGTTACACTGGTGCCAATCAACATGGCGCAGTACACAGGACATCTTGCTAACGCGGAATATGGAGATACTGCCACCCACCCACTTTTATACAGAGTATCATTCTCAAAGGGCCACATATTCCTTCAATGCACTATGTCCCTTGTTGTCACAATTCATGAATACAGCCTAGTGAGTAACTCACCAGTGCTGCATCCATGCTTCATGCTCACCCTACTGGACTATCATACTCCTGAAGAGTCGCCATGACTCGCCAGGGATGCTTTCATGCATCGTGACAACAAATTGCATAGCATCTTTAAGCACTATGCGACCTATCTACACAGCGCTAAAAATGGATTTGTTCTGAAATGGTCAATAAATCCCAGATCACCCAGCTAGATTTACCATAACAGACCATAACATCTATACCACGCCTCAGGCTAGCCTTACATGTCGCTGTATGTCCTTCCATAGTCCATGAATATGGAGAGACTACCAACCACCCGCCCGGGCGAGTAACTCACGATGCATTATGCTCACAAATGTTACAGCACGCTAAAACAGTATTGGGCCCACACAGGGCTAAACATAGAACCCGATCTGCTCAATAAATCCAAGAGATTCCAGGATAATCGAGATAGTGCTTCCATGACAGACCATAAAGTCTATACCATGCCTCAGGCTAGCCTCACATGTAGCTCTATGGCCTTTCCTTATTCGATGAATATGGAGATACCACCACTCACCCGCCCGGATGAGTGACTCACCAGGGCTGTATTCATGCATTATGCTCACAAATGATATAGTACGGTAAAACAGTATGGGGCCCACACAGGGCTAAACATAGAGCCAGATCTGCTCAATAAATCCAAGATAAACCAGATAGCGCTACCATGACAGACCATAAAGTCTATACCATGCCTCAGGCTAGCCTTACATGTAACTGTATGGCCTTCTGTAGTCCATGAATATGGAGATGTACTGCCACCCACATACAGCACCCCTACATACTGAGTGACTCTACCATCTAAACCTCTAAGGATGGCATAATGTATTAAAGCATCATGCCCTTGGTCGTCACGATGCATGAATGCAGCCCTGGTGAGTAACTCACCATAGCTGCATTCAAGCATCATGTCGCCCTATAGGGTTGAGACACTCCCAAAGGGTAGGCATGATGCACCAATGCAGCACCGGTGAGTTCCTTCTCAGGGCTGCATTGTTGCATCATGATGACAAATGTTATGTTTTAATGACGTGCCGTCCTTAAGGGGTTAAAGATAAGATCAGCTCATATCTGCTCCATAAATCCCACGTCACCAAGCCCCATCAGCAGCGCCCTCTATAGCAATAATTCTGGTGGCTCCATGTGCATCGGCATGTTAGTTCTGTCCTCGGAATCTGTCACGAGATTCGGCTAGGTACCAGATGCCCATACACCACAGCTTGCCAGGAACAAGCTGTGTTCCGAGAGCAGAGCCAACCTCTCACGAGACCTGCTGGTGGAAGCCTGCCCATCAAATCGCTTGCTCATAATCACATCACATCATACTCACTCATAACACACTGTTATCATCAATCCACTTGTACCAGTTGGTACACAAGAATGCTGTGAGCCCTGGCAAGCTCTCAGTACATGAACCTTAGAAGCATTTAAGCCAGGACACTTCTAAATAGGCTGTGTAAACCAGCCCGTATTATAAAATATTTATATCTCATATTATCCTTAACTATTGTAATGGCCAATGGAGTTCAATTGTAGCTGCGGTGAGAATTTATCGAATATCATGAAAATGAATAAATTCTTTTCAAACAAAAAAAAAATTTATCCCGGGAACAAGTGTCCTCCCATTTTAGCCCTATAAGGGGAACCAAGCATACCCTGGTGGTAGAGGATTGAACTAGTGCTGTATGAAGGTTTGCATTTAAGCAAATTCAATATTTTTACCATTTCTATTGGAGTGAATGTCCATTAAAGCCACTCAACAGCTGTAATGACCTTTTAGGGATATTTATATGGCTTAAAGCCACTGAATGTGTTTCTGTAAGGCATCTTGAATTTGCCTAACCCTTAAAGGACGCATGTCACTGAAAGATGAAATTTGTTGTCATGATGCACCAATGCAGGCCCGGTGAGTAACTCGCCAATTCTGCATCAGTGCATCATGCCAACCCTCTGGGAGTGTCTCAACCCTGTAGGATCGGCATGATGCTTGAATGCAGGACTGGCAAGTAATTTGCCAGGGCTGCATTCATGCATCGTGACGACCAAGGACATGATGCATTAAGGCATAATACCATCCTTAAATTTGCTTAAACACAAACATTTATGCATCATGGGAGGTCATATTTGGCCCATTGGTTAATCAACAAACTCACCCTTCGCCTTCACTGGTAGCTTTGACCTCAGAATAAAGGGTTAAAGGTTAATTTGTCGGTCAACAAAGGTGACCTTTATTCCATTGTTCCACTACAAACCTGTCCTGTCTAAAGTTAGGCTACATAAACATAATATAATGTGATACTAAAGATCAGCCAACCCTATAACCGCCCACCCTTCACTCCCAGTATTAAAGCCCATAGACCATGCTCTACTATTAGCCCTTTAAGGGCTGCTTAGTGCTTTAATGGGCAATGTAGGCCTACTTGTGCTACCCTTATGCATGAATGCAGCTCTGGTAAATCTACTTGGTAGGGTTGCATTCAAGCATCATTCTGACTCTACAGAGTTGATACACTCCTGAATGGTCAGCATGATCCATAAATGCAGCACTGGTGACCTCATTTTAGCATCATGCAGACTATATTAAAGTGATATGCGACCCTTAAAGGGTTAAAGGCAATAAACCATGTTCCGCTATTAAGGCCTATAGACCATGCTAAATTACCCCCACCCACTAGACGCCGCCAAGCCTGCAGACCGTAATGCCCAGCCTCCGCACTCCTAAACCTATACGGACACCATCCTCATTATAGTTTCAAGTATACTCACTTTCCATAGGTTTTTACAGATTTTAATGCCATTTTGACACCTAAGATCATATCCATGGTGAGAAAGCTACATTAAATCAAATTCACAGTTAAATGCATGTGTCTGTGGATATGAGTTAGCTCAGTCAATAGCATGGCTGCCTGTTCATCCATAGGTTGTCGCTCCAGCCTCTCTTGGAGAAAACTGAAAAAGTTTTCCAAACCGGACATACTAAGTACCACTGATGATAGCATTAGAAGTTCTCACACATACTTGTCTGGTTAGCTGGTTAGCTCAGTCGGTAGCAGGTCTGCTTGTCATCCCTGAGATTGTAAGTTCAAGGCTCTCTTGCGGAAAACCCCTCAAGCATTTTCCAAATTGGTGTTTGTATGCACATCCACAAAGTGAAGCTAGGGTGCCCCTGAACAATTTCTGAAGGTTCTTAAAGCATCCACAGGGGGCACTTAGTTTGTATCTAGCTCCTTATGATGGGCTAGGGAAGCCTGTAACCAGTCTCGAGCTCTCCAGGCCCATTACAGCCGTCAGGCTGTAATGGGCCTGGAGAAATTTGTATCTAATAATTGTGACCTACTTAGAAAATGATCCAGGATCCTGGATCATTTCTTAATGAGATAGCTCAGCCACTGATTGGTTAGCTATGATAACATGACCATGAATGCAGTTGTGTATGGCCTCATGGGTTCGAATCCCACCTTGGAAAAACATAGTTTCGTTTTTTTTTACATTATTTATTTGGTCTTTTTGAAGCATGAATACCCCAATGCTGGGATAGTAATAACACATATTACATATTTGGATAGAGACAGAAGTGTAATAGAGGGCCATTGTACAGATATCAAAATTACTACCCATTGTGCCAAAGGTGGGACTCGAACCCATGACGTCCAGATTGGTGATATCCATTAGAACCCACTACATAAGCATTCTCCCAGACTGTAAACGTACAGTCGGGGTCCGAGACTGGCCTAAGTAACACGGATGGTGTCAGATGCATACAGGAGTGTGGGGGGTCGTAATGCCTCCCTGCCCACATGATGGACGCACACTAGCATCTAATGGCCACCCATAATGCACCAGGCCACCAGCGGAAGTAGCCTGGGTGTCCTTGAGAAGGTCAATGGCCCATTGAAACTCAGCTGGCCGTTTAGCCTATAGTCGGGGCATACCTCATCCTGTGGGTGCAGCTCCCGGGGGGGGGGAGGCACTTGGTATATTTTGTATACACAGGTGTGCGGCTGGGAAGGGTACTTTTTGAACAAAAAAACCCTCACCAAGGGTGTGCTTTTCACCCAAATCCCCCTCACCAAGGGTCAATTATCAGCAAAATCCCCCTCACCAAGGGTCACTTTTCGGAGATTTCAACAAAATCCCCCCAAAAAGGGTCACATTTTGCCAAAATTCTTCGCAACAAGGATCACTTTTGACCAAAATTCTTACACCAAGGGCGACTCCTCAGGGAAAATTGCTAAAATCTAGGCACTTTTGTCCGAAATCCCCCTCACCAAGGGTCACTTCTGCCCCAAATCCCCCTCACCAAGGGAAAGGGTTGTCAAAGGGCCAGCCGCACACCCATGTAAAAAAAGAATTGAGTGCCCCCCCCGGGTGCAGCTCATATACAAGGAGGCTGAGACAAGGAGCTGGTCTAGGGGAAGCCTATATCCCTGTTGTGTCTATCCTCCATATCTGCAACGTTATCCCTCTAAAGGCATTAGGGAATGTTCATTTATAAGTTACAGTTATTTCGGACCCCTCATGGGGGGACGTAGAACATTCTGACCCCTCTAGATGGGGGGGGGGTGTAGAAAATTAAGCCCCTTTTTAGCAAAAAAGCCTGTGAGTGGTGAAATCTCACGACCCCCCCCCCTGTAAATAATGAATTAACACTCTCTTATGTTGCTTTAACCCTTTAAGGATGGCCTTTGGTCGGCATGATGCATGAATGCAGCCCTGGCAAATAACTCACCAGTGCTGCATTCAAACATCATGATGACCCTACAGGGTTGAGACACTCCATTAGGGTCGGCATGATGCACAAATGTAGCACTGGCGAGTTACTCGCCGGGGTTTCATGCATTGGTGTCACTGACTACAAATTTCATCTTTTAGCGACATGCATCCTGAAAGGCTCAATGGACTATGCCATATGCATTATGATGCGTGAATGCAGCCCTGACAAATAACATGTATAATTAGCCAGGGATAATATTCATTCGTCATTCTTGCCCTACAGGGTTGATACAGTCCGGATAGGTTGGCTTGATGCATAAATGCAGTTCCTCGCCGTAGCTGCATGAATGTATCATGATGACAAAGGATATCAAAGTATCATGTGGCCCTTAAGGGAGTGTTCATTTATTATTTACGGGGGGGGGGGGGGGGATGGTGGCCTCTTGAGGGGGGGGGGGGCGTAAAATATTTAGGCCCTTTTTAGCAAAAAAGCCCGCGCGTTACTATAGTTTAAAGGGGGGTGGGCGAAAATTTTCGGCGCCTTCTCCGAGAGGGGCGCGAAACGTTCAACGCGTTCTCGAGGGGGGGGCATAAAAATGTTTCACCCCTCCGCGTGAAATCTCACCACCCCCCTATAATTAATAAAGGAACACTCCCTAAAGGCTATGGGATAGTTGCTTTTAAAGCTTTTGTTCAAACAATGAACACATTATAAATAGTGAAACCAAAAATGCACCACTACATGCAGCTCTATCTCTACCGGCATGACTGATCAGCTGAGACAATTGCAGATTAGCCTTTTACCCAGCTTTTTCTGCGTCTGATTAAGCCTACTTTCCCTGCATGCATGTTTGAATTTAAGCAGGAACACTAAATGAACACTTTAAGTGGCTTGAAGTTCAGTACTACCATGTACATGTCACAAAAAGGTCATTATGGCATTTTAGTGACTTCGAGGGATATTTACTGGAATTGAATATGCTTTAGGCCGTTTTATTTTCATAACTTGGATTACGGATCCGCCGTCGAGATTTTTGGCATTTTGCAAAATAAAAAAACAGTTTTTTGTGTTTTTTTACATTTCCACTCCAAGTTCTTTTTGCGAATTTTCTTTTTTTTAAGTACATGTTGACCAGCAGAAGGTAGAATAAGGCCTTTCAGATTGGGGATATTACTCAACATATCTTCCTTAGATTACCCAAATATGAGGTTTTCCATGCCCTTTTTTTTCTTTTTTATTCCCATGTCCTTGGGGGATTTTTTTGTTCAGGGTCCTTCCGTAGGGCAGCTTCTTTTTTTTCCCCTCTGCCCTTCCAAAAAGTTGGAGCCAAAAGCCTGTCATCCAAGTTATCCAAAAAAAGTGGCCTTAAATGCAAACATTCATGCAATGTTTAAAAACTCAGATGTTAAAGGATGCTTCTGAATTCCCCTCAGGTTCATTCAATCCTGAAGGCAATTGCTTTGTCTCGTATCTGAGCTTCCTGCCACGAGAGCCAATTAAAGCCATGAGCCTGCATTCAAGCCCCTTAAGTGTAAGGGGACCAAAAGGGGGGTTAACCCTTTAAGGACAGCATGTCACTAAAAGATGACATTTGTCATCATGCACCAATGACACCCCGCGAGTAACTTGCCAGGGCTGCATTGCTGCATCATAGCGACCCTTTCGGAGTGTATCAACCCCATAGGGTTGGCATGATGCTTGAATATAGCACTGGCAAGTTACTCGCCAGGGCTGCAGTCAAGCATCCTGACGACCAAGGGCATAATGCATTAAAGCACTACGCCATCCTTAACGGGTTTAAAGTCTCCTTGGGCTCCATCCGGTCATTGACCGCAGTGCCCCCTGGTGGAGGAAGCTGACCGGAACTTATTGTCCTGTAATGCCTCCAGGTGCAGCTAAACCCCCTATTATCGTCCAGCCACCAGGGGGCGGGGTAGGTGGTGGGGTGGGTGATAAAAGGGGTATTTAGGGGTTTAGGTGCCCCTAAAGTGGTCAGCACAAGGTCAGGGTGTGGCGGCACTGGGGGCTATTTCCACAACCAGCTTCAACAAGCTGCTTGTGGGAATACACTGATATTCGGACCTTAGTCAGTGCTGGTGTCTCAGTGACTAGTGGGTCAGTCTAAGGACTTTGTAACAATTGGATCATCTTTGACCAGTTAACGTCTTTGACCGGGTGACGTATTTGACCATGTGACGTCTTTGACCGGGAAACGTTATTATAGCATAAATTAGACCTATATAGTAAGAAATGGGTTGAAAAATTCAAAGGATATTTTCACACTATATGAAATGAAATTGATTTAAAGTTTTTTTTATATTCATATGTAGCCCCTTTTACATGCATTATAGCGTAATGTTATAGTTTTTCCTCTGCCCGGTCAAAGACTTCACTTTCTATGTTATGTGGAATTTGAAGAGCTACACTGTCCAAATTGTTATGCAATAACCATCCACATATTTTCATAAATAGTAGAGATATGGGGAAAAAATATATACAAATGAAAAAAGACCTTTTCTAGCCTCCCAGTCAAAGACGTCACCTGGTCAAAGATGTCACCTGGTCAAAGACGTCACCCGGTCAAAGACGATCCAATTGTTACAAAGCCCTGAGACTGAGCCAGTGGTTAACCTAGTTAGTCCTTAGTTTGGCTCCCTATACAACCAACCACGGTTATAAAATATAGTTAATATCATCAGGCTATCACTAGTGACCTACTCATAGGGGTCCTCATCATGCATTAGACAAACTATGCCTAAATCAAAAAGACTCATTCCCATACTCACAGACATGAGAAGACTAAGGTGGATTGGTCAGTATTGACTCACTGGACTCAGCATTAATTAACTGTGGTTGAGCGTATAGGGAGCCCAAAAATGACTAACTAGGTCAATAACTAAATGATTAGAGAGCACTAAACTCCCTAGTATAAAGAATATATGTGTTGGTGAGTAAGAGTGTCCCATGTCTTAGTGTAAAATTCCTCAATAGAAAACAGCTTGTCTTATGCTGCACAGCAGCAGCAGCACTCCCTTAGTGCTGCCACCTGGTGAGACATTTACCAGTTACTGGGGTGGCTCACTACTGCCCCCTCCAGCAGTTTCTGGGAACCAATTCGCCATGACATTGATTTCCCAATGAGCACAGAACACTAAATCAACTTTGATAAATGGTTGTCAATGTTGATATGATGTTGATTCAACATTGATTTAACATTGAATAGAACTTTGTGCCCACCGGGTTCATACATCACCCTATCCACCTTTCCCTGCCCTGTGGTATCCTTCCTTTTATTAACCGTTATCATCTTTTTTTAATCAGCTTTTAGGATTTTCTTTCAGGATGATTCCATAAATTAATATATGATTATTATTGCCCCCGTAAAGAAATGTCCGAAGAAACTTAGGGTCGTGCTAGAAAATCGTGAGGTCTGTAGGGTTGCCTTATATCTAAGTATTGATGGGAGATAAATATTCCTATTGCCAGAGCTGAAAGCGCCCTCCCACCCGGTCATTCATGCCTAATGTGTCACAACTCCCACATACCCCACTACTGGTATCTTATATATACCTAACCCTGATGGGGGTAGATCCCTAAAATCGACAGGGCGACATGGCTGTTTCTTAAGATCGACAGGTGACATGGGGCTTAGTGACAAATGACAGAAGTAATAAAAACTAGTGACAAGTGACATGAGCATTTCTTAAAATCGACAGGGGACATGGGCATTTCTTAAAATCGACAGGAGGAATAGAAAGATAGTGACAAGGGACATGGGCATTTCTTAAAATCGACAGGCGACATGGGGACTCCCCATCTAGACCCCCACATGAGCATTTCTTAAAATGGACAGGGGACATGGGTGTTGTGTACTCACGTATATACGGCCATGACGATGTTTACGCTTATGATTTTGAGTTACGCGAAGCTTCGATCAACTTGAAATCGTACACCGGACACAAAGTTGAGCTACTCGGTGAAATCGACGTCCATGTGGAGTACAAGGGTCAAAAGAGACAGTTGCCGCTGGTGATCGCGAAAGGCGTCCGTACACCGTTATTCGGACGGACCTGGCTAAAAGCCATACGTATAGACTGGGAAAATGTCTTCGCGATCCATGCAACGCCCCTGGAACAGCTCCTGCATGAGTATCAGTCCGTGTTCAAAGGAGAGATAGGAGAGATAAAGGGCTTTGAAGCGACAATTGAGTTAAAACCAGATGCCACGCCAAAGTTCAAAAAGGCGCGTTCCATTGTCTATAACCTCACAGATGGTGTAAAGAAGGAGCTAAGTAGGCTTGAACAAAGTGGAGTTTATCGCCGCATCGAGAGAAGTGATTGGGCATCTCCCATAGTAGTGGTTCCAAAAGATAATGGACAGATGAGGTTGTGTGGTGACTACAAAGTGACTATAAACAGTGCGGTTGTCGATCAACCATATACGCTACCCACAGCTGAGGATATATTCGCTACACTGGCGGGTGGTAGCCAGTTTATGAAACTGGACCTGTCTAGTGCCTACATGCAAGTGGTGGTGGAGGAAAAGTCAAGAAAGTACCTGACCATCAACACTTTGCAAGGACTTTACGAAGTTACTAGGCTTCCCTATGGGGTAAAGACAGCACCACACATCTTCCAAAGGATCATGGACCAGGTCTTACAAGGAATTCCTGGTGTTTGCTGCTATATAGACGATATCCTGATAACCGCTCCCACAAAGGACGAGCACCTAAAGCGCCTCCAACTGGTACTTCAAAGACTAGACAAGCATGACATCCGAGTGAAATGGGAGAAGTGTTCCTTCTTGGCTCCCGAAGTCCAATATCTCGGACATGTGATCAGCAAGGAGGGTTGTAGGCCCGTACCAGAAAAAATGAGCGCAGTAAAAGACACCAAAGCACCAGAAGATGTCTCAGAACTTCGCACATTCCTCGGGATGGTCAACTACTATGGTGGGTTCGTTAAGAATTTGTCCACAATTCTCGCTCCGTTAAATAATCTCCTGCGAGATGACGTCCCCTGGAAGTGGTCAAAGGAGTGCGAAGGGGCATTCGGGAAAGTCAAAGACGCCCTTACCAGTGAAACAGTGTTAACACATTACGATGTGAACAAAGAGCTTCTCCTCGCGACAGACGCATCTCCTTACGAAGTTGGTGCGGTTCTGTCACACGTTGACGAGAACGGAGAGGAGCGACCAATTGCCTACGCGTCAGTGACTCTAACGAAAGCTGAGAGGAACTACGCCCAAATAGAACGCGAAGCGTTAGGCATTATCTTCGGAGTTAAGAAATTCCACAAGTACCTGTATGGTAGGTCATTTACACTGTTGACCGACCATAAGCCATTGACCAAAATATTGGGTCCGAAAACGGATGTGCCAACGTTGGCAGCACTAAGACTGCAGAGATGGTCTCTCATTCTGATGACCTACAACTATGAGGTCAAATATAAGAGATCAGAGGATCATGCCAATGCCGACTATCTGAGTCGGGCACCAGTGGACATAGCCAAAGAAAATATGGAAGCTGAAGTGAACTATTTTAGCCACACTGACAAGCTACCGATCAACGCCAGAGACATCAAAGAAGCGACCCGAAAAGATCGGATCCTCACCAAAGTGTATGAGTTCACCATGAATGGTTGGCCGAACCATGTTGATGATGATGAACTGTCAGCATTCTATATCAGACGACACAAGCTATCGTGTGACCAAGGATGTCTTCTGTGGGGAATGCGAGTTATCATTCCACAGAAACTGCAGGAGCGTATGCTAGAAGAGCTACACATCGAGCACGTCGGTATAGTGCGCATGAAAGCACTAGCTCGTAGCTACCTGTGGTTCCCCGGCATCGACAATGCTATAGAAGCATTAATAAAAGCATGCAAAACATGCCTGAGTCTCAAGAACGATCCACCAGCATCTCCGATGTATCCATGGCGATATCCTCAGAGGCCATGGGACCGACTGCACATAGACTTTGCAGAGTACAAATCTGAAATGTTCCTAGTGGTAGTAGACACACACTCAAAGTGGTTAGATGTAGTGCTCATGAAATCTACAACCGCAGAAAAGACTATAGAGGTACTGGAGCGGATGTTCGCCCATAACGGGTTCCCAAGAGAGGTTGTGAGCGACAACGGCCCACAATTCATAGCGGAAGTATTTCGCGAGTTCCTGCATAACAAGGGTATAAGACATACCTTGACCGCTCCCTACCATCCAGCGTCCAACGGACTTGCAGAGCGAGCGGTGCAGACCCTGAAAAATGCCTTAAAGCGGCATACATTGGACGAAAAACCTGGCATGACTGATATATTTGTGTTTCTGACAGTATTATTGTTCATGTTAAAGTAACATTACATAAAGATAAGAGTTATCGTTATCAGTAATCTCAAAGAGATAAAAGACTCCTTATAGTATACTACAGTATTCTCAAAAAGACTCAAAGACTTTAAGTTCATTGACACCAATAAGGTGATGTCTAATCATATGTTTATTCCAGCACATATATATTAAGTGTGGAGGAGTGTTGTGTACTCACGTATATACGGCCATGACGATGTTTACGCTTATAACCTTATGAACGGCAGCACCTCTGTCTACTCTATATTGGTCTGTATAACATGACACCGTTCACGAATAAAGCACATGACTTAAAACACAACAATGGGCATTTCTTAAAATCGACAGGCGACATGGTGACCCCTCATCTAGACCCCCTGACCTACATATACTGGCACACATACACACACACACATATAGTCTAAGAATTGATGATGATGAGAAGTTCCATATGTGTTTCCATATTTCCAATGGCCCCTACGTCGTCCATACATCCATGCATGCCTTATCTATCACGACTCCACCACACCTCATTACTGGTATCTTACTCTACCTGACCCTGAGCTACACACACTATCCAGTAGACATCCAGGAGATATAGGAGATAACATACCCAATTATACCATGCCCTGCTCCCCTCCCCCCATTCATTCACCCCTCCCACACACACATTACTGGTTAATTAAATACAGTCTCTTATAATAATAATAATATCTTTTATAACGTCTCGGAGGCTCCTGTGACCTAGATCGTACGGTCGGCGACACACAGACAGACATCCCTCCATGTGCCGTTCACCAGACTCACACCGCACGTACGTTCATGACCCAGTCTGCCTTATTTGGGCATGGGGCTGGGCTATGGTCAGTCACACATGAGGGTGAGACTGAGGAGTAGAGGAAAGGGTAGCGATGCCACTAACCAGAGGCCGAAGGCCTCTGGTATCTCATATATACCTGACCTTGAGCTACACATACTGGCACACATATACTCCCTAGGAATTGATAAGAAATACCAAAATGGGTATTTGCATCCATATTTCCAATGGCCCCTACGTCGGCCATGTATTCATTCACCCCTTATCTCACCACTCCCACACACACATTTACTGACATCTCACTACACCTGACCCTGATCTACACACGTATCTACATACACAGTAACGTATCCCCCGGTAATACAGGTACTTGATGTACCACAGAGGCCTTATCTAGGAGATCTACTGCCTCTTGACACCTGAGGGCCTGGCAGATAAGGGTCCCCAGGGGGGGGCACTGCCTATCTCTTCTATACTCACTATCTGTCAACATTGCCCAGGATTAGGTACCCTATCAGGTTAGGAAAACAGCAAAAGGTATTGGGACATTTGGCACAAAACCCGATACCTTTATCACGGGTGACCTTAAGAAACTACTCTAAAGGTTGGGTGATCACCAAATATGATGGCTAAAAATGGCAAGAATCGTCACATATAAACGTTCAAATAGTCTTAGAATATTCAAATCTTTCCCCAGAAGTTGTTAAAAGGCAGCCCTTTTCAGGGGTCCTTGCATAGGGCCTATAGGTGAATCCTTTCCTTGAAATCGTGTTCACATATAGTATACAAATTTAGAGGAGTGCCCCCCCCCCCCCCACCCTGGAGATAAGGATATTGTACCATATAGGGGCCGGGATGTGTCTAGTACTATAGTAGTATACAACTGTGTAGGTTAGGTGGGGAGACTAGTGCATCAGACACAGGCTTCTCAGAATTCCCAGTGCTGTTAAACTGGCTGGGAGGGACACTGGAGATATAAAGCCTTCAAGATATTACATCCATAGGATATGATACAACACTTTAAGGAGACATACCTGGGACTATTACCATGTTAAGGATATCCAATATACATAGTACAGTAGGCATGTGGAGGGAACAGTAACTGTAATCTGTGACCTCAATTTCAAGGTAGGTTATCAGCAACATTCAAACAATAAGAAACAGGTGTATTGACAAAAGAAACTAGAGGTGAGTGAGCGAGTACTGATTCTTAACGCCATTTTGACAACTAAGGTCATATTCATGGTGAGAATCAATTGTATAAGAATGCATGTGTCTGTGTCCTTGCACATGGGCACCAGACAAACAATATAGAGGGACAGAAAAGAGGATATGAAGACCCTTTTAAGATGGGTTAGGGAAGCCCAAAACTAGAGGTGACCTCTAGCCTCTAGTCATATGATATAGTGGCAGTTGTTTCATTTTACAGTATCAGTATTTTCATCCAGATTGTCTCCAGTTAGTGCTGGATGTGCGACAACTCATCGTGTCATAGTTCTGGGTTCTGGGGGTGCAAGATGCAAACCCTAGTAGGCACAGGTGGATACAGTTCTTATGTTATGGTGGTCATAAAACCATGAACGGGTTCGCCAAAGTACGATGGACATTGGCCGATCCTTTACTGACTGAATGCAAGATTTATTGCCCCAGACAGGGGGTAGGTGTGTCGATTTAAGAGCTGCCAATGTCCTTGGTCGATTCTAAGAAATAGGTCTTGTGCCTTATCGCCAACCTCCAACATTCCCCTGTCCCTTGTGCCTTGTCACGAGGGTTAAAACAGGGCCTTGTCGCCTTGTCAATGTGCATCATGCCGTCATAAAATGGTTCAAAATGGGTATATATACATTTTTACCAAATTCTAAATCCTACATAAGGATGTCCCGTATACTGTAAAAGTGGCATGGGTCCCTTGGGTTCCAACCATGTTTTCTTTTGTTTTACAGTGTATTTTCAATGGGGGGGGGAGTGAAAAGTGGTCATGATTTAATCCAAAATGACCATATATTTGGCAGAACAATAGGGAATGATATGAGAGGAAGTACATCATTGGTGAACATCCTGACTCATTCTTAAAAAGTGACATGATCCGATTTTTTTCATATTTCAAATCCTGCTTAAATGTGTTTTAAATGTTAGTTCAATATCATATTAGGAGAATAGGGCCCAATAAAATATCATCTATGGGTAATAAGAGCCAAATTAAAGGTTTAGAGGTGATCCAAGTATAGTATTTTATAGTGTATTTTCAATAGGGGAATTATAGCGTGCACTCCAAATTAGTAAATTGAGCCATAATCTAGTTAGTTGAATTCTAAGCTGAATTCTAGGGGATCAGATTGAATAAAGTAGCAGCACATGAAGTATGGTCATAGGGAATATTCTGGTACATTTTAACAAAATAGATTTTTGAGCCCTAATCATCGGACCATGTCACTTTAACTAAATTTATTTTTGAGCCCCAATCATCAGATGTTTTCACTTTAAATCCTGTCTCTGTTTTCCCCAGATGTGTTCCTGGTGTCGGACTACCTGTCAGTGACCAGTGTGCGGCCCCTTGACACCTACTTCGGGTTGACAGCGGGACTTGACGGCAGGATGGAGGCTGTCAGTATGACGGTCGCTGGTACCCTGCGACCCGCCACACAGACGCTGGTTACCCGGCAGACTCACGGGGACCAGCAGGGACCTGTGTTACTGTCAGGGTTACCGGAAACCAGCAGTCCTGAGGTAAGGGCCCTCCAGCCATTGATTCATGGATCAAGCCATTGATTATTAAATTTAGCCATTGGTTCATGAATTCCCCTATTGGTTATGGTTTTGAATTCAGAAATTGATGATAGATTTAACCATTGGTCATGAATTCAGTCATTAGTTTCAAAATCAGCCATTAGGTATGAATTCAGCTATTTGGCTCCTGAATTCAGCCTTGATTTACGTTTTCAGCCCTTTGCTTAGCAAACTAGCCACTGATTTATAATCTCAGCGGTCAGATTATAATTTCAGCCATCAGTTCAGGAATTTAGCCATTGGTTCAGGAATTCAGACATTGGATCATCAATTCGGCCATTGGTTCAAGAATTCAGTTATTTATTGATAAATTCAACTGGTTCATGAATTGAGTTCAGCCTTTGGGTCTTGAATTCAGCATCAGTATTTTAATTCAACATTTGCCCATTGCTCCACCTGTCTAAACACTCATTGATTCATGTCTTGATCCATGCATTAATTCAGTCATCTATACCCCTTACTTGCAGACCTGGACGTTTGCCCCGTGGAATGTGGGAGCAGCGCGGACCGTGAACCTGGCCGAGACTCCCGCAGTGAAGAGGCCCAGCAAGTCCGACACTATAGGTAAGAGTCCTGTCCCGCTTCTAATTATGGTTTAATCATTAACAGTCTTAAATATTACTGGAAAGTGGCAATATCCACCTAAAATGTCACCAGTCCAGAAGATTGACAAGTGTAAATGTCCATATCACATGTTGGGATTTTCTGAACTACAAGAATTCAGTTGGGCATCTAAAGCTGAAATATGTTTGTCACTTTACGGTGTAAAATTATGTATTTATCCTGATTTGACCATAAATGCTTACAAATATAATGTATTTTTAGTGGACGATACCATTTTATACATAAAATGCACAAATCGTCATATATGTGGCTATCCGATCCTTCAGAAATGTAGTCGGTTCTCCATCATTAAGAATGTGCAGGACCATATGTCCTGTGGGATGAAAATGTGTTCACAAAGACTGTATCAATATGAAGGATTTCACATTAGAAAGGTATTTCGGGGTAGGTAAATGTACATGCACATAACAGACATGAAACATGACAGATTCCAGACAATGCGAACATGGCAGCTCAAATACATCATTGGTGCGAAGGTTTATACATGATTTAATTTCTTCCAAATTTAACATGCATATTGAGAAATAAAAAACATAGAAAAGCTATATGGAGGTAAAAAAATAAACTTTTTCCAGTAACTGAAATTTGGTTTCATCTGTGGTTAAATAAGTAGATTTTGAGGGGGTTAAGGCCACCGCAAACGGCGTGTTTCAGTCAGATGTCTCGATCAGTAACCAAGGAGAACCCCTGTTTGCAGGACCCCCCACTGATCGGATCAGAGCATATCAAACATGTTTGATATGCTCTGATCCGATCAGATGATCGAGACATATGATCGAAACATGCCGTTTGCAGTGGCCTTTAGGTGGGCTGTACACTCCATCCACCGGGGGACTCCATGGGCTTTCGGGGACATGAAATCGGCCAGTGGACCCTCTTAGTATTCTTTGCTCTTTGCTAGTACTATGGCAATCACAGGCTGTGCCCTTGTATTGTGTATGTATAGTGTATGTAAAGGTCCGACACTCCTAGTCCCCGGTCATCTATCCACTTAAGGTGGCACCACTGTACATGGGATTGTAGGTAGACAGTGGCACCATCTGGAGTACAGAGATTTGTAGTTCCTACCTTTCTACTAGATGGTGCCACGGTCTACCTACAATCCCATGTACAGTGCTGCCGCCTTGGCTTAGGTGGATAGATGACCGGGGACTAGGAGTGTCAGACCTTTACATACACTATACATACATAATGCAATGGCAGCAGGACTCAGTTACTGCCTGTGATGGCAATAATCAGGTGCTGGCAACTCCTTAAAATGACTATGCCAGCGACTTTTGAACCTGTAGCCATTTTTCACCCTGGCTTATGAAGCCATTGTGGAAAATGACCCTGCTCTTAGATCATAGTAAGTGCCTTTTTTTAATGGATTTTTCAGATATTTGCCTTCACTTTTCAATTGTGAAATCATCATAAATGGAAGGAGAACTATATGCATTAGCAATTTAGTATTTCAAAATATCTCCCAATGATTTTTCTAAGTAGTATACTTAATACTTGCACCAGACATGGGAGAGAATAGCTCTCTATTCTCAGAAGAATGTAAATGTGACTGGTCTGCAAAATTTGTGACAGAAAAAAAGCACCCCATCAGTAGAACCACAATATAATCTAGTGAAATCCGGGAGAACTTTGGTACAAGAAGTATAGCAGCTGAGAAAACTGAATTTTAAATTATATTTGTATGTGTGTTCTTTACTAACACACCAGAAAGGCCTAGAGGGAGGTGTAGTCAATGGGGTTACATAATAAGCAGAGGGGTAAGGCAGCCCCAAAAACCTTGGGAGGTGTGAGGGGTTGGGGGTTATGTGGAGGGAGGCATGGAGAGAAATGGCCCCGGCTTCATAAGTCTTTGCAGGGTCATTTCCTAGTCATTGCTTTGACCTGATAATCCCAACACACCCTCCTCCTATACCCTCAGTGCCCCAGGCCCTGCGGACAGCAGACACACACATGGGCATGACCCACACTGAGAGTGAGTAAAATAAAATAAATGATAATTTTTTTCATATTTATAAAGAATTCTTTACATTCCTTACTACCAATATATTTTTTCAATACCTTTTCTCTCTTTTTTTAAAATAATACACACACACACACACCAGCGGGCACAGAACATTAAATCAACATTAATAAATGGTTGTTAATGTTGATCTAATGATGATTTAACATTGATTCACTGTTGATTCAATTCTGATTCAACATATATTCAATGTTGAACTGAATGTTGTGCCCACTGGGATATACATATTCCATCAAACATGGTCCTTACTACCAATATTCTTTTCGATACTTTTCTCTCCTTTTTTAAGATAATACACCACATACCAGTGGCCACGGAACATTAAATCAACATTGATAATTATTTGTCAATGTTGGTTTAATTTGATACAATGTTGATTCAGTTTAATCTAGCATTGATTCGTCATTGGTTCAATGTTGATTCCACATTGATTCCACATTGGTTCAATGTTAATTCAGTGTTTATTCAACATTGCATCAGTGTAAATTCAACATTGAATCAACATTGAATCAATTTTGATTCAATGTTGAATTGAATTTTGTGCTCACTGGAAAATACATCCTTCACCCAACATGGCATCATATCACCAGCTACTGTGTGTGTTAAGGGTCTGACATGACCGGGTTGTAAATGAGGCCCTTATCACGCTTTATGACTCCTTCAGGGGGCCGAGACACAACTAACGAACCTTACGTTAAATCAGTCATTAAAGCAAGTAAGCGAGACACAACACTTTTTGCGTTATTTTTTAAACTCCGAAATCGTCCAAAATTTGCGTTAAGAAAAAAAACCCGCGCAAAGTGAGACAGAACGAAGACATGCGTTATTTCAATGGCGTTGTGATTTTTCATTGGCGGTAAAATCGGCCAAATATCCAGATAGTATTTTTTCCACTTGGATGTCGTAACGCAAGTTGAAAAAAATGGGAACCAGTGTATTTTTGTGGAAGAAAAGGCGGGAAAAAGAGATTCTGCAGCGTCTCTGTGTAGTCTGCAATATGGTGAGAGCCAGGGACAGCCTGGGCAGGACCCGCAGGCGCTGTAAAGTTCGGTCCTCGCCTATTTCCTTGTACAGAAAGGACGAATTCGTAGCACGGTACCGACTATCCAAGAAGGTCGTTTGCAGTGTGGTCCGTAGGTGGCGGAAACATTCTTATGCAAAGGGCCTACCTAATGGGGGTGGGCTCACCCATATCAACCGGGTAAGTAGACAATAAAAGATGAACCCCTCTCCTTTCCCACCTTCAAATATTCTTTATTTCACCTGCTGTTTCCCTTCCCCCCCCACTTCTTTTTTTGTCATATTCCCTCATAAATATTCCCTAAAAAATAAATGGTATACACAGTACCTCCCCCCCCCCATACAACCCCTTACAACAGAACACAAAATGGCATAATATAAATATAAATGTTATATCTCTTTATTTAACCAACATAGTGATACTATAGCATCAATGTAATAGTTGAACAATTTTATTTTTCAGTTTTGCTTAGCATTGCGGTACTTCGCCACGGGGGCACTATACTCCGTCTGTGGAGACACGCAACACGTTTCCACCTCCCTCGTCGGTCGGGCTGTGAGGGACGTGAGCGACTATTTCTACCAACACCAGGCTCAATACATTCGCTGGCCAGAGACGCTGCAGGAGAAGATACAGAACGCGGAGAGGTTCTACAACCACAAGAAGGCCAAGACCCCTCAAATTATCGGCATTGTTGATGGAAGCCACGTCGCGATTCGCAAGCCCAAAGTTAACGAAAGCACCTACGTTAACAGAAAATCCTACCACTCCATAAATGCCACGGTATGTGTTATCCCTTTTGAAATAACCCCTTCCTTTTTATTCATATTTTTTTACCATGTGATGGTGTCATGAAACATGCATTGTGTTAAAATAAAATGTAGACACTGTACTATAGTCCTATATAGTACTACTTAAAATAAAATGTAGACACTGTACTATATTTGAATACAACTGAACCTTAACTATAATATTACAGTTCATCTGCGACTACGACAGACGGATAATCCACATTGACCCACGCTGGCCTGGTTCCGTCAACGACGCCTATGCTTTCAAGACCAGCTACGTTGGCCACCAAGCTAGGTTAGGGGAGGACGGAGAGGATGGGCCGCTGGGGAAATTCGTTCTTCTTGCAGACTCTGGGTGAGTATGTCATGTAAAATAAAAAATGTACTTTTAACCCGCTACACCAGTCTTACTTGTCATAACATACCACATCTTACCGTATATTAAATCAATATAAAATAAATCCAATATAACACATGGAAACGGTACCATTCTGTGAAAAATATGACATTTGGCCCAGGCCTTTCATACAATAAAACAACGGCATTTTTCAGATACGCGTTGCAGAAGAACGTTTTTGTTCCATACAAAGTGCCGCGCACCGCTAAACAGAGAAAATTCAATCGCTGGTTCAAAAAGCTTCGGGCACGCATAGAACAGAGCATTGGCGGTGTCAAACAACGACTACGGTAAGTTAAGCTGTAATACAGTCAGGTGCGCTAAATAGCGCAATATAATAAATCATATTTAACCCGGGCCACTTGATGTAAATAACTTTCTTCCTGTTGTGCAGAGTCTTTACTTGCATAGCAGTGCATATGATACAGAACCAAACATGGCAGTACAAGGTACAACTGTTCCCCCTGCACATAGAACAGGTGGTGTATGTCAATAGTTCAGTGCAGTGTAGTACATATAGTCTGAGTTCCACTGTGTGTCATACTTTCTTGCAGAATTCTTGACTCCTCCAGCGGATACCTCATGCACGACCCCGTGCGGGCAGCGAAGATCATTGTCACGTGCTGCTGTCTGCATAACCTCGCTATAGACCACGGCATCGCTATCAAGGAGCACCCGGACGATCCCTGGACACCCCGTATGGAGCGTTTGGAGCAGCCCCCCCAGACAAGGCCGGCAGATGTGGCTCACCAAATCAAGGCAGTGCGAGATGCATACGTTGAGAAGAACTTTTAATTTCTATTTCCACTGTGTATGATGTATAGTGTTATTCTTTCCTTTTTTTCTTTTTCCCCTTTTCCCCACTCTCCTCCTTTCTTTTTCTTTCTTTTTTTTCATCCAGTTTGGCATTTTTCAAAATGGCTCCCTTCTTTGGTTTACTGGTTTTCTTTTTCTTTGCAGTGTGATGTAGTTCTTGCATTTTTTCAACTTGTTTTTCCTCTTCCCTTTGTAATTCCTTCTTCATTTTTTCTCTTTTGACCCTGAGTTCCAAACGTTCCTTTTTCCTTTCCTTTTTCATTTTTTTCTCATGCATCTGCTTCCTTTTCAGTTTTTTCTCCCTCTCCACTCTGCGGTCATTCTTATCCTTGTAGTTCTTGGGAACCCCAAATTTCTCCATTGGCACAGCGCTGTAATCTGGCTTGTCTGCCCTGTCTGGTTCCCATATCAGCTTGGCGCTCTTCCTGCTAGGGGTACGCTGCCGGTGTCCTATGTCAGCCTCCTCTATACCGGGTATGCCTGTCACAGAAAGGAATGTTCCGGATATAGTGTGTCACAATGTAAAGAAATGTAAATCATATTTGTATGACACGATTTAAATAAAGTATGTTATTTTTTTAATACAACGCAAACTGCGTTGAAATACTGCCATATGTTTAGTGGTGGTAAGAAGATAAAGTATTTTACATGTGGAATGAGATGCGTTGTTGTACATACCTCTTACTGCCTCCTCCCGCAGGTAATCGAGAGCCTTCCCCTCTGGCTGCTTCAGCTGCATAGATTTCTTTATTACACCTTTCCCGGTGGTTGCGATAGCGAACTTCAAATCGGTGTACTGAAAAGCATCATAGCATATAAGTAAAATACTGTGAAATGTTACGTTATTTCATTGTCACTCATACTTCTTTAATATATTTACTTTCATCGCACAACGGGCAGAAATATAACGAAAGTACATGATATTTTGATTTTCTGCTATATGTAGCTAGCTGGAACACAGCGTTGTACGTTCTAATTTGTTACCAAATAACGCATGTGGCATTCATTGAACATTACTGTTCAGTTTTGCTATATGACAGCCAAAACACATGGCGTTAGGCATTAACGCATCTGTATCACATGTTACTTTTTCTGTACTATGTACATACTGTAGGGACAGCTGACATGGCATGTTCTATTTATTTATTTCATGCAAAGAAGCACGTACCTTCTTTTTCACTCGTTGTGAGTAGTCTGCCGTCTTTGTTCTACACTGGTGGATGGTACGATGTGTGTGGGTCACGGAGTTGACATATGCTGTATATAGGAAAGGAGAATAATTGTATTGTCATACAAATTGTTGTATAAAATAAAACACTAATTTATTTGTATCACTTTACTGCACTGTGTCCCTGTGTTGATATTTTATGACAATGTTATTACTAGATGCAAAGGGAGGGGTAAAGGTATAGCCACAGCAACACTACTCACCTGCTACATCCTTCCATGCCCTACGCTTGACATCCTTCCCCCCACCGGGCCCATCAAAGTAATACTTTATCGCATCGCGGTTGACGTTTACTGCAAGCATAAGGTTGTCAACCTCCTCTGTTGTCCACCGCGTCCTTACTATCTCCATGTCTGACCTCATGGGCCCTTTCTCGTCAAACACTTCCCCCCCTTCCAGCAACTCGTCCTCTTCCTGCCCAATATCTGAGAGGCTGTCCTCATCACTGAGGATCTCCCCCCCAACCTCTGTGTTACAGGAGGTGTTGTTTGTGTTTTCTGCAGCAGCTGGCACATAATTATACAGGTGGTCCACCCCCTCCACAGTTTCAGCTGAGTCATTGGGGGCCGGGGCAAGCCCTGCCGCAACAACACGTGGGGTGATGATCATCTGTTTTTTCCTGCTCCCATGTTTCTTCTGCTTTCCACGTTTCTGTGACAATGAAAAGAAGAAAAACCCTATTAGTAAACCTATACAATATTGGCGATAATTTAACGCAAGTTGTCGATTTGCGCTAAGGACGTTAATTTTTGAAAGCGTTTTCCCATGGGAAACATGGAATAAATGCAACTTATTTTACTACCTGGACGTTCTCTGAATGGCTGGGGACAAGGGGGAACTTACCTTGTCTACCTTGTGTGTCATTTCATCCTTATTCTTCACCATTTTTTGTCCGTGAAGCTGTAGTGGATAACGCAACTGAATACGGTACGACAGTGTCGCTACCTAGCGGCAAAATGTAGAGACGGACAGAATTGGAGTAATGTGGCGCCCCCTGACGTGTAACCCAGCTTATATAAAAAATAGTACTGTCCCATTCACCGTGATTGTGCATGCATCAAGGCTTTTTTCCTGTCCTTTCCCTGTTTATAATTTAATCTGTATAGCCCGAAATAAATCACAATATTTTTCTGAACAAAATCCATATGGAACACGGTGGGTATGTTAACGGCGTAGTGGAATGAAACTTTTATTTTATATTTCAACCCCTTTATTGGCGTTGACAAAATGTTATCTCACGTGGTGTTTTCACAGCATCATGTGAAGTTTACTTTGGTCAGGGTATGCTATACAGTACCATGTATCCTATATGGAATGGCAACATGGCCTGTGTGAAAACTTAATGTTCTATTTCATGCATCACATAAAATTAAATGTATATACTGTCATGAATACAATTGAAGAAAATTTTGCAGACTGTTCTATCATGTCTGTTAAACCCCGTGCTCCCTTTCAGTGGGCGGAAAGTCATATCCTCACATTAACGCAATATACTGCAGAAAGTAAAAAGGGACCTGAATTAATGGTCATAAGTAGATGGGAGATTAAAATAATATGGGAGCTGTCCTCCTTGAATGGAAATATTACTTACACATGTATAGTCATGTGAGGTAGGATAAACGGTAGTTGCACACAGATTTTGTGGTCAACGTTACTTCAGTGTAACATAGTAAGGTTGATGCCTAACAAAACATCCCTTGGATAAAATATAATAAGGATACAGATACAATGTGCTATACTGTAATGTTCGGTAATTGTCCTGCCAACTTTAACTCTGTCTTTTGTACAAAGTTGGGTAAAACATATACTAAACGGCAATAAAATACACATAATGATTTGAACAAGTGCTGTGAACCGTCCCGCTGTATATCACAGGAAAATACTGCGTTAAGTACAACACCACTCAACAAGCTGAACACTTAACGTCTAAATAGAGTGAAAAAAACTCCAAACTTGGTTACGCTAAAATCTGCACCACTTTTCAGATATACGGTGTATGCCCTGGGTATTATACACAGTAAGTTATTTTGTTTCTGTCCTTTCTCCCAAAACTGGCATGTACCACACAATGTTATCTGTTCCTCCTCCTTCCATAACACAGAAATGAAGGGGCACAAACTGGGGTCCACTTTATGTCACTAGTTCTTTTTTTTTCTCCTTGGCAAACGTAAGCGGGTGTTTTTGGCCTTTTCAGTAGCCGGGGGGCTAAACAGACCCAAATATTGAAGTGCCTCAGCACCTTGCTCCGCTCCGAATTGAGGCACGGTTTCCTTCTGCGCACTGTCTGGCTCCTCCTCTGCTTCAACAAATGTTACATTGTGCCTTTTCTGTTTCCTGACATTTTGCGAGGCAGGGATGTCGTTAGGGGAGTTGGTGCTGGATGATGCAGCCACCTGTGAATGGCCCACAAGTATGGGCTTCAGTGTTGCCTCTGTTTCAGTGTGAACCTCTTCCGTTGCTCCAACCTCTGGTTCTGTCACCTTTATCTCCTCTATCGAGTCCTGTGGGAGAGGTTGCTCTGTCCCCCGTGTTTCTACAGTTTGCTCTTCTTTCGGATTAAACTGCAATATGTCTTCTGTGTCAGAGCTGTTTTGTTCTACCTTCACCTCGCCCTCCTTCTGTGGAGCAGCAGCACTCTCCTCACTTTGTACTGGGCCCGGCTTATCCTGGGGTGTGTCTGCAGCACCATCTGCCTCACCACTGTCCTCTTGTTGCTGTGTCGCCGTCTCATCATGGGGTGGGTGTGCACCGTCCCATGCAGCCTGCAGCACTGGCGGCTCGTTCTCTGCATCAGAACTTGCCTCGCCCTCATTCTGTGTGCTAGTGGAGGGCACGAGCCCCACGTCCGACCGCCAGACCATGTCCTGCACTGTAACACACCGGAAAATGACGTGGGTTTTAGTGACAGGAAGACATTTTGGCACAGCAGTATGAAAGGGAAAATAAAACGGTGTCTCTCTTTGTCATTAGTGCTAAAACAAATCCTGCTACATCTGCATATATTTTAACTTGACTGACTTTTACATCATACATATACTATGCTTTTCACAGGGTACGGTGGAAAAAGCACAGTATAATGGCTGGCACCTATATAGCGTACATACAACTGTATTTAGAATTTAATTTGGGGCCATATGAACATGGTTCATATTAGGCAGCAGAGTGAGGTACTGTGCCTCGACATAAACATGAACTACGTGTCAATTCCATTATGTTGGCCCTGGCGCTGTGCTGTAACGCACAGAAAATAGCGCAAATTAGGTGGGATAATGCAAATACTCACAGTTTATAACCAGTGTCCCCACCGGAACCTGAATGTTCTCTTTACCGGGGGGGGGGGAGTTGAGCGTGTGCTGCGACCCTCTGCTGTACAACACCATCCACTACCCGCAGCGTCTGATGTATCACTGCGGAAAGAGAGAATGTTTCATTAATTTGCAGGTTTCCTTGTATTGCGCTATGTACACTGAAACTGTTTAATGTGGGTGATGAAGGTAAGGCGTAAAGGCAGTTCTCACATTTTAATTTAGCGCGGAGGACAGTGGCGTTAAGTTTTAATTTTATATTTTAGCAGCAGTATTGTAACAGAAATAATGTGCAGTATTGTACAACTATTTGGATGGCCTGTTTTCCTGCTGAGACTTACCGTTTAACATATCATGCACTGTTGAACTGAGTATCCCATGTTTATTCAGCATCGAGTTTTGGTTCTTTCCTAAGAGACGTCCTGTCTTCGCTATGTCCGCTACTGCTTTCTTAAGAATGCCGTCGCTATCGGATTTTTGGTGCTGCATTAGAATTTTTGCGATGTCACTTTGGTTCTTCACCACGTTTGCAGTGATCTTACTAAGGCGGTCTTTCTCTTCTTTCATGGCACTGCATACGGTCTTAATACCAGATAGAGCCTCTGCAATGTCGGACGTTATGGACTTAAAAATTTCTTTGTCCTCCCTGCGCTCCATTTCTACAGAGGTTAAGAGACTCTGCATTGTGGCCAGCATTAAAGCGGGGTCTGGCACAGCCTGCTTGGCGGGGCTGGGTGGTGCAGCACTGCTCCCTGCTGTGGTGGCATCGTATAATAGTTTCTTCTTAGCGGATCCTACATCTCCAGTTCTGGCGTTAATTTGGCAGGTGTCTCTAGGAGAGCGGCGCAGGCGGGGTGGTGGGGTAATGTCAGGTAAGTTGGGCGAGCTCTCGATGGGAGTGGCGGTCAGGTCTACTATGTTGCTCTCCTTTGAAGTTGTTGGCGTGGAATATCGCACGGTTACCTCATCTTCCGAGTTGCTGATGATAGGCCGGTTGCGTTCTATCTTGACCCCCTTTTTCACCTTGCTGCTCTTCTGCTCCACTTTCCCTGCTTTCACGGTGACTTTTTTTACTTTGGGGTCCGCCTTTGTGTGTTTGGGGTCAGGTTTTGTCTTCATAGCAGGTGCTTTACTCGGTTTTTTCTCCCCTTCACTGTCCTGTTTTACAGTTTTGGGACGTGGGGTGCTAGGACGTGGGGTACTAGTTTTACATTTCTTGGCAGCAGAAGGTGGTACGGTGCTCCGTTTGTTATGGGTGTCAGTGCTGCCTCCCTGGTTTATTTCGGGATATAGTATCACCCCGTTTGGGCCCACTATTTCCTTTTCCTCTTTCCATTTTAAGAGTAAAATCTGGAGAGGCGTACAGCCTTTTTTCACCTTTTTGCCGCTCTTTAGTAGTTCTAGTAGGTGCTTGTTCTGCAATATATAACAGCAATAACGTCAGTAATGATATGCGGTGTTCCAAAAAAGGACAGGTTGCGTTAATACCGTAGTACTATATTTCCCACATACGGTTAGCATAAAACAGCAGCATATTATTTCAATGTCATGGGAAAAAGGATGTAAATGGATAGGGAGGAAGGGGGAAGAAAAGGGGGGGGGGGGGATTGGGACTACATGATACATGTGATAAGTAAAAAAGGGAAAGTGGTTGCAGTATTTTGTATAGCTCACCTTTTTTTTACAGCTGCCGTAGAAATCGTTGATTTGCTTCTTCATTTGTTTCACGTCCCTGCCGTTATTCGCGACGGCATTCACTAGGTCTGAAAAACAAGGTAAATGTTTCCTTACTTCAAATACCGTATAAAACAAAATATAACACAGAATTACTTTGTTTAACTTGACATAAGAAATGGAGTAGAAACAGGGAAAGAGAATTGCATGTCACTGAATTGCGCTAAATAATAAACGTTAACTGTCTGGCCTGTGTCATGCCATGCCACAGTAGAACAAGTGAGGTGCATATGCTGAGTGTGCCTACAGTACATTGCGTTAATTTTTTTAGAACGGTATCTATATGATACTGCTACTTTTTGGAGATACGCCTTAATACAGTGCGTGATAAAGATTTTTTCCATACCTTGAACCTCCTGCCAAGCCTTCTCACGGTCCTCCTTCTGGTTTTTGGACCTGGACTTCAGGATGCTCTGTAGGCGGTTTACATTAAAAAAGAGGGCGAATTGTTCACTAGCATTCCATTTTATGTTCCTTATTCTCACTGTCCCTTTGGCCGTATACTTGGCGCTACGGTTGATGCCTTGTCCTTCGTCATCCTCGCTCCCTGTTCCCTCCTCTGCCTCATTCTCACACTCTCCTCCTTCTTCCTCCTCTTGCTCCTCCCCACCATCCTCCTCCTCCTCGTCATCCTCATCGTCACCGTCCTCATCATTTTCAGCGCACTCCTCCCCTTCCTCCTCCTCTTCTGCACCCTCCTCCTCTTCTCCTTCTTCTACTCCACTACTTTCCTCCTCCTCCTCCTGTTCACTTTCTCCCTCTTCCTCATCGTCTGACGCGTCGTGATCGTAATCGGACTCGTCCGCCTCCGACTCCTCATTGTCAGAAGCATTAGAATTTTCGCTGCTTGTGTCCTCAAGATCCACCGATTGCTCGGTGTCGTCAGAGCTGGTATCTTCTATCTCATCCCTTTTCAGGGGTTTCTGCAAAAAAATAAATTAAATACGGGTCAGAATGCAGTGGGACAAGGTGAACAACATAGCACAAACATTCATCCTGTCCCCCAAAACAAAGCAATATGTTTAATGCTGCGAACCCTCCCTTGTGTGATATACCATGCTCAGAGTAAATTTGGGTTTTGCAGTACGTGTATTAATGTGGGTATTATTTATACTGCACGGGGAGAGGAGGGAGGGACAAAATGCATACAGCGGTGTCATGTAGTACTGTATAGCGCAAAGTCACTCACATTATAATAACTTGGTTCACATGGTACTGATTGCAACAGCGAAAAGACAGCTTGTTTGGGTTACGGGAAGCAGAAGACAGAGCTAGGCCATACCTAAATGCGGTGTCGGGACCGTACTGACCCACTCCGGCACACCGTTCACCAAAATCCACCCATTATCGCCCCCTACGTCCCTTGCTCAAACCGTGTTAACTCGGTGTATACTGCATGACAAGTCCCAAATAATGCACAGGAAGCTTCTTGGTTATTAGTTACATCATGTTATAACACACACAGGTGGGAGACTTACCTTTGGTTGGACTTTAGGCATGTTTAGTGGCGATGTGGTACTTTGCCGCCTTCTCTGGCGAGCACTCAGTTACCGTACCGGAAGTGCGTATCCAGGTCATGTTACACTGGTTTCCGCGGTACAGCTGGCGTTATTTCCCGCCTTAGCGCACTTCAGGCAAAAGTGTTGGGATTGCGTTATTTCTTTTGCGGTATTCACAACGCCTTGCGTTACGACATCTAACAGAAAGTTGTGTCTCGGGGGGGGTGGAATGTACTTTAATATTAGCGGTATATTTTTTTTAAATAACGCAAGTGAAGTGATTAACGCCGCGTTAGTTGTGTCTCGGCCCCCAGGACTCTATCAGGCTCTACCTATATGCTCTACTCATTAACTCTCTAAGGGCAGCATGATACCTTAATGTACCATGCCCCTGGTTACCATAATGCATGAATGCAGCCATGGCAAGTAATTCGTCAGTGCATCAAACACTCCCAAAGGGTTGGATAATGGACCAATGCAGTACCGGCGAGTTGCTGGCCGGTACTGCATTGGGGCATCGTGATGATAAATGCCATCATTCAGTGACATGCATTGATTAAAAAGGATTAAGCTGGACTATACCTTTTGTTGGCATGGTGCATGAATGCATCACCCACAAGTAACTCTACGATGATGCATTCATGCATTGTGGCAAGCCTTTAGCTTTGATACACTGTGCAAGGGATGGCATGATGCACCAATGCAATGCCAGTGTATTACTCACCTGCGCTGCATCGGTGCATCATGATGACAAATGAATATTGCGTCATCATTCTGTCCTTAAAGGGTTGAACATTGTGACTATATCCTACACACATACCACACTACTCCATATAGACTAGACACACAACTATTTATCACACTGGATTACCTACTTCCCTCCAGGTTTACTGCACTGTTATATATGGGACATCATGAGTTGATCTATTGATCTTGAAGACCAAACTAAAAATGCGTCAGTTATTTATGTTTTGCATTCAAAATCAAACTTAAAAGATTCCTATGCCTTTGTTACCATTATGAATTGGATCTTCTGATCAAGCCTGAGTTTCATGAGCTTACTTAAAGCTCGAATATAAAATATTCTGCTTCAGTTCTTTCTTCTTTTTTTAAAATTATATTTGAAAATATGTTTGTTTGCTAGGCATGGAGCCCATTAGTCAGGGTGAAGTTATAGGTATGTATCATAGGCTATAAGGTTACAGACGGTTAGGATAAGTTAAGTTTCCTGGGTTTATGAATGGTTTATAGTCAGAAGTTAGTGGTTGAAACACTGTATATTTCCCTGGCTTGAAACTACACAGCCAAAATTGATATTTCTCATTCCAAGAAAATAGTATAAATCATCTTGTCTGACGAACAAACGACTAGTTTGAAGAAAACTTTAAGAAAACTATTTTCATAATACAAGTTCATTTACCTTATTTGTCCGCCAGGCGAGTTAATTTGTCTTATTTTCTTGAAATGAGACAATTATTTTTGGCTATCTATCATACATTTATACCAAGCTGACACTATGGATGGGTCAGCATGATGCTTCAATGCATTAGGCAAAAAAAAGAGGGTTTGTTTCAGGTCACCCGACCGACCCTATCTCACCAGGCCGACCCTACGTTTTTTTATGAAATTTTTAAGAAATTTTTATATTTTTAGACTTTTTTGGGGTCTAATTTAGGTTTACAACATTTTTGAAAAAGATATTCCCACTTTTACAGTGTTTAGCCGATTTAAGGGTACCTCGAGGAGCTTGAGAAGAAAAAAAGTTAAAAAAAAAAAAAACGAAATCCGACCTACCGACCCTATAGAGTTTCTTCCCATGTTACCTGAAACAAAACCTTTTTTTTTATTTGGCCTCACCAGTTATTCATCGGTGATGCATCAATGCATCACCGATGCGTTAAGGCGAGTGAACACGATACCCTGAGCTTCACATAAAGGGTTACAGGTACAGATAGTAGATAAGGAATCTAATGATTATTCCATTAGTACTCCTCAGAGTTAATGAATGGTGGCGGGAGATAAGGATATATCAGATAATACACTGTTATCATACTGTCTGAGATCTAGGTAAGATGGGAGCGTGGAGATTTATTATAGACTGTCACATATCCTCCTATTCTACATACATGAGGAGACTTATAGATAACGCAGATGTGTCTATCTTATACTTACAATCATAGGAATGCCTGGCTTAGGTACGCCTCATTTAAGCTGAAGTATTGACATGAAACTGAAAAATATTGATTAAAATTTCTTATCGTAGTTGATTATGCCATTTTGGAGACCATACTTCTACATACTTCTACAAACAATATTCTATAACTGATCAAATATTTTCAAAAACGCTAATAGCATACTGTGTTGGCCTGAACACTACATACTGGTTTCAGATGAACACCGCGGAGTGGTATTGCAAAATCCTTGAGGTGATAAACCTAATTCAATTACCAGGGATGGAGTCTGTCTAGGTGGGCATTTCCTAACTTTTCCATTTTCTCTCCCTTCCAGGTGTGTTTGTGTGCATCACGGTATTACTGGTCCTGGCCGTCCTCATCGCCATCTTCCTCCGTCGGGCACAGAGACGCCGTAAGGGCGTCCAACAGGTGGCGCCACCGGACGAGGAGGAGGGGCTTATAGAGATGGTCGCCACGGCAACCGAGGAGGAGGGGCCTACAGGGGCGGAGGAGGAGGAGGAGGTGGGGCACCGGGGCCGGGGGGTGAGGCGACTCAAGACGCCACCTAGCAGGAACGGGGTACATGATGAGGAAAATGAAGGTATGTTAAAACAACTGTTTTCGCTACCTAGTTACTACATTCTGCCCTTAGTTACCACGTTCTTTCTTTAGTTACCATATTCTGCCCCTAGTTGACACGTTCTTTCTTTAGTTACCATATTCTGCCCCTAGTTGACACGTTCTTTCTTTAGTTGCCAAATTCTGCCCCTAGTTGACACGTTCTTTCTTTAGTTGCCAAATTCTTCCCCTAGTTACCACGTCCTTTCTTTAGTTACCATATTCTGCCCCTAGTTGAAACGTTCTTTCTTTAGTTGCCAAATTCTTCCCCTAGTTACCATGTCCTTTCTTTAGTTACCATATTCTGCCCCTAGCTACCACGTTCTTTCTTTAGTTGCCAAATTCTTCCCCTAGTTACCATGTCCTTTCTTTAGTTGCCATATTCTGCCCCTAGTCAACACGTCCATTCTTTAGTTGCCAAATTCTGCCCCTAGTTACCACGTTCTTTCTTTAGTTGCCATATTCTGCCCCTAGTTACCACGTCCTTTCTTTAGTTGCCATATTCTGCCCCTAGTTACCACATCCTTTCTTTAGTTGCCATATTCTGCCCCTAGTTGACACGTTCTTTCTTTAGTTGCCAAATTCTTCCCCTAGTTACCATGTCCTTTCTTTAGTTACCATATTCTGCCCCTAGCTACCAACGTTCTTTCTTTAGTTGCCAAATTCTTCCCCTAGTTACCATGTCCTTTCTTTAGTTGCCATATTCTGCCCCTAGTTAACACGTCCATTCTTTAGTTGCCAAATTCTGCCCCTAGTTACCACGTTCTTTCTTTAGTTGCCAAATTCTTCCCCTAGTTACCACGTCCTTTCTTTAGTTGCCAAATTCTGCCCCTAGTTACCACGTTCTTTCTTTAGTTGCCAAATTCTTCCCCTAGTTACCACGTCCTTTCTTTAGTTGCCAAATTTTTCCCCTAGTTACCATGTCCTTTCTTTAGTTGCCATATTCTGCCCCTAGTTACCACGTCCTTTCTTTAGTTGCCAAATTCTTCCCCTAGTTACCACGTCCTTTCTTTAGTTGCCAAATTTTTCCCCTAGTTACCATGTCCTTTCTTTAGTTGCCATGTTCTGCCCCTAGTTACCACATTCTTTCTTTAGTTGCCAAATTCTTCCCCTAGTTACCATGTCCTTTCTTTAGTTACCATATTCTGCCCTAGTTACCACGTTCTTTCTTTAGTTGCCATATTCTGCCCCTAGTTACCATGTCCTTTCTTTAGTTACCATATTCTGCCCTAGTTACCACGTTCTTTCTTTAGTTGCCATATTCTGCCCCTAGTTACCACGTCCTTTCTTTAGTTGCCATATTCCGCCCCTAGTTACCACGTCCTTTCTTTAGTTACCATATTCTGCCCTAGTTACCACGTCCTTTCTTTAGTTGCCATATTTTGCCCCTTGTTACCACAATTTTCCCTTAGTTACTATATTCCGTTGTCAATAAGCACACTCTATCATAAGTTACAATATTCTGCCCTTAGTTCCCATATTCATATCTTAGTTACCATGATAATTTATTAAAGACCCTCTTCTATCATTAGTTACCGTCTGCTGCCATAGTTAACATATTGTACAACACTGTTTTATGTGGCCCTCCAAGTAAAGTATATTGTAGATAGGAGCAGCTTGTGTCTTAATTTCCTTGTCGTTTTTACTTCTAATGAAATAATTTGATATTTGGTTCATTCTTACAGAAACACCGATGTTGTCCAACATGGAGGAGACGGGTTTATCTCGACCACCGAGTGGCGCCAACGTAGACTTCATGCAGATGATAGAGACCCTGGTATGTTGACATCCTAATGCACAATTTTATTCTGAAATATCATATTACACTAGGTATTGTCAGAAGGAGAGACCACCTTCAGTGCCAACATATTGCAACTTACACAAAAGATTTCAATTTGTCTTAATTCATTACAAAATAAACTTTTAACTGCATAAACATCTGATAGCGATACAGATAGGTCTGACCTTGTCTACTGTTGTTGTCTTTACAAGCCTCAGGGAAGTTACATACAGGTTGGTGTAGATGTGTCAGCATGCTATTTACAAATGCCGTGCACGTCTTCTTATGTCAAAGTGCCTGATAATATGCACAAACATGTGTAAAATAGTGGTCTTTTCTGCGCAATTAACTCTTTTCGACTGGTCAGGGTAAAACCAATTGATGATATAGCCCTGGCGATAATTCGGAACTGGTGCTTATTAGATAATCAAGTTGGCCATTACTGTTGTTTTCTAGCCATTGTTAGTCATTGTTGTCACTATCTTAACCTTCTCCTTCTGTCACTAACAATAGTCCAGATTAGTTTAATAAAATACTATAGCTTAACCAACATTCATATGACACAAGGGTTCCACGGGAGAATGGGTGATTATATCGAGCCCAGGCTTAACGCCATTGCCTAAATCCAAATATGCTTACTGCAGCTTCTATGTAGTAACTGGTTTCCTTTGTCTTTCCAACAGCCAATGATAGACGAGGAGGAGGAGGACGGCAGCCAATCAGCAGCCAGCAATCACAGTCCGCAACAACCTCAGAAAGATACAGGTAGAAAAACTTTAATACCTTAATATTGGAAATATAAATCAAGGTTTCCCTCTTACTATCTTTTGTCACACATTCATCCCTTCTATGTGTGTATGACTTTAATTCTCTCCAGTAGAGTTGGTACTTCAGCTGATAAGCAATTAATTACATTGCGTCACCTCAGAGGAGAAAGGTCGTAACTCAAAATGTTTTGAACTCAGTGGAGAAAGGTCGTAACTTCTTCGTCTTGATCATGTGACCATAGATACTATTTAATCTGATTATTATGATATGTCATTTTGCTAGATATGATCTCAGGGTATGAAACCACTTTGAAGATGAAGTTCAAGTGCCATACCTTCAATAGTTCAAAAAAGAGATTTTCACTTACGACCTTTCTCCACTGAGGTGACGTTTGATACTTGGCTAATATTGTTGTAAATGTGTCTCTTGGTGAATTATACAAACATACCTAATTGTTTCTAGGTAAGGACCCTTATAACAACAATATCTACAGCTTTACCTGACATGCTTGGTCAGCCACATGATTATGGGTTTCTACCTGCTGTATATCTCACCATTGGTTTAAAAGGTCCTGAAAGCGTGGGTCTACAATTAACTCTGTAGACACAGCATACAGTTGCCACTTAGTGTTGTAAAAGAGAAGACATGATTGGTAAACAACATGAATTTCTGCTTGTAGGAAAATATACTGAATGCATATTTCTGCATGGAAATATTGCTCTCAGGTATCCAAAACTTTGAGATATGATTCAAAATTTCACACAAGACCAAGAACTGGAATTTGACACTTTGAATGAATACTGGTGAATGCTGATCCCCCTATGTTGTATGCTACAGTTTGATGTTGATCCCCCTATGTTGTGTGTTACAGTTTGATGTTGATCCCCCTATGTTGTTACAGCCTAATGTTGATCCCCCTATGTTACGTGTTACAGTTTGATGTTGATCCCCCTATGTTGTGTGTTACAGTTTGATGCTGATCCCCCTATGTTGTGTGTTACAGTTTGATGTTGATCCCCCTATGTTGTTACAGCCTAATGTTGATCCCCCTATGTTACGTGTTACAGTTTGATGTTGATCCCCCTATGTTGTGTGTTACAGTTTGATGCTGATCCCCCTATGTTATGTGTTACAGTTTGATGTTGATCCCCCTATGTTGTGTGTTACAGCTTGATGTTGATCCCCCTATGTTGTGTGTTACAGTTTGATGTTGATCCCCCTATGTTGTTACAGTTTGATGTTGATCCCCCTATGTTGTTACAGTTTGATGCTGATCCCCCTACGTTGTTACAGTTTGATGTTGATCCCCCTATGTTGTGTGTTACAGCTTGATGTTGATCCCCCTATGTTGTGTGTTACAGTTTGATGTTGATCCCCCTATGTTGTGTGTTACAGCTTGATGTTGATCCCCCTATGTTGTGTGTTACAGCTTGATGTTGATCCCCCTATGTTGTGTGTTACAGTTTGATGTTGATCCCCCTATGTTGTGTGTTACAGTTTGATGTTGATCCCCCTATGTTGTGTGTTACAGTTTGATGTTGATCCCCCTATGTTGTGTGTTACAGTTTGATGTTGATCCCCCTATGTTGTGTGTTACAGTTTGATGTTGATCCCCCTATGTTGTATGTTCCAGATAAGGTGCCGTCTGTAGCAGCCTCAGGGAGCAGCTCACAGTTAGAGTGGGACCCGCAGGTGGAGCTCAAACTGGTAGAACCCCTCATGGTGAGTTACTCTGTAGTATAACAGAGGCTTAGAGAATGAACTGAAGAATTTGGTAAATACGGTAGCTAAGGGCAAAAGAAGTAGCTTAGGGCCAAAGATCATAATTTAAGGGCCAAATATGGTAATTGAAGGCAAGACGTGGTAGCTAAGGGCAAACGGTTAGATGGTCATTAAGGGTAGAACATGGTAACTAAGGGTAAGTATGGTAATTAACAACAGTCGGGGGTAGCTAAGGCCAGAATATTACAACTCAGGGAAAATATCGTCTCTAGAAGCAGAATATGGTAACTATATAGACAGAGCTGCACGCTAAAGTGGCTGAGTCACTGGTTACTGCACGAGAGCTTACTGCCCCGTACTGCACGCTGGCCGTAGGCCTAGTGCAGTACGGGGCAGTAAGCTCAAGTGCAGTAATCATTGACGAGGGCATTTTTGAGTGACGCTCTGTATTTATTTCAGGGTATATCGATGTAAAATAGATATCTAGTCTATGTTTCTTTACTTCCACGATGTTTCTTTACTTCCGCGGCGTTTGTTTACCTCCGTCGGCCGCCATTTTGAATTCCGTACATGTCACGTGACCTTCGGTAGCCTAGAAACGCTATGGCGACCCCATGGCGATCCCTAGCAGCGTGAAATACAGCCACAGCGTGAAATACAGCCGAGGGTTATTTCACCCTTCACTCGCATACGGCACTCCCATAGGTTCAACCTTGATAGATCGTATTTACCATGAAATAAAAGGACAGACACTGGTAATAAAGGGAGAATATGGTAGCCAATAGTGCGCATTGGTAACTAGGGGTGGAATATGGTAACTAGGACCATAGTATAGTACCTAGGAACAGACAAAAGTTGACTATGAAAGTAGGCAATATACACAGGTCATTAAAGTGCCTCTGCATGGGTAAAAATCGACACAGGCGACACGGCGACATAGCCGATTTAGGCCTTTTTAAAAATCAACAGACACAGGAAAATTAGGGGTAAAAATCGACCCATAGGAATATTTCTCTATGTTCTTATATACTGTGGTCGTACTTTATTTCGCTGGGTATATATTTTCGCTATATTCACGGAAAAGAAAAATCCGAGAAATTCTTATATGCTACAGTATGGAATAAATACCCGCGAATTAGTCTTTTTGCCACATCAGCGAAAATTTACACCCGTGAATATAAGTACTTTCACAGTACCTAAAGATCAACACGATGACATGGTTCTTCTGCTAAAAATCGACTCAGCGACATGGTCAAAATTGTGGGTACCCATGTAGAGGCACATTAAAGCCAGACATTGGTAATTAAGAGTAAAGGATAGTAAGGTCATTAAGGTTTAAATTTGGCAGATACTGGCAGGACAGTTTTTGTGGGCGGCACTATGGAATCAGCTGTACTACAAGATTCACATTGAAGTCTAATAAAGTTACATGAAATGTATTCTTTAAACTGATGTTTTAATCCTCAATTTCCTTTAATCAGTAATTAATTTGTTTTTAGATAAGGCAGATTTCTGTTGTACATATTGCTCACAACTATAAAGCCATCTTAACATGTATATTCCCTGGCACAAAATGAATTGTTATAGGTATCTAATTGCTTCAAGCCAGTCCTACACAGAGCTTTGTATCATACTGTTCTCTAACTTTAATACAAGGGATTTGATAAGCCTAAAGTCCATGGTGTAAGGAACAAGTCATATTTCACAACAGAGAGGTATCACACCCATTTTACACAGCAGCGAAATAGGCGTGGCAGAGGGGCGATACCATTTTAACACAAATTTGACATGTACCTGCTGCCATGGATTCAGGCTTTAGTCGTGGGGAAAGCGCTTAAAGTCAGGATCTGTTTTACTTTGTACATAATCAATTTCTCTTCTTCAAAGTCAGTTTGCTTCATTTCTGAGGTAGCAATTAGATTATACCATCGAAAAGGGTCTAACTGTCTTTTTTTTCATTTTTTGGGTAGGATTTTGTGATGGAAGTTAGAAACAAACAAACAATGAGCCCAGCCCATCCAATGCTTATCTACTTTAAACTGCCTAAAAGCATAGAAACTGTAGGTCCTATTTCACTCATAAGACCCTTAGAAAAAGTAGGCTTATAAGTCTGGTAACCCATACCTTAGTTACACCAATATGTCTATAGTGTGCAGGTTTGTAGCCCATCCAATCTAGACTAAACTTCCAGACCTACATTTGATATCCAAGGCCCTAGTGTGCGGGCAAATACTGGATAGCTCTCTCAGGTGAGAGGACAGACGTTTAGAGCGTTATCTTAATCTTAAGTCTTAAAGTCTTAATTCAGTGTCTTACGTTGGGGCAAGGCCGCTTAAATCATTAAAAATAAATATATTTTATTTTGTAGTTATAAAAGATTAGGGTTGCGTTAGGGTAGGTAAAAGGGGTTGCCAACCAGAACCAGAATTCTTTTTGTAGTTATAATAGATTAGGGTGACGTTAGGGTAGGAAAAAGGGTTCGCTAACCTAAACAGGTAAGACTTTTAAGACTGTCTTAATAGTCTTATTAAGATAACGCCCTAAACGTCTGTCTTCTCACGTGGGAGAGCTAACCCGTGCATGCAGTGTGCGGTGCAGCCAGTTACACCTCAAGGCTCTGACACAGCTACATTAAGATAAAGGTGTGGGTTATCTTAGAAATTCTAGGTACCTAGCCCTTGTTTCAGGAAGACAGTGTGACTTCCCTCAGTTCAGGCACCTTTCTAAGCTGCACCAGTAGCTTCGGCACCGGTAGCGGCAGTCTGTGGTGGGACACCGAGGGCTCGGTGCTAGCTGTGAGTAGGCCGCGTCAACTAAGGGTTTCATTGTTAAAAAATAAAAGGATTTATAACAAGGGAATTGTTTCAAAAGGCTGCTTAATACATACCAGTATACATGCTGAGGAGCAGCCTTATTTATTTCTAATCACAAGTGACAAGCGCATTGATACAACCATGATATCCATCAAAACAGCTGTTGCATGAAATATATGTAGATGACAATTCAGAAATAAAACAATTAAAACTCAAACTCAAACTCAATGATTGAGCTCCATTTGTCAAGGCTTAATCAAAGTATATCCAAAATTATATCATATTCTGAGGGTCTCCACGAGATTAGAAATGGGTTCTGGGTCTCATTTGAAATAAGTCTGGAGGACATAATTTGTTGGAATCATATCATATGTACAATTGTATATATGAACTATTCTTCCCTTCTTGCATTTCCTGAATGTACAATTTCCCTCAATTCTTGGAAAAAAATGTTCCAACTGCTACTAATAATACACCAATTTAGGGAGTGGTCATTTTCTTAACAGCGGGGGAAGGGGTCGGTGGATTTTTAAAGTGGTCCAAATTTCTTTTGAACCTCCCATGAGAGGAGTCGAACTTTTCTTTGTCCCCCCCAAGTGGGTTAAAATAGAGGGCAGCGGACCCCTTTGAGATATAGTAATATATTGGATTTTTCCGCTGAAAAGAGAAGCCACCCCTGTTATAAAAAAAATGACCACTCCCTCAGTTGTTTCGATTCAACATTTTAATTGATTTTACCGTCTGACCTTGCAGCCGTTGACATACTGTGAGCCGGTGTCGTCTGTGGTAGCGGAGAACCCTGACTTGGAGGAAGGAGAGGTGTGGACCGAGTCCCAGGTTCTAGCCATGTTAGCCGATGATGATGATCAGGTGAGAAATGCTCATTTATTTTCCATTAACTAGATTTATCAATTTATTAAGTTTTCAATCTATTATTGATCCGGATTTTTATCACACTTAGAGACTTTGAACCAGTTTCTAGAGCCTCTTTTACTGATTAAACACACTATTGAGCCATCCAAGTGTCCATATGTACAGTTAAAAGGTTTCAATAAAATTCTTTAATATTAAAAGTAAAATATTAACTATGATACTTTCTTATATTTTCATTAACATGTCCTGTGCTTTGTTACACTCAATCCACAATATCAAATATGTATGCTTTCTTCCTCAGCCTTCCAACATGATGTGGAACTCCAATGAGGACATGTTCGTAGATGCTAGCGAGCACCCCGCACATCCCCATGACAACCGAGCTGCTCATCCCCTCCCGGCGAGCAGCTCACACAGCAGTCTACCCCCCAGCACCAAGCCTGAGCTCATCCTGGGTATCCACATGGGTGGAGAGCACCAGCTGGGGCAGGCCTCCCCTTCCTACGTACAGTCTAGTATATCACAGGAATGCCTCAAGAGAGTCACCGCACATCTCTCCCCAACGGCGACGGCGGTTGAGAGTTCGTTCGATTCGGATTATGACATGCAGGATGATATACCAAGGGTGTCCTCACAAATAGACCTGAGCCAGGCACTGACGCCACCAACTGGTGTGTCGCGAAGGAGCCCCCGGAGCCAGAGTCCATCTCTACCCAGTATACCTGACCCCCTCCGTGTTGTGCCCAGTGTGGATGGGGCGGTAGTCAGTGAGATGGGGAATAATTATACTGATCCTCTCTCCCAAAGGGGTACCGAGTCCCCTAGTGAGCAAGTCGCCTCTCCCTTGGGAAGTGCCTATATCGAACCTAACGTTATTGTACATCAATGTGGGCCCGACAGCGATGAGGATACACTCGATGACCTTCCGACCGAGGGCAAAACAAATGTTGCCATGGTTACAAGCAGCAGTATGCCTCTTATTGAGGAGGTGAATGACAGTGAGGCTGAGCCAATCACAAGCCAGGATTCTACAGCTGGGTCAAAGGCGCAAATGGAGTTGCCGCTCGCATCACCGCTCACATCACCGCTCACATCACCGCTCACATCACCGCTCACATCAGGGGCAGGAGTAGAAAGGAGGGTGAAGAGTACAGCAGGGAGCAGCTCGAGCAATGACTCGGACCGCTCGTCTAGTGACAGTGTCAAACTGAGCCCGTCCCAAGTTGTGTTACCCGCGGGTACCAAGCCCCTCAAGGTACCCATTGGGGTATCACCTGGCCTACCACAGCGTAGGAACATCAAACTGAAGCGGCCGAGGAAAAAGGCAAAATAAGCTTGAACTGTCACATTATAAGCTAACCTCCAACCTTGACTAGCTCCACCAACCCAGTCCTTTATCAAACTTATTTTGATACCAGCTTTGGGCTGATGTGGGATATAATATTGCAAAGTAATTAAACAACACTAATAAATGTACAGGTATTGGAATCAGTGTTGTCTACACATGAAGTGCCCGGTCAATGCCTCTAACTATGCAGAAAGTGGGGACTGAAAGGAGAGGTTAGGATGGACTTTTTAATGAGGTGAATAACAAGTAAAACTGTCTCATGTTGTAATACACACACAGTTGTGCAGGCACTACAACTATATTCCTTCTCTCCAGTCAGAGTATTTTTGTGACAGACCAGTTTGGTCCCTTGCATCCATCAATACTACAGTATCAACTTGATGCCCAGAAGGATATTGGAGTTCTCAGTGGCTTTTAGATGAATTATGAACAAATAATCAACCAGACAGAATTGGAGGATTTAATAGTTCATCTTTCTATTACTCTAATTTGCAACTCCTTTTATCATAAGAACTTGAAATATCATTTCTAATAACTCTGGGGAAATTTAAAAGAGAATTATACACATTTGTATTTGTCGTAAGCAGTATCCATTGTGAACTCCACTTTATATCAAAATCTGCAGTGACACTATATTTTTTGGAAAACTAAGGAAATGTGCTAACTAAGACAAGTCTAAAGAGACCTAGCCTTCAGATATGAAAAGGAATAAGTGCGAGAAGAATAATGTATTGAGATATTGGACACTGTGTGAATTGTGAATAATGTACGGGACCACACATCAATGTTTCCTGGTTCATTCCTGGTACGTGGATTATACTACGATATGCCACCGGGACGACGCCTCATCAACATGTCTAGAGTTATGTGTGTACATTGACAGTGAATGTTGAGATGTGGATGGTTTAACTTGTACAAGGTGTATGCTTGTATTAGCTATTGTCTAAAGTGGCATGTTGAAGTTCATTACCCTTTTAAGGATGCATGTCGCTAAAAGATGACATTTCTTGTCTTGACGCACCAATACAGCCCTGGCCAGTAACTCGCTGGTGCATCATGCCGACCCTTCTGGAGTGTCTCAACCTCATAAGCTTGGCATGGTGCTTGAATGCAGCACTGGTGAGTTACTCTCCAGGGCTGCATTCATGCATCATGACGACTTAGGCATGATGCATTAATGCATTATGCCAGCCTTGAAGGGTTAACAACTGAAGTATCTGTAAATGGTTCACAGACATCCTTCTGCACTTTGAACATCACTGCATGGATGGTGGCATTTAAGCAAATATTAGACTGCCTTGAAGTCACACTTTAAGCAAAGATTAAACTGCCTTAAAGTCACACTTTAAGCAAAGATTAGACTGCCTTGAAGTCACACTTTAAGCAAAGATTAGACTGCCTTAAAGTCACACTTTAAGCAAATATTAGACTGCCTTAAAGTCACACTTTAAGCAAAGATTAGACTGCCTTAAAGTCACACTTTAAGCAAAGATTAGACTGCCTTAAAGTCACACTTTAAGCAAATATTAGACTGCCTTAAAGTCACACTTTAAGCAAAGATTAGACTGCCTTAAAGTCACACTTTAAGCAAAGATTAGACTGCCTTAAAGTCACACTTTAAGCTAAGATTAGACTGCTTTAAAGTCACACTTTAAGCAAAGATTAGACTGCCTTAAAGTCACACTTTACACAAAGATTAGACTGCCTTAAAGTCACACTTTAAGCAAAGATTAGACTGCCTTAAAGTCACACTTTAAGCAAATATTAGACTGCCTTAAAGTCACACTTTAAGCAAAGATTAGACTGCCTTAAAGTCACACTTTAAGCAAAGATTAGACTGCCTTAAAGTCACACTTTAAGCTAAGATTAGACTGCCTTAAAGTCACACTTTAAGCAAAGATTAGACTGCCTTAAAGTCACACTTTAAGCAAAGATGGGACTGCTTAGAGTCACACTTTAAGCATCTTTAGTTCTAGTAAATCCCACTTAAAGTCCCACTTTAAGCATCTTTAATTCGATTAAATCCCACTAAGCCGATTAAATGCTATATTGACCTTATCGTGACATTAACATGACAATTATTCAACTTAAAGCTGCTTAGAGAATGACTTTAAGCAATAAAAAGTTTGCTTAAATGCCCATGTTTTGTGCAGTGCATGCCACTTAAAACTGATATTTTTCAGGGAGGTAGTGCTCAGTGTAGCTTGTAGTATTGCATCTAGGTGATTATCAACTCTGATATTGTACATTTTTCTCATGAATAAACTATGATTGTACTTGAAGAGTTTCTTTTTCATTTCATACAAATAGAATATCTCAAGTAGACTCCTACTTCTAAGGTAAGGGGATCAAATCATAATGTGAAGTAAAATTATATAGTGCCCTCTTAATTGAAAAGTTAATCAATAGTTAAAAAGTCAATTAGGAGTCTGTTTAGGAAGAAAATGTAACACACATCTGGCACAGATTCCTATGTACTTGTCCTAAGGCTTGTGACTGGAGCAATAATTTTGTTATGGAATATAATGAAATTTCATTTACAAAAACTAAAGGCTGCCTTAGGTGCAGGTGGATCTACCCACAATACCAGATAGGAGTATTCTATATCAGATCTATTTGTTTTAGAATCAAAGTATGTGATGGCAACAGATCTGATATAGGAAACAGTGTGATGGGCTCTTTGGGACAGACTCTCCTGGGAATGTAGACAAGAAAATCTTTTCAATCTTTAAAGTGATAATCTTAAAGTCAATTATCTAAAAATACGTTGCTTGCTTTTAAGATTATCGCCTCGGTAGACCAGCTCTAGATGGTGCCACTTATGCTTACCGGTTCTTTTTTTTTACCCTTATTTATTTATTGTTGGTAGTATATTGTATCATATGGGGGGCTCTGCCCCCAAACCCCTTTTTTTTCTTTCTTCTTTTCTTTCTTCTTCAAAACTGATGTCAAACACAACTATGGACAACTAGGGCAGGTATAATAAATAGGTGCCATCTGGTGTTTAGAATCTTCAATTTAAGATTGTCATGCTAGGACAATCTGAAATAAATGTTATCATCCACAGTGGCCCAGAAGGGCCAAATGGAATCAATTCAAAACACAAAAGTTGAAACTTAAAACGCGAAAGTTGAAATCAAAACGTGAATATTGAAACCTGTCAACAGCTTGTGACAGGTATCTTTTAGCATTGGGTATATGGTTCACAAGCCAGAGAAAGCCAGTAGCAAGCTTTAAGACAAAAATGTCAAATTTCAAAAAAGGGTAAAATTGATGTCTAATGTAGCTTTCTCACCATGAATATGACCTTAGCTGTCGAAATAGCATTAAACAACTATTACTTACTCACTCCAGACTCCGGGGTGTTAATGGCTGCCGCCGGGGTGTTCCATAGTTGTACATTGTAATACTGGCCTGTATGTGTGCCGTCTGAGGGGAGCGGCAGACGAGGACAGGTGGACGACCATGTTGCTAGACTGAAATTCTTTTTTGTGGAAAGCCCCTCAACTCCAAAGAGAGGGCTTGATGCATGGCTTCCTCGGTACCCGGTACCACAGCAGAAGGTCAGACATTAGGCTTGGGAGAGTGAGAAATTTTCACCAAAAAGTGATACCCAGTGTTATACTGGCCTGAACTTACTCAGAATCAATAGGTCTGCCAAATAACAGCTTGTTGTAATTTAACCTTTGCTATTTCACGCTTCATGAGAATATGAAAAGCCTAATGTGTACACTTAAACCCGCAGTTCTTACTGCACGTCCAGTAACAGTCAGAGTGCAGCCGGGATAGGTACTCAGCCGTATATATAGGGGCGCTGGGTCTTTAAGGACTCTAAACCCAGGTTTAAGTCTCTAAACCTAGGTTTAGAGCCCTTATACCAGCATTAATTCCATTATGCTGGGTTTACAGTAGTTAATCCAGGTATAAGGCCTTAAACCCAGGATGAGGGACCCGGGTTTAGAGTACTTATACTGGGTATAAGGGACTACGACCAGGTATAAGGGGAGTTTACCCATCCTTGGTGGAGTTAAACTGGGTATAATGGACATAATCCTGGTGTAAGGAGCAATGGTAAATACCAGCATGTAGTCATTTTTTAACCTTTGATATTTCACGCTTTATGAGATAGCCACTAATTTTAGGAATAATGTATTAATTTAGGTAAAGGTGTAAAAAGTGTATCATGTTAAAACATAATGCTAGCACCCAACAGTACTTTTTGCTGCATCATGACATTTGTCCTGGCGAGTAACTCACCAGTGCTACATTTGTGCATCACACCGACCCTCTGGGAGTGTCTCAACCCCTGTAGGTTCAGCATGATGCTTAAATGCAGCACTGGTAATTTACCAGTTAAAAATGGTGATATGTCAATTTTTCGCTTACCCTGATTGATATGTAGCCGCAGTGCAGGCAGGCGTCTGACTGAATGGACTCCCGCAGTGAAGACCTTACCTGGGATGAATTAGATGACAATATTGAACATTATTTAACAACAGATTTATTTAAAGCAAAATTGTGATCTGTTTTCAATGTAGGCGTGTCTCACTTTGTCATTGTATCAGCAAATTACATTGTGTTGTTAGTTACAGCTGGTGCAGCCTTTTTTGGCATAAATGGAAATGTACATTAAATATAAATGCTCATGGAAACCATTGTATTTTTCCTACCACTCTAATTGGTTCTTTATGATAAATATTTTGTACTCTGCATATCTAAGATGATTTTCCGGATATTATTTTTTATCAAATACGGCAGCCCCATTGATTTAACCAAGAAGTGCCGTATTTAACACCCCCGTGAAATAACCCACAGCTGTATTTCACGGCCCTGTGACGTCATCAATATGGCGGTTTGTTTACGTTTGAACGAAGTAGAAATAAGCTATTCTAGGCTCCCCCATCATAATTTTGATAGATTCAATCGAAAATCATGAAAAATTAACACAAATGTACACTTATTTCAGTCTGTTGACTCGGTTATTTCACTTGTTGACCATTGGATCGCATTTCACTCGGAAAACGGCCTCGTGAAATACGGCCCAAGGGCAACTTGTCAAATAACCCATAGTAGTATATAATGTATCGGAACGGGACTATGCTTAAGTACTGTTTATTACTCAATCGATATGCAGCCAATCAGAGGCCTCCATTTGGTCACGTGACCGGAAGTGACCTACTTAGGGGATTAGTGGTGACGTCACGTGACCTAGTTAGCCAATCAGAGGCCGCCATTTGGTCACGTGACCGGAAGTGACGTCATATGACCTACTTATGGACCGGAAGTGACGTCATATGACCTACTTAGGGGACCGGAAGTGACGTCATATGACCTAATTTAGGATCACGTGACCGGAAGTGACCTGATGAGTCACGTGACTGGAAGTGACGTCACATGACCTAATGGACAACCGGAAGTGACGTCATGTGACCTCATTGAGGATCACGTGACCGGAAGTGACCTGAATGATCACGTGACCGGAAGTGACGTCACGCGACTTAATGAAGAGATTAGCGTCTTTAAGGGGTCACGCGCTTTAAAATGTGATATATATTTTTTTTGGAGGAGGCGAGTCTTTTTTGTAAACCAATAAAAAACACAACAATATAAGTTTGTTTTTTCATTTTATTTTTCATTAGCGAATGGAAGTGACTTATTGAACTAGGTAGAAGTGTTCTTTAGAGTGTATAAGGGGGGAGGGGAGGGGAGGGGAGGGGAGGGGAGGGGGGGAGGGGGGCCCTTTAAGATGCATGGGGAGGGGGGCACTTTTAGGATGCATGGGGTGGGTGGGGGGGAGGGGAGGGGAGGGGGGAGGGGGGGCACTCTAGGGGGGTGGGGGGGGGGGCACTCTAAGGGGAGTTTGTCTCTTTTAAGAAAAAAAGAAAGAAAAGAATTTAATCAAGAGACACACTTCTTCCTCTTGAGAGGAAGAAGTGTGTCTCTTAATTTTTTTGTTTAGGAAGTGATGGTCTTTAGGATCACGTGACCGGAAGTGACCTGATGAGTCACGTGACTAGAAGTGACGACGTCACATGCCCTAATGAGGAGATCAGCAGCGACCGGAGGAAGTGACACTTTAAGAGGACACGCGACTTAATTGTTATGATTTTTTTTTTTTACTTACTAATAAAAGAAGACGTATGAAAATAAAACACAACAATTCACATGTCCGTTGTTCTCGTTGTTTCTTGCTTGATAAAGTCAAGTAATATCGTGATGCCGAGGTCAAACTTTCCCATGTCCTCAGTCAACACTCGAAGGAGTTCAAAAGGTGTACTGCCGGCACCGTCAGCTTCAGCTTGCCACATTTTCAACACTTGGAAGGCCCACTCAGCGGGACTTCCTCCGCATTCGCATTCTTCAGCGATCTTATCTAACCTCTCAGGCGACATTTTTAAATGACCCCCCACCTCTTTCCACCTGCTACCTAGGCGTCTGCCGAGGGCGCCCAAGTGCTTATGCATCGCGTGCGAGTCGGGGTTCTCGAAATCCAACCCCTGCCTGTGGAGAAGGGTCATCCACTGAGCCAACAGTTCCACTCGTCTAATGCGGGTGAAGACGCTCCCCATCTATGACGATGCTGGGTTTCACCCCACCAAACTCGGAACATCGCCGTACACAGCTCCTCCGGTGTCTTGACACTGCGCTCTACTAGAGCATCTATACGGGCGGCGGTAACTTTTAAGCTACTGCCCAACACTCTCCAAGATCCGCTCAACTCTTTACCTAGTTGACGAAGCAAGGCGTCGCTATATGCTAAGCGCTGCTGTCCTACCTCTCTACTCTCCCCATCGGCCTGCACCGCGCGTCTCACGTCGTGAAGCCGCATTAATTTTTCAGGTGGACAAGGGGGTGAAGGCGAGATTGAAAGCGGAATAGCTTGAGCCATCTCGTCTCGTCTTGGCGGCCGCGGCGGCGGCGGTGGTGGTGGTGGTGGTGGTAGTAGACGTTACTGTGGTCAGAGGCGATATGGTTTTTTTTCCAACAGAAATCAGAGCTTTTATACAGAGGGAGTTTAATCCTATTTCCAACAGCACCCCAGCTGTCTAGCGACCTGTCCGCATGACGCTTTTCAGCCGCTCCGCTCCTTAAGAGCTTCTTAAGAGCTTAGATGACGAGGAGTATGTCATCGCCATCGGTGGAGGCCAGCTGAAAATGGCGTTTTTTCCTTATCCATAGCCTTACCTCCTACCCCCTACCTGAGGACGACTCTCTCTCCCTCTGACATTCATTGTAACAAACGTCAGAGGTCAGGTGAAAATCGGATTTTCATGCACAGCCTTAGTCAGCTGTCACCCCTATTGAACTAGCCGGCCGCCGCCGGCCCGGTCTACTCACCACGGCAGGAGGCGGTGATTTTTTTTTGTTTTACACTTAAGTCGCTCACCACATGCACACGACTCTACTCACAGACAGACACACTCGTCTTAGGGTGTCCTGCTTCACGCCACACGCCTCCTGTAGTTTTTTTTGTATACACACTCTAAGCTCATGACCGTTAATCCTTTATACAGCTAATGCGCGTTGAATTAGCACAGTCGGTACACCGCCCGCTCATGTCAGTCGATCTCTCAAAAGGGGGGGGGAAAGGGATCCAGCTGAAAACGTCACGCATTATGTCTTTTGTTTCTCTTTGTGAATGCCCGCCGGTCAGCCGGCGGCAGCAACCGCTTAATCCTTTATACATCTAATGCGCGTTGAATTGCTGAACAGGGCAGTAAGTAGCTTAGCTCATGTCAGTCGATCTCTCAAAAGGGGGGAAAGGGATCCAGCTGAAAACGTCATGCATTATGTCTTTTGTTTCTCTTTGTGAATGGCTGCCGGTCAGCCGGCGGCAGCTGAACAGAGCAGTAAGTAGCTTAGCTCTAGAAGCGAGAAGGCGTATATAAGGGGTCTGGAAACACACATTCACTCACTCAGTCTTTTGCTTCTCTCTACAGTCACCACCATGAGCAAAAGACAACACCTAGTGCCGTCCAAGGATCTAAGCAAGTTCAAGAACAAGAAGAGTACGCGGAACAGCGCTCGTTTAGCGTCAGCGCCTCCTCTTGCTACTGAAGATGAGACTACCGCCGCAACCGCTTGGTCTTATCACCCTCCCGCTGTAGCGAGCGCTCGCAGCAGTAGTAGTAGTGGTAGTAGTAGTAGTAGTAGTAGTAGTAGTAGTAGTAGTGGTAGTAGTAGCGGTACTACTGGTAGTAGTCGTCGTGGTTGCGACGTTGTTACACTCGCGACGGTTGTTGCTGCTAAGCGCGCTGCCGCTGCTACTGCTGCCCCGCCTGCTGCTGCTGCTGCTGCTCCTCGTGCTGCTGCTGCTGGTGCTGGTGATCCTCGTGCTGCTGGTGCTCTTCGTGCTGCTGCTGCTGCTGCGCCTGCTACTGCTGCGCCTGCTACTGCTGCGCCTGCTGAGGCTGCTGCTGCTGCTGCTGCACCTGCTGCTACCGCTACTACTACTGACGACAACTCTCCTGGCACAGCGCAGTACTGGCAACCGGGTTTTTACCTCCCCACTACTGTTGCTGATTTTGATGAACCGCAGCACGTTGCACAGCACCTCTCCACCACTACATCAACCGACGCCATCGACGCCGCTCGCGCTGAGACTTACAGCTATTCGGACACTCAGCCCCAGCAGCGCGTAGTAGACATATATGCCCTAAAGCAAGAAGAAGAGGAGGAGGAGGAGGAGGAGGAGGAGCAGCAACAGGGTGAGACAGAGAACGACGCTGACGACGAGGCGTACGACGAACCCGAAGGGCTACGGGTGGACGGTACGTTTTTCGGCTCCCCTCTTCGACCTTTCGACCTCACTTCCACTGTCCGGTCCGTGGCGACTGCCCTCACCGCCACCTTACGAGGGCGGCGGCGCTCCATCTTCTACCGCTACCCTCAGCACCGACGGCGTGTGGCTGCTCTGTTCCAACAACGAGTCGTCGGATAACAGCGCTGACGCTGCTCCTGTTATTGGTTCTGCTGCTGATTCAGCTCACGCTGATGGTGTTACTCTTCTTGCGGGTCTGAAACGTTCTAAGGCGGGTTCCAGAACAACAAGGCCTACTAAGAAGAGAAAAATACAAGAAAAAGAAGAAGATGGACGAGAAGAAGCAGAGAAAACCCCCCGTCCTCTCGGGTTAGAGTTCTGCTTAGACGAGACTTTGACGCTGGAGATCTGGGAGGACGAGGCTAGACTGTCTAGGAGGCCGCGCTACACAAAAGACGGCCAGGTGAAAGAGGCGTCTCTGACCAGAGGCAAGCGAGTGCACTTCACCGCCGACGCGCTGCGCGAGCTAATAGCGCACATCGCCGAGATCCGCGCAGTGGTGCGCATACGCGACACAGCGTCCGCGCAAGGAAGACCTAATCACACCCCCTGGTTCACAGTGCTGGATGAGGAGGGCGAAGTGTACGCAGCTGTGAGCTACTACAGCGGTAAGAACCTCATCCACGTGCGCAAGTACGAAGGTCCTGACAAAAAACCCACACAGCAGGGGGTGACGCTGTCCGCCAGAGCGCTCAAAGAGTTGGATGACAAAACAGAGATTATTCTCAAATTTCTCGGTATAGATTTGGAATGAGAGACGCTCAACGCTCACGCGCGCACACACACAGTGTTTGACGTACGCTGTATGAGACAGACAGACGGATACACAGACAGACAGATAGATAGATAGATAGACAGATAGATAGATTGATAGATAGATAGACGGCTAAGTAGTTGGGGAAAAAAACTTTTTTTAATTGGTAACTAAGTGAAAAAACAAAAAAAACTAAAAAACATGACGCAGTACGTCTGCGAAAAGTGTTTCAAAATTTTTAAAAGACCGTACAATCACGAGAGACACGTAGAAAAATGTAGAGTAATACCTAAGTTTTGCCCTCTATGCGGCGAAGGCGATTGCCGAAAGATCACCTGTCGACGCGAATCTCTGGACGGGGTGACTATCCCTCCGCGCATATGTGCTGTACCGAACGGTGAGGAAACGTTCACGGCGAATTGGCCTGCAATACAAACGGGTGTCAGGATGCACGGGACTCGCGTGAGTGTAACAAACTTCAGACTACCAACCGGCGAGTTGAGTGACGCTGTAGATACTATGCGTCGCATTCATTTCACGCAAAGATTCAGATACAAAGTGGGTTTCTCGGTAGGCTTACTCTTACAACACAGAGAAGACAAGAGCAAACTGCGCTACTTTCACGCCTCCCAGAACAACGCAACTCTCATACAACCGCTCCCTACTATAACTAATTCAGAAACTTTGGAAGAGCTCCTCTCAAAGATGGAAAACACCGTCGCTTGCGAGGAAGTACGGAAACTTTGCGACTCTGACACCAAGTGGCACGTTCTTTTTCCTACCAATTTGAACATTTGCGTTTACATGGGACCGGGGGAATTTCCCATAGGCGGTAGGATCACTCAGGCCGGTCGAGTTGGAAAGAGAAGCGGTGTGTTAGATTTTCCCAACAAGGACAACCTCTGCGTCTTCCGCTGCATTTCCTTTCACTTATACAACACCAGCAAGCGCGCTTCAGATTTGTTACGACAGCTCTGTCCCGCTGCCACACCTGAAACCTTTCCGGGTTTGAACATCCGCGACTTACCCGCGTTAGAGAACTTGTTTGACGTACAAATAGCGGTTTACACCTCGTCGCGTCAGGTGCCGGGGCGGAAGTTGAGAAGACGCGTTACTCTGATCAGACCGCCTTCCAGAACTCTGGCCGCCCGAGGTAAAGTCAACCTACACCTGACGGCGAAAGGCGGTTTGCACGTCTCTCTGTTCACGGACTTCAACGCGTACGCGGGCATATACGAATGTTGCAAGTGTAAGGCGGCGTTCACCACCGAGTTCTTGCTGAAGAGACACAGGAACCAGCTTTCCTCTTGCCGACAAGTCAAGTTGCGCTACGTAGGTGGCATCTACCAAAATTCGAGAACGATTTTCGAAGCGCTAGCAGACTTCTCCATTTTTCCTCCCGACGGACATTCCGGAATCTACCCTTACAAGATCACCTTCGATTTCAAGGCTTTCTTCAGACCGTGCAGAGACCCGTCGACCGAACACGTGTCCCTGCTGTGGGATCACGTCCCTTTGTCGGCTAGCGTCGCATCCGACTTTCCAGGGTGGGAGGGGCCAGTCTGCTTCGTCAGAGAATCCGACGCAGATTCCGACCCCTTGTTGGACCGAGTTTTAAATCACATAAACGAGAACGCCAAGGTCATCGGGGAAGCTGTGCTAGAACTTTACCGACCGACGTTAGCGAAGTTAGATGCGGCGATAGGTGAAGCCCTCCTGCTGGAGGAGGCGACATTCACCCCTTCTCCAGGCGGCTTCGCTGCAGCTCAGACCAGACACCCGTTAGTTCAACTGAAGAAGCGGCTTCTGAGATACATTCGTCAAGCTCCAGTCGTGGGCTTCAACTTGGGGCGTTACGACTTGAACCTGATCAAAATACGCCTTCACTCGTTCTTTGCCTCCGGAGACCGAAGAAACCAAGAATTCAGCGTCATAAAGAGAAGCAATCAATACTTGGCGGTTTACACACAGCACACGGTTTTCTTGGACGTAGTCAACTATTTGGCACCCGGTTACAACTACGCGAACTATTTGCGAGCTTTCACCAGAAACGAAGAGAAAGGTCACTTTCCTTACGAATGGATGACGTCTACCAGGAAACTGGGAAACAGAACACTGCCACCGAGATCGGCTTTTGACAGCGAACTGACGGGCGTCAAAATGTCCGAATCCGACTACGCCGCATGTCAGAAAGTTTGGTCCGACGAGAAGATGCAAACTATGGGAGATTACTTGATCCACTACAACAACAAAGACGTCAAACCTTTCATAGAAGCTCTGAAAAATCACGCTAAATTTTTCCAAGATCACGGCATTGACATGTTGAAAGACGGGATCTCTCTCGCCAGTTTGACTTTACGGTTCCTCTTCCAAAACCTAGAAGACGCGTTCACAACGTTCCCCCAGTTCAACGCCGTCCTCCACGCTCTGATCAAAGAAAATCTAGTTGGTGGTCCTTCCATCATCTTCCATAGATTTCACGAGAAGGGCACCACGCGGATAAGGGAGCACAAGTACGGCGAAGAAGCGAGAACATGGCAGCACATCCTAGGCCTAGACGCTAACTCTCTGTACTTGCGCTGCATGAGCGAAGCGCACTGCACGGGCTATTACGCGGTGAGACTACCTGAGACCGAGTTCAAGCCCGAAATTAGGCAAAGAATCTCTCACAGCGCTTTGGAGTGGTTACGCTTCGTAGAGCACGACCGCGACATGAAACTGCGCCACGCTTTCAACGGCGGCGAGATGGTTCTAGGCTGTCGAAGAATTCGCGTCGACGGGTTTCACGCGGCCTCTAATACGGTTTTCCAGTTTCACGGGTGTTGGTTCCACGCTCACGAGTACATACCGTCGCACCGATATCAGTGCGCTTCACTGAGGGAGGAGAGACGCGACAGAACGGCTAGAGTAAGCGCTTACTTGAAAGCGCTAGGTCACAAGCTGGTCGTCGTGTGGGAGTGCGAATGGAGAGAGATGAAGCGTCGAGATGAGCGGGTTAAGGCCTCCCAACAACACTGGAAGGTTGACGCTTTGAAAGTGTCTCGAAACGCTATGAGCGGGAGCGACATCCTTTCCGCTGTCAAAGACGGGAAAATGTTCGGTTTAGTTCAAGTGGACATCACTACGCCGCCTCACCTATGAGACTACTTCGAAGAAATGACCCCGGTTTTCAAGAACGTGTCCGTTTCAAAATCAGACATAGGACCTCACATGTCAGACTTTGCGCAGGAAGAAAAGCTGTTGAACACGCCTCAGAGATGTCTGATAGGGAGTTACCACGGAAAAAATATTCTCTTGGGAACGCCCCTTCTCAAGTGGTATTTAGAGCACGGTTTGATAGTCACTAAAGTACAGCTGGTCGTAGAATACCTACCTAAACGCTCCTTTGCCGGTTTCGCGGACGAAGTAACGGCGGCGCGAAGACGTGGCGACGTGAACGAGAACGAGAAAATTCTGTCAGACTGTTACAAGTTAATGGGAAACGCCACGTACGGTAAAACAATCTGCAACAAAGAAAAACACACGGCGGTGAGATACACTGACAGTCCGAAGTTCGAACTATTGGCCAATTCGTGGCGCTTCAAAAAGGCGTCCGAGTTGAGTTCTGATCTGTTTGAAGTCGAACTACAACCGAAAACAGTCAAGAACAACCTCCCTATTCAAATAGGGTTCATGGTATACCAGTACGCGAAGTTGAAAATGTTAGAGTTCACATACGACTTCTTGGATAGATTCGTCGATCGGCGCGATTATGCTCTTTGTCAAATGGACACCGACAGTCTTTACATGGCTCTCAGTGGTGACACGTTGGATGACCTAGTCAAACCTCACCTGAGAGAGACGTACTTCAGAGAGAAACGAAAGTGGATTCCGACAGCGGTGTGCGACGATCACCTAGAGCTTTTCGTGAAGACAAAAACGGAAAGAGTGCGAGAATGGTGTCCGCCGCCCGGCGGATGTTGTGAGAGACGTTACCTTCACGATCTGAGAACTTCGGGGCTTATGAAAGCGGAGTGGGAAGGTGACGGGATCCTAAGTCTCAACCCTAAGACTTACATTTGCTACGATCGAGTCAGCGGCACCGGTGAAAGAAAATCCAAAAAATGGAGTGCAAAAGGTGTACAGAAGAAACAAAACCCTAAAGAACCAGACAACTTCTTAGATGTTCTTCGCAAACGAAAAACTCTCCTTGCGGTAAATAGAAATTTCAAAGTGGTACGAAACAAAATGGTCACTTACACCATAGAGAAAGATGGCGTGCGCTACTTGTATTATAAGCGTCGCGTGCATTCTGACGGTGTGACAACGAGTCCTTTAGAGATATGAAAAAAATAAATAAGTGTGTTATTGATTGATTGAGCGCATCTTTTCAAAAATAGAGTGTTTATCAAGATTGAAAAAAATAAAAATAAAAAAAATAAAAAAAATTATTGTTGTGTTTTATTTTCATACGTCTTCTTTTATTAGTAAGTCGCGTGTCCTCTTAAAGTGTCACTTCCTCCGGTCGCTGCTGATCTCCTCATTAGGGCATGTGACGTCGTCACTTCTAGTCACGTGACTCATCAGGTCACTTCCGGTCACGTGATCCTAAAGACCATCACTTCCTAAACAAAAAAATTAAGAGACACACTTCTTCCTCTCAAGAGGAAGAAGTGTGTCTCTTGATTAAATTCTTTTCTTTCTTTTTTTCTTAAAAGAGACAAACTCCCCTTAGAGTGCCCCCCCCACCCCCCTAGAGTGCCCCCCTCCCCCCTCCCCTCCCCTCCCCCCCCACCCACCCCATGCATGCTGAGAGTGCCCCCCTCCCCATGCATCTTAAAGGGCCCCCCTCCCCCCCTCCCCTCCCCTCCCCTCCCCCCTTATACACTCTAAAGAACACTTCTACCTAGTTCAATAAGTCACTTCCAGTCGCTAATAAAAAATAAAATGAAAAAACAAACTTATATTGTTGTGTTTTTTATTGGTTTACGTCACTTCCGGTCCATAAGTAGGTCATATGACGTCACTTCCGGTCACGTGACCAAATGGCGGCCTCTGATTGGCTAACTAGGTCACGTGACGTCACCACTAATCCCCTAAGTAGGTCACTTCCGGTCACGTGACCAAATGGAGGCCTCTGATTGGCTGCATATCGATTGAGTAATAAACAGTACTTAAGCATAGTCCCGTTCCGATACATTATATACTACTACCCATGCCAACAGACTGAAACTCGTGCACCTTTGTCTATATATTTGATCTGATGTATCTGACTTTTGTATGATGTATATACTTTACTCTTGGCTGTAGTTGCAACAGCATCTTTGATATCAAATTATGGCCAATAAATAATTCAAACTTCAACTTCAAACTTACCCAGGGGCAGATCGGGGTGCTGCAGGTCAGGAGCTACAAGACGCGACATGTCAGCATCAGAATAACCCGTAGAGGAAAACCCTGAGGCACCAAATTGAGCGAAGGAGATGAGGCACCGTGAGCTGGAGGTAGCTACGTGGATCCCCAGCATCAAGCCTGCTTCAACGTACACAGGCCCGCCTGGTACAGGGATGGAGCTGTGCAGGCCTACCGTGGTAACCACCATCTCAAAGGAGTGCCTGAAAATCGAATGATATTAGGGAGTGTTCATTTATTATTTACAGGGGGGGGTGCTGGGTTTGGGGGGGAGGGCATAAAAATTGTTGACCCCTCTTGAGGGGGGGGGCGTAAAAATGTAAGCCCCTTTTTAGCAAAAAAGCCTGCACATTACTATAGTTCAAAGAGGGGGGCGAAAAATTTTCGCCGCCTTCGGCGAGGGGGGGCGCAAAATGTTCCACACGCTCTCAAGGGGGGGGTAACAAATTTTCACCCCTCTTCATAAGAATTCATTAAGGAACAGAAGACTGTGCAAAGTGTATATAAACATTAGTATATTGGATCATACACACGGTTTATTGACAAATGGATCGAACCTTGAATTTTACATGAATAAATAGTATTGAAATTGAATTGCCTGAGGAGGTAGGTTGATGCTGCTGTTTGTTCCAAGAGGTCGACCCACACCGTGTCAGTACTGATAGCATAGAGGGACACTGCCTCCAGGTAGCCACTACAGCCTACGGTCACGTCAACGAATACGTTCAGCGTTGAAAGAGACTGTTTATTCAGCTGTTTCAGAAGTAAATCTGGGAAGCATGAGGAATCTAGAAAAAGAAATGTGTGAATGGATTGTAACTGATTGAGACCTGTATGATATTAAAGAAGGCCTAGATTGTATTTATAACACCTTTATTTCAAAATCATTATTATGCCACCTAAAAATATAACATGAATATAATAATTTGTAACACAGTCGCCATACAGCTTAAGACTTCATATTGCATTTCTGCAATTCTATAATTAGTATCATGATTATTTGCCTTTTAATCTTTTAAGGATGTAGGTCAATAAAAAATGACATTTGTCGACATGATGCACTAATGCAGCCCTGGTGAGTAACTCGCTAGTGCTATATTGGTGCATCATGTCAACCCTTCTGGGGTGTCTAAACCATGTAGGATCAGCATGATGCATGAATGCAGCCCTGACGAGTTACTCGCCAAGGCTGCATCTATGCATCATAACGATGATGTATTAAGGTATCATGCCGTCCTTAAAGAGTTAACCTTCTACCTGCCATACTGACAGTGAATATATGTAGCACAGTCAATTCATTTTTCATGACTGCGATTCTAAAATTAGTATCATGCTTATTTATTTTAACATTAGGGAGTGATCATTTTTTAACAACAGGGTGGTGTTGGGTTGGGGGGGGGAAAGACTTTGGACCCCTTGACCTTGTGGGGGGGCAAGATAATTTGGATCCCTCTGGGGGGGGGTCAAAAAATTTTGTGTTTTGAGCCAAAAAGCCCGCGCATTACTATGCTTCAAAGGGCCCGATTTTCGACCCTAAGGAGGGGGGGGTTTAAAATTTTGTTGACCCCTTGACCGGGGGGTGTAAAAAATTGTGCGTGTCCGCGCAGAAACCCACCATCCACCCTGGTGTTAAAAAATGATCACTCCCTTGTACCTACCATACTGACACTGGGGGCCGTGATGGCCGGCGGTGCAGAGACACTGGTACGACCCTCCTGTATCTTGACACGTTCCTCCAGACCAGCATGGGGAGCTGCTGCAGGAATCACACCTAGCCACCTGAACACAGACACAAAGTAATTATAGATGTAAACCGTGTATATGGCTGTGTCTAAGGGAGTGTTCATTTATTAATTACAGGGGGGGTGAGATTTTGCGCGGAGGGGCGAAAATATTTTACGCCCCCCCCCTTGAGCCCACCGCTTTTTGAACTATAGTAACGAGCGGGCTTTTTTGCTAAAAAGGGGCTGAATTTTTTACGCCCCCCCCCCCCTCAAGAGGGGTCAGATTTTTTTATGTCCCCCCCCCTCAGGAGGGGTTGGGAATTTTTACGCCCCCCCCCCCCAACCCACCACCCCCCCCCCCCTGTAACTAATAAATGAACACTCCCTAATGAGATCGATATAAGTTCACTGAAAAAGTAAATTTGTCCCCAGACTCTTCCAAGTGACTGTCATAAAATAAACAAGTTGAAAACTCATCTAAGTGACAAGGAAGCGGGTCTTCTAGCTGGAGATACAGGACCCACTTGGCATGTGCCAGCCCAAAACCCGACATTTGCCAGCTCCAGATTCTATTTGTGGGATGGTAAGACAACTTTTAATTTGTTTATTTCATGACAGTCACTTAGACGAGTATGGAGACAAGTTTAGTTTTCCATGTTGATAGTCTTTGACCGGGTGACGTCTCTGACTGGGTGCCATTTTCAACTGGGTGCCATCTTTCACCGTCTTTATAGAAAACGGTTTATTTAGGTAGATGAAGATATGAATGGGCTGAAAAGGTTAATGGATGTTATAACACTTTAAATTAGTAATTAGTAGCCCATTTATATCTTCAACTCCCCTAAATAAACCACTTTTTATCAAGCTGGTCAACGATGGCACCTGGTCAAAGCTGGCACCAGGTCAAAGATGGCACCCGGTCAAAGATGGCACCAGGTCAAAGATGGCACCCGGTCAAAGATGGCACCCGGTCAAAGATGGCACCCGGTCAAAGATGGCACCCGGTCAAAGATGGCACCCGGTCAAAGATTGCACCCAGTCAAAGATGGCACCCGGTCAAAGATGGCACCCAGTCAAAGATGGCACCCGGTCAAAGATGGCACCCGGTCAAAGATGGCACCCGGTCAAAGATGGCACTCGGTCAAAGATGGCACCCGGTCAAAGATGGCACCCAGTCAAAGATGGCCGGGTATCGTGATGTTCAGATTGGCCCGATACCATGAGACACAGCCATATATGTTCGGGCAGAGAGCCTAGAGGAAGTTGTAAGTACCAAAGCTGCTTGTACAGCCCACCACAGTGCCACCAAAACCTTAAAGAATTCATGAAAACTTCCTCCAACTAAAGGTTGTTCATAAATAATTATGGATTGGATGAGGCTTTTGTCTCATCCCTGCATTCCAAATGAGCAGGTTGAGTCAACTCTGCCACACCCTAGCAAAATACGGCAAGTATATGCTACAATGGTCCACATCACATCATGTCCACAACCCTCATACATTAATTAGGAGTATCAGGGAACCATTCAAACATACCAGTGGATGTCAACGATTCCAATTTTGCCATGTTGCTCTATTTCGGCCACCCATTCTCCCTATGACTAAACAAACCTATGACCACGGGTTATACGCGAACCAAAGGCTGTGTCTCACGACCTTGAGCCAATGTTTTTATCTCTGATCGGGTGCCGTCTCTGACCGGGTGCCGTCTCTGACCGGGTGCCGTCTCTGACCGGGTGCCGTCTCTGACCGGACATCACTTTGGGAGTTTTGTTACCTTCTACCAACAGCAGGAGGCTAATTATGATTACATAATAACTGCCATAGCGTTTTTACAAATCCTAATATATGTGAGTATAGGTTAACAATTGAAAAACACTCTTATCTGACACAAGGTCAGAGACGGCACCCGGTCAGAGACGGCACCCGGTCAGAGACAAAAACATTGGCCCAAGGTCGTGAGACACAGCCCAAAGCTCTAGTGCGAGTTATACAATATTCTCAAAGTCTAGGGGCGGGTAATAAGATGGTTTTTGAAAGTATGATAAAGTAATAAAATCGCAATTTTCAGACGCCAGTTGCGGGTTATAGCATTCTCCCATAGTCGGGGTGCGGGTTATACGCGAGATGCGGGTTATACGCGGAAACCTACGGTACATGCTTCTTTCAAAAACTGTTTGATTCAAAAGAAAGATCTACATATCTGTGTGCTAGCTACTTCATTTAATCCCATTCCCCAGAATTCAACTAATTATCAGATTATGGCTCAATTTACTAATTATGGAGTGCACGCTATAATTCCCCCACTGAAAATACACTGTAAAATACTATACTTGGGCCACATCTGAACCTTTAATTGGGCTCTTATTGCCCATAGATGACATTTTTTTGGGACATATATCTTCCAAATATGATATTGTACTAACATTTGAAAACACATTTAAGCAAGATTTAATATATGGAAAATATCGGACCGTGTCACTTTAAAGTGGCATGGTCCAATCATTGGGGTTCAAAAATCAATTGTTAACAATGAACCCCATTGTTCAATATGGCCATACTTCATGTCCTACCTACTTTATTAAACATCATTCCCAATAACTCAGCTTAGGGTTCAGCTAATTATCAGTTTTATGCTCAATTTAATACTTTTGGAGAGCACGCTATAAGTCCACCCATTGAGAAGACATTTACACTGTGAAGGACTATACATGTGCTCATGGAACCCTATAAATGTGCCCTCATTGCCCATGAAAGATATTTTATTGTGTCCTATCCTAGTATCCTAGTGTTGAGAACACAGTAAAGTATGATTTAAAATATAGAAAAAAATCGGAGCATGTCACTTTTACCTTATTGACCCCGGTGTAGAGTAGTAAGAGGAGAAAGCCGTGTGACGCCCGCATGTTTCTGCTGCTGCTGCATCTCTCATCTCATTAACACACCCTACACACACCCACTGCCTCTCTGAGGCTCGGCGGGACACTCTCTCAGGGGAACGTGGACAAGGAAATCTTTCCAATTTTAAAATTGATTTATTTAAGATTGTATTAAGATTATTCGTAGAAGACTGAAGATATTTAGTATATAGATGATTAACACGAGGTGACACCACCTGTTTTTCTTTTTTGACCCTTATAAATGTATTTATTTTTGGTAATATATTGTATCATATAGGGGGGCTCTGCCCCCGAACCACCTTTTCTTTCTTTCTTTCTTTTTCAAAACTGATATCAAACACAACTATGGAAAACCGTGCCAGGTATAATACAGTGGTGCCACCTTGTGTTTGAAATCTTGAATTTAGGGATTGTCATGTTTTTAAGATTGGCCATTTTAAGATTGGAAAGATTTTCTTGTCCACGCTCCCACGAGAGTTTGTCCAGTTATGCTCCACTGAGCTTCCAGTTATTGATTTGTTACTTAGGAGTTCAACTGCTGACACTATGGGTTCTAATGCCAAGCACCGCTTCATATTTCATGCCTGGTTCACCTAAATAAATAAGCCCTTATGATTTTGTAATTTGTTTGGATCATCTGTTAGTGGCTGTATGCATTACTATTTCAGGTTTTGTATATATTTTTGCGTGCTTAAATTTTTGCGGACTTCCCCAAAAACACAATTTCACACGTATCTAAATTTGCAGATATAAGACTGTGTCTCATGAGATTGATACAATTGAAACTTCTTTGACCGGGTGTAGTCCTGTACCGGCAAGTTTCAAAAGGGCTGGAATGAGGGCAATGTACACAGAAATGCCGGGAAGTTTGTAATATATACAGTAAAACCCCGCCTATAAGCCGAATTCATTTTGGCGTTGTTATTTCATATAAGCCGAATTTTTTCCTTCAAACTCACATTCGGCTTATAGGCGGGGTTTTGTCAAAGGATATTGGAGATAATAGTATAGAAGAGTATATAAACTTAGGCAGTAATTTTACTAAATTTTAAAGCCTTACAAACCATTTTCACGTGAAGTATACATACTAAGTCAATAGCACATGGTATTTCAATTAAATAGATTATCAGAATCTGTTTTGAAACTCTTTTTTGGTAGGTTCAGGCAGGGGGTCAGGGGGTCCCTACGAGCCCTAAAGTTTTATATAAGCCGATTTTTTTCCCCTTGAACTCACTTTCGGCTTAGGCGGGGTTTTACGGTAGTGTTAAAATATCCGTTAACCTTTTCCCCTAAATCGTGTTCTTTTCACTGGGACAGGTAGTTTAAAAATGACCACTGCCAAATCAACCTCACATCACCAGGGGCCTTCTATGACTTTAAGGCAGACAAACACAGCAGTATTATTTTGTTAACGATGTTCACTTTCATTTATTAGGGGTATTTACATTTATATTGTTTTACATAATAAAGACACTTCTGCCTCCATCAAATGGTGGGAAGTGACATGTTGGATCTGTATCATAGAGAGGTGAACAGGTGACAAGCTACTGATTCTTCAAGCAGTGTCCGACAAGGCACAGTGACAATATCCTCAATTGCTGTACAGGAATTATTTGCTCACAATTTCCATGATTTCCAGGTAAGGATATGCCTTTGGTATGGACACTGAAATGATTGTGTTTTATACATGATGACGTTGTGGTAAGCGTAGTATAAACAACGACATCTTTTTTAGTAGAATTTGGTATCAGAATAGGAACATATTGTACATCATACCCAAATGGTAATATCTGTATTATTTTCATGGCAAAAATCTACGTAAAACCTCAAAGGTTCGGCCACAAAGTTGCCGTTGTTTCTCATCACCGCGCGCACCATAAAAATCATGATCAGAAAAGCAGTCAGCTAGAAATAACTTGCATTCTTTTGCTGATCAGTAAACTCTGAATTTATGTATTTATGCGCCAAGTAAAAAAAAAAGAGGAATGAAAAACACCCTCGTCATATTTTTCACTGCTTGGTGATGTGAAACAACTTTTTTTTAAAGTGGCCTTAACACTAGTTGAGGGACCCTGACCTGTTAGGTGTGGATAACATACAACAAAGCCAACAGTTGCTGCCGTCTGGTTTGAAACACTAGTGTACCACTTCCCCACTAGATGGCAGTTCTGTCCCCTTTCCCTGCTGCCGTGTTCACAAGGGGACAGTGACAATCTGAATTGTATTAATATTGTTTGTACATGAACATTTTAAATGTGAAAGACAGTGTGTCAAAAGGATGCATACATACATACATCAAGTATACAACAATGGTAATTCAAAGGCACAACCTTTCAACAGTTGACAAATATTTAAAACGGTACATAACGCATGGTGTTCTTATACTCTGGGAGGTGCATGTATTTACATGGTGATATACATGTAGTTTTATACCACGTGGTGTCAGGTTTGTATTACATCCATACCTCTATTCCTCATTATGATACACACCCTGACGTCTATCCTACCCATGCTGTGGACACCAGTTTATATCTATTTACATAATTCCAGTGATTTATTGCATTATAATTTCAAATAAAATCACATTTGATTCTGATCATGATTTGTGCACTACTTTCTATGAGGAATGATGACTCAGCATTTATTCTACACTACGTGGTAAGAAGCATCACAGACGTGGAATAATGGCGTGTAGTTGTTACATCACAAGGTAGCCATGGCAACAGGTTATAGGCATTCTAACTACACAGTGCTGGTGTATTATTAGCACTACCGTAAAACCTCGCGTATAAGCCTAACTCGCGTATAACCCCGACTTTACGCCGATCCTATAAGCCACACTGGCGATCTGAATATGGTGACTTTTATACTGTATTTTAATAACAAAAAAATGTGTATAAGCCGCACCCCGACTCTGTGCCGATCCTAAAAGCCGCACTGGCGATCTAATTTGTGTACTAGCCGTGGCTTCTACATGACGTTTTACGGTATACGGCAACAATGCCTACATTTATACATGGCATAGATACGTGTAAAAAGCCCAGTTAGGTAGCCTATGGGAGAGTATAAAAGAGATTCAAGCATCAAACGTTGATCAATATCAATATCATGTGTAACAGTGCACACACTGCTGTCACATGTACTGTTAAAATGTTGTTAACAATAACTCATCTGATACAATATTAACCATGAACCTTTAAATTTACAAGAATTACATTACCGTTTACCCATAGCCATTTCATGCAGAATAAGCCAATATAGAATCCTCTTAACACATTGTAAACTCACTGGAAGCCAGCACTGCTGTCTGTTTAAAAGCTCAGGCGATATTACATTTGGAGGCTTAAGTACCCCAGTGCTTATACAAAACCGGCATTTATTTGAGACAATGTTTAGATATTCCAAGACTTCTTCAAGACCCCACAAAGCATGTAATTGCAAGAATACAGCAAATCCAATGGTCATAACCCTTTAAGGACGGCATGCTGTCTCAAGGCTTCATGTTCATGTGACGTCATGATGCACCATTGAGCACCGACGCGTAACTTGCCGACACTGCATTGATGCATCATACAGACCCTTTAGGAGTGTATCAACCCATTATGGTCGGTACGATGCATTAATGCAGCGATAGTAAGTTACTTCCCAGAACTGTATTCATGCATCATGACGACAAAAATATAGAGCATTAAAGCGCTATGCGGTGCTTAAAGGTTTATATAATGGTTGTCCAGTGGCAGTGACACATGGCATCAGCAGCAATACCCCTTACACAGTATAGATGGTACAAAAGCTATATGGGCGCAGGACTATCTCTAAGAGCTGATATTACAATCTCTACATTTTAATACAACTAGGTTGTAAGTATGGAATACCGTCTCACCGGTATCGTATCACATGATTTGATTCGCTCTCCAAAAAATAACGACATCATTATATATATAAACTCCAAAGTCACTAAAATAACCATCATGAAATAGATTCTATATCTGAGCATCATTGATCAAGTGTGTTCAAACTGAATTCTACTCTACCAATGTTACCACCTTATCTACTGGCAACTACACGGCATCTTTTACACTGTGAATTGGCCGTATTTTCGTACAGTTTCTGTCCATTGTAGCCTTTTTAGGTGAAGTTAGGGAGTCTTCATTTTTTAAGAACGGGGGGGGGGGGCGGAGATTTTTCGCTCAAATCAGATGGATATTTTTTACCCCCATCCCCCCCGTTCCTAAGAAATGAGCACTCCCTTTTCATGTCAATATAAGTTTGTGCCCAAAGAGAGGACTTCAAGTTAGTGATCTGCAACCCGCTACAGCTAAGGCACCGTGACAATATGCAGGCATTTTGACCGACAGCAGTCAGTCCGTGCAATACAACATAGGGACGGCATTTGGTAAAATAGAAATCTCCAACCAAAATATACATGTGTCAAAAGAGAACCATTTAATAAAACTGACTAATCACTTTGGCCAGTATATCCTTGCATACGTGTATGTTGTTTATATTTGCAAAATAAAAACATATTTCTGGGTAAAATAAAGTCATCTGTATTAAAGACCTGAGGCCATGGTTTGCAGGCGACAAAACAACTTGTTTCACAAATTGTTTTTTCACAAATTGTTTTTCACAAATTGCATATTGAAACCCTCAAGTGGCAAGAAACAAGAAGAATCCACAAATCGGCACAAAATACTCACAAAAGAACTGGAAGACTTCTTTATGGCATAAGGGAAGTACAGCGGCTCAATGCATTTCTTCTTTTTCTCTCTTTTTTTTTTTACTAAAATACCTTTAGAAATGTACATTTGGACTAAAATTATGAATACTGTTGAACGTAGCCTTGTATGATAAATGCATTTAGGGTGCCGCATTTAGATAGGATTTTCCCATTTAAAATCGAAATAAAAAGGTGAGAAAAAAACATATACTAAAATGAACCATAATCCACACTACCGGTAGCAGCAGCTCTACCATTTTTCAAAATATTAGTTCAAGCGGACGAAAAGGGAAGCGGGTGTTTACCCTTTAAGGACAGCATCTTTTTCATCATGATGCACCAAAGCAGTGCCATCGACTAACTCTCCAGCACTGCATTATTGCATCATTCTGACCCTTTGGGAGTGTATCAAACCCGTAGGACCAGTATGATGCACGAATGCAGCCCTGCCGAGCTACTTGCTGAGGCTGCATTTATGTATCCGGATGAAAGACATACCGTATTCGACCTAATAAGCACCCTCTCCCTAATATGTGCACCCGCCTCTTTCTCAGTTTTTTTCAACGTGTTCCTCTGCTTTTCTAACTGTTTTTCACACCCGTGTGTGACATGGAGCACTTCACACCTGTTCAGGTGTTAAGGCTAAGCCAAGTGTGTAGGCATAAGAGTGTGTAGATGCCTCATAGGTGGGAAAATACTCTGTATATGAGTCATGGGGGGCGCTAATTAGAATGAATATTTGAGCCTGATTTTTCCACTAAAAATAATCTTTTAAGCGCCATGGGTGCTTATTACGTCAAATACGGTAATGCATTAAAGCATATTCTGCCCTTAAAGTGTGTAATAGTTAGGCTGACTAATGTGTTATACCATATCCAAACCAGAAGCACCTTTGTAGAACATTGCTACCCAATACCTATGAGAACCATCTTTATTGTCTATTAAACCTATAGCAACAAGTTTAATGTCACATGACCGTGTTGAGCTATAGACATTTTGTTGCCTCTATTTGTCTATGGCTATGCCCTCCCCCTACCCCCCCCCCCCCCCCGCCCCGACACCAACCCCCTCCTCATTCACAGCCTATTTACATCCCATACACACAGAGCAGTCAAAGCAAGACCAAATAATATCTACAATACGACTCCTTTTGTAAATGTGCCTAGAAAATGGAGAGTTAAAATTGGACTTGTACTGTTAAAATTATTGTTTTGATATCTTGTTATTTCCATCTTTATAACAGTATATACATACTCATCTTTATGTCATATAGAACATGTGTATGAAAGATCAGGTATCACCCTTATTGTCATACTTTCCACATGTTTATCTTGTGTTTTTGACAATTAAATCAATTCCAAACCTAATTTAAAAGTCAGCGTGATGACTTCCATTACGACCCTTCAGGAGTGTTTTTTTTTGTTTTTTTTTGTACCTACCCTGTAGGATCGTCTTGCTACACTTGTTGCCATGACGACAAAGGTATTAAAATATTGTTCTTAAAAGAGTCAAGAAAAAAAGGAATAACATTCTGCAGTCTAAAGAACGAGAAATATAAATTCCTGCAAATGTTGCGGTCATCTCGGATTTTGGTTTCTGCAATGTTTGGGTACATTGAAAAAAGGCAAGTATAAAATTCTCAATCCATATGATGTATTTTAGGCCAGATTTAACCATGTCGCCAAAACCTATCCCTCCATGGTAATTTTGTTTTTTATATACGCTCCATAAGCTTGTGTACTATCTGGAAACTCTTTGACTGCACTCATTCTCTCCCATCCCCTAACCCCAACCCAACCCCAAACTCATATCACCAGTCTCCGCACCATTTGACATCATCATACCACACCAGTCTCCCACTTGTACATCTTGACATCATCATATCGTCAGCCGCCCCCGGTCACCACTGGCACGTTTAGACGTGACCTCGTCCCAGTCTAGATTGAGGTCCTTGCCGACCAGCCTCCACTGCGCCACCTTCTCAGCGAGGTCCGCCCTGCGTGTGGCGAGCAGGCACTGGGTGAGCTGATCTAACCGCCGGCTGCAGCGCTTGTCTCGTGACCGGCCCTTCCACCGTACCAGCATGTCTGTGATCCGCATGCGGGCGTTGTAGGGGTTGTCCATCTTGCACTGGTTGATCTGGGCGCGGGGGACGCCCAGGTGCAGCCCCAGCTCCTCCCACTCGTGACTCAACTCCTCAGCCAGGCTCAGTAACTGCTGCTCCGTGGGAATCTCCTCTGTAAGGGGAGTAAATTTTATTTTATTTTATTTATTATTTTATTTTTTGTTTATTAAATTTGCATTGCGGTGGAAACAGTCATAGCTTTTGCTTTTCATCTTCAAAGAATTGCAAGGGAAGTAAAGGTTAAATTTAATAAGAAATTAATGGGTATATAATGGTTAATAATTCATTTAATCCTTGAAAATACATAGGAATAGCTGCCAGGTTTCAAATAAAACTCGTACACAGTATTTATTTTAGTATATATTTTGTTATACAGGGCCAGACCCAAAAAAATGGTCGATGCATTTCGCACACTTTATTTTTTGATTGGTAAATTATAATCATTTTTTTAAATGGACTTTTCAAAATACTGGTGGATCATTTGTTGTTGTGGGTTCGCTGGAAATTGTTGACAGAGGCCAGCTAAAAAAAGTTGTTGCTCACTTTTCATGGAGAAAATCAATCGGCAACGAAATAATGAAAAATTTGCTTGCTCACACTATTTTTTCTCAAGTGAAATCTATTGAGCAACTTTTTTTTGGTCTGGTCCAATGTAAAATCAAATTTCCCCCATTTTTACTGACCACTTCCCCCTTACTCCCCCCTTTATGTCAGTGTTGTACTCACCCTCCGGTGGTGGGGGCGCGGTGACCGTCACTCCTACCACGGGCGCCTGCTGGAACACAACAATACTATAGGTTTTCATTCTGTGCTACAATATCACTGTTACGGTATTGCTATTCGTTTTTAACTCAGATGGACGAAAATAAGGTTATTCATATCTATCATAAATCATGCTATTTGATAGAAAGACTTCAAAGTACCACTGGATGAACCTGTTGTTATGGAATTCAATTATTTTGGATTTTGAATAAACAAAGATTTTGTCATTCATATAAAATTATTGATGGCATTATATTCATGTATTGTTATAGAAAGAACCCAGCCTGTAATCTGGTGAAAAATTGTCACAATTAACAATCCTTTTTGTACTTAGAATTGGAAATTTTTAAATACAAAAAGTATTTGATTTAATTGAACTAGAAGATGACAAGAAGAAGGAGATTCAAATATACTGTAACTAAAGATTATAAATCCTCGCTTAGAAGCCGCGGCTAGTATACAAGTCAAATCACCAGTGCGGCTTCTATGATCGGCCCAAAGTCGGGGTGCCGCTGTTAAGTTTATAGCATTTGTCAAAGTTGAGGTACAGCTAATATGCAAGTTAGGCTTATACACGAGAATTTACTGTATGGTATGTTTAGTTTATAACAGTAACTACTAGTATACAATATGGCATGTCTAGTTTACCGTTGGGTCTGGGGGTTTGATGAACCAGGGCTGTACGGGCTGAGCACTGAACGGCTTCTTGTGAGTCAGACACATGATGAACCGCTTCTCTCCCGTCTGCTTCCTACAAGGGGGGAATGTACCATTGTACCAAATTATATTCATACCTAAAGATGTTTCAAAAACTGTAAAAGTACTGTAGAACCTCTCTGATAAGCCAACCTCCCTTATAAGTGGACCCTCTAGTTTGGGGCAAATTTATAAGAAAATTTTGGGCCCATTCAAACAGGGTCAAACTATATATACTTGATTAGAAACCTCCCTTATAAGGCGACCCCGCACTTTGAATGATACTATAAGCCAATTTAGGCTTCAAACCCCAAAATTTGGTGAGCTTATCCGAGAGGTTTTACGGTATTCATGAGATGGGAGTCATTCAAATATTATATAATACAGCTCAAAAGGTCTTTTACAGGATATTTTTGATGGAGAAAATAAAAGTGTGCACAATTTCATTCCACCCTTTAATGCATCATGCCCTTGGTCGGCATGATGCATGAATGCAGCCCTGGCAAGTAACTCACCAGTGCTGCATTCAAGCATTATGCTGACTCTATGGGGTTGATACACCCCCTGAAGGGTCGGCATGATGCACCTATGTAGCACCGGTGAGGAACTCGTCGGTGCTGCATTGGTGCATCATAACGACCAATGTCATATTCGCCGAGGGCGATTCATCAAAAAAATTTAAAAAAAATTAAAGGGTTAGGAATCACCGGATTATGCACTGACCTGAACTTGTCCAGCTTTACGAGGGCCCCCCTCACCCCGGCCCCCTTACAGGTACACCGGGTGGTGAGGGACACCTGCTGGGTCGGGGACACGGTGCGTATGGACACCTCCAGTTGGTGTACCAACGTGTTGAGGGCGACCGGCAGCATCTCACTGCGCCGCATCAGGGGGCTCCGCATCACCACGTCACCTGGGGGGAGTGAGTAATGGGTTGTTTAATGCCATTTTGACATTTGAGGTCATATTCATGGTGAGACTGCTACATGTGACATCAATTTACAGATATATATACATGTGTCTGTATCCGCACATATATATATGGGCACCAGACAAACAAAGGAGGGGACAGAAAAGAGGAGATATAGACCTTTTTTAAGATAGCCTAGGGAAGCCCCCACGGTTAGGTTAGGACATTTTCATGTTCTTTTCTTGAAAATACAGTTAACAAATGTCAAAAATGTACACAGTCAGGCGTCAAGCCGACGTGGGACCGGCGATCCTCGGCCAGCGGCCACTATTTGATCAGTTTACAAGAGGATAAAATTTATCCACTCTCAATCTGTAAGACGCTAGACTGTACAAGCTTACAAAATGGATGTCAGCTTCTAGTAGACAAAAAGTAAGAAATCTTTAGTTTGGTCAACATTATTTATGGAATTAAGAAGATTTAATTCGCAAATTCCAGTGAATAAAAAGAATCCCTGTAAAAATAGAACAAGTGGTATATAATTACCTTGACCTTGGTGAGGGGTGACCTCGTCCTCCTCCATGTCGAGTGACCTTGCTGTGACCTCTATGAGAGTGTCCTTCATGTGTAGCGACACGGTGACGGGCTCGGCCTCGTCCGGTAGGAAGGAGGCGTAGTCGTGGTACACCGCCCCAAACGGCTGCCAGTGCAGCTGGTTGATGCACGTGGCCAGCAGCCGGTGAAACAACCCCAGCGGGACAAACCCATCCTGGAAGTAAATGTCACATGGTCAAATCTCAAACATCAACCTTCTTAAATTCCAGTTTGTTCACTATTAGTTAATACCTGCAAACTAGTGGCGGAACCCTGTGGAGATGTTCAGAACCTTTAGAAACTCAGCAACCCCACCTGGTAGATATTATCAGATTCTTTAGAAATTCACTGATTCCCCCTGGTGTGTGTTGGTTCAAGGCTAGTTTTGAAAACATTTAAGTAAGATTCCCCAAGAGAGCCTTGAACCCTCGACCCTCGGATTTAGAAGAAGGCACCTTACTGACTGAGCTATCCAGGCAAGTGTCAGAATGGTCTATTGATCAGATAGTCAATGGTTTATGACTATATTTCAGAATCAATGTTCCATTTGAATGATATGTTTGCTATGCATTTCCTAGGTTATCATAGAAATTATAACAATAACCCGCTCAGGTGTTTGGATATATTACAGTATGGATATGTCCCCAAACCATCAATAAGTCTGGTGAGGAGTCCATAGACCATTCTTAACAATTGTCATGTCATTAGGACAGAACTGTCATTTTCAATGTAGAAAGTGATAAATCTGACAATTTTAATTAACATTATTTAAAACAGAAATTCTGGATAAAAAGCAGAAATTTCTGTAAAAGCAGGAAAAGTTGCATTATACTCACCTTAAAGGAGAGCATGACGGGGGCGGGGTCGTCCTTCATTAAGGGCACGATGTCGTCGTCTGTGACCTGGGGCAGCATGCAGGGTACGAGGTAGAGGCGGGAGGCGGGGGTGAGGGCGGGGACCGTGAAGTCGTCGTCCGGCTGGTAGTCGGCACTGATGGGCAGGATCAGGTTAAACTTCTGCATGATGCTCACCAGCTGCTCTTTACTCTCTGCCGCCCACACGTTCTGTGAAACAGGAAAAAAACTTGTTTATTTATTTTTTATTCTAAAAAAATTATTGCCCAAATAATAAGTGTCTTTTCTCGCGAGGAAAAGGATTGTCCTTTTCTTTGTCATGATGCAGGAATGTAGCTGTGCTGCATTCGTGCATCTTATATTCCCACAGGGCCGGCATGATGCAGCAATGCAGCTGCGTTGGTGCATCACACTGTGTATCATATTTGCCCACACGTTCTGAATGTAAGGAAATGTTGACTTTAATTCCTATTAAAAATTGTTACAGTGTCCTCTTTTGCGAGGAAGAGGACCGTATTTGATGTAATTAATGCACAGTGCACCTAACAAATATCATCAACACATTTCTAGTCGTTAAGAGGTGAATTGGGCTGAGATATTTTGGCTTACTTTTAGTCAAATATTTGACCATAAAAGGGTGGGTTGGCCATATTAGGAGACTACATTTAATACGGTACTGTAAATCTAGTCCTACAAGTATTGCATAAAAAGGACAACCATTTGATACGTTGTCGGTCACCAGTTTCTAAATTGCTTCTAGCCTGCAGTATGACGTCATTACGTGCCAGAACTTGCAGCATGACGTCATTGAGTGTACAGTATGACGTCATTAAGTTACTAACCTGCAGTATGACGTCATTAAGTGTACAGTTATGACGTCATCGTATGTACAGTATGGCGTCATTGAGTGTACAGTATGACGTCATTGAGTGTACCGTATGACGTCATTGAGTGTACCGTATGACGTCATTGAGTGTACCGTATGACGTCATTGAGTGTACAGTATGACGTCATTGAGTGTACAGTATGACGTCATTGAGTGTACAGTATGACGTCATTGAGTGTACAGTATGACGTCATTGAGTGTACAGTATGACGTCATTGAGTTACTAACCTGCAGTATGACGTCATTGAGTTACTAACCTGCAGTATGACATCATTGAGTGTACAGTATGACGTCATTGAGTGTACAGTATGACGTCATTGAGTGTACAGTATGACGTCATTGAGTGTACAGTATGACGTCATTGAGTTACTAACCTGCAGTATGACGTCATTGAGTGTACAGTATGACGTCATTCAGTGCACTAACCTGCAGTATGACGTCATTGAGTTCACAGTATGACGTCATTGAGTGTACAGTATGACGTCATTGAGTGTACAGTATGACGTCATTGAGTTACTAACCTGCAGTATGACGTCATTGAGTACTCCGTAGTCGTCCAGGTTGGCCCAGTGGCCGCGGCTGTTCGCGAACATCCTCTGTTTGTGGAACTGCCGTATGGTGATCACCTCCCGGAAGTTCTCGATCAGCCACTGGGGGTCGAGGATCACAAAGTCACGCAGGTGTTCCTCGTCAAAGTACACGAGCTCTCCCAGCGCGTGGTAGAACAGGAGCACTGTGGTGATCTCCTGCATGGGGCAGAGCATTCATAACCAATTTATTTTGATTTTAATTATCAGTACTGTGATTTCGATTTCTCGATTGTAGCAAAAAGATGTCACCCCTCAATTGTCTGTTTCAGTGTATAAGTAACTGGTGGCAGTTTAGGCATAATTTCAAGGATTGAGATGCGCTGAACCATGCTAATATTTCATTAGGCCTACAAATGGTTTAATATTTATACTAGAATATAATTCCAGTTCTACTTGGAATTTATACAAAAGATTTTTTTCTTTTCTACCTGTGAACCAAAAGGTGTACCGGGTATCGATATAAGAAGATGCGATAATAAGAATTACGTAAATGTCTGAACAGTATTTGACTTAATAAGCGCACATCCCCTGATAAGTGCACACCCCCTTTTTGGGCAGATTTTTTTTACTAAAAACCTTTAAAATATGTAAAATCTCGAGCCTAAATTAAATCTGCACTACTAGAAACATGGGAGAAATTTTGTTGGGTGTGCGCTTGATAAAATGACTTCTTTTTTTTAAAGCTGAAAATGATTTTTCAATTAGTAAAACCCCACTTATAGGTCTAATTGGAGTTAAGGATTTTTTTGAGGTCCCAGACCCTCATATAACCACATTTCCTCAGGATCAGAGTGAGCAATTTTAATGATATTTTACCCTTAACTCAAGCCTCTACTTGTGGGGGAAGAGAAATAACCTAAACAAGAAAAAACGATCCCCTAAAAAGGTGTATTTCACTGTATAAAGGATAAAAAATTTTGGGTGCCTAAATCATATTATTATTTTTCAAAACCTCACATATAGGTCGAATTGGACTTTTAGGAGGAAAAATTGACTTATAGAAAAAATAAATTCCAAATATATTATAGCGAGGTTTAACGGTATATTTATTTGAGGGTATCGTTGCCATGCCTACCTGCATGCCTCCCAGGCCGACGTCCTCCCCGAGCTGCACGATCTGTGACATGGAGGCCACGCTGCCCCCCGCCTGCTGCACCTCCCGCAGCTTGGTGCGCAGCGCCAGCCACTTCAGGGGGATGTGTTCCCCCCAGTACGGCTGCTCCTCTGCCACCTAAATTGGAGGTTTCATTACAGTTTCTACTCACTTATTTATAAACATTATTGATTCTACAAAATTTACTGCAAACGTAGATATTTTCTGGTGTACATTTTAGCGGATTTGCTAAAAAGTACAATTTCGTGCGGATTTAATTTCGCGGATTTCCTATATTTGATACTTAATTTCCATAAGGTGTAAAATATGTACGGCGCGAAAATATCTACATTAACAGTATATTAAAAACCCTTTTATACATATATATATAGGTGTGGAGCGCCAGCCACTTGAGGGGGATGTGCTCCCCCCAGTACGGCTGCTCCTCCGCTACCTGGGGGATAGATGAATGTGTTATTAAGTTTCCCACAAGGTATTTTTGTAGATAATAAATAGACAAAGGTTCACGAGTATAGTTCCCCACTGAGGGTTATTTCACGAGGTGGAGCCGAGTGAAATAACCCTCAGTGGGGAACTATACTCGTGCTCCTTTGTGTTTATTTTATGTTATTATTAACTATATTCATCAAAATGTTGCTCAATTGATCTGAAAAAGCTTTCTTATAGTGTTTAAATCATCAATTTTAATGATTTAAAAGGCCGTGAAATACGGGAGGGGGTTATTTAACAGGGGGTGTGAAATACAGCCTTCCTTGGTTAAGTCAATGGGACGGCCGTATTTACCATGAAATAATAACAATAAACATTTATTCAAAACAGGTATTTACTCAAATGCCCAAGTCATTAAAAAAGTTGAATACCATAGAATAAATTAGTTGATTGAGTACTGCCTTTAGGAAGAATTCTTTCTTTAAATGAATTAATGTATAGGACGGTTACCTGAGGGAGGAACTTCAGGTTTTGTTTTTATTAGAGTTCCCACTCACTTATAGCATTATAAATAGTTTACTAGTATCACATAATTTGCTCTAAAATTTCTATTTCAAAATTCAATCTTTTTTTTCTCAAAGGAAATAACCAGAATAATATTATGAAATAGGAGTGTCTCATTTATTGGGCTTTCATGGTGGGTCCACCCAATCACCGGTAGTTGAGCAAATGTGACATTGAGCTGCATCCTATCAAGACACTTTATGTATCATTGAATACTTTACCAGCACTACACTAGTTTATCATGCAAATGCTTCAAGAGTGTATCAACCCCATAGGGTTTGTTTGTTTGTAATTCTTTATTTATACTGTCTAATTCATAGGCTTATACTTATAGCCTGTATTATTGTAAAGAACAGTGTATGGATATGGTTTCCACTGACCAAGCATCATGTCGACATTATGCAGCCCTTAAAGGGTTAAAGAATTAAAAGTGCTGAGTCATGAGTTGCCCCTTACCTGTACGAGTGCCTTGCGGACCTTGTCTATAGCCGGGTCGTCCTCTACGCTGTTAGCGACAGCAAAGAACTTTGGGAAGACGTGGTTGGCGTACGTCTTCTTGTCGAGGTGGTGCTCTATGGCCGCGAAGTACTCCTTCACAATCTGGTCCGCTGCCTCCTTACCATGCGTCTGGAAGGGTAGGGGACATTGTCGTAAAAATTAATATTTTTTACCCTAGTGATTACATTTTCAGATCTTTTAGTGACATACACCTTTATGGTGTCCGAGCTCCCACAAAAAATTCTGATTGAAATTCCATGACATTCCACAACATTCCATGACCAAAATCTTAATTTTCTCAAATCTCAACATTCTTGTGGGGCTTGGCCCCTGAGAAAATGTCTAAAATCCAGAAAGCAAATGGTAAATTATAAGAGATTTTCTAATATCAATACCAATATTCTTATTTTCCATGGTATTCCATACCACACTGCAATTTTTTATTTTACAAAATTCCATGACTTTCCATGACACGTGGGAACCCTGGATGTCTACTAGTACACTATATTTATTGCGCTAATAACTTTCATTATACAAAGAGAAATGAGATTTTTCTTAACATAGATTTTCTACCTTCTCCAGGGTGTCCTTGTGGGTACAGACGATGATGACGGGGGGCTGGAGGAGGCCGGACTGCTGCGGCTCCCGCGACACTGCGTGCGTGTGGATAGAGTTCAGCCAGTAGTCAAGGTAACCTGCAATGTGGACATATTATAATTAAGGCTTTCAGTAAAAACCGCCATTGTCTGCATTCATGTATCATGCAACCTACGTGCATGACGTTATATAATAGGCTTCTGAAGGGTCAGTATGATGCAAAACTCAGGGTCTCCACAATCATCTCAGATTGGAATTCCAGGACTTTCACTGACATTTCATGACCATAAATCATGACCACCGTTTCCCATGACAATAATTTGTTAGGAAAAATCTCTACAGCAAGTGGTTAATATTCTAATGGATAATATTTCGTTTTTTCTCCATTTTCCATGACTTTTGAAATCAACCAAATTTAATACAGATATTCCATCTAATGAGGTATGATGCCGTCCTTAAAGTGTTAAAGTACATGAATACCCGCTAATATGAATGGGAAAATCATTTTCTTTATTAGTCATAAATCATAGATTTTGAACCCAGAATAATTGGAGAAAATACAATATATTCATGGAACAGCCTTCAAACTGCTGCTGACAGTATTTAAGATACTTTAAGACACTACAAACTGAGGACATGAATTCCCCCCCTTACCTCCCACAGTCTGAGGGCAGGCTCGGTCTATGACCTTCCCGTGCCGACTGAGTCTGTACGTCTCGATGCGGTAGTCCAGGGGTCGCGTGAGGTCAAGTGCCAGGATGTAGATAGCGCGATGAGACAGGAAGGTCTGGTGGGTCGTGTAGAACACGTTCTGTCCAGCAAAGTCCCAGAACGTGAACTTAACCTCCTGCCGCCCCGACCGATTCAGGGAGTCGTGGTCCTACAATAGTAGAGAATGATACACTTATAACAAAGTCCCAGAACGTGAACTTAACCTCCTGACGCCCCGACCGGTTCAGGGAGTCGTGGTCCTACAATAGTAGAGAATGATACACTTATAACAAAGTCCCAGAACGTGAACTTAACCTCCTGACGCCCCGACCGGTTCAGGGAGTCGTGGTCCTACAATAGTAGAGAATGTTATATATGCTAGGTTTTACGGTAGTAGAGAATGTTTGTTATAGCAAAGTCTCAGAACGTGAACTTAACCTCCTGTCGACCTGACCGGTTCAGGGAGTCGTGGTCCTACAATAGTAGAGAATGATACACTTATAACAAAGTCCCAGAACGTGAACTTAACCTCCTGACGCCCCGACCGGTTCAGGGAGTCGTGGTCCTACAATAGTAGAGAATGATACACTTATAACAAAGTCCCAGAACGTGAACTTAACCTCCTGACGACCTGACCGGTTCAGGGAGTCATGGTCCTACAATAGTAGAGAATGATACACTTACGGAGTGATCATTATCAATCAACAGAGGGGTTTGTGGATTTGGGAGGGGGGGGGGCGAAAAAAGTCACCCCTCTTCAGCATAAAAGCCCATGCATTACTATAGTTCAAGGGGGGTGGAAAATTATGATGTGAGTTGAGGGGGAGGGCGAAAAAAAGTTCATGTATGATGATACTGCTTTGTGAAATGATTGCAACAGATATTTCAGTTGATATGTTAATCAAGGGAATAAAGAAGTTACAGAAATGAGGAAAATCATCTATTCTTTTATTTCAAATTGTTTGCTTTTCAATTTGTATTTCTAAAAGTACGTGCGTGAAATCCATTGAGCAACTATTTTTTGGGGTCTAACCTTATGAAGTACTGTATTCACTATTTGGAGCTCCGTATATAAAATGATTAATCAATGCAGTATTTGCTACCTCTAAGACCACTTAAAATCAATTATCAGCTTTGCGGATATGTATTAGTAAAAAAAGGTGCGGGAGGGCGCTTTTTTATTCTTTTTGTTACACTTTTTTCTGGAGAGGCGGGAGGGCCTTTTTCTTTTTTTCTAGAAAATTGATGGTTTGCCATTCGAAATTAGGTCGAAAACCCCTTTTAAATTAGGTTTCTACCCTTATTATCAGCTGAGATATTGATCATTTTACAACTTGTCTTAGGAATTTTTTTAGATGCGGCCATTTTAGGCCTTTTTTTCTCAAAAGATGAAAAAAAGCACCCATGCGGTCCTTTTTAGAGGATGCGGGCGCTGTCCACAAAGCTGATAATCAATTTTAAGTGGCCTAAAGAAATGTCAATACAAGGACACAATGTATGAACGATACCCTACCTGTGAGTCTCTCAGCATGAGTTTCTTCAGCTCCTTGAGTACGGGAGGGGGGAGGGAGTCGACCACCTTCTCTGCGTCAGACATACCGGCCTCCCCCATGGCCTCCACCAACATGTTCATGGAGACCGAGCGCAGCGCCATCGGACGACCCCCGCTACCTGAAACACACAACACACAGTCAGAGAAGTAAGTCAGCTAGTTACTAGTTACGGCGGCAACTCTCAGATCAGTCAGATGGTGCCATAGGCTGTCTGAGAGTTACGGATAGAAGGGTCAGTTTTCTACTGGTTGTGCATATTCTTACCAATCATGTATATTTCTTCACCCCATCAGGAAGACTATGAGTGGCTGTGTATGCTACTAAGGGCCTTAATTGGGTGAGGTGAAATGTACAAATTGGTAATTATAGGCATGTCTAGACCAACTGATGGGTGGCATCAATACAGTAAAGGGCTCCTGCCTGCAAAGACTGCCCTCTTCAAAGTCCTCTAATGTGTAGAAATGATTAATAAACTAAAAATTCTAAAAACATACAAAGGTGGGGAATAAGTTTAAGGTGGTCACTATGCACTATAAATCCCTATAAATAACATATTGAGCACAGGGGAATGCGAGGAAAAAAGTCCTCGCAAAAACCAGAGCTTTTCCTGCACCAAGATCCTATACCCACAACGCTAGTGGCCGTGGGTATGGAGCCTATACTACTAGTGACAGAACCCTGAAAAGGTACCCAATTACCCGGGAAATCTCTACATAAGTGTATTTTGAGTGTTTATCTAAAGGGAGGGAAATCCCGATACAGTTACAGACTTCTCAAAAAAATTAAGATTTAAATTTCAGGACATTGACTTTACCTTACAAAAATGTACTGTTTTCCATGACAAAGTTTACTATACAACGCGATATAGATTCCTGTGGGAAAAAAATTAAAATGTAGAAAGTAAAGGGCTCCTTCTATCTAGGGAGTTTGCGATATTAATCTCACTGTTTTCATTTTCCATGACTGATGACTTTTCATGACTCACGGCAAAATTTCACAACATTCCATGACAACTTCATGACACAGAGGAGCTTGTAACTATTTATGGTAATACATTTTGCACTAGGTGATTGATGTTCTGCATAAAGTACTGTTTCATAGAAGCTATACTGTCAGTAAACGTTATTGTAGGGGTGAATAGCTATAGCGATAAAGCAGGAGTAAACTTGTTCCCAAGATCAACACATGCAGACTGCCACGAGTAGGTCTCGTGAGGTATTGGTTCTGTCCAAGGAATGTCGCCTGTTCCTGGCAAGCTATGGGTAGTTAGAGTGTGGTACCAAGCTAAATCTCGCGTGAAATCTTGAGGACAGAACTGACATGGCCGCACATATGGAGCCACCAGAATTATCGCTACCGGTATATAACAGGATACCGTACCATTGCTGGATGCAGGACTGGGTGACCGGTCCTCCTCTCCTACGTCCAGTAACTCCTGACTCATCATACCCAGCACCGGCCCATCTGAAGATAAAAACAAGTTTTTCTTTAACATTTTTGTTTATTTCTCCTAAAGGTTCAAAAATACCGGCTGCAAAGACCAAACAGGAGGTGTGTCGTGGCTTAATACCGGCTATGGACGCGTACAAGGTGTCAGAGATATTGATAAAGCGTTACTGTTTTAAACCATTTCTGGTCAGATAAGTGGTATTTTCACATCAAATTAAGTGAAAGGTCATGATGTGATAGAATATAGACAGGATAGTTCACAATCAGGTCCAAAAGAATTTAAATATGACAAGAAATGTTAGTACCGGTGCAACACAGCTCGTATAGCCTGTGGGTTATACGCGAATCAGACCTCGAGTGCGGGTTATAAATACACAATTGCAATGTTGCTGTGCAAGTTATTAGTACATTTATGGTACCGTGTTCGACGTAATAAGCGCCCTGGGCGATTATAAAGTTATTTTCATGGCGTTTTAAGTACTTACGAAATCGGGAAATTTGAGCCTTTATTCTAGTCTAAAACTGCCCCAAAAAGGGGAGGGGGCGCTTATTACGTCGAAAACGGTATTTACAATTATAGCACAGTACCAAAATAGGCATAATAACCCCCCCCCCCCCCTTACAGGTTATAGGATTTCCAAAAGTATCTTAACTTGGATCTGTTGTTCTCAGAGCCGTTATTTACTGGGTATGCTCCATGCTCGCGGACCACCATATTCCACATAGAATAGCACTTCTAGCTGGTTATTTCTCAAACGTGCCGTCATAAACGTTCTCAGTTTAGCATAAAACAATTGTGCTGTCAAATCAGAGATGCTCTACAGCATGACAAGAACGAAAACGTTTGGTTTTGACCAGTGGAAACATACCTATGAAAAAAGGTCGAGTGAGTGACGGCATTTATTTTTTTCTTAATTCTTGATAAAAGAAAAAAGCGAGGGAAATCCGTAAAGAAAATTTGCATGTCTTAATATTAAAAAAGAAGTTGCTGGAAATCAAACATTAGATACATAACTACGTTAGTAAATGTAGTAACTAAGGGAAAATTGTTGTTGCAGCGTAATACTGTAAATTCCCACGGACAACCCGTGGGTTATCACGAACCAAACATCCAGCACGTGCGGGTTATTCTCAAAGTCAATGAGAGTAATACGAGGGTTTTTGGGATATAATTATATAGTGCTGTACTAAAATAATAATTTTCAGACCCGGGTGCGGGTTTTAAGATTCTCCCAAAGTCGGGGTGCGGGTTATAGGCGGGAATTTACAGTTGTTAGTCCCTGTATCACCCTGTGACAATTGGCGTAAATACGTGCCTGAAGGTTTCTGTCCTGGGTACAAGTCTTAACATGGACAAACAGAACTACATGAGTACAGGCGGAGGGAGTGATCATTTTTTAACAACAGGGGGGTGGTGGGTTTGGGGGGGGGGGGGGGGCAAACAAATTTGGACACCTTGACCGGGGGGGGGGGGGGCAAACAAATTTGGACCCCTCGGGGGGGGGGGGTCAAAAAAATGTAACCTGTTTTGAGCCAAAAAGCCAGCGCGTTACTATACTTCAAAGGGCCCGCGCGTGAGCCGATTTTCGCCCCAAGGCGGGAGTACAAAATGTTGACCCCTTGACCTAGGGGGGTGTAAAAAAAATGTGCACGCTCCGCGCGGAAACCCACCACCCCCCCTCCCCCCTGTTGTTAAAAAATGATCACTCTCTTAATGTGAACAAACATAAATAGACTCAATATCGGGTAAATGAGGTCTTACTGTAAAACCTCTCTGATAAGCCGACCTTTTTTTGGTATCTTAAGCTTGATTCGGTTTATAGCATTGTCTCAAAGAGGGGGTCGGCTTATAAGGGAGATTTGTTATCAAGTACATTATATTCAAACCCTGTTTAAATAGGCCCAAATTCGGCTTATATTATTCTCCCAAACTGGGGGGGTCCACTTATAAGAGAGGTCGGCTTATCAGAGAGGTTTTAGGGTACTATCCTTCACCGATTATCAATGATACCGTCAAACCCCACCGATACTAAAGCCGAATACCCTCCATCAGCTGAATATATCTCGCCTTAAGGAGTGGTCATTTTTTAACAACAGGGGGGTTGGTGGACTTGGTGGGGGGACCAAAATGATTTCGACCACTCGTGCGAAAATCCACTGCCCCCCCCCCCCCCACCTCATTGTTAAAAAATGACCACTCCCTTATAATATGGGAGGTTTTAAAACATTAGATTTATATGGAGAAAACTATTTCTAAACGTTTTTCTAAGCCTAGTTCCTTTTGCTTAAAGTAGATTATTTTCTTAACCATGAGTACACTTATTTGGGTAAAACTTGCTCTTTTTCTCATAAAAATCAGAATTTTGATTTTCTTTTATAAGTTACATACCCACTTCATCCAGGTCACTGTCCGACCCCGCGAAGGTCGCGAAGTCGATGCTGGGGTCGGGGAAGTCGACGTCAGGGGTCGCGACCTCTGGCTCGTCGCTGACCGGGAGGTCGGCACCCTTCAGCTTCTTTATGAAGGAATACACCAGGCGGGCCACCTCACTGCTGTGTTCATCCGCCTGGGCGTCTCGTAGAGCTGGGGAGGAGATATTACTTAAATAGTTGTTACATTGTTAGGATTGTAATCTAACGTAAAACCCCTCATTTAAGACGACCCTACCTTTAAGACGACCCCCCAACTTTGGAAAAAAATCCGTCTTGTACAAAAAAACCTTAAAAATCGAAAACCCCACCTTTAAGACGACCCCCTAATTCTAGGAAAAAATTCGTCTTGTAGAGAAAAAGAACACCAAATAAAATCTGTCTTAAAGCCAGGGTTTTACGGTATGTTGACAACAGCTGACAACTGACGGTTATGGTGGCAAGGGGACAAATTCAAGGATTTTACGGCAAAGCCGTAGTGGCTTTGGGTTTTATAGGATTGTTATGAACTACAGGTGAGAAAACGAGGGGGCATAGATTTATAATTTTTGGTGTTTCTGGGGTTCTTATGCAATTTATATTTGATGGTTTGCAGCAACACTGCATGGTCAGTTAGCTACTTGCACTTAGCTAAATCTTTTTGATTTTTATTGGTTTTACTGCAGCTGGTATAACAATAGAGTCCAATATGTACCAATGGAATCAAATAGGTACGAATGTTATTCCATTGGTAGAGTGTGGTACCCCAGACGCCTTGTACAGACTTCCCAGCCGGGTCGTCAGCTAACATGTTATTCCATTGGTGGTGATGCACTCCAGTGATGCCTATGCAAATACCATCTTGGCAGCCATCTTGGAAATTACCTGGATCAAAAATCGGAGCCTACATATGGATTCTACACCCCAGAAAACCCTATTATACATGTGTCATACAAAGAAATCAGACAATCTTGAGTTTCTGGTGGCCATCTTGGCAGCCGTCTTCGAAATTTCTCTGATTGAAAATCTGAGCCTGAAAATGGATTCTACATCCCAGAAAACCCTATTATCCATGTATCACACAAGGAAATCAGACAGTCTTAAGTTTTCGGCAGCCATCTTGGCAGCCAGAGGGAGGAGGAGGGGGCAGAAGAGGGAAGAGAGAAGGCAGAGGGAGGGCAGAGGGAGGAGAAGGTAACAAGAAGAAGGAAAATGGGTTAGAGGGGGGAGGAGGGGAAAGATGGGGTAGTAGTAGGGGGCAGAGGGAGGAGGAGAGGGCAGAAGCAGGAGGTAATAGGAAGGAGCAAAATGGGGTAGAGTGGGGAGGAGGGGATAGATGGGGTAATAGGAGGGGGCAGAGGACGGAGGAAAGGGCAGAGGGAGGAGGACAGGCCTAGACATCTTGTGAACGGCCATATTTTGAGTTCTCTAATGTGGCTGTCACTAGAGGAGAGGGCAGAGGCAGGAGGGAGGAGAGGGCAGAGGCAGGAGGAGGAGAGGGCACAAGGAGGACTTGTGATGGCCTTCCTTTAAAGGTGAAAGTCCCTATTACCTCCAAATTGAATACAGTGTCAGGCGTCCTAAGAAAATTACAGATGGTTCCTTAAATGCTATAGAATCCATTGGGCAAAAAGAAATTGGGGGTACCCATACTATCTTTTGTGCTGTGATGCCTGATGCAAGAGGTCATATATTTTCCTAATTTTTCACATTCCTGGAAGAAACCAGATAAACCATATATAATCCACCAGATTGTTTCGTAAAAACCATGGATATGTGATGTATCTATACTTAGGAACAAGGATAAGAATAAACAAGAATTGCGGTTGTTGCCGCGTAAAAAAATGCCTCAGGCATTTTTATACGCAGCAACAACCGCAATTCTTGCATTTGAAGGAACATAATGTCTACATGGTTGGTTTATTTGTAGGGGACCCATTCAAGACACCATATAAACAGGGCGGGAGGATGATATAACTGACAGATGTGACACAACAGTGTAATATGTGGCCACCAGTGCAGCAGCATTAATAGAACCATTGAATTCATTTGGTCCATGTTAGGGGGATAGGTACAATTATAATCAACCTCAGGAGCATCAAAATGGGTGTTGCTAGGCAGATAAAAAATTAGAATAGCTGTTGCTAGGCAGCCAGCTGTCTTAGCAACAAACCAATGAAACCATTAAATTCCTCGGGTCCATGTTAGGGGGGGTAGGTAGGATTTTTATCAGCCTCAGGAGCATGGAAATGGGTGTTGCTAGGCAGATAAACAATTAGAATAGCTGTTGCTAGGCAACCAGCTGTCTCAGCAACAAAATAATAGAACCATTGAATTCCTTGGGTCCATGTTAGGGGGGTAGGTATGATTATAATAAACCTCAGGAGCATCAAAATGGGTGTTGCTAGGCAGATAAACAATTAGAATAGCTGTTGATAGGCAGCCAGCTGTCTTAGCAACAAAATAATAGAACCATTGAATTCCTTTGGTCCATGTTAGGGGGTGTAGGTACAATTATAATCAACCTCAGGAGCATGGAAATGGGTGTTGCTAGGCAGATAAACAATTAGAATCGCTGTTGCTAGGCAACCAGTTGTCTTAGAAACAAACTAATAGAACCATTGAATTCCTTGGGTCCATGTTAGGGGGGGGTAGGTATGATTATAATCAACCTCAGGAGCATCAAAATGGGTGTTGCTAGGCAGATAAACAATTAGAATAGCTGTTGCTAGGCAACCAGTTGTCTTAGCAACAAACTAATAGAACCATTGAATTCCTTGGGTCCATGTTAGGGGGGGTAGGTATGATTATAATAAACCTCAGGAGCATCAAAATGGGTGTTGCTAGGCAGATAAACAATTGGATTAGCTGTTGCTAGACAACCAGCTGTCTCAGCAACAAAATAATAGAACCATCGAATTCCTTGGGTCCTTATTAGGGGGGGTAGGTATGATTATAATCAACCTCAGGAGCATGGAAATGGGTGTTGCTAGGCAGATAAACAATTAGAATAGCTGTTGCTAGGCAGCCAGCTGTCTTAGCAACAAACCAATAGAACCATTGAATTCTTTGGGTCCATGTTAGGGGGTACAGGTATGCTTATGATCAACCTCAGGATCGAAGGTTGATTAATATTAATTTCATCGTTATATGCATAAATTTGTGTTGTGACACCTTAAAACAAAATGGCGGCACCCCTTAAAACAAATGGCGGCACTCGTACTGACTTCCTGTCAAATGAAAACAATATAATGCCTCAACCTGGTACTTCGCAAGCTCACCACCAGGGCCCCTCCGGGGCCTTTCGGCCTTAAAAAAAGCTTGTTGAAAAGTTCTTTTCGGTTTTATTTTGGACTTGATGCTTGAAGTAACAGATGACATTTTCGTCTTTGGCATACACTTATCTAACATGATATCTAAGTAAGAAAGACAGTTGTAGGCCGCATGTAATTTTAATATGGTGAAGATTATGGCCATAGCTTGGTATTTATCCAAAAAAAGGAGGGGTACCGGCACTCGTTTCTTCAGAAATTGTACACGAGGTTGCTAGGGTTGAGGAAGGTGCAGCACACTGCAAGACCAGTTTCAGTTTCAGTGTCTATGGAGATTGAGGGGCATTCGTGTACATTCTTAAGGGCGAGGAGAAGGACCCCCTGGGGGGGGGGGGGGGACATAGACCAGGGCAGGCAGTCCAGCCATGAGTTTAGCAGGCGAAGTGGTGGGGGGGGGGGGGGGGCAGGCAGTCCAGCGGCTGGACGGCTGGTGCATGGCTCAATGTGCCTACTAGGATGCAATGGTTTAGATCTAGGATTTGCACACCATAGGTGTGGTGACCGGCTTTTTATTAGTGTACAGGAGTCATGATGCATTAATGCATCAGTGTGTAGTTAAAGTAGCGGAGAAGGAGATGAATGGATTAAGAGAGAACGGGACAAAGGGAGAAGGGGATGAACGGAGAACGGGATAAACGGAGAACGGGATAAACGGAAAACGGGATAAACGGTGAACGGGATAAACGGTGAACGCTATATTAAAACGGTGAACGGGATAAAAGGAGAACTGGATAAACGGAGAACGGGGTGAACGGGATAAATGGTGAATGCTATAAACGGTGAACGCTATAAACGGTGAATGGGATAAACGGAGAATGGGATAAACGGAGAACGGGATAAACGGAGAACGGGATAAACGGAGAAACGGAGAACGGGATAAAAGGAGAGCGGGACAAACGGAAAGTGGAGAAGGGGATGAATGGATTAAGAGAGAAGGGAGAAGGGGATGAACGGAGAACGGGATGAACAGAGAACGGGATAAATGGAGAAAGGGATAAACAGAGAACGCCATCAACGACGAACGCGATGAACGGAGAACAGGATAAACGGAGAACGGGATAAACGGTGAACACTATAAACGACAAACGGAATAAAAGACAAACGGATAACGGGATAAACGATAAAAGGATAACGGGATAAACGGGGAAAGGGAGAACGGGATAAACAGAGAAGGGAATAAACGGAGAACGGGATAAACGGAGAACAGGATAAACAGAGAACGGGATAAACGGAGAACGGGATAAACGGAGAAAGGGAGAAACGGAGAACGGGAAAAAAAAAGAACACTTAGGTACCAATATAATCCGACAAAACGAAAATCACGAATATCTTCGCTGTTTACGCTCCGATCGCCCCGATATTCGGACGGAGAAGGGGATGAACGGAGAAGGGGATAAATGGAGAAAGGGATAAACAGAGAACGCTATAAACGGCGAACGCTATAAACGACCAATTGGATAAAAGGCGAATGCGATAAACGGAGAACGGGATAAACGGAGAACGGGATAAACGGAGAAAGGGATAAACGGAGAAAGGGAAAACAGGACAAAGGGAGAACGGGAGAAAGGGAGAACGGGAGAACGGGATAAACGGAGAACGGGATAAACGGTGAACGGGATAAACGGTGAACGCTATAAACGGTGAACGGGATAAATGGAGAACTGGATAAACGGAGAACGGGGTGAACGGGATAAATGGTGAACGCTATAAACGGTGAATGGGATAAATGGAAAATGGGATAAACGGAGAAATGGGATAAACGGAGAACGGGATAAACGGAGAACGGGAGAAACGGAGAAACGGAGAACGGGATAAAAGGAGAACGGGACAAACGGAAAGCGGAGAAGGGGATGAATGGATTAAGAGAGAACGGGACAAAGGGAGAAGGGGATGAACGGAGAACGGGATGAACAGAGAACGGGATAAATGGAGAAAGGGATAAACAGAGAACGCCATCAACGACGAACGGGATAAACGGAGAACGGGATAAACGGTGAACACTATAAACGACAAACGGAATAAAAGACAAACGGATAACGGGATAAACGATAAAAGGATAACGGGATAAACGGGGAAAGGGAGAACGGGATAAACGGAGAACGGGATAAACGGAGAACGGGATAAACGGAGAACGGGATAAACGGAGAAAGGGAGAAACGGAGAACGGGAGAAACGGAGAACACTTAGGTACCAATAATCCGACAAAACGAAAATCGCGAATATCTTCGCTGTTTACGCTCCGATCGCCCCGATTTCCGGAGGGGTAGGAGAACTTCAAAATCGTTTTTGGATCAAAATCGTTTCGGGGCTCAAAATCGATTTTGGGGGCAAAATCGGTTTTGGAGGCAAAATCATCTGCAGCTCACGCTGCCCCCCCCCCCGGCCAACCCGACACGTCGAACCAGAAACGAAGCTGCAACGAAGATGGTGTCGCTGCTGACGCTCCGATCGACTCGCTTTTTCCGCCGAGACGTAAAACAGCGGTTACGCGCTGCCGGGCGCTGACGCCCACAGCCACCTGCTCGCCCCCAGCCACTTGCTTTCCCACAGCCACCTGCTCACCTACAGCCACCACCTGGAATTCGATTATATATGACTTCCAATATATGAAATTAGGGTAGCTTCTTCTGGCGATTACGATTCTGCTGTCAGAAATGAGAAATAACGTACTGTACTCAAATTAGATAATTCATTCGACTTTCTAATGACAAAAGCGGTATGTGTGAGGCTTGTGGTGGCCTGGTAAGTAGCAGAGAGCGGCATAGGAAATAGCAGACGACATTCACCATATAGTTAACCCTTTGAGGCCAACAATACCCATTACTATATTCGTATTACAAGGTGTACAGTGTGTTGGGGATGGGTGTATATAGAAGGCCTTAAAGGGTTATTATCCAGGTGTCACAAACATGTTGCCACTTCCCTTTAAGGGCCGCAATGTACAGATTAAGCCACCGCGGTGCCGGTCAATAATTACAACCTGATCGGCCTGAGGTGCATGGGATCGGGGGGGGGGGGGGGGGGGGGGGCGGCACGCAGTAGGCTGTGTCTATTGCGGGGACAGCTCTATACCCGGCTCAATACTAACACATGGGGGTGGGCGGCATGCAATAGGCTGTGTACTGGGCCGGAACAGACCAGCGCCAATACCCAGGTGCTAGGACCACCCCCCCCCCTCCCCCCTCTCCTGTGTACTTCTAGATGTCACGGGTACGTATTAAGTGACCAGCCCTCCCCCCCCCCTTCACCCATTGACTGGCCTGACCCACATGGGGGTGGGCGGCATGCAATAGGCTGTGTACTGGGCCGGAACAGACCAGCGCCAATACCCGGCTCACTACTTACACGGGGGGGGGGGGGGGGCTCTGGCCATAATTATCAACAGCAATTAAGCATATAACTATTGCAGGTAGGGGGCTAGGACCTTAAACACTGAGGGCAATGGGGCAGGAATCCGTACACAGGTACGACTGGAGGACGGGGAGCTAAGGGCCACTCAACATAGGGCTAGGGCTGAAGAGGCCTGACTAAGGAACCACCGGGTATAGAGCTGATGCACAGTTGGACCCTTGATCACTGCCCAATGCTAAGTGAATGGAGGGTACGGCCAAGGCAAAGTCAATGGGCCGTAGCACCTAAATATGACCAGTTCTTCCCTTACACAGTAAGGGAAACTGGTCAATGAACATGACATACGGTGGCAAGTGACAAGTCTGTACACACCAGTGTACACCACCACTAGGTAGGAGCATAATGCAGCACTACAGTTTAGCACCTCCCCAAACCAGTCAGGCCTCTATAGCTACATGCATAGAGAGCTGGCCTAGAGTGTGAGAGGTACCTGGTTCAAATCTTGCCAAGGTATCCTTGGGGGAAATAATTTTTCCCTCTTAGTTTAGCATGTATCTTGTCCAAAAGCATGCAGAAAATTCTGCTTTACTTATGCATTTATGATATGTTTTGAAAAGAGAATATGACATAGCTTCATTAGAAATTATTGCTTCTTTATGGATATTAGAAACAACATTGATACTGGAGTTGTTCAGAAGCAAGCCACCAGATGGGGCTATGGTGACCATTTGGTGAGGATTTGCTAGTTCCATAAACCCTGCCAGTGGGCGAGTGTGTGAATACTGGCTTTAACCCTTAAAGACTGTAAAATATTATTTCAGGGTTGGTGCATGTGTGTGTGGGGTGGGGGAGGGGTAATTATGTTGGACTTCACAGTTTGTCTTTGGGCGGGCTTGAGTGATTTCAAGAGCCACCCTGGACCACTCAACTTCTAGTATAGGTCCTGTATGTGCATAGTATGGGAATTGGCATTGACATTGACAGCTTGGCTTGACATAGGAGTCAATAGTTATTAGGCTAGTACCTATCCTTGCCATTGACAGCCACATTAGAGAACTCAAAATATGGCTGTTCACAAGATGTCTAGGCCTTACCACAAGGTAAATTGGTTCTACATGTAGTAACTGAAAACAAGATCTAGGATAAATTAGTCTTGCACACACCTACAAGGACACATGGGGATACCAGGCCTAGGCAAGGTTTGAGGGCCAGCTAGGGCTATATCTAACAATGAACAAGGGGGCCTATGCTAGTCTTTCCTTGCTAAAAATCCAACACTCTGGTCTGTGAGGTAAATGGCTTTGGGGACAAGGTCCCAAAGCCAATAATACTAGTACCGTATTCGAAGTAATAAGCGCACACCCCCTAATAAGCGCACACGCCCCGTTTTTGGCCAATTTTTATACTACATATAACTCAAGATTTCTCAATTTTTTACCCCAATTAAACTCCTAACTACTAAAATGTGTCCATAATAATTTTTTAAGCGCACCGTGCGCTATTACGTTGAATACGGTATGCTTCCATATAGCTTCGCTATGAATGCATGCAACTCTACTTGCCAGGCCTGCAGTCCTGTGTTTCAGGAGTACCTCAACAATATTATTCATCTTCATTTTCCACTCTATGTATGTTTTAAGGTACACTTGGGGAAATAGACAAATGCCAACGCCCATTGATACCATCTCTGTTGTATTTCACGAGTGGGGGCTGGGGCCATATCCCAGTATATGCCCCAGCCGCAACGAGTGAAATACATTAGATATGGTATCAATGTAGTTGGCATTTGTGTTTATTTTTTATTTGCAAGCCATTTTATGAAGAAAAAAAACTTTTCCTAGCCCATTGAATACGGACACATTGTATTCAATGGGGGCATTGAATACGGCCCTTCAATGCTAAAGCATAGGAAGTTTTGTATTTCCAAAAAATAAAAAAACTTCCCTACCTTCCTCTAGCAGGTTCCAGTTGCAGGTGTCGTCCACCTGTATGATGCAGGCGGAGGGGTCCGCGTCGATGCCGTTCGTGATCAGGTACTCGGCCTGGAAGCGCTGATTCAGCAGTCTACGTTTCAGACTCGTCTTCCCGGCCCCGAAGTGTCCCACGAGCATGACGCGCGTACGTCGTACCGACTTGGTGCCTTGTTCACACGCCATGAGGTAGACACGGGCGTACTCTGTACCCAGGTACTGCAACTCCTCTGGGATGTCTACAACAGTGGAACATGGGGGGATTATAAACTAACCCTTTAAGCCAATTAAAGGCTAAACAGGAGATATACATGAGGTGGTACTCTGTACCCAAGTACTGCAACTCCTCTGGGATGTCTACAACAGTGGAACATGGGGGGATTATAAACTAACCCTTTAAGCCAATTAAAGGCTAAACAGGAGATATACATGAGGTGGTACTCTGTACCCAAGTACTGCAACTCCTCTGGGATGTCTGTAATGTGACATACAGGAGATATACATGAGGTGGTACTCTGTACCCAAGTACTGCAACTCCTCTGGGATGTCTGTAATGTGACATACAGGAGTTATACATGAGGTGCTACTCTGTATCTAAGTACTGCAACTCCTCTGGGATGTCTACGATATTCAATTTTATCTAAACAGAGGCGTAGGAAGCAAATCTTCATTTGGGGGGCCCAGGGGGGCCCACTCCAACCAACTTTAGATATCAGCCTTTATGAATGATGTATCATATACACATTTGTATATTGTGTTGTATAGAAAAAAATTAGTTCCGATTGGGGGCCCAGGCCCCCCTGTCCCCACTTTTTCCTATGTGGGAGAGGTAACAATTGGAAATTGTGTAGATTTTATTACAGTCTTGACAAATTGTTGGGGGGGCCCAAACATATTCAGCCCCCCCCCCCCCTCCTCAGTGATTGGGGGGGGGGGGGGCGGGCCCCCCTGGCCCCCACTTTTCCTACGCCACTGCTAAATTAACCCTTTAGGGACAGGACAGTGCATTAAACTTGCAGTAAGGACAAGTAACTTAGCGCCACATTCAATCATTCATTGATGCCTCTTACCCCATGAACTTATATTACTTTTAACAAAATGATGAAGTGAAAGTTGGTACTTTCCTGACGAGGAAAATTATGAGGAAGTGGTAATTTCTTCACAAGGACGGGGGCTGGTGGATTTTCACGCAAGCCATCTTCAAACACCTTTTAATTATAGTAACATTTCCTGGCTTTTGCACTAAATTATTTTTGCCTCCTCCCCAACAAAACCATCAACCCCCCACCCCCCCCCCCCCCCATGTTAAGAAAATGGGCACTCCCTTAGGAGAACCACTGTCCCCACTCACCGGGTTCGTCCATGGCTGGGGCGCTGCCTTGCCGCAGACAGGCTACCTGGAGGTCGTTAACCCGTTTTAACGTCCGTGCGCTCTGAGTGTCGTGAGTGTCGAGGGCTCGTTCCCGCGCCGTCTGCACGTCTGAGTCGTCGTCAGCTACCATGGTGATGAGCTTGTTGATGACTCGCGCCGTCTGAGTTGGAGGGTGAGTTTGTAAATTGTGTTTCATTTTATTCAATATAAAAGTGAATACCACGGATTGTACACAAGTCAAGAGACAACTTTAATTTAATACCAAACATACGTGGGTAGGGCTTATAAATAGGTGTGCATTTACGGTAAAATGACATTCAATTATTGGTTTCCATTGAATACCATTACAAACAAAATTTAAGTAACAGATATCCACCAGTAATAATCTTTTTAATTACACTTGTATCCCTATTAAACTATAACCCTGATGAATATCACATTGACCAGATCTATATGTTATATCACATATATAGACAAATACCAACGCCCATTGATACCGCCTCTGTCGTATTTCATGAGTAGGGGCTGGGGCATTATCCCACAAAGCTACAGGCTGAGTGGGATACTACTATTACCGTAAGCATGGTAAATCTTGTATCTCAAAAAAATTGTTATCAGATTTCATTCTCTTGTCCGGTCTAGCCCCAGTAAGATCCAGGAACAGCCTCATTGATTTACCCAGATCCACCTCAAACCGCCATGTTGTCTCATCACTCATACTACGGTTTAAATGTGTTTTCCTCCTACTTGTCCGAAAGGACGCTGGAATGGCAGTAACCTATTGGCATAGGTCAACAAGCCAAGTGACTAGATCACACCTAGGGATGTTCAAACTCATATGAACAATTAACTTTATCCTTGTTAGAATTAACACTGTTATTATTCTCATATCATATTATATCATCATATAAATAATTGTCTGTCCCAGTGAAGCCAAAGGAGAAAAGCTGATGTAACTCGAGTCAAATTTATCGAATATCATGTGAATGAATAAATTTGTTTAAACCAAAAAAAAAAGTATGTTACTTATATTTTATATTCTTGAAGGTATATAAAAAATAAACATCAACCCTACCTGCTGGTTGTGTCCACATGCCATCTCTAACGATGTCTGCAGGAGGTAAATCCGCTCCATGGTGTTGAGGGCGTACGGCGGCTGCCCCGTCTTACGTATCTCCTCCACGATGTGCGCCGCTATACTGTAGTCTATGACACACCGGGGGCTGGTACCCTTATTAAGAAGGTTCAACTTCTCAAACTTGGCCCAGGACGGGTCCTTTTTGTGAATGAGATAGGATAAGAAGGCCTCCCCCACTTGGAGTTGCCGGGAGTTAAACTCTCTGAGCCAGTCGGGGTCGGTTGTGATTTCTAAGTAGGCGTTTAGCACCCAGATGTGTTTGCGTAGGACGGTCTCCGGTGAGGAGGCCAGGAGGAGGGCGTCTCGGGAGATCACCTCGTACAAGTGTTCTAGCCACCCGGGCGTCTGGACGGCCGACTGGCTCCCGCCTGAGTCTGTGAACTGAGCGAGGATATCCAGCACCTCCGGGTCACCCCCCGGGTCTCGCAGTCTGAGATAGCGCTGAATCAACTCGGGACCAAACCCGCATAACTCTACCGTCAATTTGGGGTGGAAGCCGTCTGCGAGACGCACCGAGGAGGAAGTCCGAGACGTCACAATGACGTGCGCTTTGGCAAAGAGCGGGTCGAGCGCTAGTTCGTCCCGGAAGTGTTCGCACCAAGCCTCGGCATCGTCTATCAGTAACAACATCTTACCGGTGCTGAACTCAAACAGTTGGTACCCCCCGGACGTATCGATCCCCGCCGAGGCAAAGCACTGAAGGAGACACTCGCGGAGTGAGGGGGTCTTCAACCCGCCCCCGGCCAGCAACACGTGCAGGTTCACCACGATGACAAGCCGGATGTGTTTCAACTCTCCGTCCGCCCAGTCACGAGCGATACGGTTCACTAAACTAGACTTCCCACAGTAAGCCGCTCCGTGAACGAGAACTAAACTCCGCTTCTTGTGAACCTCGGGGCTGACCGTCGACTCGAGTAGCGCGTCCAGGTCGCTCCCGGTCAGGGTGTTGCCCTTAGAGGTGACCACGTACTTCCAGGGTACGAAGGAGGTCGGGAGGGGCAGCTCCCGGTATCGGGTCCGGAGCTGGCTGATAAGCTGCTCCTTCTTAAATGTCTTATGGACTCCCAGAGCTGAAACAAAAAAGATAAAATTGTTTTTTAATTCACCACTTAATAGTTTATATTTACCAGTAGTTTATATATATACACTTGTAACTTATCGACATAATTTTGATATGAATATAACCTTTATGAAAGCATGTGGCACCATTATTTATGAAATGCAGATCCATGATTTAAAATGAATTTGAAATTTTCGATGACAAAGCCACATACTAGACAGATCAAAAAAAAAGTATCTTTTATGATATTTCTTGAGATAGACTCAAAAGAGAAATCTACCATATTTGAGGGAATATCTTCTTTATTTCTAATATAAATCTATCTTTTATAATTAACTATTTGAATATTACATCATCAAAATTGTACTTAATTTAACTGTTAATCAAATTCTACCTGGCCTTGTAGGGTTTAGGGTTATAATGCATTAAAGGGGGTAGGGGTGTGAGTCTTAAATAAAACCGCCACATCTTTAGTGATATATTGGATTTACATGTCTGATCAGTTTTACATCTTATCAAACTACACGTTTTCAAAAGTTAGCCTTCTTTCTTAAATCATTTACCAACAATTAGATTATATTCTGTGCTGAATTCAAAGTGCTCATTTACGAATCTTTATGTACAGGTGTTAAAGATGGGTTAGGAGCTAATTTGGGGGGATTTTTATTTTTCATATTTGTGTTCATAATGTCCATATAAATATGTGTGTAGCTCATTAAATCATTCTTATACTTGTAAATGCATAAATTCAAGGTGAGAGGGCCTGTTTTTGTAATAAGAGTGGGGTCGCACAACCTATTCTGACATGGTTTTCTATCTATTCTATGCATTTCTAAGTATCAGTAGACTTTAAAAGTTTAGACTTTAAAAGTTTACACACACATTTGTATAGGCATTACGAATATAAATACATTGTGTAACTGAAAAATAAAAATTGGCCCCAAATTAGCTCCTAACCCATCTTTAACTATGATATAAGTATCCGTCATTCTTATAGGTTGTTACTTGCTGTTACTGTACATATGATATTACTGGTATCACAAATTCAATCAATTCCTTTAGATGCTGCGAGTAGCGACAGCCAGAAGCCGGCAGAATTCATGTCGGAAAGCATGAGTGGCCACTATTTAACAATAGCGGGAATGGTGGATTTTCATGTGCATGCCCTTTTTACTCAGAGGGGACTAAAACTGACCACCCTACCACTTTGACCAGCATATCACCAATGTTGGGGTCGAGTGTAGGTAAAAATTTGAAAAGGTCATTTCCAGTGTTGCCGAAATGACATCGGCACATCAGCACATCGGCTTTTGCCGATGTAGAATCCCAATGGCCGATGTAAGGCCATCAGACACCGGCCACAATGGCCGACCATGACCTCAGCTTGCCAAAAGTGAAAGAATTTTTCAGATACTCCTATCAGAAGCAGAGCTATGGCCATGTAAATATTATTCAATCAATTTCACATTTTAATCAAATTTGTAAAGCATTTACATCTATATTGCCAGATACTGACACATAAGACATCAATGTATAGTGATGTGGCCTGTGTAGAGGGTAAATGGCCTGTGTAAGATGTCGCGACACAGGCCACTTTGGCCTGTGTGCATGAAAAGTTTTCGGCAACACTGCATTTCACTAGATCCATTGGGAATCGAATCCGGATCTCCGTAACTAACTGTTTTCCGGCATGCTACCACTACACCTTGGGAATAACCGACAACTGGCGTATAGACCTAGACTTTGAGGCTCACCTCCACTAAAAATCCACCACCCCTGTATAACCCAGACTCGCACTCCCAGTCTCCAACTCCGCCACCCCCCATAGGGACTGGTCGCACTTGGATACCTGGCCGTTCTAACAGAAAACCAATGCACCCGCCGGGCGCAATTTGGTGACGTTCTGTGGGATAGCTGAATTCCGATTGGCGAGTGTAAATGTGCGCGCGCATAGCGAATGTTGATGTTCCAAGTGCGACCAGTCCCTACGTAGGGTAGCGGAGTTGGAGACTGGATGTACGAGTCTGTGTATAACCAGCCCTTAGTATAGGGACGGGCACGGCCTCGCTGCCACAGCACCCACTTATCTGTCACTATAGTAATTGGGCAATGTTCAACATGATGGTTTTGACAGTTTTGCTCCATGGAATATAATAGAATTTTACAATCTTATGTAAAAATGTTCACTGAATCTGAATATCACCTCCATTTTAATGTAGGACAAATATTTTTGACAAGAACATTACATGGATGTAGGCAATTAAGCTGTGAATATAGACGGTTCATATCTGACAGCATTTTTTTAAAGAGGTGTCTTTCACAAAATCTTTGCCAAATTGCATCTTTCTTGTCGCAAATAGAATATGAATTTATTGAATTAGATTATGAGGAAGAAAAAAGATGAAAATTTTTGAAAATTCTTAAAAATTCAGAAATTTTTATTTTTTGAGACCTTTTTTTGAAAAATCCAAACTTTTGTTTACTTTTTCAAACCCCCACCAAAATGTGTGCAATTTTGTCCTCTATCAGAATCTGAAATCAGTTTGTTCCTAGCTTGTGTAGCAAGAAAACGCAAAGCAAAAGACTGAGAGAAGGTTTGGTGAAAAATTGGAAAAAATTCATTAAGCTGACTTTACCCCACCGCAAACATTTTTGACTTTCCCATATGTTTTAAAATACTTCTAGATGTCAGATTTATATAAGAAATACATGAACAGAAGCCCCAAACTGTTAGCTTTAAGCTGGTGTGACTGGCTTCTCTTTATCATCATTTGTCCAAAAATAATCAGTGGTGAGGTAAAAAATGCCCCACTCAGTGTGTGTGGTCAGTGGGCTGTGGATTGACCTAATTTACGTGCACTCTGCTGATAAGGACCAGAAAATGCTGACAGAAATGAGTCCTAACTTTTCTATTTCAAAAATTCATAGCTTTGCTTCTACTTCTTGCATTTTATTTTTTTAAAGTACATTCTGTTGGCAAAGATTCCAGCTTTCATGTTGTATGATTTTCGACTAGCTTGCCTAAAACCAAATATTTAGATGCCCATCCCTACTTAGTAAGATGGCCGACCAGAATAGCTTCAGTACAGTAGGACGAGCTACATGATTAGGATTAGGGGATTATGGTTCAAGAGATGTGAAAGTTATTCAGTCTGTTCCCAAGGATACCAGACCAAGGAGGAGGATCAGAAAGACACCAATAGCTACAAGGGTGGGGGGGGGAACTTTTGAACTTAAAACACAATTTTAAACCTAAAAGGTGCTTACATATATTTCCAAACACATGGATACATGTTTAAATATATGACTTATATCAGTGCAGAAAAGAGTGCATCACTACATTCAGATTACCGGATAATCATTGTAATTCCTTGGAAGTGTCTAATATGGTATTTCAACTCGTTAGGCCACACCAAATTAAAAAGTTGGTCTACGTATTTCCCCCACCGTATTTTCGAAAATGCAAATTTTGAAAAAAAAAGTGACCCTTTTTCCGATCGATAGCCAGGTCTGAGAGTCCCTCAAAAAGAGAAAAATAAAGTTGCCCGCTCCACTTGATTCAAGGTTAAAATCCGCAGACAAAAAAAAATGGAAAAAGGAAAATGAAAATTGCTCTCGCTCGCACCATTTAAAAAAAATCTGTAGCCCAACTTTTTTTTGGTGTGGCCTTAAGGCCAGCATAGTGCTTTAATGCACGGTGCCCTATCATCGCCATAGAGCACCGATACTGCGGCATCAGCAGTGCTGCATGGGTGCATCATGCTGACCATACAGGGGTTGATACACTCTCACAGGGTCATCATGATGCACTAATGCACGCACTGCTTTAGTGCATCATGGCCTGTGTATCATGCTGTGCTTTAACCCTTTATGGACGGCATGCCCTTGGTCGTCATGATGCATAAATGCAACCCTTGCGCGTAACTCGCCAGTGCTGCATTCAAGCATCATGCCGACTCTGTGGGATTGAGACACTCCTGAAGGGTCGGCATGATGCACCAATGCAGCACCGGCGAGTTACCCGACAGGGACTGCATTGCTGCATCATGACGAGCACTGTCATCTTTTGGTGACACGTGTCCTGAAAGGGTTAAGGGGGTTGGTACTCTGACCTCACATTCCGCCGTTACACTTACCAGATCGCGCACTCAGCCTGCCTACAAGTGTACCACACAACATGCCAGAATCAGTGTCAAATTCTGATGTGGATATTTCTACAAAATGCATGTTCAGTGCCCTATATAGAGAAGTATAAAATTTAAACTTGATAGTGTAAAAAGCAAGGAAAAGCAGCTTTCAACTCTTAAGGGTGGTATTGGGGGTAAATCAAAAGCCTGGCCCCAAATTAGCCCTTAATATTATGTGGACACATCAACTCAGAATTCTCCAATTGGCAAACAGAAAGTTTTTGAGATGTTTTTAAGTTCAGATCAAGGATAACAAGTCAAATAGACTGCCATAATCCAAGATTATGTAGCCTGATCAAGCCGAACGGTGGAAAGAAATTTCTAACAAAAGTTTAATTAGACAAAAATCTTCCGTAGAAATGCCCAAAGTGAAAGACAAATTGTAATACCGTATTTTGAAAAAGAAAAGAAGAGAACGTCTAGTGGTGAGAGAGTGAGTTGCCGACAAGTGTCCATGTTCATACATACCTATTGACGGGAAAACAGCATTTGCTAGACCTGTCAGTTCATATATAAGGGCTAACTTAGGGCTTGTTAAAAGGTATTACGAGAAATATACCAAACTATTGAAAACTATCTTTGAATTGAAAGCATGCTTGTCAACTCACACACTATAATCTTGTTAATTATCATGTTAATACTCCCCCCCCCCCCCCAGATGGGTATATTCACATCAATAATACTGGTAGCAAGGAGTAAAAATATTCCCAAAACGTTCTCTATCAAAAACCTTTCTAGATAAAAGCTGTGGAAAATTGGTTATAGGGAAGTGGTCATTATTTAAGAACAGTGGATTGGTGGAGCTCCCAAATAATTCCGCCGCCCCCTGTCAAAAAATGACCACTCCCTAAGTAAGCAATTGATTTGATTTTCAAAAGCATGCTCTTGTGATTTATGACAAAGGAAAATAATTATGAATCTAATTTTCCTATTTAGAAGTTTAGGACGTGAGGGTCAATATGTGTGAAAAGTATGTGACTTTGGGTGATTTTGTTATGAAGCGACATATTAATCAAATCCAATCCCATCTGCACACCTAAAAGAGAGAGGTCATTTTTTAAACAACAATGGGTCAGTGAAACCTCGAGGGGACACGCTGACATTTTTGCGGTCTACCCACAAGAGGAGTCAAATTTATTTTGCCCCTCCCCCCCACAAAATTAATAAAAATTTACTGCGGCCGACACCTTTTAGTCAGTGACTTGCAGGCCTTTTCAATAAAAAGGGACGAAATTCCCTTTAGTCTCCCCCCTCAACAGGTGCCCACATTTTTTTGCACACCCCCCCACCTTTGTTAAAAGATGACCACTCCCTTAAGTTAGTCCATATACAATACACGCTAATATCACTAATAACCTTAGATCCTTACCTTTGACTAGTTTGTTCTGTAGTTTGTTGGGTCGTTTAGCCTTGACGGGTGGAGCTATGAAGGCGGGAGGGGCGGGGGGCGGTCCCAGCGCCCCCTCCGTACTGCTGTCTGACTCCTCCAGGAGCAGACTTGACGGCCGCATCACCGACGTGGAGCGCAGACCAAACGCAGACTTGCGGAAACTCTTCATCTTCTCCACGAGCTGTTTCTGGGAGGCGTTGGGGATCGCGCTCAGGGTGGATATAAATGCCTGCAGACGAAGTGTTTCTTTTATAATCATCTTTTATCATTAAAGGAGTCATAAACAGAAGTCCAAGATGATCTGTCTGAATGACAGGTTTCTCCACGAGAGAAAAAAGGAATTCAGACTGATTAGAGTGGATCTCTGTGTTTATTTCATCTAATTATTTTTAGATAATATCTAAAAACGACATTTAAAGATTGGTTTTATAGCTATTTTGGTGACGTCATCATGGAGAAACACCCCATGGAGAATGACCATCAGTTTCTCCACGGGGGTGTGGAGAATGACCATTCCAGTACTTTTAAGCATAGTAACTTTACTTCTCCACACGATATAAAAGTACAACTCTTATGTCATGGCCATACCAAAAAACAAAGACGAGCGAAATACTACTTTCACTTTTAAGACATTTTGGTACTGCAAAGGATTTATGCTTGGATAATTATGCACTAGCAATTTTTTTTCAACTTTTTCACTTTTTTATTTAATCAAGCATCACAAAGAGCTTAACAATCGCAAAAAAAAGTCAGAACTTCAAAATGAAGCGAGTGAATTTTCATTTCCTTTTTTCTTTAGAAATTAAAATCAAAATCAAAATCTAGAGACCAACTTTCCTTTATTTGATCTGACTTACTAGTATTCAAAACCATTTCATATCGTTTGTCTAATTAGAATGGTATCCATTCAACTGGCAATAAGAAATCCCTATTGCCACAACACCATGATTTCCATGACTTTCAGTGGATTTGACTGAGTCACATCCAATGCTTTGACCACAATTTCTTGTTAGTATGTCGTATGTATATGATATTATTGATTAAATACATGTGGTCTAAATGAAATATATTTTCATCGCTATGGCTTTTTTCCCCCTGTAATACTTTAAATGATATTCAGGGATGAAAGTGACCTATCTCAAGAAAAATTTAAATGTTGAAATAGAGGCCTCTGAATAGAGGTTCTCTATATTAAAATGCAGGTCCATACGACATTAAAAAATTGAAATCAGGAGAAAACTTTCATCCCTCATAATTACTTAGCAATACAATGTATATGATATATGATTAAATTGTACCTGTATGATCAATTCTCCTCAGTAAATACTGTGAAAGTGTCTATATTCACAGGTATACATTTTCGCAGAGGTGGTAAAAAAGACTAATTTGCACGTATTCATCCCATACTGTAGCATACAAAAAATTCACGAATTTTTTATTTCTGAAAGTTCTACGAAAATACATACCCAGCTAAATAAATTACGCCCACAGTATTACATATCTTTTCAGAATTCTTGAAATAACATTAACAATCATACAAAAACTGCTGACTCACCGACTGACATCGCGGCTCCGTGAATACAAAGCGTATCTTCTTGACGTTGGGGTTGTGCCCGACGCGTTCCTCGTACCTCCGTACAGCCTCCACCATACGATGAGCCACCACAAAGGGCGGGAAGGCGTGGCGCCCCGTGCCCAGCGCCGGGATGGAGATGGACGTACGCTTGTCCTTGTCAGCCAGCTCCAGGCACCGCAGTACAAGCTCCTCCAGTACCTACAATGATGTGTTGATATTATTAACCCTTTTACCCTTTAAGCGCCACCTAGTGCTTTAACCCTTTAAGAGCGGCATAATGCATTAATGCATCATGCCCTTGGTTGTCATGATGCATGAATGCAGCCCTGGCGAGTAACTCGCCAGGGCTGCAGTCAAGCATCATACCGACCCTATGGGGTTGTGACACTCCCGAAGGGTCGGCATGAAGCACCAATGCAGCACTGGCGAGTTACTCGCCGGGGCGGCATTGGTGTACCAATGCAGCGCCAGTGAGTTATGACAAATGTCATCTTTTAGCGCCATGCCGGGCTTACAGGCTTAACCCTCTTAGGACAACAACATGGTTTATTAACCCTCTACAGACAACAACACTTTAGCTCCAGGCACCGCAGTACAAGCTCCTCCAGTACCTACAATAACATACACAGTCTGTTATCAAGCCGTTAATCCATGTCAAGGGCCGCATAGTTCTTTAAGTACAGTATGCTCTATGTCAGTATGATGATGCATGAATGCAGCCCTGCCAGCCCTGGTGAGACGCTCTGCAGTGTTGCAGTCATGTAAGTATCATGCCGACCCATCAGGTTTGATACACGACACACGGTCTGCTAATAAGCCTTTAACAACAACATGTTCTATTCTATTAGGGAGTGGTCATTTTTTAACAACAGGGGGAGGGGTGGATTTTGGGGGGGACCAAAAAAATTTGGAACCCTTGAAGGGGGGGGACCAAAGAAATTTGGATCCCTCTTGAGCCAAAAAAATGGCACCCCTTTTTAGCGAAAAAGCCCACGCTTTACTATAGCTCAAAGGGGTAGACCGCGCTCAATTTAAACCTGCCTCAGGGGGGACCAAAAAGATTTGGACCCCTCCCGTGGGGGGGGGGGGACCCAAAAAATTGTGACTCACCCGCGTAAAATTCCACCAACTCCCCCCCCCCCACCGCTGTTGTTAAAAAAATGACCACTCCCTTATATTGTAGGAACGAGGAAGGTGTTTAACCAGTCACCACAACTACAAAATTATGTTGTTAACCCTTTAACCCTTTAACTCTTTAAGAACCACAGAGTGCTTTGATACATCCTTTAACCCGTTGTCATGATGCACCAATGCAGCCCCGCCAGGTAACTTAGCGTTGCTGCATCATGCCCTCAGTGTTGTCATGGTGCATGAATGCAGTCCTGGTGAGTTACCTGCCAGTGCTGTATCCATGTATCATGACGGTCTTTCAGGAGTACTATATGCGCTTATGCATCAAGGGTCGGCATGATGCATCAATGCAGTCGTGATGAGTAGACTTGCCAGTGCTGCATTCGTGCATCATGCCGACCTTACAGGGCTGATACCCTCCTAAAGAACCGCATGATGCATGAATGCAGTTGCAGGGAGTTGACTCGCCGGGGCTGCATTCATGCATCATCATGACTACAGGATTGATACACTCTGAATGCATGAATACAGCACTGGCGAGTTATTTCCAGGGATGCATCAATGCATCATGCCAATGATAACACTAAGCGGCCCTTAAAGGGTCAACCTAACATTTGTCTTCATGATGCACCAATGCAGCCCCGGCGAGTAACTCGCTGGTGCTACATTGGTGCATCATGCCGACCCTTCGGAGGTGTCTCAACCCCAGAGGGTCGGCATGATGCTTGAATGCAGCCCTGGCGAATTACTCGCCAGGGCTGCATTCATGCATCATGACGACCAAGACATGATGCATTATTGCATTATTCTGTCCTTAAAGGGTTAATAACGGCGATTCTCCCAGATCCAGGCACCACAATACGGGCCTGGTACTTTATTACGATATACACAATCTATAAACACAGATACTGCTCATGCCTATTGAGTCACTTAACCTCACTTGACCTCCTCAGGACGGAATGCCTTTCTTGCTCTTGTAGAAACACAAAATGAATGTAACTACCTGGTATGTAAAATATTGATGCTTAAACCCTTTAAGGACATTGTGTTGCTAAAAGGCGACGTTTGTTGTTATGATGTACCAATGGCATGATGCCCCACCGAGTGACTCGCGTCATGCCTATCCTTCGGGACTGGAGTGTATTAACCCAATAGGGTTGGCATGATGCTCGACTGCAGCACTGGCAAGTCACTCACGAGGGCTGCATTCATGCATCATGACGACAAGGGCATGATACATTAATGCATTATGCCGTCCTCTAAGGGTTAATTCCTGGTACATGAATATTCCCCTACACACACCGGGTCAGTGAGTACACACTTTCTGTCTTCCTGATTTCTGGGATATTTTGTAGATATCGGTACATTTTCCCTGGAAGGGGTTTGTCCCGTAGAGATCATAATGGTACCTCTACATGGGTAAAAATCGACACGGGCAACACGGCCGTATTAGGCCGTTTTAAAAATCGACGGACACAGGAAAAATGGGGCTAAAATTCGACCCACAGGAATTTTTCTATAAGTTCTTATACACATAAAATTCGACACAGTGACACGGCCCTTTTGCTTAAATTCGACACGGCGACATGGTCATAATTGTGGGTACCCATGTAGAGGCACATAATGGGTGGTCGTCTGAGTGAGTTCTAGGAGTTGCTGCCATGAGGCACCTATCAGAATTCCTTACATTGCTATGCGCTGATATCTGCATTTGCCTGTTGTCAAAAAATATGCACTCCCTTATGAGACTGTGGGAACTGACATACTAGGAACTGATTATTTGCACAGTTCTTTAAATCATATCTGCCTACATGGAGAAGGAATGACATTTGTTCTTGAGGAGAGGATTATAAATTCAATTGTCTATAGACCCATGCACCAAGAAAGGGTGACTTTTTCATATTATATTAAAGAAAGTTGTTTTTACATTGGTTTTAGTAGAATCCTCATAACATTGTCTGTAATGGCAATGTGTGCAAACATCTCATATCAGAGGATTCCCAGGACAATTATCTTTCTAATAGTACATATTATAATGGAGTATTCTGTGGTTATATTTATATATTTGTTGGGCACACTTCAGAAATGTTCAAAAACTTTATCAACAACTTTTATGAAAAGTCACCCTTTCTTGCTGCATTGGTGTATAGTATCATTGCCGTCTTGAACCAGGGAGACATCAGTCGCTGAAAAGCAGCCATATTACGGCTCGTAATCGTAATTCATATATGCTGAGTTTTATAGTTGTTTTTTTTTGGTCATCTTTGATGTATTTTATTGTTGTATCTAAGACTTCCTTGTGAATTACAATAAAAGATGTCAAAAAGTGCAGCCCTAGCGATTAACTGGCCAGGGCTGCATTCAAGCATCATGCCGACCCTACAGGTTTGAGAAAGCTAGAAGGGTCGGTACCCAGGGGGTCGGTATGTACACCAATGCAGCTCAGTTAAGTTATTCATGAGTAACTCACTTGAGCTGCATTGGTACATCATGATGACAAATGTTGTCTTTTAGCGATATGCCACCCTGTAAGCCAATGGCCCGTAATTTTAGGCTTGTGCCGGTTGTTTTCTAATAAATTACATTGGCCCATAGAAGTGCACCAATTAAATCCCAAAAGAATATACCCATGTACTATAGACATGTTTTATGCCGTTGGAAAGAGGACATTATGACATAAACAGCCTTTTTATTCGTATTATGATATGTACCAATAAGAAGAATTTATGATTTTTTACTTTATAAAAAGTAAAATCATTAGTTATGGGCCGCAGATTTCTGAATCATCAGGCCCCGGTGGCCCATTTAATGCCTGGAAAAATGAGTATCTAACAATGCTTAAATAAATGTTTAAATACTTACATCTCCGGCATTGGGGTAGTTGAACCCACACAGTACGACATGGTACACGGCGCGTGCCTTCAGCTTGAACCCGCCCGTCTTAAACACGTCCCCGTAGTGAGCAGGACCCGGGAACTCATCCACGGCCGCCTGCAGCCCCGGGCCCGCCTTACCGCTGATAGCTGACGTCAGCACGCCATGCTCCAGGTTCATCGACACTGACAGCGAGTTGACCAGCACATCCACCTGATAAGAGGAAGATGAATTAGTTCATTTACAATTGCTTTTCATGTTTATATCAGGAATTACCAATCTCAAAAAAACTTAAATGTTCAAATTGAAGCACCTGAATAAAGGTCCTCTATAGTTAAGTACAGGTCTTCCTGACATAAAAAAAACTTGGGAATTTTTATCCCTGAAATTAATTCATGGAAAAAAAGATGTATTTTTTCATTATTATGGTGTGTTTTTTTCTAGCTTATTATTCTCGCTGATCGCAGTGGTCACCTAAATCCTGGAAGAAATGTTGTTTACGTAGGGAATATGTATGAAAATAAAGTGTTTATTATTCGCACTGATCAGCACGCCATGCTCCAGGTTCATGGACACCGGGAGCGAGTTGACCAGCACATCCACCTGGGGGGAGAAATGTGAAACATTTCATTTACAACAGATTTTTTTTAGGGGAAAAAAGTTGAATAATTTTTCTTGCTTTTTTTTTTTAGTATATAATATTCCCCCTAATAGCCGTGGTGACCAAAATCCTGGAAAAAATGTTATAATGGGGAAAATATCAAAATAAAGTACGGGGGTATCTATTATTGGCGTTGATGGCTGACAAAAACATCCACCTGGTAGGAAATACCGACATGTGATGTAATGTAATTTTGGCCAAAATATGCTAAATCAAAAGAAGTACCCCCGGTATGTCCAACCATACCATCCTCATTTTCAGCATGTTCCCGGGAATTCACTACTGTTATCACAGCAAACCCCCAAAATTGTTTTATTAGGTATATATTCAACTTTTCCCCCCGGTAAATTTGGGATGGGGTAGTCTTACAGGTGCGGTTTTAATACATCAAAAAGAAAAAAATGATTTTAAAGTATTTCTCACATAAGATTTTTTTTCTACTCAAAGTCGTGGTAGGCGATTGGCCAAAAATCTTGATTACTCGGCTGATATTGGACATGAAGATGTCATGCCCAATTGTATCTCAGCTTCGAGATAACGAATATATTTGTTAAAGTAGTCAATTCATTTTAAAAGATAATCTTAAATAAAATGATCAATCCGAATATATTCAACAATTTGGTAAGAACAAATAGATTCTACAATTTGCGTTTAATACATAGAACTACTGTATCACGTTAAATAACTGAGAGTGGGCGTGAATGTAGATATACCTTAAGCACGTACCCATATCGATGGCCTAACGTGGCTCCATCCTAAATCGGTTACACCAGGAAGGGTGGGAGGGTATTTATCTTTGGTTTATAAGTCAGGGGATAGCGCGGACGCAGTCCCCCCCTAACAAAAATTGCGCACCCGAGTCATCCACATTTGGGATGATCGCAAGGGTCAACCCAACCGTAGTGCAATGGAGGGGCCTCGCCCTGGGGGAACCTCCTTGACGATCAAGGTGTCTCCTGTGCCAGGTAAGTATGCTTCTGAAGGGCCGGGGACTAGACTATAAGCTACTCTCAATCACACAGAACGGGTGTTTCATGTTGTATGTCACTTAAAATCAGTTCTATAGACGTCATCTGAAGATAAACCTCTACTAGCATAAAAGCAGAACTTTTTGGGATGTGTATTAGGAGAAATTAAATGTTATTTGGTCTTTAATGTTGCTTTAGAAGTGGGAATCGCTGCTCGCGATGCAGAGAAAATGCAGTTTTTGCACAGTGGCGGCACCATCGGCGACCACGGGAACTAGACCACGCCGATGGTGCTGCCCTCTGTGGTGGAACATGGGTACTAGACCCCAGCCACACATGCATGTGGGTAGTTGGTGTGGGGGGGGGGGGGCTTTCAAAAGCATGTATCATAATATAGAGGTGGATCGGGGCTGGGCCCCTGGGCCCCTTGGCCCCTACCCCCTCCTTGGCATCTTTTTTCTTACACGGGCCACCTGCGCCATCTGTCTCTACACTTGCAACTTCGTAGGAATAGAGAGTTCGATAAACGCGTCGTCGGGACTACCGGTAGTGGCCAATCTACTTTTTTCTTCAATTCCTGGGACTAGCACATAGGCTATGGAGGCTGCCATCTTGACTGAGAGCAATGCATTATAGGTGGATTTCTTTATATCAGCACCCCTGTTCACACCTTGATCAATGATTCAATGACTTCTGATAACACTGATAAGCTATACTGAACCCATAATCACCCTAATCACCTTCCCTTGGTCCAGGTGTGAGAGAGGGGATTAGCTTGATAAGGAGACAATGCCTTGATTGCATTATCCCTGGCTTGCTGAGGGTATAGCCCCCGACTACCAGAATACGCTAGTCCTGTATCGGTCAATACACATCTTTTAATGACCCCTTCTTCTAATACCTCTTTGGTGTCAATTAAACAGCCCCAGTCAGAGTGTACATTATCTTAATTACCCCTTTGATCTAGATAAGAATAAGTTTTTGTTTTAAGATGTGTATATTGTCAATAGGCCTACACACCCGATTTCTCCACTAATGTTATGAACCGTTAAATAATGCTCTGCCTCGTGTGATATGATCCACTCATGGTGAAAACTATTGTTCAAACAGATCATCTTTGACCTCTGTCTATGTATTTAATACTATCAGGTATCAACATTTTATTAATTAATTAAAATCTAATCAATTCAGTGATAATTTAATAAATCAAAATTAAATTCTTAATTATATAATTGATAATTTAACTTACATCTTCCTTCTCGAGGCGTCCCTTGATAGTAAGTAATAATTCAATGAATCAAAATTTAATTCTTAATTAAATAATTAATAATTTAACTTACATCTTCCTTCTCGAGGCGTCCCTTGATGAGACTGACGGTGATCCCGGACGGTCGGACCGACTTACTCGCCACCACGTTGTCCTGACCGCCCCTCAGCTCCCCCCGCAGCAGCGACCCCAGCCGCGACTTGAGTTTAACCTTCGCCATCTTGTGTCACCTAATGACGTCACTGGAACTACTATGACGTCACGACGTCATGGGAGCCATGTGGTCGTCATGGGTTACGTCATGGTAGTTGATTGTTGAAATGCACTGGGTGGTTTTCTTGTGTCACTGTGGAAAATTGAAAAATGTTCAACTTAAATATAAGGGTATTAAGAAGTACATAAATGTATACTACATTACTAAAATAGAAAAATACCTTTTAATTGTTACATATATTCATTCATTCCTCAAAACCAGAAAAGGTCCTCAACTACATGTATTTCGGCAACCTTCAAGACCGACCTGCTATATCTCTCCTCACTGGCAATGTGAAAAATATATATCAAACGATTATTATCTGAAAGATAGTTGAAATGTCAATATCAAAGTGTTATTAAGTACTATGGTGAGTGTCACTATGACATTATATTGACAACCCTAGTTGATCTATACCTGCTGCCCCATCATAAGTTGAACCGAGGCTACGTTAGGGAGTGGTCATTTTTTAACAACAGGGAGCGGGGATGTGGTAGATTTGGTGTGAGGGGGGGGGGGGGGGGGGGGTAAAGAAATGTCGCCTATAAGGGTGCCAGCCAGTTTACTGTGGTTATTTAGGCTCTCATAACATTATTATTACACACCTCCAAATGATGCAGGAGTGGGGAACCCAAAAAAATGTAAACTGCTCGGGGGGGGGGGGTGTTATCTCTTTTTAGTGAGAAAGTCTGCGCATTACGTTAGCATTACAATAGTTCAAAGGAGGGGGCAGGGGGAAATCTGTGGGAATTTTTTTTAATTTTTTAAAATCCACAACCCCCCCCCCCTTGTGTTAGATACTATGACCTCTGCATTTATGTCGGTTAGTCCTAACCTACTGAGGTTCGTACTCTGTGTTAACCCTTTAAGGGCCGCATAGTGCTTTAACGTGTCATACCCTTTGTTGTCATGATGCATGAATGCAGCACTGGCGAGTAACCAGCTCTAGCTGAATTCAAACATCATCATGAGGCTGGTCCTCCAGGTTTGATACACTCCCGAGTAGAGTAGACTCGCCAGAGCTGCATTCAAGCATCATGCTGACCCCACAGGGTTCATACACTTCTGAGTAGACTCGCCAGGGCTGCATATGATCATGCATCTGATGACGACAAAGGGCATAGCGCATTAAAGCACTCTGCGGCCCTTAAAGGGTTAGACATGTTATCTGTTGTGTTGATAAGCTGACCTGACTGTACATACACTCAGCTCTGGTGAGCGATAATAGGCTCATCTATGACACTGTGAACCCTTTATGGGCAGCATAAGGGTTTATAGACTATGCACTGTGGGAGTTGTGATGCATGAATGCAGCCATGGTGAGCCATGAGTTGCATTCATGCATCATACCGACCCTGCAGGAATGTATCAACGCCGACCCTACGAGGTTGATACACACATGAAGGGTCGGCATGATGCACCAATGCATTTTTTTTGTGTGAACTGAAGACCGCCACCCCCCCCCCCCCCCCACCACCAGCCAGTACCATCACTGTACACTATTTCTAACAGACACTCTGTACAATGGTAGAATGAAAAGGAGAATTGGTATAAAGTAAGCTTTATAGATACAAAAAATAACATAGAAATATACAACTACTAGGATTAAAAGGTATATGATCTACGAAATCCACACCATAGGTGTGGTGGCCGGCTTCCACCAAGGATTCTGGATCACATAATATTAGTCTATAATTTAATATAACTGATGCACTAAGGGGGTGTTCACTGATTAGTTACAGGTCGGGGGTGGGGGTTGAGGGGTGGGGGTAAAAAAATTCTGACCCCCTCTTGAGGGGAGGGGCGTAAAGAATTATGCGCCATGCTGTTCTTAAAGGGTTAGTGTGGAGAGGTCATGATGCATTGAAGCATTTCGGTTCACCTAAAGCACCATGCTGTCCTTAATGGGTTGCGGTAAAGTATAAGTCATGATGCATAAATGCATCGCTGGCTAGTTGAAGCAGTGTGCCATCTTCAAAGGGTTAGCATACAATAGTCATGATGCATAAATGCAACGCTTTCCAGTTGAAGCAGTGTGCCGATCTTAAAGGGTTTGGGTACAAAAGTCATGATGCATAAATTAATGGCTGTCTGGTTGAAGCAGTGGGCCGCCCATAAAGGGTTAAGCACCATACCAACCCTAACACTTCAAGCAAGAGTATCACTAATGATGCATGAATGCATCATGACTTTCCTATTCTGAAACGTCTAAGGGCAGCATAGCGCTTTAATATCATAAACAATGTTGTCATCACACCGTGCATGATTTATCTATGCAGCTCCAGCAAGTTACTCACCAGTGATACATTCATGCATCATGACATGCCTTGTGTACACTAAACGTATCATTACTGCAAGTGCTAGGGTGGAGTTCACGAATGCACCCACCACCTTGGCTTGCTTAGATTTACTACGACTGCTAGGTCACCCACCACTGCCTGCCGCTACCTCTCCCATACTAACGCTATGGTTCATGTTCATTATAGGGCTTAATGGAACATGGAGCCATTCGATAATAATACACTATGTGGCCCTTAATGGGTTAACAGCAAAGGGCATGAATTCATTAAAGCATCATGCCGACCTTATCCATCACCCACAAGAGAATGAATCGGACTGCATAAATGATGGTATCATATCAAACCCCACTGTCGTCAGAAAGCTGATAACTACCTCCACCCGCCCTCAACACAGTGCTACACATATACATGTACTACAACCATAGCAGTGTGAGGGTTAGCTTGCCATGTCGCCTTACAGACCTTAGTATACATTAGGGACGCAGCTCAGAAAGCTGATCGTTCCCCTCACTCACCAGGCCGCTGAATATATACTACGGCTTGGTCCAAAGGGGAATCATTGCATTGAGGGCGGCATAGTGCTTTAACTCAACAGTTAAACTACTTGAACTTGAACCTCACACGCCGCCACGGAAAGCAATACTAGGTACAAGGCGGGGGCGGGGGGGGGGGGGGTATGCTCTCACCTACCTGAGTGAGGTGCCTATTGAAAGGTCAGTAGACCGGAATGAGCAGTGCATTCTGGGTGAGAGACGTGTGATCAACATATAGACTGATTGCAGGTAAGGTGTAATGCGTAAGGGGAACGAGCACACGACGCAGGGTTCTGATCACGCTACAGCGGAGTGCAGTGCTGAGGGGTGGGAGACCATAGAGCCACTTGCAGGTAAGGGTGAATGCGCGCTGACGCATGGACGGCGCTGGGTTAGGACCACTCTGGCGGAGTGCAGTGGTGAGGGGTTGGGGACTAGAGAGCATATGTATGTAGGGTGCAAAAAGCAAACGAGCCAATGCTAATCCTATGGACGCGCAACTCACGTTGAAACCTTACGGAAAAGTGAACTCCTTAACCATGGCCGGGGACTCCGTCGCCGGCCAATAAAGGAGTATATCATCTCTACTATGAGTGTCAGCCATGTTTTTCTGTAGTCCCACGTGTCCACTCCAGTTAGTTTCTAGTCCTGTATCACAGCTTTTTGTTTGTTCCACAGGGGTGGGGGTATAGATGGGGGGTCCCCATGTCGCATGTCGATTTTAAGAAATGGCCATGTCGCCTGTCACTTAAATCCCCATGTCCCATGTCGATTTTAAGAGCCTGTCCTTTCCCATGTCGATTTTAAGAACTGTCTGTCTATGTCCCATGTCACTATATTTTTAAGCCACATGTCTCATCTCACTCGACCTCATGTCGCATGTCGATTTTAAGAAATGCCATGTCGCCATATCGGAGTTAGGGGTCTAGAGCCATAGGGGTAGACAATATTCATCGCTGGCCGGGAGAGGGATTTGGTGCTATAGGCTGTGATTCTAGCGTTAGGATATATACAGATGACCATGACATCAAGTGACCCCTTTTAGCGACATGCCGTCCTTAACCCTCAGGGCTTTAAAGCCGGCATGTCGCTAAAAGATGACATTTGTTTTCATGATACACCAATGCCAATGTATTGGCGCATAACGCCGACCTTTCGGAGGTGTCTGAACCCTGTAAGGTTGGCATGATGCTTGAATGTAGCACTGGCGAGTTACTCACCAGAGCTGCATTTATGCATCATGATGACCAAGGCATCATGCATTAAGGCATCATGCCGTCCTTAAAGGGCTAAAGAGTTTTAAGAACGACATTGTGCCTCAGGGTTCATGGTCATGTGCCGTCTGATGATGCACCGACGCAGTGCCCGGGAATTACTTGCCAACTGTGGATTGATGCATCATAATGACCCATCAGGTAACTTTCCAGTAACTCGCTGGCGAGTTACTTGCATTTACGCAATGACAAAAGGG